>CM038050.1:73531290-74731290 GCA_021397845.1 Areca catechu
ACGGGGCAAAAGGGCGGCCAGGACTCGGAACCACAAAGCGCAGGACACGAGTCCCGGAGGGCACGACACGAGCGCGATCACAGAGCAGCCAGGACGCGAGTCCAAGGAGGCCTGGGCGCGCGCCGCGCGAGCAGAAAATCCAAAACAGATACTCGGGGGAGTACTCAAGGGTCGTTAGCAAAGTTGCAGAAGCGGGGGAGGGCCGGGACGCGCACCTGGATGCGCGCGGACGCACATCCGGGGCGGCCATGACCCGCGCCCCGCTCGCAAGGGGGCTTGCCAACCTACTACCCGCGCGGGGCATCCGGCCAAGGTCCACCCCGGGGGTTCCTGGGTCGCGAGCAGCATTGCAAATTCGGGGGCATGCGCCGCGTCCGCGCGCACCCCGCATGACCCGCGCCCGGCACTGCCAGGACCCGCGCACGCCCGCGCCCATATGCGCGCCTGGTGCCCTGCGCCCGGCGCTGCCAGGACCCGCGCCCGCCCGCGCCCATGCGCGGGCCCGGTGCCCCGCGCCCGGCGCTGCCAGAACCCGCGCACGCCAGCGCCCATGCGCGCGCCCGGTGCCCCACGCCCGGCGCTGCCAGGACCCGCACACGCCCGCGCCCATGCGCGCGCCCGGTGCCCCGCGCCCGGCGCTGCCAGGACCCGCGCACGCCAGCGCCCATGCGCGCGCCCGGTGCCCCGCGCCCGGCATTGCCAGGACCCGCGCACGCCCGCGCCCATGCGCGCGCCAGAGGACTCGAGCCCGGTGCTGCCAGGACCCGCGCATGCCCGTGCCATGACCCGGGCACGCGCATGCCCGGTGACCCTTGCACTCCCGTGCCGTGAACCGCGCATGCCCATGCCATGACCCGGGCACGCACGCCCGGTGACCCGTGCACTCCGGTGCCATGACCCGTGCGCGCGCGCGCCAGTTGACCCGTGCACTTTCGTGCCATGACCGTGCACGCCCGTGCGTTGCCCCTTGCGCCCGGTAGCGCCGTGACCCGCGCACGCCCGCGCCCTTGCGCACGCCCGGGGCCTTGCACCCGCCGGTGCCATGACCCGTGCATGCCCGCGCCCGGCCCCTTGCACCCGGCGGTGCCATGACCTGCGAACGCCCGGGGCCTTGCACCCGCCGGTGCCATGACCCGCGCACGCCCGCTCCCTTGCGCGCGGCCGTGGCCTTGCGCCCGGCGGTGCCACGACCCGCGCACGCTCGCGCCCAGTGCCCGCGCCCGGCGGTGCCGTGACCCGCTCACGCCCGTGCTAAGACCCACGCGCACGCCCGGTGCTATGCACCGACCCGTGCCATGACCAGCGCGCGCCGTGCCAGGACCGGCACGCGCCGTGCCCTCGCGCGAGCTCGGTGCCTCGCACCAGCCCGTGCCGTGACCGGCGCACGCCCTTGGCACGACCCGCGCGTGCCTTGCGCCCGCCCTGCCATGGCCCGCGCCCGGCTCCTCGCGCCCGGCAGCGCCGTGACCCGTGCAAGCCCATGCCACGACCCGCGTGCGCGCCGGGTGACACGCGCCAGGCGGCCCCGTGACTCGCGCGTGCGCGCCCGGCGGCGACGTGACCCGCGCACGCGCCCGGTGACCCGCGCACGCCCATGCTGTGACCCGCGCCCGGAAGCGCCGTGACCCGCGCATGCCAGTGGCATGACCCGCGCACGCCAGTGCCGTGGCCCGCGCGCGCGCCCGGTGACCCGAGCCCGGCAGCACCGTGACCCGTGCAAGCCCGCGCCGCGACCCGCGCGCGCGCCCGGCTGCTCCGTGACCCGCGCACGCCCATGCCGTGGCCCGCGCACGCCAGTGCCGTGACCCGCGCACGTTGCCTTGTGCCCGACGGTGCCGTGACCCGCGCACGCCCGCGCCGTGACACGCGCCCATTGACTTGCGCACGGCAGCTCCGTGAGCCGCGCACGCCCGGTGACCCGCGCACGCCCGTGTCATGACCCGCGCGTGCCCGAGCCCGCAGTGCCGGAGGCAATGGGCTGCTTAATTATGGAATTACGTGATATTTTTGATGAATTTGTTATGGAATATCAAAAACTTAAATTGAAAAACAAAGATTTGAGAAAGCAAAACTTAAAGCTTTCAAAATCAACCAATAAATTTTTAATAGAAAATGAAAGTTTGATTCAAGAAAATAAAAACTTGAATGAACAAATCATTATCTTGAGAAATGAAAAAGAAGATCTTTTGAAAGAAAAAGACTCTTTGAAAAAGAATAAATTTTTTTCTACAAATAAAAAGCTTGCAAAACAAAATAAGGAGTTTTTGCTAGAAAATAAGAAATTCAAAGAAGAACTTGAAAAAGTGAAGCCTTTTGTTGAAAAACTTATCTATAGTTCTCTGAAAAACTAAACATGCTTTTGAATAACCAAAGAGTAGTTTTTAACAAAACTGGGTTGATTTTAAACTACAAAAGCAATAAAAGTATTTTAAAAATTTCTTTGTACCTATTTCTTCTAGTATTACTTGTTATGCTTACGATAAATTTGGATATAAATCCTATATGTGAAACAAAAGAATGATAAATACTGCAAGAAAAATTTGAATTTAAAAAGGAACCACTGTAACTAACCCAAAAGGACCTAAGATGACTTAGATACCTAAAATTTTTATTTGACTTATTTTGTAGGTGTGTCTTGCAATCGAGGATAAAAGAAGAATGTGATATCTCGACAGCAGTTTGATAAGTACATACAAATTAGTAATAAGTACATTAATTTATTAATCAAATTTATTTTATTTTATTAAAATTAATATTTTTATGTAATGTTTTAACAAAAGAATCCTGCCAACTTGAAGGGCATGATTTTTGAGATCCAACACCATGAATGATGCTCAAATCCGAGTTCGGATGGCCCCGGAATTAAAATTTGAGTTTTGTTATGGAATTGCATGGAAATTAAAGCGTTGGTTCACTGTGAACCATTTGCTTGGTCCACGAATCGCCAGTTGGTCCATGGCTGCCATTGCAGCTGGTCCACGACTACTGCCCATGGACCACAGGCCAACCCAAGCTCTTATCTCACCTGGAAAATTGCTGGAACTCTTCCTCATATTGCCGGGAGTCTTCTCGTGGCAGGGGAACACATCGGAAAACCTTCTCAACGCCGAAAAAACTCAAGTCATGGTCATCTTCTTCTTCCTCTTGCCGTCGCCGTAGATTATCTTCACCACTACCATCCGAGGAACCATCGTCCGCTGTCACCCTCTCATGGCCGGAAGGATCCGAACCAAGCCCATCTCAGGCCCTGTTCTTCCTCTTCACCGACCGCCACCATTTCCACGGTCTTCTTCTTCCCATGGTCATCCGAGCTTCTGAACAATCGTGCCTCCGCCTAAGCTGTCGGAAAATCCCAGCTCTCCGCCTCCTCTTCCTCCAAGCCATGTCCATGTCCGTCCAAGACCGATCACCGTCCTCCAAGCTAATTGCCCTGTTCTCTCAGCACCTTCCTCATCACCACCATGAGTTGCCACCCTCCTCAACTGGAGTCGCTGCCTTGTTTCGCCATCCCTGGACGTCCGCGTCCTATGTCGGGAGATTCGATATCCGAACGAAGAGATTAAAAGAATTCGACGATGGACTCTGCACAGATAACACCAAAGAAGGCAGTGGTTGTATTGAATGAGATAGAGAACTGGAAGGAACTAAGAAGAGAGACCAACGCTGATTTCCCACTCTGACTCCTCTATAAATAAAGATCCATCGATCGGGGATTTCAGCAGAAGCCAGAGCCCGTCGCCCCTTTTCTCCTTCCCTTTCTCCATCCCATCTTCCCACGAAGCATTTTTTATTTTTATTTTAACTCCAAACCCCCCCCCTCCCTCCAAATGACTTCGACCTTATTTGGATGGAGAGATCTAGAGGGAAAAAAAAAAAGAAAGGATTTATCTTTTTTTTATTTGGATATTAATTTTTAGAAAAAATAAGGGAAGGAAAAGTATGCTCCTTTTCTTTTCCTTCCTTTTTCTTGATTAAGCTAAGTTTTCAATTCCCCGATTTGAAAAATTATGAAGGAAGGAAAAGTTTAAAATAGCTAAGCTTTCCTTTCCTTTCCCTTACGAGGACTATCTAAATAAGAATAATATTTTATTTTCCTTCCTTCCCCTTTCCTTCCCTTTCTTTCTTTATCATTTCCTTTCCTTAATGAGGGCTATCCGAACAAAGCCTTAAAAGTTAAATATTCTGTAATTAAATTATTTTCTTTGCAATGAAAAACTTTTATTTTATTTATTTAAATTATTCTTATTTTTTAAAATATTAGATTAGATTAATTTTCTAAAATTTATTTTATGCAATTTATATTCCTGTAATTAGAGTAGTTTTTATTTTTACAATCCTTAATTTATTTTATGTCTTTAAATTCCTGCAATTAAAGTAGTATTTATTTTTACAATCCCGTAATTTAAATTTTAGCAAGTAGTTAATATAGATTTATTTTAATTATGCAATTTACATTCTGTGATTAGTTTAGTTTAATTTCTATAACTTTAATTTCTTACAATTTACATTTTAGTAAGTATAGTAGAATTGATTTTATAATTTTTAAATAATTTTTAAAGTTTTTATTTTAATCATGTCTAGCTAAGCAAATCCTTCTGGGATTGGCAATGAAGCTAAATCATGATTAAAAACCATTTTCTTAAGATTTATTTTCTTGGATTTTTAATGTTTTAAGAGTTTTTCTTTTTTTCTAACCTCTTAGCCAAGAGACTTGATGAGCTATTGTTGGGTTTCATTCTCTTCATAGTTCATATTTGATTCGGTGCAAGAGGAGAAATAGATAGAAGACTCAATATTTTTGAATCCCTTTTCCTTCTTTTTGTTGGAACATTAAAAGAGTATTGTTAGAATCCTTTTATACTCTGTACTTGGTTAATACAAGAAAGAGAATGGATGTTATGAAAGTAAGTTTAGGAATGTTTTTTAAATCATTGATCTAGTGAATTCGAAAGTCCTAGATCTTTAATTATTTATTTCTTCAATTTAATTAATTGTTGCTTCAAGTAGAAAATAAAAAATAATTCTTAGCTTCTTTATTAAAGCTTGCCTGAGCAAGGGGTTTGAACATAGTTCAAAAACTTATTTTCTCATGGGATCGACCTGTACTCGCTGGACGTGCTACTCTGCACACCGTGCACTTGTGGTTAAACTAAAGTTCACATCAAGTTTTTGGCACCCTTCTCGGGGAATTGGTATTTTTAAATTATGTTTTAAATTTCTTGCTCTTCGTGCTTTTAGTCTGATTTGCTAGCATATTTATTTTATTTTATTTCTTTTAAATTGGTGAGTTCTGGAAGTCAGGTACGTAATTTAAGTTATTTTAGTTCCTTTCAGCATATTATCTTGACTTTAGTTTAGTTTAGTTTTTCATTTAAATTTGTTTGATTTCTTTCTATTTATGCATAGCATTCTTAAATCACTTTAAGGGCACGAACCTAAACAAGATAAGGTAGGGGTTTCATCACCCTTCCTTAGCCCACAAATAAGACTCCTTCATTTGCATTAACCCAAGCCTTTAAATAAAATTAATTGGATGACCCTAGGGATATCCGAGCTTATTAGGATAAGGAGACCTAAGAGTTATACCAAGCTAGATTCAATTATTGAATTGGTGTCTAGGAAAGTGGCTAAGGGATTAAGTCCCGAAGAAAGGCAGTTACTTAATTAGTTCTATTCGCTGACCTGGCCAATCCAATTGGTATTTAAGGAAAGCAACGGGAGGACCCTCGCTAATCTTACACTGACCTAGCCAATTTAGTGAATTGGTCGAACTTGGAGTGCTTGAAGGTCGACTTGGAACAGTCAGGAGCTATCTAGTTTTAGGTTAACCCCAGGATAGAATTAATTGTGTGAAACTTGTTTAATTTTTTTAAAAAAAATTAATTAAAAAAATTAATTAAATTATTTTAGATATTTTCAATCTTGACTGCCCTGATATAATATTGCCCTGGCATAACTGGAAGTTATGTTGCATGGTTGTCCTAGGGTATGAAAGGTTGAATTGATTTAGATTTTTTTTAAAAAAAAATTCTAAAGAAAAAAATTAAAAAATATAAAAATATAAAAAAATATAAATATATAAAATTTGAAAAAATTGAAGACATAATAGATTTAGTGAATTCTCCAACTCTTGTGTGGAGAAGGATATCAAGTTGACTTGTTAGAACCGATTTGATTCCTGTTTCAGATCCTATGACCTCTACAAGGGATATAACAAATCAAACCCAAACCCTTAAGGATCTATGTTATCCAGTTGGTTCTGTCCAACCTTCTTGCATTAGGTTGTATTGACCCCTAGAATAATTTTGATGATCAAAAAATATTGGAGCATGTATTTGATACTAATTCTTTCAAATTACTTGAGAAGTTTTTGCAGGGAATTGGTTACCTTTAGTTTAAAATGGTTTTCGAATTGATTGGAAAGTAATTCAATTATGTATGTAATGTTATGAACTTGAACTTGTAAAAGCCCTAGTTTTGTCAATTTTGTAATCTTGTAAAATGGGCTGAAAATTATGAAATTAAGAGTATGTAGATTAGCTCTTATTTGATTCAAGTGTTGAAGAGTTTTGGTGAAGCTCGAAGCACCAATTGAAGACTTGACAAGAGCTGACTCATGGATCGAGAGCCGACTCATTGTGGCACGGCACGGAGAAAAATTCAGAGTTTCAGTATCAGGAGCCGACTCCTGTCCCAAGAGCCGACTCATGAAGAAATACATATTTTTGAAGGATGAGAACTCGAGCCGACTCCTGCCCCAAGAGCCGACTCGTCTAGAGTTAGGGTTTTTGGTGAACTGAGAACTAGAGCCGACTCTAGCCTGAAGAGCTGACTCTAGCTTGAAGAGCCGACTCTAGGTATTTATCATTTTGAAGTGATTGAAGGCAAGAGCCGACTCCTGTCTGAAGAGCCGACTCCTACAAAAATTTGTTTTGGGCTGTCTGAGACTTTGAGCCGACTCGTGGAGCTCGAGCCGACTCGAGCTCCGACTCGTGGAGCTCGAGCCAACTCGAATAGCCATTTTCTGCACTCAAATGGCTAGTTGCTGAAAGTGATTTTTGAATCCCATTTCATCTCCAACAGCTCTTTTACAAATCCCTAGGCCCTACAACGGCCATATCTCATGGAAAACTATCAAAGGGATTGTTTTTAAGGCATTAAACAATAATTAAAGCATTTTTATCAATTTAACTTGAGATATTGAAGAGCCTTCAGGTCTTTCACCTACCTTACTTCAAGAGCTTTCAAGTTAGGATTCAAAGCTACACCAACTCTACTCCATCATTGAATCCACTCATTGAAGAAGCATAGAAGCAGCTTGAAGAGCATTAAAGAGCATTCAAAGTTAGGCTTCGTCTTGATCTACATCGGCGATACTTAAACAAACTCGGTTTGTTGAAGTTGCTTGTTTATCTTCTCTTTATCACTGTTTTCTCTCAAGAACAGCGAGGGGCTGTGTCTTAAGAGAGGGTTGAAGGTTTTTAGGTGAGCCTTATAAAAACCTAAGTTGGGTTCTTGGTGATCCCGGTATAAAACTAAGTGTTAGGATTTTTTTTGGTGATCCCATTTAAAATCAAAGGGAGTTTGGGTTTCTTTGGTGATCATGGTAAAACCAAAGTATATAGGTTTGGATTGTGAGCCTGGTAAAACAATCTGACTGTATTTCAGTTGGGGGATATAGTGAAAATCCCAAGTGGTGCTTAGGTAGTGGATATAGGAGCCGGTTGCTCTGAACCACTCTAAATATTTTGTGTTTGTGATTGTGTTTTTGTTGTTTTGTTGCTTTTACTTAATTACTTCTGCATTGCATATTGCACCACAACACTAAAAGAATTTCAAAGTGTACATAATTATGAAAAGTTTTTTATTTCCAATTCACCCCCCTCTTGGAAAGCCACCTGGGCAACAAGTGGTATCAAAGCAGAGTCTCTGAAATTTACTTAGAGTAAAGATATATGGCATATCCCATGAGCACTTCATTGGCCGAAGGTCAATCCACAAATAGACCTCCACTTTTCACCGGAACCAATTATACATATTGGAAGGCAATAATGAAAATATATATTCAAGCCATAGATTTTCATTTATGAAAAATTATCTTGAAAGGACCTCACACACCCACTATTAGAGTAAATGATGTAGAGGTTTTTAAACCTGAAGAGGAATGGGACAAAAATGATATGAAATTAGTTGAGCTGAATGCCAAAACGATGAATTTATTGTATTGTGCTTTGGATCCAAATGAGTTTAACAGAATTTCAACTTGTAATTCTGCTAAAAAAATTTGGGACAAGCTAAAAATTATACATGAAGGCACATCACAAGTCAAAATATCAAAAATAAATCTTCTTGTGCATAACTATGAGTTATTTAAGATGGATCCTAGTGAGACTATATCTGCTATGTACACTCACTTTATTGATATTATAAATAGTCTCAAAAGTCTTGGTAGAACTTATACTAATGCTGATCTTGTTCAAAATATTTTAAGATCTTTGCTAGATAAATCGGAAGCTAAGGTGACAGCTATTCAAGAAGCTAAGGACCTAAACACTCTGCCACTGGATGAACTGCTTGGATAACTGATCACACATGAATTAGCTATGCAACAAAGGATTAAGGAAAATACTAAGAGAAAGAAAGCTATTGCATTTAAAGCTATAGAAGAGGACAAGAATGAAGATTCAGACTTATTAGATGACGATGATCTAGAGAATGATGAAATATCCCTGGTAATGAGAAGATTCAAAAGGTTTATGGGCAAAAGAAAAACAAACAGATGGAGAAAGCAATTTAGAAGAAGGGATTTTGGGAAAGAAAGAGAAAGAGATAAAGAAAACGAGAAGGATAAAGATAAAGATCAAGTACCAATCTGTTATGGATGCAAGAAATTGAGACACATTCATCCTGACTGTCCTGAAGCAAAGAAAAAGATTATCATAAAAAAAAAAAAAAAGGCAATGCTTGCAGCATGGAGTAACAGCGATGATTCTACTTCCACTGAAGAGGATGAAGAATCAACAAAGACTGCACAAATTTGTCTTATGGGTTTGGAGGATGAGGTAACTACTTCTGAACCTAACATAGAATTTACATATGATGAATTGCAAAATGCATTTTGTGAATTATTAATAGAATTCAAGAAGGCTGGTTTGAAAATGAAAGCTTTGAAAAATCAGTGTGATTCATTTGAAAAGGACAAAAATGAATTTGGTGAAAGCAATAAAATTTTGCAAAGTGAATTAAACCTTATTTGTGAAAGACTTAAGACTTTAAACCTTATTTGTGAAAGACTTAAGACTACTCAATTTGAAAAAGAAGAGCTCCTTAAGAAAAACAAAGGTTTGAAAAATGAAAATGATGATTTAAAAAAGTTCAAAAGCTCAAGCCTTTGGTTGAAAAACTAATCCTAAGTTCCAACAAGCTTAAATTAATTTTGAAAGATCAAAGAGAGATAAATAATAAATTTGGAATTGGTTACAAAGGTTCAATTTCAAACAAATTTTCTGCATCTACTTCATATACTCCTAAGTTTACTACTTCAAAATAAGTTAGACCTAAATTTGCATCATCTCATGCTTATTATTCAATGTCAAAAATTATATGCTATGCTTGCAATAACATTGGTCATAAGGCATTTGAGTGTCATTTGAAACATAATGACAAAAAGAAAATTAAGAAAGTTTGGATTCCAAAAGGAACCATTTCTATTAATTTGCAAGGACCCAAGAAAGCTTAGGTACCTAAATTTATTAAATGATTGTCTTGCAGGGATGTCTTGCAGCTACAAATATAAAGAAAAGATGGTATCTAGATAATAGCTGTTCAAGATACATGACGGGTGATGCTGATCAATTCTTCACCCTAGAACAAAAAGATGGTGGAATGGTAACATTTGGTGATAATCGAAAAGGAAGGATAATCGGTATCGGTAAAATTAAAATTACTTCTATATTCATTGAAAATGTGTTACTTGCAGAAAAGTTAAAGCATAATCTTTTGAGTATTAGTCAGCTATTTGACATTGGTTTTAATGTTTTATTCAAGTCATCAATGTGTATAGTAGTTGATTTACTTGACTCTAGTACTAAATTCATTGGACATAGACTTGGTAACATTTATGTAGTAAATCTTAATGATCTAGCTATGTCAAGCAACACAAATCTTGTAGCAATGAATGACAAGAGTAAGGAATCAAGTTTACTATGGCATATGTGACTTGGACATGCTAGTATGGACACTATAGCTAAACTTATTTCAAAGGATTTAGTCAAAGGTTTGCCAAAATCTAAAGTTAATTTTGATTATGTTTGCGATGCTTGTCAGTTAGGAAAGCAAGTGAGGGAAAGTTTTAAATCCAAAAATATTGTTTCTACTACTAGACCCTTAGAGCTACTTTACATGGACTTATTTGGACATACTAGGACTACAAGCCTAGGTGGTATGAAATATGGTCTTGTGATTGTAGATGATTTTTCAAGATACACATGGGTTTTATTTATCGCACATAAAGATGAAACTTTCAAAGTATTCAAAAAGTTTTATAAAAGAGTTACAAATTTGAGAAAATATGTCTGTTATTTCAATTCATAGTGATCATGGCACCGAGTTTGAAAATCAATATTTTGATCACTTTTGTACAAAGCACGGTATTGATCATAACTTCTCTGCACCTAGAACACCACAACAAAATGGTGTTGTAGAAAGAAAGAATCGTACTTTAGAAGAGATGTCTAGAACAATACTTTGTGAAGGAAATCTTCCAAAATACTTTTAGACAGAAGTTGTAAATACCGCATGCTATATTTTGAATAGAGTTTTGATTAGACCTATTATCAGAAAAACCTATGAACTTTGGAACAATAGAAAACCTAATATTAAGTATTTTCATATTTTCAGATGTAAATATGTTTTTCTTAATAATGGAAAGGATGATCTTGTTAAATTCAATGCAAAATCCGATGAGACTATTTTTCTTAGATATTCGTTAAATAGTAAAGCTATTGTATTTTCAATAAAAGAACTTTGACTGTTGAAGAATCTGTATATGTTGTTTTCAATGAATCTGATATTATATATTCTAGAAAGGAAGATTTTGCTGATGATGATGCAGGTACTCTAGAACATGGACTGAAAGATTTGACTCTTAAAGACAAACAATCAAGTGAACCACATGAAGAAGAGGTAAGCAAAAATCATGATGATATACCCAAAGAATAGAGGTATGTATAATCACATCCTAAAGAATTAATTATAGGAGACCCATCTCAAGGTGTTAAAACTAGAGCTGCACATAGAGATACATATGACCTAATTGCTTTTGTTTCTCATGTAGAACCACACAGTATAGAAGAAGCTGAAATTGATCCTAATTGGATGTTAGCAATGCATGATGAATTAAACCAATTTAGAAGAAATAATGTTTGGACCCTAGTAGAAAGACCTAATGACTATCCTGTTATAGGTACTAAGTGGGTTTATAAAAATAAACTAGATGAAGATGAAAATGTAATTAGAAATAAGGCTAGACTGGTAGCACAAGAATATAATCAAGAAGATGAAATAGATTTTGATGAAACCTATATACCAGTAGCTAGATTAGAAGCCATTAGATTATTATTAGCCTATGCATATTTTATGAATTTTAAATTATTTCAAATGGACATAAAGAGTGCATTTTTGAATGGTTTTCTATCTGAAGAAGTTTTTGTTGAGCAACCACCAGGTTTTATTGATCACACTTTTTCGAATCATGTTTTCAAATTGAATAAAGCCTTGTATGATCTAAAACAGGCACCTAGAACCTAGTATAATAGACTAAGTAAGTTTGTAATTGCAAATGATTTTGTAAGTGGTAGTGTTGACACTACACTATTTATTCAAAGAAATAATAATGATATTTTAGTTGTTCAAATCTATGTTGATGATATTATTTTTGGATCTACTAATGAATCTTTGTATCAAGATTTTGCTAAGCTAATGCAGGGAGAATTCGAAATAAGCTTGATGGGTGAGCTGAGTTACTTTCTTGGACTTCAAATCAAACAATTTAAAGAAGGTATCCTGATCAATCAGGCCAAATACATTAAGGAGATTATCAAAAAATTTGGTATGGAATCAAGCAAAGAAATTGGAACACCTATGAGTCCTGCATGTAGACTTGGTAAAGATGAGAATGGCACAAATGTTGATCAAAAGCTGTACCGAGATATGATCGGTTCTTTACTTTATTTGATAGCCAGTAGACCTGACATTTTGTTTGGTGTTTGTATGTGTGCACGATTTCAATCTAATCCAAAAGAGTCACACATCATAGCTGTTAAAAGAATCATTAAATATCTGAAAGGCACATGCAATGTTGGTTTATGGTATTCTAAGCACACATCTTTGAAATTAATTAGTTATTCTGATGCTGATTATGGAGGATGTAAAATTGATAGAAAGAGCACAACTGGCACCTGTCAATTTCTAGGTGTTAACTTGATTTCATGGCACTGTTGCAAATAGAACTCTATAGCACTATCTACTACAGAGACAAAATATGTAGCTACTGGGAGCTGTTGTGCTCAAGTGTTGTGGATCAAGCAACAACTATAAGATTATGGTATTGTCCAATCTAAAATTCCTATTAAATATGATAACACTAGTGCTATTAACTTGTCCAAAAATCCAATTCAGCATTCACGAACTAAGCACATAGAAATTAGATATGATTTTATTCATGACCATGTTTTAAATAATGTTGTTGAGCTAGAATTTGTACCTACTGAAGATCAACTTGCTGACATTTTTACTAAATCTCTTAGTCTAGATAGATTTAAGAAAATTAGAGGCAAATTAGGACTGTGTGACCCACTCTGAACTTTCTGACCTAAGTTTTGAAAAATAAAGAAAAATTATCTAGGTATTTCAAATTTCTCTCTAAAGCTTAGGACAACCTATTTTAGTATCTAAGAACCCATAGAAATTGATTTTGACTTTTTTCGATTTTTTGACTGATTTTTGGCTCGAGCCGACTCGAGTCATCAGGTTGTTCGGCGAGTCAACTCGAGAGTCTGGCTGAAAGTTTTTAAATAGGGTTTCATTTGTTTGTTTTCATTGTATCTTTCCATTTTGCTCTATTCTACTTAGCCGACTCCTCTTCCCATCTTAGAAAAACTTCCTAGAACACTCTCCAAGCTCTCCAAATCCTTAATCCTAGCTAGATGGCACCCCATAGAGCCATAGCTAAGAAACCCCGGTGGGTAGTTCGGACTGTTGCGGAGGAAAGGAGAACGAAATAGTGCTTGGACACCTCCAATCCAGAAGAAGAACTGTACATTGAGCAAGAAGAAGAGCCACAGGCACCCAAGCAAGTGATTCAAATAGGCAATCGTCAGGTAACTCCTGGTAGGTGCATCGATTTTGATTTCTTGGAGCAAGAACAATTACACATTGGGGATTGATTAGATAAACAGGGATGAAAAAATTTTTGTCTGTTGAATGTACCCATCTATCCCAATTTGGTCAGACAATTTTTTGAAAGCATGTCATTAGGTGCATTCCATATCGAAGGGACTGTGAAGGGAAGGCACATTGAGATTAGTGAGCAAAAACTGTCAAACATCCTCCACATTCCAAAAGAAGGTGAATGCTACTTAGTTCTGAAGGAAAAGCAGAAGACCCTAAGATTAATACTGGAAAGATCAAATGTTAAGGGTATTGTGTATGTTAGTGCAAATCAGTTATCATTGGAAATGAGATTTTTGCACAACATTATCAGTCGCATTTTCTTGCCCCGGACAAGGCGATTTGATTGGATCAGTGAGCATGACCTTGTTTTTATGAGATGTCTGATTGAGGGGGAGGCCCTCAATCTACCATTTATCATGCTTTCTCAGATGAGAGAGGCAGTTCGCAAGACACGTGCTTGTCTACCGTATGGGATGGTCTTCATACTTCTATTTCAGGATGCCCTGGTAGACTTGACAGGTGAGGACAGCCGGCTACTTCTGCACACTGACAGATATACTCAGAAATCGCTTACTCGGATGGGATTTATAAAAGTAGATGGTCATTGGACTCGGAAGGCTTTAGGTATTCCAGTTGCACACGCAAATGACTCAGAGGAGGACACTCAGGCAGCAAAGGCACTTGGCGAGGAGGCAGATGCACATGCTGATGAGGTTGGACTATCAGAGCCAGCTCCTACCATATCTCATTCACCAGTCATGAGATCTAGATGCTGGACCTGATGCAGATGACAGACTACAGAGGGTACTGGATGAGATATCTTGTCTCAAATCTGACACTGATACGAGGATTGCTCTACTTCAATCTAAGATGTAGCAGGGATTCTAGGAGATTATGATCATTCTTAGATAGCTTACTATAGCCAGCCAATCTGTACCAGCAACTTCGACTGCAACACCTAGCACTGATCATGAGCAGGGACCAGCGGCACAGTTCGGTGACACTCCTGCAGAGGCTGATGCTGGTATTGAGGTTCCAGTATCAGATGTTGGAAAGACTCCAGCTACTGAGATATTATCTACTACCAGCACTTTGGCGTTGTCCTTTGATCCTCCGACTGTCAGACCTACTTCCATTATCATTTCTTCAGAGTCCAAAGTTAGAGCCAAAGCCAAAACTAAAGTTTCTAGGACTACCACTCCTACTTGGACTAGAATTAGGGATCTTAGAGCCAGATTTTCTAAGTTTAAACCTAGTCACGGAATCTTAGAGGTCGATTCTTCCTCCAGTAAGGAAGACCTTAGTGATGATCCTAGCCCTTCTTTTTGATGTTTTTAGGCTCTTATCTTGATGTTTTAGGACTCTATGGTTGTTATATTTTGATGTTGTGATACTATTTTTTTGTACCGAGGCACATTTGTAATGTATCACTTTTGTACTCATTTTTCTTATATATATATCACCTTTTATGCTACAGACTTCTTATGATACTCTCATTGTATATGACTTGTTGTAAATGTATGTTATCTTCTACACCTTTTGCTGATGACAAAAAGGGGGAGAACGGAGAATGTGCATGAAAAGGCTAATATGAATGTTGAATAACAAGTTTATATGAAAATTTGATGAAAATAAAAAGAAATGCTATTACAATGGTAAGGGGGAGCCTTTATCAATTTCGTTTGAAATTTATTTCAATTACTTGTTAGTTTCGATACGCAATACTCCGGTTATAATATGTGTTGTTTCGATACTTATTGCTCATATGATATAGATAATATACTGTATCGATACATATGATACTTTGTGTTAATGTTTTTCAGTTTTATATACTTGATACGTATGATACATTGTGACACACTATGTTAATACCTTGATACTCAATCTGTGTGATACACACTATGATCAATGTCATTTGATAAATATGAATATACAGTAATTATAAAGTGTTTTAAGTTCTATTCATGCCCAATGTTTTGTCATCATCAAAAAGGGGGAGATTGTTGACCCCTGGAATGATTTTGATGATCACAAAATATTGGAGCATGTATTTGATACTAATTCTTTCAAATTACTTGAGAAGTTTTTGCAGGGAATTGATTACCTTTAGTTTAAAATGGTTTTCAAATTGATTGGAAGGTAATTCAATTATGTATGTAATGTTATAAACTTGAACTTGTAAAAGCCCTAGTTTTGTCAATTTTGTAATCTTGTAAAATGGGCTGAAAATTATAAAATTAAGAGTATGTAGATTAGCTCTTATTTGATTCAAGTGTTGAAGAGTTTTGGTGAAGCTCGACGCATCAATTGAAGACTTGGCAAGAGCTGACTCATGGATCGAGAGTCGACTCATTATGGTACGGTACGACAAAAAATTCAGAGTTTCAGTATCAAGAGCTGACTCCTATCCCAAGAGCTGACTCATGAAGAATACATATTTTTTGAAGGTTGAGAACTCAAGCCGACTCCTGCCCCAAGAGCTGACTCGTCCAGAGTTAGGGTTTTTGGTGAACTGAGAACAAGAGCCGACTCCAGCCTGAAGAGCCAACTCTAGGTATTTATCATTTTGATGTGATTAAAGGCAAGAGCCGACTCCTGTCTGAAGAACCGACTTCTACAGAAATTTGTTTTGGGTTGTCTGAGATTTCGAGCTGACTCGTGGACCTTGAGCCGACTCGAATAATCATTTTCTACACTCCAACGGCTAGTTGCTGAAAGTGATTTTTGAATCCCATTTCATCTCCAACAGCTCTTTCATGAATCCCTAGGTCCTATAATGGCCATATCTCATGAAAAACTATAAAAGAGATTGTTTTTTAGGGATTAAACAATAATTAGAGCATTATTATCAATTTAACATGAGATATTGAAGAGCCTTCAAGTCTTTCACCTACCTTCAAGAGCTTTCAAGTTAGGATTCAAAGCTACACCAACTCTACTCCATCATTGAATCCACTCATTGAAGAAGTATAAAAGCAGCTTGAAGAGAATTAAAGAGCATTCAAAGCTAGGCTTCGTCTTGATCTACATCGGCAATACTTAAACAAACTTGGTTTGTTGAAGTTGCTTGTTTATCTTCTCTTTATCATTATTTTCTCTCAAGAACAGCGACGGGTGTGTCTTAAGAGAGGGTTGAAGGTTTTTAGGTGAGCCTTGTGAAAACCTAAGTTGGGTTCTTGGTGATCTTGGTATAAAACCAAGTATTAGGATTTTCTTTGGTGATCCCATTTTAAACCAAAGGGAGTTTGGGTTTCTTTGGTGATTCCGATAAAACCAAAGTGTATAGGTTTGGATTGTGAGTCTGGTAAAATAATCTGACTGTATTTCAGTTGGGGGATATAGTAGAAATCCCAAGTGGTTCTTGGGTAGTGGATGTAGGAGCCGGTTGCTCCGAACCACTCTAAATCTTTTGTGTTTGTGATTGTGTTTTTGTTGTTTTGTTGCTTTTACTTAATTACTTTCGCATTGCATATTGCACCACAACACAAAGAATTTCAAAGTGCATATAATTGTGAAATGTCTTTTATTTCCAATTCACCCCCCTCTTTGGAAGCTACCTGGGCAACAGGTTGCTTCAACCCACAGCAATAATTTTGAAATCAAATCTCAAATGATTAATATGCTTTCAAAGTTCACGGGAATAGAGGATGCATATATATTTATTAGGGAATTTGAAGAGGTTTGTGCAACTATGAGGCTGCAACAATTGTCAAAGGATGAAATTAAGCTGAGATTAGTTAATTTTGCCCTTAAGGATAACGCTAAAAAGTGGCTTTATAGTCTTCCAAATTAATCTATCATGACCTGGGAGGGCTTTGTAAGAGTGTTCTTAAAGAAATATTTTCTCTATCATAAAACAACTAAAATTAGAAATGAAATAAATCAATTTTATTAATTAGCCGGTGAGTCATTTTGGAAGTACTTTGACCATTTTAAGAACATTTTAACCCAATGTCCACACCATGGAATAGAAATTTGGAGACTATGTCAAATCATTTATGAGGGTTTAGATTCCAATTCAAGAACCATGTTAGAGTCTATGTTCCAAGGCCAATTTATGTATAAAGAATCCAATGAAGCCTGGCAATTTCTAGAAGACATAGCTAAAAAGAATTTATAATGGGAAATAACTAGGAACCAGAAAGATCCACATCTTCAAGAGGTGGAATGCATCAAATGCATACTTCCTTAGCTGCATAAGCCAAAATTGCAACCTTAACACGTAGGTTAGAGGCCTTGGAACTTCAAAGACTAGCCAGTATAAATCAAGTGTATACACCAATGTGTAATGGGTGCAATGCATCTGACCATGTACATGAGGAATGTCCATTCTTGATGAATCCAATAGAGAATAGAAGTGCATGGGTGAATGCTACATACCTGAGACCCATGAACAATCTCTATGCACCAACATATAACCCAGGATGGAGGAATCATCCAATTTTTTCGTGGTCACAGAACCCAAATGTAGGTGGTCTTAGCTTCAATCCACAAAATCCAAGGCCTAATCCTATGATGAACAACCCATTACCACCAGGCTTCAATATTAATGAAAAGAAACTGAGTTCTTTAAAGAAAAGCCTGGAAGCCTTAGCCAAATCCAATACTAACACCAATGCCATATTGAGCAATTTCATGCAAACCACAGGTCAACTTCTGAATTCAAACTCTCAAGCCATAGCACACTTGGAAATGTAGGTGGGTCAGCTGGCATCTATTATCAATGAATGTGAATGAGGTAGGCTACCTAGCCAACCTAAGACCAACCTAAGAAATCAAAATGATCATCCACCCCAAGGAAATCAAGTCAGTCAAGTTAATATAATTTATACTTTGAGATCATGGAAACAAGTGGATAATCAGGTAGGTACGTCCGACACTAGAGAAGACTCAACTACTGAGTCAGCTAAGCCATCTAATGAACAATCTACCTTACAAACTCAAGCTACTGAAACCACTAATAATCCACCAAACCATGTACCCATAATCTCTAAAGCTCCTTTTCCAAATCGATTAAGGTCTAATAAATAATCAGAACATTTAGATAAAATGTTAGAGATATTTAAGCAAGTTCAAGTAAATATTCCTCTACTAGACATGATCCAACAGGTTCCAACTTATGCCAAATTCTTAAAAGATCTTTGTACCAAGAAAAAGACCACTAATGTACCAAAAAGAGCTTTCTTAGCAGCAAGTGTGAGTTCATACTTGTTAAGTCACATGCCCATAAAATATAAGGATCAAAGTTCTCCAATAATTTCTTGTGTTATAGGAGAAATCCACATTGAGAAGGCTTTGCTTGATTTAGGGGCTAGTATAAACATTCTGCCCTATTCAATTTATGAGCAATTGAGATTGGAAAAATTTCAACCAACAGGGATCACATTTCAATTAGCATTACAATTAGCAGACCGATCTTTTAGAATCCCTAAAGGAATGGTAGAGGATGTCTTAATTAAGGTTGGTAATTTTATCTTCTCTGTAGATTTTATCATTTTGGAAACTGAACTAGTATCAAATCTTAAAGATCATATCCCAGTTATTTTAGGAAGACCATTCCTAGCTACTGCTAATGCTGAATCAATTATCGGAATGGGCTTATAAACTATCTTTTGGGAACAAGACAATTGAGCTGAATATATTCAATTTGGAATAGGAATCTACCAAGCATGCTAATGTAACTATAATCCAAGATGAAATTTATGAACCTATAGACATTAGCGATGAAGAAGTTGATCTTAAGTCTAGTATCTAGCCAACACATGAATATGAGAGCATTAATAAAATTCTTGGAGATAATAAAAATAGCCAGAGATGGAAGCCTCCTACTGAAACACTTGTGGATAAACCATCAACCAAGCCATCTCCAGGTATGATACATCTTATAGATACACATAATAGAGAGATCGTGTGGGACATTACTGATTGGACTTCGTCCAACCATCTATCATGGCTAGGTATATCTGATAATTTAGTGGATGTATCAATCGACATAATCTAAAGAATCCACTTGGTTTGGCTAAAGACTTTAAACTTAGCACTTCTGGGAGGCAACCCAACTTCTTTCTTTCTAATAATTTTTTTTTAGCATATTTAGGTTTAGCAAATCCTGACTCAAATGAGCTCCATTGGCTAAGTTGGGGGGAGAGCTCAATAAAATTTCTCAGGTGTCTTCATTTCCCTTTATACCATATCATGCATACATTTAGAAATTATTTTTATTCATGGGGGATATAAAGCTAAATAAGTATATATTCGGAGCTACCTTCACCTAATATTCTTATACTTGTTGATCTTGGACTTAGGATAAATCACACATTTTTTATAAGTAATTGATTTAACAGTCTAGATAATTTTTGAAATATTGAGGGATAAAATATTAATAGACTCAAGTAAAAATAGTAAGTAAGAATGCAATCAATTTCTAGATCATTGTAACCCTCCTATTCGCATCGAAGAAGAATCTACCTCTTGGATGTGTGTGGGTGTTGTTAAATACAAAGTTCCTTTATTCGTTAAAAAAATGAAAAATAATGAAAATGAATGAGATAATAAAAGCAAGTTCTAAACATTGTTTCACTGAGTAACTAGGCCTCTTCGTCTAAGTAAACGGTTGAGTCTCGCATCAAAAAGTAGAGATGTGAAGAAATTTTGCTATACAGCCGATTTTGATCGATAGCCTTTCTGACTTAAGCTAGTAAGCCCGATAGGTGTTCTACATTTAGTGCCCTAAGGCCAACTGGTTTGGGAGACATTGGTCAAAAACTTGTTACAAGGGTTAGATAGAAAGCTTAAGAGATTAAAACATTTCACGATCCGTATCAAAAAAAAAAAGTGAAAGAATAAGTGGAACATCCTTGCACTAAAACGATATCTCATCACTCCATGGGAGTAGAGGATTTAGAAATAACAGTAGTTGGTTAAGAATTATTTAGAAAAATGAGGAGTTTACACTTAATGAATTTACTTGAAGCTATTAATATCCCAATGACCCATTTCATCTATTATCTAATGAAAAATCTTCTACTTATAAAAAGGATATGAAAATAACCTTTGAGTCTGAGTAAACTTGTGTAAGGTATTAAGAGTTTTGGTAGCCTTCTTAATTAATTCATGAACTTATTTTTACTCGAGGATGAGTAAGATTCAAGTTAGGAAAAGTGATAAGTGTATGAAAATTAGTAATAAGTACATTAATTTATTAATAAAATTTATTTTATTTTATTAAAATTAATATTTGTATGTAGTATTTTAATAAAAAATCCTGCCAATACTAAGAGCATGATTTTTGGGATCTAACGCTGCAAACGGTGCTCAAATCAAAGTTCGGTTGGCCCCGAAATCAAAATTTGAATTTTGTTATGGAATTACATGGAATTAAAGCATTGGTACATTGTGAACCAATTGCTTGCTCCACGAATCGCCAGCTAGTCCATGGCTGCCATTGCAGCTGGTCCATGACTGCTGCCCGTGGACCACAGGCCAATCCAAGCTCCGATTTCACCTGGAAAAGTGCCGGAACTCTTCCTCATATTGCCGGAAGTCTCCTCGTAGCAGGGGAACACGCCGGAAAACCTTCTCAACGCTGAAAAAACTCAAGTCACGGTCATCTTCTTCCTCCTCTTGCCGCCGTCGCAGGTCGTCTTCACCACCACCGTCCAAGGAACCACTGTCCGCTGTCTCCCTCTCATGGCCGGAAGGATCCGAACCAAGCCCATCTCAGGCCCTGTTCTTCCTCTTCACTGACTGTCACCATTTCCACGATCCTCTTCTTCCCATGGTCGTCCGAACTTCTGAATAACCATGCCTCCGCCTAAGCTATGAGAAAATCCCAGCTCTCCGCCTCCTCTTCCTCCAAGCCATGTCCATGTCCGTCTAAGATCGATCATCGTCCTCCAAGCTAGATGCCCTATTCTCTCAGCCCCTTCCTCATCACCACCATGAGTTGCCGCCCTCCTCAACTGGAGTCGCTGCCTTGTTCCACCATCACTAGTCATCCGCCTCCTGTGTTGGGAGATTCGATGTCCGAAGGAAGAGATCAAAAGAATTCGATGATGGACTCTGCATGGATAACACCGAAGAAGGCAGCGGTTGTATTAGTTACGGGAAAGAGA
The DNA here is from genome assembly GCA_021397845.1 of Areca catechu. Taxonomy (NCBI): domain Eukaryota; kingdom Viridiplantae; phylum Streptophyta; class Magnoliopsida; order Arecales; family Arecaceae; genus Areca; species Areca catechu. The sequence goes on from CM038050.1 coordinate 73,552,857, forward strand.
TAGAGAACCGGAAGGAACTAAGAGGAGAGACCAACACTGATTTCCCACTCTGACTCAATAAAGATCCATCGATCAGGGATTTCAGAAGAAGCCAGAGCCCGTCGCCCCTTTTCTCTTTCCCTTTCTCCTTCCCATCTTCTCACAGAGAATTTTAATTTTTTTATTTTTATTTTAACTTCGAGCTTCCTAATAACTTAGAAGTTAAATATTCTATATTTAAATTATTTTTTTATGGTAAAAAAATTATTTTTTATTTAAATTATTCTTATTTTTTTAAGCATTGATTAGATTAACTTTTTGAAATTTATTTTATGTAATTTACATTCCTACAATTAAAGTAGTTTTTATTTTTACAATTCTTAATTTATTTTATGCCATTTAAATTCCTGCAATTATAGTAGTTTTTATTTTTATAATCCTATAATTTAAATTTTAGCAAGTAGTTAATATAGATTTTTTTTTTTAACTATGCAATTTACATTCTATGATTAGTTTAGTTTAATTTCTGTAACTTTAATTTTTTATAATTTATATTTTAGTAAGTAAAGTAGAATTGATTTTATAATTTTTAAAAAAATTTAAAGTTTTTAGTTTAATCATGTCTGGCTAAGCAAATCCTTCTGGGATTGGCGATAAAGCTAGATCATGATTAGAAACTGTTTTCGTAAGATTTATTTTCTTGGACTTTTAATTTTTTAAGAGTTTTTCTTTCTTTCTAACCTCTTAACCTCTTAGCCAAGAGACTTGATGAGCTATTGTTGGGTTTCATCTCCTTCATAGTTCATACTTGATTCAATGCAAGAGAGAAAATAGATAGAAGACTCAATATTTTTGAATCCCTTTTTCTTCTTTTTGTCGAAACCTTAATAGAGTATTGTTAGAATCCTTTCATACTCTATTATACTTGGTTAACACAAGAAAGAGAATGGATGTTATGAAAGTTATCTTAGGAATGTTTTCTAAATCATTGATCTAGTGGATTTGAAAGCTCTAGATCTTTAATTATTTATTTTTTTAATTTAATTAATTGTTGCTTCAAGTAAAAAATAAAGAATAATTCTTAGCTTCTTTATTAAAGCTTGCCTGAGCAAGGGGTTTGAACACAATTCAAAAATCCATTTTCTCGTAGGATCGACCCGTACTCGCTGGACATGCTACTCTGCATACCGTGCATTTGCGGTTAAACTAAAGTTCACATCACAATTGCTCAAGACACATGACTGGAGATGTGAGGTACTTCTCATCTCTAGAAGCTTTAAATGGTGGAAACGTGACTTTTGGTGATAATGGAAAGGGAAAAATTATCAGTATTGGTAAAGTCCATATCATCCCTTCTACTTATGTTGATAATGTTTTGTTTGTTGATGGTTTAAAACATAATTTGTTTAGTATAAGCTAATTTTGTGACAAAGATTTTAAAGTAGTTTTTGAATCTTCTTTGTACATCGTATCTAGTCTAGATGACAATGGTATCAAATTCATTGGTCATAGGCATGGGAACATTTATATGGTTGATCTTGATGATCTACCTATGAAAAATGGTCAATGCTTAGTGGCTAAGGAAGCTAAGACAAATGAAACTAGTTGGCTTTGGTATCGTAGACTAGGGTATGCAAGTATGCATTTTCTTTCGAAATTAAACAAAAAGAATCTTATAAAAGATTTGCCAAAACTCACTTTTGAAAAAGATAAGATTTGTAGTGCATGTCAACTTGGAAAACAAATAAAATCTTCTTTCAAACCAAAAGGAGTAGTGTCTACAACTAGATCCTTAGAATTGCTTCACATGGACCTCTTTGGACTAACTAGAACAACTAGTTTGGGAGATAAGAAGTATGGTCTAGTAATTGTAGATGACTATTCACATTTTACATGTGTAATATTTTTGGCACACAAGAATAAAACTTTTTTTACATTTATCAAGTTTCATAAAAATGTTTCAAATGAAAAAGGAGTTTCAATTGTTTCTTTACATAGTGATCATGGCACCGAGTTTGAAAATCATTATTTTGAAATATTTTGCAATGAAAATGGTATTAATTATATTTTTTCTGCACCTAGGACACCTCAACAAAATGTGGTGGTAGAAAGAAAGAATAAGACTCTTAAAGAAATGGTATGCACAATGCTTTGTGAAAATGATTTACTTAGATAGTTTTTGATATGGGACTAAATATGTATGCAAAATATTTTTATATTTTTATATGTTGAGTTATATATCTAAATTTCAAAAATAAGGCCAAAAATTTAAGTAGAGAGTTCTATGCAAAAATAAGAAGCAACAACATGCAAAAAGATCCTAAAAGTAATAGAAAAGAGGACCGCTGAGGCTGAGAAGCCCCGATTGGGCTAGTTCCCCTTCAATAATGCTACTGGCAAGTAGAGGGGGTGTACCTGACAGGATCTTGTAGATGAATCCTTGCAGAGGTCTCTCTTCGCTCCCGGATGCGGCCTGGATGATCAAGCCGAAGACCCCATGGATCGCAGCTTTTAACCCGGTGATTCGATAGCGGCCCAACTGGAATCAATGTATTCGTAAACGTCGAGGGACCTGCAAATCGCCTGTCAGGGGTTAGAAAACAATGCAAGGATGAAGAAATAAATTGGAAAATAGCAAGGATGGAAGAGTTTTTTTGTGTTGGGTGGCCAAGGCTTGGAGAGATGGCTTCTAGGGTTTTGATAGGTTGGATGCAGAGAACAGAAAACAAGGAAGAAGAAGGGATTCACATAGATTCCCCTTAGCACACAGCAAGCATACAACAGAAGTTGGAAAACTCAATTTATATTCAATAAAAATTATTAAATTTTCATACAAGGGGTCCCTTATATAGATTCATGAGATTTAGGGCTTGAGCAAAAGAAAACAAAAAAAATAAGGGGTGCCCACTTTCTTCCTAAAGTGTGGGGCTGAATACATGGAAGAAAACACTTCCATGCCATACAAAATCCCTCCAAACAAGGCAGGTAGTGGGTAGCCAAAGCGGGGGACCAAGGGGCGCCAACTTCTTACTTCTCTTGGCTTGGGGTGGACCACTTCTTTCCTAAGCAAGCTGGCATGAATCATGGGATTCATGTTTATCTGTTTTGACTTTCCTTCTTGTCATGCTGGCATGTGGAGTTGGTGTGCTTAGGGTGTGGAAGGGGTGTGTTGGCCTGTGGTTATCAACTCCTCATGCATGGGCCGACTTCATGATCCTCCAAGTAATCCTAGGTGGCGAAATCCAGGGTGTGACTGGGACTCCATGCGGCTGCTAAGGTGGCATGCTGGGTGGTGTCCTTCACATGCTTGAGTCTTCTTTGACTGGGCTTGACTCAATACGGACTCAATACAACTGGACATTATTACAAGACTCAGAATATGATTAGCTCAACATGAGCTGACTTGACTAATTGATCCAAAACCCTAATGGTATGGATCAAATGCTACATATACGACTCAATTATGAAAAGGCCAAAAACGTGACTCAGGGGTCATAGTGGGGACTCAAATAGGCTAAGCCCTTGATACAAACTAGACTTAAATAGACTAACACTACTAGGAAATCCACACAGTTAAGAAGCCTTTATCTTATTTTGGTGCCTCTGGTGTTCGCACCAATTCTTCCGGGATGGGAGGAACTCGACCCTATCGAGTAAGGATCACACTGGCTCACATATCGCTCAAGAAGATCTGGGTCAAGGCACTACAAGTCCTTTCGAGAAATCCATGAATTGTCTGATTATGGCCGGCCTAGCCATCGACCAGGTAGCGTTGATAGCCGCGGCCCCGGGTCATGATGGCTTGATCATCCAGGATATGCTCGATCCGTTCTCCTCTCTCAGGCCAATTAATTGGTGGACACTCTAAGCTAGGGTCACTCACAAGGGATGGAGTAGGTCCAAAGGCCTCACTGGGTATCGCTGTCGGTTCCCTATACTCAACCAGGTCTACGATATTGAAGGTAGAACTAATGCCAAAATTTGGGGGCAAATCTAACACGTAGGCATTTGGTCCAACCTTCTCTATCACTCTAAAAGGTCCGGCTCTGCGAGCATGAAGCTTCTTAACGGTCCCAGGTGGGAACCGCTCAGGCCTAAGCCTAACCATGATAAAATCCACTACATTAAATTTCTTGGCTTTTTTCCAGGAATTAGCCAGTTTGTTTCAAAATTAATGCAGGTGGTGAACATGCTGGGCACATGCAGACTCCTAATAGGTGACGCAAAGGACTCATACTAATACCTAATAGACTCGACTATGCATTCCTATCGAAAGAGGTTTATTAGATCTTAACTACAACTTGGGCATGGGGCATGAGTCATGGTTAATGGGTGACATACAGATGAAAATTTGCCAGGAACTCCTAATAGATGCCAGAGGGTCTTCCAAAAGTAGGTAGCAAATGGGATGGGCTCTATGGATTCTTGCGACATGGTAATCTCAACAAAATGTAATGGAAAAGTTTGGGGAACATTGGAAGCCTTAGGGTATGGCAGGAAGTAAGAATCGAAGTCTTGGGGCAATCCATTAGAAGCATGAAATAGACCTTGGTTACTAGGGATGACCTTAAGATTTGAACATTGATCTATGTGTGACATAAGGTCCACTTGAAGGATGGGAAATTTGGTCACTACAAGTGTAGGTTCTTTAGGAAAGGATGACTTAGTCAATTCAAGAAAAAGGTTATCGACTGGGGTTAGAGGATTGAACTCTTTATAAGGGTATTGAATGAGGTCTGGGGTTGAGGCTAAAGGAGTGGGCTCTTCCTGAGGGTATTGACTTATAGGAACCAAGTCCTCACTAATTTTCTGTTATTCTATTACTTCAGGACTAGAATGGTGTGGTATGCATGATGAGGATGCAATCATGTGACTCTAAAGGAGATTAACCAAAGTTTAACTAGAAATTCTTACTTGCATATGAGTGATTCAACATATAAGATCAAGGAGATCTAAATAAGAAACCCTAAATGCTTATACTTAAACCCAGCTAGGAGGACTATCAAAATATTAAAGAAATAGGACAAGATTAGAATTTGCACACAAGTCAAGCTAGCCTTATTTAATGATCCCGATCTTAAAAGACTAGGAGATCAAGCATTGAAATCTCAAGCACAAGGGATTCGCTCTTAAGGTTCTCAAATGAAAGATCATACCACATAAGATGGGCCATCTAACTTTCTGGTTTGTAGCCAATTCAATTTCAAATTCCCCTTTTCTTCTCTTGGGCGCCAACCTTGGATAATGAGGTGGCATGTGTGATGTGGCAGCAATCTTGGATGGTGAGGTGGCATGTGTGATGTGGCAGCAACCTTGGATGATGAGGTGGCATGTGTCATGTGGCATGTGGTCCCCACTTGAGGTGGCTTTGGTCTTGCTTTGGAGTATAAGTCTTGAGTCTTCTTTAGTTTTCAAATGTGGTTTGGTTTGATTCTTCATGGATTGGACTTGACTTATTTGGACCCAACTCTCAAATACAAGGTTATTCAGGCTGGACTAGTCCCAACATAAAATTGAAATGGACTCGAATTACATAATTATTTGGACTCAAAATTAAAGAAAGAAAAATTACAGGATTTTCTTTTACTCATCCAACCATAAGGACTCGGATTTGACTTAAATTGGTTGGAGTCTCTTCCTGATTATGGTGCCCATACCAATTCTCCCGGGGTGGAAGGAACTCGACCCTATCGAGTGAGGGTTGGCTTGATAAGCTTCTAATGCATCCGGGTCGATTTGTTGTAGGTCCTCTCGAGAAATCCAGGAGTCTTCAGATTCAGGACATCCTTGCCATCTAACCAGATAACGTTGGTAGCCTCTATTCCTAGTAATAGTGATCTGGTCATCCAAGATCCTTTCAATTCTCTCCTTTCTCTCAGGAACACTTGGTGGTGGACACTCATTTGGTGTTTCACTCTCAAAAGAAACATTAGGACCAAAAAGCTCACTAGGTATTAATGCAGGTTCTTTGTATTCTTTTAAGTCTGAAACGTTAAATGTTGAACTAATGCCATAACTTGGTGGTAATTCTAATACATAAGCATTTGGTCCAATTTTCTTTATTATTTTGAAAGGTCCAGCTCCCCGGGCATGGAGTTTCTTCATAGTTCCCGGTGGAAACCTTTCAGGTTTAAGTTTGATCATGACGGAGTCCCCTTCATTAAATTCTTTTAATCGTTTATGTGAATTAGTCATATGCTGATAGAGTTCATTGCTTGCTTGAATCTTTTGGCTAATCTCCTTATGCAATTCCCTAATATGCTGTGCATATGACTCGGCAGACTCGGACACCCGTGCATGTGTGGGTAAAGGTGCTAGGTCTAAAGGCTTCCTAGGTCTGTATCCATGGACCACTTCGAACGGACTTTTCCCAATAGACCTATTAACTGAGCTGTTATAGGCAAATTCAGCACGAGGAAGTAATAGGTCCCAGTTTCCTAGGTTGTCACCAACTAAGCATCTCAACAGATTTCCTAAGCTTCGGTTTACTACCTCAGTCTGGCCATTGGTTTGAGGATGATAGGTAGTAGAGAATTTCAGTTTGGTACCGAGCATGTGCCAGAGGGTTTTCCAGAAATAGCTAGTAAACTTGACATCTCTATCGGACACAATGGTTTTGGGTAAACCATGAAGCCTAACGACCTGATTAAGAAAAAGCTTGGCCACCTTCGAAGCATCTAAAGTTTGAGAACAAGGAATGAAGTGAGCCATCTTGGAGAAACGATCGCCAACCACAAAGACAGAATCATACTTCCTAGACGTCTTAGGGAGGCCTACTATAAAATCCATGCTGATATCCTGCCATGGACAATCAGGGACAGGTAAGGGTGTGTACAGACCGGTGTTCTGTCTTTGCTGTTTTGCAACAGCACAGGTATGGCACTGAGCTACAATCTGGGCCACATTTCTTTTGAGACCAGGCCAAAAGAATTGGTCTTCTATTGCTAAGATGGTCTTATTTCTACCAAAATGTCCTGCTAAGCCCCCAGCATGAACTTCCCAGATCAGAAATTCCCTAACATAGGTCTTGGGGATACACAACTGATTTCCTCTGAAAAGATATCCATTTAAAATGGTATAATCACTATGCTCACTAGATGGTCCTTGTTGAAGGGATCGATAGATGTCACCAAAATCAGGGCATGTAGGATATTCCTCTTTTAATCTTTCAAACCCTACTACCTCAGTGCTCACAGAATTCAACAACATTGAACGATGACTCAACGTATCAGCAACCCTATTTGCAGTTCCGGCACGATGTTTCAGTACGAATGTATAAGCTTGTATGAACTCTACCCATTTCCTGTGCCTAGGGTTCAATTTCTTCTAAGAACTAAGGAACCTAAGAGCTTCATGGTCAGAAAATAGGACAAACTCTTGCGGTAGAAGATAATGCCTCCAATAACGTAATGCTTGAACTACCGCATACAGCTCCCTATCATAGGTGGAATACCTTAGTCTCGCTTCATTTAACTTCTCACTAAAATATGCTACTGGGTGATTCTCTTGACTCAAGACACCTCCAATTCCTACCCCAGAAACATCACAAGCAACCACGAACACTTTGGTAAAATCGGGTAACCTCAAGACGGGTGCGTGTGTCATTTTTTCCTTAATTGTTAGGAAGGCTTTGTCTGCTGCTTTAGTCCATTCAAAAGCTCCTTTCCTAATACAATCAGTGATTGGAGCCACTATCATACTGAACCCTCTAATGAATCTCCTATAGAAGGTGGCTAAACCGTGGAAACTACGGACATCATGGATACTCTTGGGTACAGGCCACTCTACTATTGACTTAATTTTCGCAGGGTCAACGGACACTCCTTCAGATGTTACTACGAATCCTAGAAAGATAACTCTATGTGTTAAGAAATCACACTTTTTGATATTGGCATAGAGGCTATCCTTTCTAAGGACTTGGCAAACTTGCCTTAGGTGGGTTAAATGGTCTGCCTTAGTCTTGCTATAGATAAGAATGTCATCAAAGTAGACCACCACAAATTTTTCGATGAAAGTTTTCAACACCTGATTCATAATTCTCATAAAGGTGCTGGGTGCATTGGACAGACCGAACGGCATGACTAACCACTCATATAATCCATCTTTAGTTTTAAAAGCGGTCTTCCATTCATCTCCAGGCCTAACCCTAACCTGGTGATAGCCACTCTTTAAATCTATCTTGGAGAAAATTGTTGATCCGGCTATCATATCTAACATATCATCCAATCTCGGGATTGGAAACCTATATTTGATAGTAATCTTGTTGATGGCACGGCTGTCTACACACATCCTCCAGGTACCATCTTTTTTGGGGTTAACAAGGCAGGGACTGCACAAGGGCTTAAACTTTCTCTAACAAACCCCTTTCTAAGAAGTTCACTAACTTGCCTTTGTAACTCCTGATGTTCAGTTGGATTCATCCTATAGTGAGGCAAATTAGGTAAAGTCGCGCCAGGGACTAAATCTATGGCATGCTGTATGTCCCTTAAAGGTGGAAGATTGTCTGGAAGATCCTCGGGAAACACGTCTTCAAAGTCTTTCAATAATTGGACCACCTCTTGAGGGGGTTCTACAAGGGTGTGGTCCATAGTTTCCTTAGCAGCTACCATCCAAATAGGTGCTCCCTCATTAATGTCTTTTTCTAATTCTCTTGCTCCTATCAAATTTAATCCAGTCCTTTTTTCTTTCAGGCTGCTAACTCCTCTTTTGGTGTTGTCCTTAGGCTGGGTTGGATGAATGACAATTTTCTTGCCATTGAAATTGAAAGCACAGGAATTTGATCGACCAAAAATTGTCACATCATGGTCAAACAGCCATGGCTTACCTAGGATGATGCTACTTACTCCCATAGGGAGTACATCACACCAGATTCGTTCCTGATAGGACTGAAGTTGGAGTCGGACCTGACATCTCTGCTTGATTGGGATAGAAGTGGAATCGATCCAGGATACCTTATATGGATTGGGATGTGGTTCAGTGGATAATCCTAGACTCTTGGCTGCACTAGTGGAAATGGCATTGACACAGCTTCCACTATCGATCACGATCTTACATACCTTTTCTCCTATCTTGACAAATATGTGTAGGATGCTAGTCCTACGCCAGTCTTCCTGCTCCTTGGTCTGTGTCATGATACATCTCACAACTCCTAACACATCTGATGAATCTACATTTTCTTCATCTCCCTCATACTCATAAGCCAAGCAATCCCCTGCTTCATAAACCTCCTCTTCATCATTCTCTAGGGGTTCTGATTCACCTTCTTCTGCCTCCCCTATATATAAAGTTCTAGAGGGACATTGGCTCACGAAATGACCTGGTTTACGACACTAATAGCAAACTCGCTCCCTCTCACCTCGAACTTCAGGGCTTTTTCCTTTGTCTTCTCTAGGAATTGGGGGAATGGCAGGGTTGTGCCTAGGGGTTGGATTCGAGCTGGATCTTGGTCTATTGGTTGTACCAGAGACTGAACTAGGTCAACTAACAGGGGGATTAAACCTAATGGGTTCAGGTCGCCTAAATGTAGCTCTCCTTTGAAACCTCTCATAGTCCATGGCAACTTGGTATGCCTGATCTAAATCATGGACTTCTCTCAAAAACAGTTCCCCTTTTATATCTTCATTCAATCCTGATCTAAACCTCGACAATGTGGCTGCCTCAGACTCGACTATGTTGCATCGCATTACAAACTCATCAAATTTAGCAACGTACTCAGAAACAGTCTTATTTCCTTGTGTCAATCGTTGCCCAATACAACCTAGCCTGACGGACTAGTCTGATTTTGGCAAACTTGAATCTTCTCTCTTCAGACATATCATACCAGTCAAAATATTGGTCCATGTCAGCCTCCCAGTCTATGTACACCTTAGGATCTAGGCTTCCCTCAAAGGTTGGTGCATCTAGACGTATATTCCTTAAGGCCCGATCATCCTGATCAAAAGTATCATGGCGAGGTCTTCTAGGATTTGGCTCCGGAGTGTGATCAGTATAATCCTGATGTGACCTTCTATGAATTGGATCAGGTGTATGTTCCTGTCGTTGGGCTCTAGGGCGAACTGAAGGTAATCTGGGTGAAGGTGGTTCAGTTGGGGTCAACCTAGATTCCTCTAGGGTTCCTATCCTTTTCTCGAACTAGTCAAACCTAGCATCCAAAAGTTCAAGTCGCTCAATCATAGATCTCATAAGGGTTTCCATACTAGTGTCCATGGATGAACTTGGTTGGGCTTGTGAAGGATGGTAAGGTGTGCCTGACCTAGTTGTCATGCAAACAATTAGACTCAGACCCGAACTACGAGTTTTCTAAACCGGTTAGTCCAAATAAACTAAGTTGACTAGGTACAATCAAATCAACAGCCACTCTCTTCCACTGGCCAGTCAGGAGGTGGGTCTGTGGGAGGTTCCCCCAGCTTTCACTGGGTCCTAATTAAAAACCACAAGAACCGCTTAGGCTTGAGCCACTTAACCTCTATCATTGACACCAGCTTCCAATAATAGATGAAGAAATGGGTTGCACAAGCTTTTCCAATTGAATTGAACTGGACCTAGAGTTCCAAGCTAGTTGCCTAATCAAGGTGGTAAGCTAGATTGTAGTAACTCTATACTTGGCCAGGTTTTAGAACAAGGAGAGTGTGAGATCCTGTCTCTGGCCTACCTAGGCCCGATGGAATTGGCCCGATAAATGGATCAGCACCCAAGCCCTTAGTCCCAATTCTAGACACCAAGTAATAGGGCACACACAAGACTAGTTGACACAATGAGTTGACAATAACCCGGACTCGACCAAATTGATGTTCCTAACCCACTAGGGCAATTAATGTCTAATCAATTTTAGTTAGGGATTGGGTCGATATGCAATTTGGTAATTTTTGGGCTAGGGACAGGTGATGAAATCCTGACCCTATGTCAATTTCATGCCCTTAATTTGATTTGTCATGAGATGCATGCAAATTTCAAATTTCAGGTGCAGAAGTAGTGTGTTGCAGTTTAAAAGTGGTGTTGATAAGTGCAAAAAAAAATGTCAGAAAAATCTGAAAAAATCATAGAAAACTCATAACTTCTAGATGACATACCAGATGAAACGAAAATTCAAAATAAAATCTATACTATCCTAGGCAGATTCTGAAATGAAGATAATGAAAAGGAACAGAATAGAATAGAAATCCTAATAACACTAATGGACTGCAGGAATTTTTATTTTTTTGTAAATTTTTTCTCAGATTGAAATTTAAAACGGTGATAAGCAACTTAAAATGGAGCAGGAAAAAAAATATTCCAACGAGGAATGTGATACTTGCCTTTGGAGTTGCAGGCGGATTATAGTCAGCCTACAGAAAATACAGCAAGCAGAAAAACAGAACGTGCCCAATGCAAAATTCACAAATAAAATCTAAGAAGTCCTTTGGCTTTCTTTTTCATGGGTCAATCACAATGGCACCCCGACACACCTTAGGAGATCCCCGTGGAATGGGAAGAGAGGGTGTTTAAACCCTACTTTCTCCTAAGACCGGACGGCCTGGTAACGCCCCCGATCCAAGTACTTCAAGGACTTAATGCTATGCAATCAGGAACTTATTCTACCATGCTCTGATACCAAGAATGGTGTGGTATGCATGATGAGGATGCAATCATGTGACTCTAAAGGAGATTAACCAAAGTTTAACTAGCAATTCTTACTTGCATATGAGTGATTCAACATATAAGATCAAGGAGATCTAAATAAGAAACCCTAAATGCTTATACTTAAACCCAGCTAGGAGGACTATCAAAATATTAAAGAAATATGACAAGATTAGAATTCGCACACAAGTCAAGCTAGCCTTATTTAATGATCCCAATCTTAAAAGACTAGGAGTTCAAGCATTGAAATCTCAAGTACAAGGGATTCGCTCTTAAGGTTCTCAAATGAAAGATCATACCACATAAGATGGGCCATCTAACTTTCTGGTTTGTAGCCAATTCAATTTCAAATTCCCCTTTTCTTCTCTTGAGAGCCTACCTTGGATAATGAGGTGGCATGTGTGATGTGGCAGCAATCTTGGATGGTGAGGTGGCATGTGTGATGTGGCAGCAACCTTGGATGATGAGGTGGCATGTATCATGTGGCATGTGGTCCCCACTTGAGGTGGCTTTGGTCTTGCTTTGGAGTATAAGTCTTGAGTCTTCTTTAGTCTTCAAATGTGGTTTGGTTTGATTCTTCATGGATTGGACTTGACTTATTTGGACCCAACTCTCAAATACAAGGTTATTCAGGCTGGACTAGTCCCAACATAAAATTGAAATGGACTCGAATTACATAATTATTTGGATACAAAATTAAAGAAAGAAAAATTACAGGATTTTCTTTTACTCATCCAACCATAAGGACTCGGATTTGACTTGAATTGGTTGGAGTCTCTTCCTGATTCTGGTGCCCACACCATAGGCTCTACAATTTCATCTTCGCCTAGGGTTTCCTCAAGCAAGGTACTAGAGTGATCCTCCTCAAAGTCTTCTCTTTCGTATTCATCTACTAAACTTATGTCAGCCTCATATATCTCTACAATGGGTTTTTCCTCAGGCTTATTAATGGGTTTAGGGGTCTTTTCCTTACAAACTAATGGGATAAAAGTAGTAAACTGGTTTGAAAGACTTTGCCTAAGAATTGGTCTAGAGGTGCTAATCATGCTAGGCGTAGGTTGGCTTTCCATGAGTTCCTTTTGATAAGACTCAAACTCCCTAGCAATCAGATAAGCTTCCTCTAGAGTATGAATTTTCTATTGAAATAATTCTCCCTGGATGTCCCTATGTAGGCCAGCTCGAAACCTCGATATAATCTTATACTCAGGTTCAACCATGTTGCATCTCCTAATAAACACTTTAAATTGGTCAATGTATTCAGACAAAGTCTTATTACCTTGTCTCAAATCGTACCATTGCTCTAAAAGTTGGTTCTCATAAAATCTACCTAGGTACTTTGCTCTCAACTTACTTCTCATGGATCTCGAAGTAAGTATTTCATCTCCCCATTGATAACATTTATCCTCAATATCTTCCCAGTATCGCCTAGCATGTCGGATTAGCTTACGTATAGCCAATCTAACTTTTCTTAACTCCATCATCTGAGTGTACTCAAAATACTGATCCATTCTTTCTTCCCAATCAATATACACCTATGGATCTAGGCTTCCATCAAGAGTGGGTGCATAGGGTTGGGTGTGTCTAACAGGTCTTTCCTCTGGGTCCACCAAGTATGGGTATGGGCTTCTAGGGTTAGATTCAGGGGCAAGATCATGATGATAAGCTCGTGGATCAAAGGTTCTAGGCCTAGGGGATCTGAATTCAGCATGGGTCCTATGGGCTCCTTCATAGGTCAAAGAATGTTCATCTATTCGATCAGGCCTATGGGGTTCAAGAGAGTTAGGTCTAATATGGGCCTTAGGGGGTCTAAGGGACATGGTTGATGGGCTAATGGACTCCTAATCTAGTGGTCATGCAAGACACAAGACAATGGACTTCTGACCTAGTGCACATGCAAGACACAAGACAAATCGACTAGGGCTACCTAGACCTAGAGCCTAAACAGAATGGGTCGACTCAACTTACACATAATGCAACCAACCCCTAGTCCTTCAATTGGCCAAGTAAGAGGTGGGATGGTGGGAGGCCCCCCTGCTTTCGCAGGGACCTAATTAAGGAACCATCAATCTGCTTAGATCATTTGATACCGTACCTCTAGCCTTAGGCACCAGCTTCCAGTAATAGGAGAAGTATTAGGTGCACTAGTTTTTCCACAAAGGTTGAACCCAACCTGTTGATGTCCCTAGCTCACTGGAGCAAATTAGGTCTACTCGATTTTAATTAGGGCTGGGTTCAAATGTAAGGATTGTAGTTTTGGGCTAAGGAGAGGTGATCAAATCCTCCCCCCATCTGACGTAGTAGAGTTGCCCTTAATATATTTTATGCATAGATGGCAAGCATATGCAAATTAGGGTTTCAAGTATTTTGGTGTTTTATGTATATATGTATTTTTTTGGGTATGTTTTTAAGTAGAAAAATAATTTATAGAAAATGACTTAATATGTAGGAAATATGCCAAAAACTTAAGATATGAAAAATTATACTAAAAGAACCCTAAACTTGCTGAAATTAGCTTTTCTAAAAAATCAGGATAGAACTGTTCTCAGACAGTATTCCGATAGGCAGAAAATTTATAGACTGAAATAATTCATGAGAAAATTCTAAAAAATACTTTCAATATAATAAATCCATCAAAATAAAAATCAAGTTTTTTTTTAATTATTTACAAATAGAAACAATTAAAATAGTAGACTATGTACTATGATGGCTCAGATGCAAAATTAACTAAAGATGCTCTTTGTTTTCTTCTTTAGGGGTCAATCACAGTGGCACCCCTACATGCCATAGGAGATCTCGTAGATTGAGAAGAGAGGATCTTGTAGCCCTACTTGTCTCCTATGACTGGACGACCATGGTGAAGCACCCGATCCGAATATTCAAAGAGAAACTAAACCGAAACAAGCTCTGATACCAAATGATGCGGGACTAAATATGCATGCAAAATATTTTTATATTTTTATATGTTGAGTTATGTATCTAAATCCCAAAAATAAGGCCAAGAATTTAAGTAGAGAGTTTTGTGCAAAAATAAAAAGCAACAGCATGCAAAAAGATCTTAAAAGTAATAGAAAAGAGGACCGCCAAGGCTGAGAAGCCCCTGTTGGGTTAGTTCTCCTTCAATAATGCTACCGGCAAGTAGAGGGGGTGCACCTCATAGGATCTTGTAGATGAATCCTTGCATAGGTCTCTCTTCACTCCCAGATGCAGCCTGGATGATCAAGCCAAAGACCATGTGGATTCGTAGCTTTCAACTTGGTGATCCGATAGCTGTCCGGCTGGAATCAATGTATTTGTAGATGTCGAGGGACTTGCAAATCGTCTGTCAGGGATTAGAAAACAATGCAAGGATGAAGAAAAAAATTGGAAAATAGCAAGGATGGAAGAGTTTTTTGTGTTGGGCGGCCAAGGCTTAGAGAGATGGTTTCTATGGTTTTGATGGCGGCTAGATGCAGGGCACAGAAAATAAGGAAGAAGAAGGGGTTCACACAGATTCCTCTTAGCACACAGCAAAAGTTGGAAAACTTAATTTATATTCATGAAAATTATTAAATTTTCATACAAGGGGTTCCTTATATAGAGTCATGAGACTTAGGGCCCAAGCAAAAGAAAATAAGAAAAATAAGGGGTACCCACTTTCTTCTTAAAGTGTGGGGCTGAATACATGGAAGAAAACACTCTCATGCCATACAAAATCTCTCGAAACAAGGTAGGTAGTGGGCAGCTAAAGGGGGGACCAAGGGGTGCCAACTTCCTACTTTTCTTGGCTTGGGGTGGACCACTTCTTTTCTAAGCAAGTTGGCATGAATCATGGGATTCATGTTTATCTATTTTGACTTTCTTTCTTGTCATTCTGGCATGTGGAGTTGGTGTTCTTGGGGTGTGGAAGGGGTGTGCTGACATGTGGTCATCAACTCCTCATGCATGGGCCGACTTCATGATCCTCCAAGTAATCCTAGGTGATGAAATCCAGGGTGTGACTGGGACTCCATGCGGCTGCTGAGGTGGCACGCTGGGTGGTGTCCTTCACATGCTTGAGTCTTCTTTGACTGGGCTTAACTCAATATAAACTCAATACAACTAGACAAATTACAAGACTCAGAATATGATTAGCTCAACATGAGCTGACTTGACGGACTGATCCAAAATCCTAATGGTATGGATCAAATGCTACATACAGGACTCAATTGTGAAAAGGCCAAAAACATGACTTAGGGGCCAAAGTGGGGACTCAAATAGGCTAAGCCCTTAATACAAACTGGACTTAAATAGACTAACACTACTAGAAAATCTACAGAGGGTTGAGAAGCCTCTGTCTTATTTTGGTGCCACTGGTGTCCACACCATTTTTGGGCTGAAGCCATAAATACTGCATGTTATATTTTAAATCATGTTTTAATCCGACTTATTTTAAAGAAAACACCATATAAACTTTGGAAAAATAGAAAACTTACTATAAATATTTTCATGTTTTCGGATGCCGTTGTTTCATTCTAAACAATGGTAAGGATTATCTTAATAAATTTGATGCCAAGTCAGATGAGGGTATCTTCTTAGGATACTCTACTTCTAGCAAGGCATACAGGGTCTTCAATAGAAGAACACCTCTAGTAGAGGAATCCATCCATGTTGTCTTTGATGAATCTAATGAAAAATCTTCTAGAAAAGAAGATACTCTTGATGATGAAACATGTATTCAAAAGCTAGGAAGGATGACAATCAATGAAGAAGCTCCTAGAGAATAAGGAGGTGATCAGGATAATGAAGGAGAACAAATACAAGAAATAGGAGCTTCATCTGCACCTAATCTATTATCTAAAGAATGGAGGTATGCCTGTGGACACCCTAAAGAGCTTATTATTGGTGATCCATCGAATGGGGTAAGTACTCTTTCTCTGTAAGAAATGTCTGTGATTACTTAGCTTTTGTATCACAAATAGAACCTAAATCAATTGATGAAGCTGAAAAAAATTCTAATTAGATAAATGCCATGTAACATAAGTTAAATCAATTTAAAAGAAATAAAGTTTGGACTTTAGTTGAAAGACCTTCAAATATTTTAATAATAGGAACAAAATGGGTTTTCAAAAATAAACTTGATGAAAATGTAATTGTAACAAGAAATAAAGCTAGATTAGTTGCAAAAGGTTATAATCAAGAAGAAGGTATTGATTTTGATGAAACATTTGCACCTATTTCTAGATTAGAAGCAATTAGGTTATTACTTGCTTTTGCTTGTGTTGCCGCCTAGATCGTCTGGCCTGCAGCTCTTACATGGCCTAGGTGAGTTGACTCCCCGCTAGCATCACCGGGCTTGTCAGTCGGAGACGATCAAGGGGAACAGACCCTCCACCACGGGGTTTGGTGGAGCCACCATGCTCGGAGGGATCGTTGTAGGGATGAAAGGGGCTTGAAGCTGTGCTGTGGTCTTCCTATGGGCTTCTCCGATGGGGAGCAATCTTCTCTGTATCATCCCTCACGAGTAAAGACCTGCAAGACAGGGGAGACCTGGGCCAGGAATTCCGGCAAAGATACTCCGATGATCAAGTCAGTGAGACGATCGAAGGAAATAGAAAATCTCTGAGGCGGAGAGCTTAGGAGACTCTCTACTTCCAGAGGGTGATAGAAAATGGATGATAATGTAAGAATGAAGAGAGTGTCTTATTTCTCTTACCTCCCCTTACCTCTTCTCGCTGGTCTTATGTAGACGAGCAACTCTTGTTGTTTGGGGAGGCGTGCTGGTCTTGGTATAGACCTGTGAGGCTTTTGTTGGCCTGAGAGGTTTAGATGGGTTGATGAACCTCCTTTTTTTGGGTGGTTCAGGAAGTTGGTGAAGGAGCACAGTACCTTGGGTGAGGCATTCCTTCCTGATTAGTATAAATTGTGACCTGGGGGCTTTAATATAGCCCTCCTTGTAGGTGGTGCACTCAGGTCTAGCAGGGATGGTGATTTTACCTGTCGGGGCTGCTATCCAGGCTATTTTTGTACCTGCACTTTAAGAAGCATACCTGGGACGGAGTCAGATGGATCGTGGCACGTGGATCGAGATGAGGCAGGTAGAGGCTCTCCATGCACACGATTCCAGGTGCATGGTGTGAGGCTCCTCATGCACGTGGATCGAGGTGCAAGGGTAGGCAATCTACTGATGCACACAGATTGAGGTGCGTCATCTCTTTGTGCATGCAAAATGAGGCATGAAGAACCCACTGGAGTGGGGTGCTAGGAGCGTCGAGGTTGTGCCAAACTGGGAGTCGCGAGAGTGTCAGACTGGAGCTGACCCTGAGGAACTGAACTGACCCTGTATCGAGCTGCCATACCCTGGCGAGCTGAGCTGAACTAACGAAGCTGACCGATGGTGAAGTGCCGATGTGGCGAAGTACATGGCTGAGGTAAGCTGAACTGAACTAACCCTGCCGAGCTGAGCTGAATTGCCATGAAGCTGGACTTCATGCATGGCCGAAGTGAGGCCGAGGTGGTGAAGTATATAGCCGAGATGGGGCCGAGGTGGCAAAGTACATGGTCGAGGTAGGGTCGAGGTGGCGAAGTACATGGCCGAGGTAGGGCCGAGGTGTCGAAGTACATGGCTGAGGTGGGGCCGAGGTGGCAACTTGGCCGATCTCCTCATAGAGCAAGCGGACCTACCGTCTTCTTTTGATGGGAGACTTGGAGATACCCGTGAAGCATGTGGCCTTGTCAGCCACCAAAGAGGATGCTATGTCAGGGCCAAATGGATTTTTTTACTACTGTAACAGATGCCCCTACTCTCTGAGTCCAAAACATCAACGTTTTGGATAAAGGGAGTACCATTATCCATTCGGCTCTGCATCTCAACGGGCTCTATACTGGTTGCAAGAAGTTAGTCTCTAAATGGAACTAAACTTATTGAAGGTTAGCTATTAGTCTTTGGAGGCCTAGATGAAGGCATCAAGTCTACCTATCCTTTTTATGAATAGGGAGTGGCCTGCAAAACAAAGTAGAAGGTGGTGTTTTCGAAACTTACTTGCCTATAGGTACTTCGACCTAAGGTTAGTTACGTTATGATGGTGCCGGTACTTCTCTTTGACCAGATAGAAGGTGGTGCCATGGAGGAAGAGGTTGGTGAGGTGCACAACTTGGGTGCACACATACATGACCGGTGGTGGGGACACCGGAGGCACCAGAATAAGATAGAGGCTTTTCAATCCTCTGTAAATTGTTCAATAATTTATGAGTCCATCTGTAATAAGGGCTTAGCTCATCTGAGTCCATTTTAGTTGTTATTTGAATATTTTGAGTTGTTATTTCAGTTCTGTAGTAGTCAGCTCATGTTGAGCTAGTTCAGTCCAATGCTAGTCAGCTCATGTTGAGCTAATTTTATTTTTTTTGAGTCCTATCCAAGCATACTGAAGACTCAAGACCACATCATATAATTAAAGACCAAGTCCAACCAGATTGAAGATATGGAAGTTTGCCCAAGTCCAACCCAGCTTGAAGATTTGAAGACCCCAGGAGAAAAATCAGAAACCCTGATTCCTTGCAGATGCCTTCCAGATGCCCAGATTCCCTTCCAGATGCCAAAGTATATTCATAAATAAGGGCATCCATGATTCCAGAGGTCCATCTGCATCCTAACCCAAAGAAATCAAGCCCAGGTGCCAAGCCCAAGCCCCTAAGAAGCAAGATACCAGGAAATATTCCTGCTACCTGGCTACCAGGCCACCCCAGCTTCCAGAGGCCCAAACTCATGCACCCGGGTCCCTTTGGGCCGGCCCCTTGCTGCTCCTAGAAGCCCAACACGCCCCCCTAGGCGTCCATGGAGTCTTGACCAAGTCGGAGATTTTTCTACCTAATATTTCCTTATTTTCTAGCTAGGGTTTGAGAGGGAAAAGGATTCTTATGTAAAGACTTATGTACCCTTACTTGGAGCCCAAGGTTAAGGGTCTATTTAAGGGACCCTAGCCTCTTGTATGAGGAGAATTTTGATGAATGAAAACCTTGAGTTCTTCTATTGAGTTGTGTGATACCCTGCTGTGTGCATAAAGGGGTTTGCGAGAGTTCTTCTTCCCAGTGATGCAATCATCTTCCTGCTGCCAACAAGCATCTCAGATCCCTTGACGCCCACTCCAAAAGAAGCCTTCCCTTGCTATTTTTCCTTTGTTTTCTTGTTCCTTTGTGAGTTTTCTAACCCCTGACAGGTCGTTTGTAGGTTCCCGAGTTCCTACGAATCCAACGACTCCAGCCAAGCCTCAATCGGATTATCGAGCAGAAAGCCGGGTATCCGCGGGTCTTTGGCTCAGTTTTCCAGGCCACAT
Organism: Areca catechu; assembly: GCA_021397845.1. Taxonomy (NCBI): domain Eukaryota; kingdom Viridiplantae; phylum Streptophyta; class Magnoliopsida; order Arecales; family Arecaceae; genus Areca; species Areca catechu. The sequence continues at coordinate 73,572,740 of CM038050.1, forward strand.
CCATCGAGAAATGAGAGACCCCTTCACTGCGATCTTCATAGACGTTGTCAGGTACACCCCTCTACCTCTAGTAGTTTTATTGCAGGAGAACTTGCCCTAACTGAGGCTTCTCAGCCCCGGCAATCCTTCTTTGCTACTTTTCTAGGTCCTAATCTGCATGCTGATCTTCAAAAATTCATACAAAATTCCCTACAAATAATTTGATCTGAAATTTGGGAATTAATCACCTAACTCAACATGTAAAATATACAAAAAAAATGGCATGCAAATTAGTTCCCCATCAACCGGGCATATAGTCATCATGGCTGAGCTCCTGGTCCTGCTGGTGGATAGAGAAGAGGTTGTCCACCTCTCTTGGCACCTTCCGATAAGCGTCGAAGTGCGCCACAAACTTTCCTTCCAACTGATGGAAGGAGCAGATGGATCCAGGCTCGAGGTGGGTGAACTAGACTCGAGCGGCCTTCCGGAGGATAACGGGGAAGGCAATGCACAAAAGAGCGTCCGTGGCCCCCTGGACCCTCATGAGAGCCTTGTAGCTCTCCAGATGGTCCAAAGGGTCGGTGGTCCCGTCGTAGGGATCCACCTACGGCATGCGAAACCGGCTCGGAATCGGCTTCGCCTGGATTTCTTCGGGAAAGGGGGGACGGGAGTCGTAGCCCGCCGGGTCCGCCGAGGAGTTCTGCAGGTCGGCAAATCGGCGGGCGAACTCCGCCAATTTGCGCTCGTACTCCTCCAGGCGCCTCTCGGCCTGGTGCCTGATGGCCTCGTCAGTGGAATCTTCCACTGAGGCCGCTGGTGAGGGGGGCGCTGATCGGTCTTGGTGCAGGGTCTTGCCTCGGCGTCGCTTGCTGCGATGCACCGTCTCGGCCTCATCAGCTGGGGATCGACTCTCGTGATCCGCTGAACCGGAGTAGTTTTTTTTTGCGGGAGTTTGGTGGCTCCCACAGGGATTGGAGGCTGCCCGCGGTTGGGATGGCCTGCCATTGATGAAGCACAGGCTCCCACGCAGCCCCGCGGCCCGAGCAGCGGGGGTCCCTAGTTGAGACTGCATGGCCAAGGAGCGCTGCTGATGTTGTAGCTGCCGAACTGCCGTAGTCAATGTCTGCAGCTGTTGGATGACAGCCACAAAGGGTCCATCCACCGAGGTCGGTTGTTGTGGAGGAGGAGGGGGAGCAGGGAGCTCCCTCTCTGGGCTGCGTGGCTCCTGAGGGGAGGGGACCTCTTCTATTCGGCTGGTGGACACTTCGCGTCCACGCGTGACCACCATGGTTGGAGCGCGCTTCGTCCACAAAAAGCTAGCTCCTACTGGGTGTGTTGTCCTGCCCCCCTACCTGGCGCACCAATCTGTTGCCGATCTCGCCACCGCGCCTGTGGCTTCGGAGCCGCCAATTTGACTAGACCATCTCGCCCCGGGGTCTTCTAGTTCTCAATCCTGCAAGACAAGGTGAGGAACCCTGGCCGGGGATCCCGGCGAGGGAGCTCCGATGGTCAAGTTAGTAAACGGTGAGAGGGAACAGAATCTCTGAGACGGGCCCCGAAGGAGTCCCAGACTTAGAGATCGTGCTAGCAAGAAAGGTCCTAGGAAGAATAAAATTCCGGCCGGGTTCCTCCACCGAGCTCACGCCAAAGGTCCCCTCTCGGGATCTTGGATCCAGCTCTTGGAACGGAATATCCTCTCCCAGCCTTTTTTCCTTGCTTACCTTGTCATCCACTCTTCCCTACCTTTTAACTCCTCATGTTGCCTTTTCGTTTGCCGCCCTTGGGAGGCTCCTTCGTCGCTTTCACCTCCTCCCCTCCATCTCTTTCCCCTTTTCCCTTATGGATCAAAGAACCAAGCGGCTTTCCCGCCTTGCTTGCTGAGCCTAGCGAGGAAAGAGTAAAGGGAGGGCGCCGGTCAAACTGCCGACCAGACCTTGGGCCGAGCATGAGTGCTCTTCTTCTCAGGCACCGACGATGCCCGTTATCGGGTCCTGTTTTGTCAGGACTTTGCCTCTTGATTACGGAGCCTGTCGGGCCGATGTAAGTGATGTTTCGCGTGTCGCTGCCGATCGTACGGGTGCTTTTCTCAGGGTGCGGCATGCACGGCTCGAGGGGCAATCTCGGAGCTCGCGCTCCTGCTCCTCGAAAGCTTCTCTGCACAGGTTGGCCTGCCTCGGCTGAGGTGGACCCCACCTGGGTGGACACCTGGCGAAGCGGCAGAGGGGCGCTCGGCTTCGGTCGAGGTGGTCCCGTCTTCGGGCGCCACCTGGCGAAGGAGCGAGGGGGCCCGGCTCGACCACGGCCGAGGTGGGACTTTCTCAGGGCGCCACCTGGCGAGGGAGCAGGGGGGCCGCTGGCTACGACCGAGGTGGACCCCTCCTGGGTGGACACCTAGCAGAGCGGCAGAGGGGCGCTTGACTTCGGTCGAGGTGGTCCTGTCTCCGGGCGCCACCTGGCAAAGGAGAGAGGGGGCCCGACTCGACCTCGACTGAGGTGGGACCATCTCAGGGCGCCACCTGGCGAGGGAGCAGGGGGCCGCCGACTTCGGCCGAGGTGGACCCCTCCTGGGTGGACACCTGGAGGAGCAGCAGAGGGGCGCTCGACTTCGGCCGAAGTGGTCCCGTCTCCGGGTGCCACCTGGCGAAGGAGCGAGGGGGCCCGGCTCGACCTCAGCCGAGGTGGGACCGTCTTAGGGTGCCGCTTGGCGAGGGAGCAGGGGGGGCCGCTGGCTTTGACCGAGGTGGACCCCTCCTGGGTGGACACCTGGCGGAGCGACAGAGGGGTGCTCGACTTCGACCGAAGTGGTCCCATTTCCGGGCGCCACCTGGTGAAGGAGCGAGGGGGCCCGGCTCGACCTCGGCCGAGGTGGGACCGTCTCAGGGTGCCACCTGGCGAGAGAGCAGGGGGGTCCGCTGGCTTCGACCGAGGTGGACCCCTCCTGGGTGGACACCTGGCGGAGCGGCAGAGGGGCACTCGACTCCGGCCGAAGTGGTCCCGTCTCTGGGTGCCACCTGGCAAAGGAGTGAGGGGGCCCGGCTCGACCTCGACCGAGGTGGGACCATCCCAGGGTGCCACTTGGCGAGGGAGCAGGGGAGGCCGCTGGCTTCGGCCGAGGTGGACCCCTCCTAGGTGGACACCTGGCGGAGCGGCAGAGGGGCGCTCCACTTCGGCCGAAGTGGTCCCGTCTCCGGGCACCAACTGGCAAAGGAGCGAGGGGGCCCGGCTCGACCTCGGCCGAGGTGGGACCGTCTCAGGGTGCCACCTGGCAAGGGAGCAGGGGGGCCACTGGCTTCGGCCGAGGTGAACCCCTCCTGGGTGGACACCTGGCGGAGTGGCTGAGGGGCGCTCGACTTCGGCCGAAGTGGTCCCGTCTCCGAGGGCCACTTGGCGAAGGAGCGAGGGGGCCCGGCTCGACCTCGGCCGAGGTGGGACCATCTCAAGGTGCCACCTGGTGAGGGAACAGCGGGGCCGCCAGCTTCGGCCGAGGTGGACCCCTCCTTGGTGGACACCTGGCGGAGCGGCAAGAAGGCCTGGACCGACCTCGACTTCGACCGAGGCGGAGCCACATCCGACTTTGTCGAAAAAACTCCACGTGGCTCGAATCATGCTCAGCAAAATCTGAGATATGCCACGTCATCGTAACGGCCGTAACAAGGCTCTTCTATCATAAGCCAAGTTGGGCTAAGGCCTACACTGTATCTTTCTAACCATATCAACCAATATAAAGTGCTCATAGTCTAAACACAAGGATCACTAACAACATTGAATTTATAAACATGTCCATCAACATGAATCATATAGTCAACCTATTTTTAATAAAACAAAATAAATAAAAAAAATAGTTAATGATAGCCTGAATTAGAGAAACTCTAATACTTAAGAAATAAAATTATGATAGCTTGTTGGAAAATTAGAGAAAAACAAAGGTTTAGAGTAGTCGATCAAACGACCACCTCAATGGAAGTCATTATTATGATGTTTATTACCAAAAAACCATTTAAAATTATATTCATCTTGTCAATTCATGCTAAATGCTTTTCAAAAATTATCATTTAAGAAAAGAATTTTTGATATTTTTAATAAAAGAATTACATTATATACATGGAAACAACTAGAATGGATATTTTACTCGGATCTAATTATATTTTTTAGATCAGACAATGAGGTCAACCAGCAGTTGGGCATCAACTGAACTCAACTATGTCTACACCAAAGATGGAGTGAAAGCTAGAAGGTATCATCGGGTACTTTGGATTGCTGATGTTGTTATCCCCGGTGCTTGATGTCATGCCCTGAATCCAACACCGGATTTGGCTACGTGACCGGTTGCACAAATCCTAGAATACATTCTAAAGATCATGCAAGACCTAGGTACACAATAATCATTTTATTTAAAATCACAGCAACTAGGCCAATATTATTTAAATAATTTAATAATAACTAAAAAAATTCATTTATTCAAGTCAAATCACTAAATGGTCCACTGATTTATTACATAAATATCAACAACCAAATTAACTGAATAAAACTAACTAAAAATCTACAATTCTGGTGTTTGATCTCATGCCCGACCTGACCCTTGCTTGCATCCTGCATCTTTAGAAGAAGAAAAAAATAGAAAAGTTGGGAGTGAGCTTCATTGCCCAGTAAGGTCTCCAAACAGTTACACCATTAATAGTATAATTTGAAAAAATTGAAAAATAATTATTTATCAGATCATGCAATCAAAATAACTCAAATGTCAAGTATAACAAAATCTTTGATAATGTTATGTTTTCTTATTATGTTTCCATTAGTTATCCTTCGTCTTTAGGGTTCTGGACTAACTACGATCATCTCCAGCCTATGATTGGCAACCTCATAATCAACCATGTACTATCCGCCCGTGGTCAGGCTAGCCCATGTACTAAGCCCGTGGCTCAGGCTATCCATGTACTATCCGTCTGTGGCCGGCTATTCCACGTACTAAGCCCGTGCTCAGGCTATCCCACATACGATTCGCTTGTGGCCGGCTATTCCATGTACTAAGCCCGTGGCTCAGGTAATCCCAGTAACCACGATCCGTGGCATGGCTAGTCCAAACATCGTATTCACTTGATTAACACTTTATCCTTTCACATCATCATGTCAAATCATGCCATTTACAGTTTTTCAATAACCAGTATTATAGTTCAACCCATTCTAAGATAACTTTACTTGATAAAACATAGTATACATGAACATAAATAATAATAACAACGATCATACTAACTATACCATGCAAAAATAATCATGCATGCCAATGCTCATGTGCGCGAATCAAATCATGTCATGTAAAATATATACATATAATTGGTGATCAAGTTCAGAAATCCTTACCTTCAAGAACTAACCCAAAAGTACCCGATATCAATCAATACCCGGAGTTGCCTAACACCTTCCTTCTCAAAAGATTATTTTTCCTACAATAATAATTTTTTAAACATAAATAATCCTAGGATAATTTATAAACCAAAATCTTTTACTCAAATTTCATCAATGGTCCACCCGTAAAACCCTATCCTCATGAATTTTCAGAAAAAACTTTCTGATCCTCTCTTTTAATTTTCATTTATTTTATTTTATTTTCTTCTCTTTCTTTTTCTACTCTTTCTCTCTCCTCTCTCCTCTTTCTCTCTCCTCCCCATCTTCTCTCTCCTCCTTTTCTCTCCTCTCTCTCATCTTCTCTCTCCTCTTCTCTCTCCTCTTTCTCTCTCTTTTTTTTCTTTTTTCCTTCTTTTTTTTTCTTTTTTTCTTTTTCCCTTTTCCTTTTTCTTTCCTTCTTTCCTCTTCTTTCCTTTTTTTTTTCCATTCCCTTCTCCTCTCCATCGTCTCTGCCGAACAGTCTCCCCCTCTCTCTTCCTTTTTTTTTCTTTCTTTCCCTTTCTTTCTTCTTCTCTTCTCCTCCTCTCCCTCTTCTTCCTTCTTCTGCCTCCTCACCACATTCCTAAGCCTCTCGGCCTCCTCCTCGGCCAGATCCCTCTCCCTCAGAGCAGCCTCCCTAGACTCCAAAGACGATCCCTCCTCAAACTTTCCCATCTCTCTCTCCTTTCTTCTTTCTCTCCTTCCCTCTCTTCTTCCTCTACTCGGCCGAGCAGGGAACTCTTTTGAGATCCCATAGATGGAGAAGTAGATGGCAAGCGCAGGGCTGACACCAAGGGCCAAGGCATCGAGGTTGTGATAAAGATTGAGGGCCCCTAGCAACGAAGGATGGAGTAGAAGGTCTGGTAGAGGTCAACGGGAGGTTGGTAAGGTGAGGAGTTGGCCAACATCCCTGTCTCGAGGGTGTAGATTGAGTGCCAAAATGATGATGGAGGGGGGTTTTTAAAGGAAAAGAAACGAGGGATCTCCTCACCATACGGGGCAAAACCTCGATCAATCAAGCCCCCCTCCCTTCCATCAAACTTCCTCTGATCAACCCCGTCTCCCCCACTGCCTCTCCTCTGACTTATTCGGTGAAATATTCGACTAAATAGGGGAGAACGAGCATCCCCTATTCTTGTTCTCTGCTCCTCTTTTTTTTTACTGCGTTTAGGTTGAAGTCGGCTGGGCCTGCTGACTTTGGCCCAAAGTCCAAGTTTCACATTCTCCCCTTGTTAAAATAAGTTCATCTTTGAAATTAGCTTGATTGAGATTTTAAATCTTAAAAATACCCAATCCTCACATCATTCTCAAACTCTCAATTAGTCTATCTCTTAAGGTACTTACTTCACATGTCTTAACAAAATAAAATTATATAATGCTCAAAACTTAATCTTTTCTATTTACAATATATATCGAACTCCCTTGAGATATTCCTAAATAATACTAACCCTTTGGTAGAATTAATTATCTGTAATTATTCTTAATTAACTTTGCAAGATCATCATGATAGTCCAAATTTTAAAAATACCCAATCTTAACATCATCCTTGAGCTTTCAGATAATTTTCCTCGTAGAATGCTTTCCTCATATGATCTTTACTTAACAACATGATATAACATTTTTATTTTGATCATCACCATCTATCTACATTGTAAATTCCTTCAATTTTCTTTAAATGAACATTAGCGCCTTAACCTTGAATTAAAATACATAATTCTTTGCCCCTAAAATTTATTTCTCTTGATTCACTTCATGTGATAATTGGCTATATTCTATGCCATTAATACCAATAAAAGAACTTTGAGCATTAGACACTTTCTAGAATCTGAAACCTTTCTTTCCTTAATCTTTCATATGATTTTATAATTAATTTTTTTATCTTATAGAGACCTCAAGCCCTCCTTAAATAAAGCAATCATCATATCATAACTAAAAGAGCTTAGTGTCAAAATATTCCTGATCCTAGACAGGTAAAGGATCATCACTTCTTTAGTCTAGATTTAGAGATGTCCAAAATTTTTACTAGAGTCCTCTACTCTAGGGGAACCTATTGATAAGAATTTTATAGCAACACCTATAAACTAGCCCAAGGATCAATGATATTATCTTTTCATTTAATACTAAAATCTTGTTACTGAAATTCAAATCATACTCCCATCATAACACTTCTAAAGTTAGAGTTAACGTTCTTAGTTAATTTTAGAATAACTAAAATCACTACGCTTCCACCGGTTCCACTATGCACTCTGATATAACTTATTAAACTATCTAGGTTCACTAAATGAATCCATCCAAAAATTTATCTTATATTGGTATCCGAAAGATCTAAAGTTATTAAAGTAAAGCTATTGAGTTTCTTTATCTTGTTCATATCTCAGACATATTCTATCAAGGTTTACCATGACCCAGTTTTCATATTGAAAGTCCTTGCATACATTTCACCATCCTTTTAAGACTTCAATAACTCTACTCCAAGTCTGAATTAATCATACTTTCCTTGACAATTCAATTAGACAATCTAGATCAACTCTTCTCTTAGAAAGTTATCATTAACTCTAATAAGTACATGACTTTCAATCAATGCTCTTATGAATAGAATCAATTATATTATCACTCATAGAACTATCTTACCATAATTCTTAGTATCACATAACAAACTATCTAAAATATTATCCCTCATAGGCTGAATTCATATAAGTCTTCCAATATCAATTTCTTCGCTCAATACAACATCAGTAGTAAGGTAACTTAAATCTTCTCATAGATCTTAAATTTGACTTAGAGTTGGACATATCCAATAATCCCTAATAATTATAAGGATGATCAAGTAGTTCGATCTAAGACTACTAACTTAACCCATCAAAGATTCTACCAAGATGTGCATGGCATATGCACATAATATAATTTAATCCATTAATAGTAAATTATCAGTCTATGCATTATCCCAACTATCACTACAAAAAAATGGTTAAAAGCTAATGGATTTTTGCTGATGCTATTTGCAAGTATCGTGAACTCATGAAACCAGCCGACATTTTTCCAAAGCATCAAAAAAATAGAAAATTTACCAATGCTTTTTCTGGCATAGGGAAAAACCATGATCTAACAATATTTTTTAGCATCGACAGTTTTTCATATCCACTCCCCATCAAATCCCTAACCTCATTCGCACTGCACCACCCCAGCCACCCTCCCTCCTCCATCTCCTCCTCCATCTCCTCCTCCTCCTCCATCTCCTTCATTTGCACCGGCTCCGTCTCCGGGACTTCTCCAGTCGTTCATATCTCCATCTCTGAGATAGGTGCTTCAACGTTCAGATTGCTAATCTCCATCTCTGGGACTTCTCCGATCCTAGGGGCTTCTCTGTGCTGCGATCTCCATCTCCCTCACTTCCTCCCTCACTCATTGGTTAGTGCCTTTTCTCCGTCTTTATCATTTTTATTCGCATCGGCTCTTGGCCACCACCTTTGAAATACCGGTGCAGCACCCATTGCTGGGGCTGGTCACATTTCTCCCATCGGTCACATACGACAAGCAATCCACCATATCCGGGATAACATCATCACAACCTGAGGGTGGTAAAGGAGAGGAGTCACCGGCGATGGTGGTTAATCTTATTTGCAACAAATATTTTGTTGTCACAAAAAAAATCCTCACCAATTGTTCTTATTTGCTAATGCATTAATGATGGTGGTTAATCTTGTTTCTAATAATTATAAATAGTAAAAAATGCACTATCATTGATGCCTATCACTAATAAAATATTTATTAAAGAACTAAAGCACTACAATTTTATCAGTCCCCTGAAGATTGTTGTGTTTCGATAACCAGCATGATTCACCATCATGAGGCTAGGTATATGGCTTCTCTTGAGGTTTCAGTCTCTCTTTGTGTTTTTAAGGATTGATTTTATATTTAAAGTATTTAACAGTAGGGTATTAACTTTCTATGTATATGCAGGCATCATATTTAAATTTACCTGACACCTATTTCAAGGTAATACGAGACTTTGAGAAAGTATAATTTGTTACGGTTAAATTAGAATGTTAAATACCTTAATGAATTTGCCACTGCTTTGGCAAAATCAAGGAAGAATTGCTTGAACTGATGCAATTTAAGTCCCCTTGTAGTAGTCATTAGTACTGTACCAAGGACATATTCAACAGTTGTCACATGGAAATGGCATGCATGATGAAGGGATGATGACTAATTGAAGTGTTTTTCTTCCCGCAAAACTCTTTAGCAGCTAACTTATATGTGCCCTTTATATAAACTTATCCAAATATATCATGCAGAAAGATAAACGTTGTAAGTATTGGCACAAGCATTTTCCCATCCATTGAACTATGAAGGCACCTGAAATTTCTCTTCCTCTTCTTCCCTCTTCTTTGAGAAAAGGAAAAAAATAAGAAGAAGGAAAATGATGTTCCTTCTACAATTTCCATCATTGCAAAAATATGTTCTTCCTAAAATTTCTAGTATGCACCTCCTCTCTTCTATATAAAAGGTAAACTTGTTCCTTTTAAAGTTCCAACATGCAATGCTATGAAAAGACTAATTCGCTCATTCATTTCTTTTTATCAACTCATGGAACTCTTTTCCTTTGTCCACTATAAGATCTTCTGACTCCAGTCACTCTGTTTCCAGGGTGTCATACACTATAATTTAACCTTACCAAGGACATCACAAAAGAACTTGGAATTAGAAAGTGAAGGTACAAGGCAGAGGTGAAGTCAAACATTTTCATTTTGTCTTTCAACATCCAAGCTGCTTTAGGCAAACATGATGATGCAGGATGAAATGAATGAAGACATCAACATAAAGGTAGGCAAACTTAGCTGAATAACGATTCAGATTTGTATGGCTTATTCTTCTCGACAAGGAGTAAAGACATGCTGGGATTGATTACAAGAAGAGTAAAGAGTACTATCCCGCAAACTGAACTCACCCAAATGATAAAGAAAGAGGATCTAAGGATTGAGAAATGACTTACGATTAGGACTATTGCCTTCTTCAACAAGTCAGACCTAAGATTAGGGGGGTTTCTACTATGCAATGATTTCTTCTCCATAGTTGGATCTCTCAGCACTCGAGGGGGTTGGCACCTGGATGAGGAGGCGTTACTCTGGCAGATTCATCAACTTTCAGGTCCGGGGTTCCAAGGAAAGGATGACCTCCTCTGTGGATCGAGATACCCAGGGGATCCTGCAAGCAACAGAGTTAGAGACCTATCGAAGTAGAGAATGAAATGGAAAGGAAACTTTGAGTAGAGAGGGATAGGGAATGGTGATGGAAGATTGATCTTGGCATGGATGAGGCATGGCGTGGAAGAGTCTTGGTGTGGAGGAAGCTTGTCGCTCGGAGACTTGAAGAAGGAACACTTGACGGCTAAGGCTTGGAGGAGGAACTCTTGGCGGCTAGGGCTTAGAAGAGAGATTAGGGTTTGGAACTTAGAGAACTAGGTTGGTTTGGGCCTTACACCCTCTCCCTCATGGAGTGTCAATGCAAAGAGCATAAAAAGTATAAGAAAACTTTTCATTCATCGAAATTCATCTCTTATAAGAGGAGAGGGGGGGTACTTATTAATCACCCAAGATCCCTTTTGAAATTTAAATATATGCTTAAAACAATGAGAGAAAAAAGGGGAGCGCCTTTCATGCTTGGGCTATTAATGACTTCCAAGTGGGGCGCCTCTTTCCTTTCATGCTTGGTCAAAGATTTCCAAGTGGGGCGCCTCTTTTGAAATTTGAAAAGCTTCCAAGTTGGTGGGAAAAGAAGGTAGGGCGCCTATTTGAATTTCATGAAAATAAGGAGAGAAAGGTGGGGGCACCACTTTGTTTCTTCCTTTTCTTGGGGTGGCTTAAGTGGAGACCAGTGGAGGTGGCACATGACGTCTTCCTTCTATGCTTCAGTGGTCCCCAGTGGAGGTGGTGCATGAAATCTTTATTTAAGTGGAGACCAGTGGCTCTCCTCTTGGACTTGACTTAAATGAAAGAAAATAAAATTACATGACTCAAGATGAAAACAAATAGGCTTAATTGACTTAACTCTATTACAGGACTGACAAGACTCAAAAACTGATGGACTCAAATACCTAAGCAATCCATAATGAGCTCTGATTTGGGTGTAGCCTCTTTCTGATCTTGGTGCCCGTACCAATTCTCCTAAGGTGGGAGGAACTCGATCCTATCGAGTAAGGGTCAGTCTAACTCTGGTATTTCTCTAATTGGTTCGGGTTGATGCATTGTAGCTCCTCTGGAGTGATCCATGAGTCCTCAGAATTTGATCGACCTTGCCAATGAATGAAATAATGCTGGTAGCCTCTATTTCGGGTAGTAACAACCTGGTCATCCAGAATCCGCTCAATCCATTCTCGCCGCTCGGGATAATTGATTGGTGGACACTCAAGTGAAGGTTCTCTCTTAAGAATTGGGTCAAGTCCAAATGGCTCACTAGGTATCATTGCTGGCTCCCTATACTCAATTAGATCTGAAATGTTAAAGGTTGGGCTAATGCCAAATTCGGGTGATAACTCAGCACATAGGCATTAGATCCAACTTTCTTTATCACTTTGAAAGGTCCGGCTCCACGGGCATGTAACTTTTTCATGGTCCCTGGAAGAAACCGTTCAAGTCTAAGCCTAATCATCACGTAATCTCCTTTAGCAAACTCTTTAACTCGTTTTTCGGGAATTAGCCATAAACATTTAAGTTTCACTACTCAGATGCAAATTTCTAACATGCTGTGCATATTACTTGTACCAACACCTAATAATTTACAGGTTTGACTATGCATTCTTATTGAAAGAAATTTATTACGTCTTCAACTACAACTTTGTGCTTGACCCTTGGTCGGTTGGTGACATGTAAATAAAAATTTTACATGGACTCCTATTAAATACCATAAGGTCTTCTAGAAATAGGTAGCAAATCTAACATGCTCAAAGGATTTATGCAACCGTTAACCTCAACAAAGTGTAATTGAGTGGTTCTAGAAGTATTGGAAGCCTTAGGATAGGATAGAAAATAAGAAGAGAATTCATGGAATAGTCCTTGATTAATGGGGATTACCTTAAAATTTGGGCATTGATTTATATCTATAGGTGATAAAAGGTCCGCTCTATGGAAGGATGAGTCAGCAATTTTAGGAAAGAGATCTTTAACCTAGACTAAAGGAGTGAATTCTCTCTGAGGGTACTGAATTGAAAAAACCATGTCCTCACTAATTTTCTTTTGTTCTTGAATTTCAAGACTAGGCTCTATAATTTGATTCTTTTCTAGTATTTTCTCAGGTAAAGCCCTAGTAGTAGCAATGTTATACTTCTCATTGTTTTCTTCTTCTAATTATCCTTCCAATACAGCTTCAGTCTGAGTATTTTCCTGGTCAACTAGTTCTGGGTCTGCCATGCATATTTCCTCTTCAATGTCATCTTTATGAATAAATGGGATAGTAAGGGTGGGTCGGCTAAAGATAACTTGACTAGTACTTGGCTTATATCCGGGAGTACTAATCCTATTGGGTTTGGGTCGATGGGTTCTAGGTCCCCTCTGCTCATAGGACATGGGTATGTACTTTTTTCTAAGTTTGATCTTCATGGCTCTCCATGTGGCTATGGGCATGTCTCTTCTCTGATGACAAATGTGCTCAACATTTCTCCAATATAATCTTGCCTGGCAAACTAATCTATGTTTGGTGAATTTAAACATCCTCTCTTCCAACATCTCATACCATTCAAAGTATTGATCCATGTCGCCTTCCCAATCAGTGTATACCTTAGGGTCTAGACTTCCATCAAAGGTAGGTGCCTCTAGGCAAATGCTCATAATGGCTCTTTCATCCTGGTTTACAAAATCATGGTATGGTCATCTCTAGTTACGTTCCAAGGTAGGTTCATGGCATTGGGCTCTTCTAGGATTAAGGGGCATTGGTAGAGGTGATTCAAGTTTAGCATGGGTCACATCAATCTCTTCTAGGGTCCTGATACGCTCCTCCATTCGATCAAACCTATGGTTCAGTTGGGTAAACTATTTAGTCATGGTCCTTAATAAGGTTTCAAATTTGGGTTCTATGGTCAGATTGGGTTGGGTTTGAGACTGCTGGTATTGGATTCTTGATCTAGTGGTCATGCAGCACAGAAACTCATTCTAGGGATTTTCTAGACCTAGAAGCTCAATGTAGAATGTCTTGGCTGAGTACAATCAAATCTACAATTACTCTTTTAACTGGCCAGGTAAGAGGTGGGAGTGTGGGAGGCTCCCCTTGTTCTTGCAAGGTCCTAATTAAAAACCACAGTTTCTCTTAAGGCGTTTGCCGTTGGACCCCTAGCCTTAGATACCAATTTCCACGAGTAAGTGAAGAATTGAGTTGCACTAGTCTCAACACAATACCTTGAACTTGACTTGTTGATGTCCCTAGTTTAGTTTCTTACTTGATTTTAAATTAGGGCTTGGGATCGATGCAAATGCAGGTGGTTATTTGTGGGCCAAGCAAAGGTGATGAAATCCTTCCCTTATCTAGGATAGAATTGCCCTTAGATATCTTAAATATGAATGCACAAGCAAATTCTACTCATCATGAAAACTAAATTATCTAAGCAATTCAGTTTTGTAATGTGCTAGAAAACTTTGGGGTGTTTAATGTGCTAATAAAAGAAAATTATACATTTCAAGCAATCACTTAGGCAAGTCATTCAATCATACATCGAGCAAGCAATTGGCACATCAAACCTTTAACCTAAGGGTTTTCATGTCCGGCGGTAGCTTATTACTCCCATGGGTCGTGATAGTATACTTTCGTATACCTGCTCAGGAGGCGTGAAACCCTAGATCAAAGAATGAAAACAATGCAGATTTTTTTTTTGAAATTTCATATCTGAAATCTATGAGGAAGATTTCAGCCCTTGTTTTTTTTTAATTGGCAAAATTAATGAAAAATGCTAATGAAAACTAGGATCTGGAAAGCTATGAGGAGAACTTTCAAATCAATCCTTAATGTGCAGAATTTTAGCATGCAGGAAATCTCCGCACTATGCATGAACTAGTCCTAATAACCATGCTCTGATACCAAACTGATGCAGGATGAAATGCATGGGGATGCAATGAATGAAGACATCAACATAAAGGAAGGCAAACTTAGATGAATAATGATTCAGATTTGTATGGCTTATTCTTTCCAAGAAGGAGTAAAGAACATGCTGGGATTGATTACAAGAAGAGTAAAGAGCACTATCCCATAGACTGAACTCATCCAAATGATAAAGAAAGAGGATCTAAGGGTTAAGAAACCACTTATGATTAGGACTAGTGCCTTCTTCAACAAGTCAGACCTAAGATTAGGGGGGTTTGTACCATGCAATGATCTCTTCTCCATAGTTGGATCTCTCAGCACTCGCGGGGGTTGGTGCCTAGATAAGGAGGCATTACTCTGGCAATTTGTTGGCTTTCAAGTCTGAGGTTCCAAGGCAAGGATGACCTCCTCTATAGATTGAAATATCCAGGGGAACCTACAAGCAATAAAGTTAGAGACCTATCAAAGCAGAGAATGAAGTGAAAAGAAAACTTTGAGTTGAGAGGGGTAGGGAATGGCGATGGAAGATAGATCTTGGCATTAATGAGGCTTGGCATGGAAGAGTCTTGGTGAGGAGGAAGCTTGTCGCCCAGAGACTTGAAGGAGGAATGCTTGATGGCTAGGGCTTGGAGGAGGAACTTTTGGTGGCTAGGGCTTGGAGAGAGATTAGGGTTTGGAACTTAGAGAACTAGGTTGGTTTGGGCCTTACACCCTCTCCCTCATGGAGTGTCAATGCAAAGAGCACAGGAAGTATAAGAAAACTTTTCATTCATCAAAATTCATCTCTTACAAGAGGAGAGGGGGGTACTTATTAATCATCCAAGATCCCTTTTGAAATTTGAATACGTGCCTAAAACAAGGAGAGAAAAAAGGGGAGCGCCTTTCATGCTTGGGCGATCAAGGACTTCCAAGTGGGGTGCCACTTTCCTTCATGCTTGGTCAAAGATTTCCAAGTAGGGCACCTCTTTTGAAATTTGAAAAGCTTCCAAGTTGGTGGGAGAAGAAGGTGGGGCGCCCATTTGAATTTCATGAAAATAAGGAGAGAAAGGTGGGGGCGCCACTTTTTTCTTCCTTTGCTTGGGGCGGCTTGAGTAGGGACCAGTGGAGGTGGCACATGATGTCTTCATTCTTTGCTTTAATGGGGACCAGTGGAGGTGGTGCATGAAATCTTTGTTTAAGTAGGGACTAGTGGCTCTCCTCTTGGACCTGACTAGAATGAAAGAAAACAAAATTACGGGACTCAAGATGAAAACAAATGGGCTCAATTGACTTAACTCTATTTCAGGACTGACAGGACTCAAAAACTAATGGACTCAAATGCCTAAGCAATCCATAATGAGCTCTGATTTGGGTGCATCCTTTTTCTGATCCTGGTGCCTGCACCACGTGAAAAGTTTTCTATTTTCAGGTTTCGCTATGATAGAATTTATTTCTTCTGATATATTTGAAACTCCTATCAATCATAAATATTCACAACATTTTTTACTCTCCTAGCAAGTTACAATTTGAGTATATTAGATTTGGCATCTAATCTTTGAGGAAAAAAACTGGAATATGCTGTGATATTATTATATTGACCACATTCAAAAGGTAGCATGAGTTTTTTGGTTGACCCAAAAAAACATAAGCTACTCTAGAATGAAGCCAAGAAAATTTTGGTAAGAAATGAAAAAAAAAGGCAGAAAGAAAAGATGATAGCAAGGACCAGCAGACACGTTAGTTTATTCCTTGATAATAGGTTTTTTTTGTTGGCCTTCCACTCCGTGATGATGATCTTGTTGAGGCATTTAATTTACTTCAAAAATCTACATCTTAATTAATTCTCACCTATGAGTTCTATTATAGTAAATTGTTTGCATAGACCACTGTAAAAAATTGAAAGTAGTTGAGGTTGAGATCTAGGCTATGCTCATGAATCATGATCCGAGAATGCTTTCACAAGTAGCTTTCAACCTTGTGTGTGGGCACCACCATTTTTTGAGTTAGGAGACTAGATTTTAAGGTGTTTATGTACATTGTTTATGTAGCTCAACACTATTGCAAGTATAAAGCATGTCGATACTACCTTAATTGGTGATCTTCTTCATCAACCATGTGTTGTATTATAACTGATACATGCTAGACTGTTGCATGGCTTGGTTTAATTCTTAAATGTAGTGATACCTTAACTCATTTTTTGTTAAGCCAAGTATGTTTTTATTTTTTTTGCATCTCTCCAAGGTAGCAAAATAACCAATTTTTACAAATAAAGAGCTTTGCAAGATCTTTTGAACCAGACCCTATACATAGATATACAAACAAATACATACATACTATTTATAATATAGGAATATAAATTAAGAAGATTAGTTGTATGACCTGTATTGAATTCTTTGCTCAACATTTAGATTTCTACTTTTTCTCACTTCTCTCTTATACCATCTTCCATTACCATTTTAGTTCCCAAGTCCTAGTGTTCCAACGTCATTTCAATTAATTCAAATATAAATAAAAACTTAAATTTGTATCTATAAGGTATTTAGATTTTTCAAAATCAATTATATATTCACTCCTTATATTAATTAATTATAATACTTGTTATGATTGATATCTCAATTCATAACTTTATTAAGTATTATTTTCTTATAAATGGTAGAAGGAGAAAAAAATGAAAACATTGTTTGAAGGCCTATAAGATAAATCATATGCTCAATTAAATCCAAGAAAAAATCAAATCCAAACTTGAATCTATTAAATGAGTTTGGATTTGAGTATGGAGCTTATTTATTTATTAATCCAAACTGGAATTTAAACTTGATTTGTTTTATTGAGTTATGTGGATATGACATGAATCTAACCTAAGTTTGACCCATTTGTAGCCATACCCATGTATTATGCTAGGTAACTATATTTGCATGTGCAGGATATTTTGTCATTTGATAGATACAATAGATGTATTATAAGATAAAATGATATATATATATATGTATGTATGAATGTATAGAGAGAGAGAGAGAGAGAGAGATATAGGTTTTGCTCCTTTTAAATATTTCTTTAAGATTTTCAGTATTATATTGTATTAGGTTAATTACTTGAAGGATTGGATCCCACTGAAGTGCAAATTAAGGGACCTAAATATTTCATTATATGTTATGAATATAATATCTTTCACCATGTACATTGATTTATCCTGGCCAGTATTTTTTTTTGAAATAAGATTTATATAAAAAATGCAACACTACAAAAGATATATGAATGGATAAATGAGTAGAAGTAATCAAAATAGAAACTATATTTATCATTATATAAAGTATATATACATACAGACATATTGTTTAAGTATATATATATCACTTGATTCAAAGATTAGAATTTTTTTAATTATATAATATTTTTTATATGTAAATAATTTTAATATAGTAGATCATATTCAATAACTTAAATCATTTTCTTTATAGAATTTTAATCTAACTGAATTTTAAGCAAAATATCGGTATGATCTCATGGTGAGGTTTGTTACAACACATGCACACACATGTGTATATACATATCATATATACAAATCATAATCCTAAGAGAAGGACGAGGCTCCTAGCAAATTGTACCATTAGACATATAAATAGTCCATGCATCATTATGACACTAGGAGACCAAGGTCACTTGTAGCCTTCCTTTGATTTCCTTATTCTAAAAGCTAAGACATGATAATTCTAGATTAGTTTGCGATAAATAATAATAATAACAAAAAATTTTGTAGGTTGCTTGGACCCCAAAGAATACCTTGACTGGGAAGTTGAAAAATTCTTGATTGACTCAACTAATTGAGAATTATGTTATCTCCACTTTCCTTCATGATCATTAAAGGATTAGCAACATTGGTCGGAGCATCTGATTGTGGTTCATCCATGGATGGTACACCTAAGCACTGCTGGATATCTGGCTATAAATAAGCCATGCTTCTCATTATTTCTTGAACAATTTTTTTTTTCAAAGTTAATTATACTTAAAATGAGATAGTGCCCAACTCGATAAAATAAAAGTAAGGTAGGTCATGCCCAAAAACAAGGTTGTATGCTGCTCTTATGCTCCTCATTATTCTCAACATTATCTTCATTATCCGAGCCCTTAGCTTTCAAAATATCACATGTAAGAATGATGCTATAGATATTGATATTTGTCTCATTTTTCTCGTTATTGAAAACTTTCATTTCGATAACATGTATACCTTTGCTATGATCAATTATGACTTTTAAATATTTTTTTACAAAATCTGCATTGCATAGAAACATAGACCTGTCAATTGATTAATGTACATATTCTATAGCATCCGTACATTTATTTTATTTTTGTACAGGTGGGAGGATTATATATAGTGGTCAATTGATTGTCCAGTTTGGATAGTTTGAGAATTGCAAATAATTTTATAGGGACTTACAGTAATCAAGCAGCACGGATAGAGTTCCATATATATTTTGAATAGCATTTTTTTTAGTTCTCCTCATACATCTTTAGTCGTGTGGGGAGAACTAAAGGAAAATACTGTCGAGATTTTTTTGGAGCTCTTATTATATATCGTTTGATTACTATAAATGACCTATATAATTAATACAATTCTTGAATGGGATAGGACCTATCTTTACATATTAGTTAGTGATATGATGTATTTATTAGTTAACATATATTATTTTTTACATAATTTTAAAAAGATTTACTTGGTATATTGTTATTAATTAAAGAGTTTTTTCTATATTTAGATAACTTGAGAGTTAGATAATTTTATCCTAAAATAGATAAAAGCTGAATAAATAAATCGAGAAATACCAAAAAATATTTAGATGGAGTTCGTGATTTCATTAAATTTGGTATGGACAAAAGTAGTTTGAATGAAAAAATTTTATATCCATGCCGATGATGTGTTAATAGTTCCTATCTAGATCCATAAATAGTTGAAAAATGTTTGATATGGAATGGTTTTGCAAGAGGTTATACTGAGTGGATTTTTTATGGACAACTTATATTGCCAGAATCAAGTAATCAATCCTCATCTGATCTTGGATCCAGTAATATGCAAGAGAATCCTGTAGGAGAGGATGATATAATGGGATTGTTCACAGATGCTTTTCGACATGGTATTCAAAATTTTAGAGGTTCAACTGATACACATGAAACAACTGAAATATATGAAGGTTCTACATTCATTGAACGAACATATACCGAGAAGATGCAACCATCAACTTCTGAGTTTGCTCGGTACCATAATTTAATGAAAGAAGTAGATGAACAATTATATCTGGGCTATTTAAAATTTTCTAAGATATCTTTTCTTATACATTTATTCTATATAAAATATATGAATGGATGGTCTGGAAAGAGTTTTAACATGCTTCTCAAGTTATAAAAGGATGCATTTCCAAAAGGTAATGGTTTACCATCCTCTTATTATGAAGCAAAGAAAGTTGTCAATAATCTGGATCTTGGATATCAAAAGATTCATAGTTATATGAAAGACTGTATGTTATATCATGGTGAAAGTACTGATCGAGAGTCATGCAATGTATCCAGATCTTCACGATGGATAACTCATGAAGGAGATGAGGATGACATAGTGAATGGAATAGATACATTATGGTGTACAAAGAAATTAATGAAGGTATCGTATTACTTTCCTCTTATTCCTCGATTGAGGAGGCTATATTCATCATCGAAAATATCTTCATTCATGAGATGGCATCATGAAAGACGTACGAAGGATGGAATATTGAAACATCCAATATATAGTTTAGCATGAAAAGTATTTAATGCTAGGCATTCTGATTTTGCCTCTGATATTTATAATGTTCGGTTGGGTTTAGCTTCAAATGGATTCAATCCTTTTCGGACTCTAAGTTTTATATATAGCACTTGGCCAGTTGTTCTAATACCATACAATTTACCACCATGGTTGTGCATGAAACAATCCTCACTTATCTTGTCAATGGTTATTCCAGGTGATAAGGGTCCAGGAAATGATATTGATATTTTTCTACAACTTTTAATAAAGGAATTAAAATAGTTATGGTAAGGTGTTGATGTAATTGATGCTTCCAATGATGAAACATTTAAACTACGGGCAGCTTTGTTATGGACTATTAATGATTTTCTAGCATATGCCAATTTATCTGGTTAGAGTACAAAGGGATGGATTACATGCCCTTGTTGTACAGATTCGACACATTCAATTTGATTAAAACATGGAGAAAAATTTTGTTATATGGGATATCGTCGATGGTTAGAACCAAATCATTCGTTTCATTTTCAACAAGATTTATTTGAGGTACCATAGAAATGGGATGTGCACCTATTCCAGCTTTTGGAACTAATGTTCGTAGACAAATGAATTCCATCAATTACATATATGGTAAATTCTCAAAGTCTTCTAAAAAAAGAAGAAGGGATGATCAAGAATGATTGGCAAAAGAAGTGACTACTGGTACTATGGATGTATAGGTATTTGAAGATCCTGATAATTTTTTTGAAAATAAAAATGAGGAAGACATACAGATAGCATCTATAAATCAGCCCAGCAAATATTTATGGAAGAAAAGAAGTGTCTTTTTTGACTTACCTTATTGGAAATATAATCTTATTCGGCATAATCTTGATGTCATGCACATAGAGAAGAATGTTTGTGATAATCTGCTTGGAATACTATTGAATCTTAATGGAAAGACCAAAGATAACATGAAGGCACGACTGGATTTACAAGAATTAGGCATCCAACATGAGCTTTATCCCAAAATACTTGCTAAAGATAGAATTTATTTATCTCCTACATCTTATACCATGTCTGCTCAAGAAAAAGATAATTTTTTGATAGTATTGAAAAATATTAAAGTAGCTGATGGATATGCATCAAACATTTCAAAGTGTGTGCATCTTAAAGACCAAAAAATTTTTAATCTCAAAAGTTATGATGGTCATATATTGATACAAGATATCTTTCCAATAGCTTCAAGATCATTAGTGCCTAAATAAGTGCTTACAGTTATAATTCGATTATCATCATTCTTTAGGCATTATGTTCAAAGGTTATTGATCCTGGAGAACTTGATCAGTTGGAGTCTGATGTTACGATTACACTTTATCAGATGGAGAATATTTTTCTACCTGAATCTTTTACTATTATGGTATATTTACTCATTCACTTAGTTTCGAAAGTCAAGCTTGGTGGACCGGTACACTATAGATGGATATATCCAATTGAGAGGTATTATTATCAGTTTTTAATATCTATATAATTTTTAATAAAAATAGCATCATGATGATGTGTAAATAAATTTTTAAATATTGTAGGTATCTTATACGATTGAAAGATTATGTACGAAATAGAGCCTAACCAGAGGATTCGATTGAAAGATATATTGCTAAAGAGTGTTGGACATTTTGTTCAAGATATCTTCAAGGTGTAGGACTATATTTAATAGACCTTAATGGTATAGTGATTTCGTAGACAATGTAGAGTTGTATAAGTTTTCTACTGCTGGAAGAGTAATGGAAAAAGGTGAAAGTATTATATTAGATCAAAAATCAATTATATAAGCACATCGTTATGTGTTACTTAATAGTGAAATAATATCTGACTATCGAAGGTTAGCATATTTAACATATTTCAAGTTTAAATATCATATCTTATTTATTATTCTATATTAAAAAATTTAAATTTTATGTAGTAAATTTTTAATGTCTCAGCAACAAGCTAATCATAGAACTCAACCTAATCCAAGGATTGAGCAGCAATGGTTAGTCGAGTTATTTCTTACATGGCTTTCAAAATAGGTTTGACATATATTTAAAGAATATATGAATAAATTTATTATCGAATAACTTGTTAACATTTCTTATTATTTTTTAGGTATCAACAATAATGGAGAGAAATTATTCAGATGAATTAATAGCACTGGCTCTAGGACCTAACAAAGTTATCATCAGATATGATGGTTTCATAATTAATGATTTTAAATTTTATACTAATGATCGCAAGAAATTTAGAAAAATACAAAATAGCGATGTTATGGTGGAAGCTGATGGAAAAACTTATTATGGTGCACTTAAAGATATATTTGAGTTAAATTACTATAGAATATTTAAAGTCATATTATTTAGATGTGATTGGGTAGATATAAACTCATCAAGGGGTTTGAAAAAAGATGTAAATGGATTTACACTTATAAATGTTACAAGGTTGATACATACTGGTATCTTATTGAAGGATGATCCATTTATTTTTTCTTTTCAAGCTCGTCAAGTATTTTTTGTCCAAGATGCAAAAGACAAAGATTAGGCTGTTGTTATTAAAACAAAATCTAGGGACTTATATGATATGTGATGCGGGATAAATAATTAAAACAAAATTACTATGATTAAGATCTAATTATCTGAGGAAAGTAGAGAATAGTTTTTATAATTTTTATTCAGATTTTTAAAGAAGACTTGAAGGAGATAGTAAAGGAAACTAGTTTAGTTAACTACCCGCATAAGTAAACCTAACAGAATAACTAGGAAAACAGGACTTGGTGATTGAGAAATCACCATAAACTAGGATTAACTTTCAACTAATCAGAAACTAAAGAGGAAGGAAGAGGTTTAAAGTTACCAATGAAGATCGATTCTTTAGATCTAATAGGACTCTCAAGATTGTCACGACAGGGTTTCAAAACCTCGATACCAGGTTTCAATCTTCCACGTAATCTAGTTTCGAGGCAATAACACTTGATCTTGATTCCTGTTCATCTGTAATACTGAACAATAAAAATCATGAATTAAAAAAATAGCAAAGACAGAAAGAATGAAAGGAAAGGAAGGTTTAGAAATGATGGTTTCTAGATTTTCTGGTTGGCTGGATAGGTAGGATAACTAGGGCCTTGTACCCCGCAATATTTCGAAGAACAAAGGAAAAGGGCCTCACACCCTGTAATGTTCCGAAGAACAAAGAAAAAAGGCCTCACACCCCACGATGCACATAGCAAAGGAAATTCGATAGCATGTCTTTATTGATCAATAATAATTGATTAATTACAAGGAGGTTGGAGAGATATTTATAGACATCCAACCAGTGGTGTAAGGGATACAACTACTAGTCTTTTTCTTCTTTGGACTACAACTCCTAGAATCCTGCTTTTCGTAGCCTGGACTCTTGTTTGCTAAGAAGATCTGGACTCCTTTCAAAGTGGGAAAGATTTTGAGGCTTCTCATCCAAAGTGGGCGCCTAAGTAAGATGGGTTGATGTAGGGTCAAGATGCTCCATCACTTGGCCTTGCTTGTTGGACTCTAGAGTCTGGATGATGTGGTCTTCTGTAAGTGAGTGGACTCTTCAGTCTGGATAGGAGAGGATTCAAGAGTTTTGGTGAGACTCTTGAGTTCTGGATAGGAGAGGACTCGAGTTTTGGTGAGACTCTTAAGCTCTGGAGATTTAAGCAGCTGGCAACCTGTTTGATTGAAACTCCTTGGTAGAGAACCTTTAAACTTCTTCATTTGGTAAATGGATACCTTGGAACTCTCTTTGAAGTGGGCGACAAGAAAGAGTGGAAAGCTTGGCCGACTTCTTAAATTGGCATGAAATAAGTTTGAGTGGGGGCGCCAATGTGGAGAACTCCTTCTGCTTTACACCTCTTAAAAAGAAGGGGCACCAATTTGGAATTCATTTAAGACATGGCATGTGGGATGTCCAAACATAAGTGACATGGAAAGTGTATTGTCCTAATGGCAAGTAATTTCAAGACATGTCATGTATTCTTGTCCTAGTTGAAGTGCTAAGCAGTGTTGTCCCAAAGACATGTCCAAACATGACATGTGTTGATGTCCAAATCTTTGAAAAGGTGGTGCCAAGAAGAGGTTGTGACTTGGGCTAGCACATGGGTTGTCTTGAGCTAGCACATGAGGTCACATGGGTCTTCAATTGGGTGCATATGAGATATTGTCTTGGGTCCCCTCTTGTAATACAGGACTCAATGACTCAACTAGTTACATGGACTCAATAAATAACAAATCATATGACTCAACTAAATAACCAACCATACTTAATTAGGCTTGCAAATTAAAATCCAATTAAAGTTTGTAAAAAGGGCTAATTCAAATCGGACCATTTAAATCCCAATTGGATAAATAGGGTTTGACTCAATTGGGATTTTAACTAAACTTGGTAAAAAGGGTTTTACCCCAAAATAAATAAAACCCTAACCACAGTTGGTAAAAAGGGTTTACCCTAACTAAACCAAAATAATAGAATTTAAAATAAATATTTACAAGGTAAAAAGGGTTTGGGTTTGGGGTTTTACTCACAGGTGATCCACAGGGATGTGAGTTCAACCTGTCGATATCTTTTAGTCCTGGTGCCCGCACCAATTCTCCCCGGGTGGAAGGAACTCGACCCTATCGAGTATGGGTCAACTCTAGTGTTATAATGCTCTAGTAAGTCAGGGGCAACTCTCTACAAGTCCTCTTACGTGATCCAAAAATTATCAGACTCAGGTCGACCTTGCCAACGAACCAGATATCACTAGTAATCTTTGCTCCGGGTAGCGATGATCTTGTCATCCAAGATCCGTTCGATCTTGTCTCTCCAGGCTGATGGTATAGCAGGAGGACACACTTGGGTTGGTTCACTCTCAAGGACTAGATTAGGCCCCAATAGCTCACTAGGAATCAACGTTGGATCCCTATACTCGATTAGGTCTGAAACGTTGAAAGTAGAGCTAATGCCTAGTTTAGGTGGAAATTCAAGCATGTAGGCATTAGGTCCAATTTTCTTAATTACTTTGTATGGTCCACTACTACAGACATGCAATTTTTTCATGGTTCCAGGTGGGAACTGTTCAGGTCATAATCGAACCATAACAAAGTCTCCTTCATTGTATTCCTTGAGTCTTCTCTTGAATTAGCCATATGATTCTCATACAATTCTTTAATGTATTATGCATATGACTCTGCAAATGTCTAATAGACTCAACTATGCATTTTGAGCGAAGAAAATTTATTTATTATTATTATTATTATTATTTTGTCTATTTAAGTCTTTAATTTCAATTCTATGCTTGACCCTTGGTCGGTGGGTGACATGCAGATAAAAACTTAACATGCACTCCTAATAGATGCCATAAGGTTCTCTAGAAATAAGTGGCAAATATAATAGGGTCAAAGGATTGATAAAACATACTAACTTCAACAAGGTGTAACCTAATGGTTCTAAAAACATTGGGAAAATCAGGGAAGGGTAGAAAATAAGAAGTAGATTCGGGTGTGACTTGGTAGGGTTAGAAATAAGAAAAGGGTTCAGGGATTTGTTTTAGACTAATGGGGTTGACCTCAAGGGTTTGAGGTATAGCTATAGGGTATGTCCTATAGAAGAAGGGGTCACTAATCTCAGGGAAGAGATCTCCAATGGGAACTATAGGGGTGAAGTCTTCCTGAGGGTATTGGACTAAATAAGCCAAGTCCTCACTAATTACTTTGGATTCGTGAATCTTAGGACTAGGCTTTATGATTTGGCTCTCTTCTATTGTTTTCTCAGGTAAGGCCTCAATAGTAGGGTTAGGTTCCCCTTGGATCTCTTTTTCTAAGGATCCTACAATTTTAGTCTGTGTAGGGTTAGGGTCAACTAACTCTGGATCTATCTTTTATATCTCCTCATCTACCAAGCTCACATCAGCTTCATAAACTTCTACTATAATGGCAGCTTGGTGAACCAATGGGATAGTAGAGGTGGGTCGATTAAGGGGAGGTGGACTAATTCCAAGGTTTTGACTAGGTGTACTGATCCTAGTGGGTTCGGGTCGATGGGTTAAGGGGCCAAGGGGAGTTGGTCTAGGTGAACCAAGGTTAGTATGGGTCCTATGGATTCTTTCTAGATTTTCAAACGCTTATCTATTCAGTCACATTTATTGTTCATCAAGACAAGCTGATCATTCATGAACCTCAGAAAGGTTTCAAAATTAGGGTCCATGGTTAAATTGGGCTGGGGTGAGACTCCTAATCCAATGGTTATGCAATGCATACACACAAAATTGACTCGGACTAGGGTTTCCTAGACCTAGAGCTTAAGTAGAATGGGTCAGCTCAAATTACAGCCAATTCAATAATTACCTTGTCCACTGGCCAAGTAAGAGGTGGGGTCATGGAAGGCTCCCTCTGCTCTCACAAGATCTTAATTAAGAACCACGAGACCGCTTAGGGCATTTGCCTCTGGACCTATAGCCTTAGATACCAGATTCAATTGATAATTACAAGATTGGGTGCACTAGCTTACACACAATACTTGGAACCCGACATGTTGGTGTCCCTAGCTCACTAGAGCAACTAAGTCTAATTAATTTTAATTAGGTTAGGATCGATGCAAAGGTGGTGATTGTGGGCTAAGGAAAGGTGATGAAATCCCTCCCTTATGTAGATATCGAATGCCCTTAAGATTAGGTTTATTGATGATGCACACACAAGATGAAACCCTATATGCAATCCAACTAAAATAATTAAAATAATAGAAAAATAAAATTAATTATTTTTTAAAATTTTGTTCTTTTGTTTTTCAATAGAGATATATTTTATAGAAAAATTCCTAAGATGAGGGAATTAAAAATATGTAAAATTTATGCAAAAAGAACCCTAAACTAGAATTGCTGAAATTCAGAGTAGATCTGTTCTCAGGTAGTATTCCAGCAAGAAAAAAATCTATAGACTGAAATAATTTATGAGAAAAATCTGAAAAATACTATCAATTATGGGTCCAGAAAAAGAAGAATTAGATGATTTTGAGTTATCTACATGCAAAAACAATTAAAATAACAGATTCTGTACTATGATAGATGTGATGCAGAAAATAAATCCTAAAAGATGCCTATCTCTTTGTTTTCTTCTTCAAGGGTCAATTCACAGCGGCACCCCTACATGCCATAGGAAATCCCATTTGAATGGAAGGTGAGGGTCTTGCTGCCCTATTTTTTCCTATGACCGGACAGCCAAGGTGAAGCACCCGATTCGAGTACTTAAAGAGAAACTAAATCAGCACAAGAGAGAATAAACCCTAGTTTAACCTGACTTTGATACCAAAACTGATGTGGGACAAATAATTAAAACTAAATTACTATGATTAAGATCTAATTATCTGAGGAAAGTAGAGAATAATTTTTATTTTTTTTTTTAGATTTTTAAAGAAGACTTGAAGGAGACAGTAAAGGAAACTAGTTTAGTTAACTACCTGCACAAGTAAACCTAACAAAATAACTAGGAAAACAGGACTTGGTGATTAAGAAATCACCATAAACTAGGATTAACTTTCAACTAATCAGAAGCTAAAGAGGAAGGAAGAGGTTTAAAGTTATCAACGAAGATCGATTCTTCAGATCTAATAGGACTCTCAAGATTATCGTGGTAGGGTTTCAAAAACTCGATCCCAGGTTTCGATCTTCCATGCAAATCTGGTTTCGAGGCAAGAAAACTTGATCTTGATTCCTGTTCACCTATAACACTCAACAATGAAAATCACAAATTAAAAAAATAGCAAAGACAAAGAAAGAATGAAAGGAAAGGAAGGTTTAGAAATGATGGTTTTTGGATTTTCTGGTCGGCTGGATAGGTAGGATAACTAGGGCCTTGCACCCCGCGATGTTCCGAAGAATAAAGGAAAAGGGCCTCACACCCGGCGATGTTCCGAAGAATAAAGGAAAAGGGCCTCACACTCCATGATGCACATAGCAAAGGAAATTCGGTAGCTTGTCTTTATTGATGAATAATAATTGATTAATTACAAGGTGGGTTGGAGGGATATTTATAGACATCCAACCAGTGGTGTAAGAGATACAATTACTAGTCTTTTTCTCCCTTGGACTACAACTCCTAGAATCCTACTTTTGGTAGCCTGGACTCCTATTTGCTGAGAAGATCTGGACTCCTTTCAAAGTGGGCAAAATTTTGAGGCTTCTCATCCAAAGTGGGCGCCCAAGTGAGATGGCTTGATGTAGGGTGAAGATGCTCCATCACTTGGCCTTGCTTGTTGGACTCTAGAGTCTGGATGATGTGGTCTTCTATAGGTGAGTGGACTCTTCAGTCTGGATAGGAGAGGACTCAAGAGTTTTGGTGAGACTCTTGAGTTCTAGAGATTTAAGAAGCTGGCAACCTATTTGATTGAAACTCCTTGGTAGAAAACCTTTAAACTTCTTCATTTGGTAAATGGATACCTTGGAACTCTCTTTGAAGTGGGTGATAAGAAGGAGTGGAAAGCTTGGCTAACTTCTTCTTAAATTGGCATGAAATAAATTTGAGTGGGGGCGCCAATGTGGAGAACTCCCGCTTTACACCTCTTAAAAAGAAGGGGCGCCAATTTGGAATTCATTTAAGACATGGCATGTGGGATGTCCAAACATAAGTGATATGGCAAGTGTGTTGTCCCAATGGCAAGTAATTTAAGACATGTCATGTATTAGTGTCCTGGTTGAAGTGCCAAGCAGTGTTGTCCCAAAGACATGTCCAAACATGACATGTGTTGATGTCCAAGTCTTTGAAAAGGTGGTGCCAAGAAGAGGTTGTAACTTGGGCTAACACATAGGTTGTCTTCAGCTAGCACATGGGGTCACATGGGTCTTCAATTGGGTGCACATGGGATGTTGTTTTGGATCGCATCTTGTAATACAGGACTCAATGACTCAACTAGTTACATGGACTCAATAAATAACAAATCACATGACTCAACTAAATAACCAACCATACTTAATTAGGCTTGTGAATAAAAACCCAATTAATGTTGGTAAAAAGGGCTAATTCAAACTGGACCATTTAAATCCCAATTGAGTAAATAGGATTTGACTCAATTGGGGTTTCGACTCAACTTGGTAAAAAAGGTTTTATCCCAAAATATACAAAACCCTAGTTATAGTTGGTAAAAAGGGTTTACCCTAACTAAACCAAAATAACAAAATTTAAAATAAATATTTACATAGTAAAAAGTGTTTGGATTCAGGGTTTTACTCAGGTGATCCACAGGGATGTGGATTCAACCCATCGATTTCTTTTAGTCCTGGTGCCCGCATTAATATGGAAAAATAGCTAGAAGATGATGATGATGATACTTATACGCATTCCATGCCATTCAATTTTGTACCAGATGATGATGTACATTCTATAGTATCCTTGGTTAGGACAAAATTTGAAAAAAATGCTAATGCTTTATTCTTATTGGTATTAAATTTTATAATGTATACAATTTATAGTAAATATTATATTAAATTAATATTTATCTTCAATAATTCTGACTCTGATGTAAATGATAGGTTACATTATGCCGTGCTCTTGATGATTTGTTGGTGTATAGTTCCAGCACTCATGGATAGAGGCCGGCACTTCTACTTTAGCATAGCAAGTTGAGGCTAGTACTTCTTCATCACAAGATGTTCATGTCAATCCTTCGTTAGTACTAAACATTGCGTCCAGTCCTTCGACACATCAGTCTACTACAAGTCCATCATCATCGGGGCATCATGATCCTCCCGTCCATGTAGCAGATGATGTGCTACACATTCAGGATAATTTATTCTAATATTCTTGGTTAGATAAAATTTCATTACACTTTTTACTATAGCTTAATTTTATCTATTTTTATGCAGACGGATCTGGGAGGGTTACACATAGGTGTGGGCCTATAGTAGTACGGGATGTCTAGCAGGTGCGCGAGGGTGAGAAGATAGTGATTGAGTGCAATGAGCTAGGGTAGCCAATTAAAAAAGCCGCCAGCTTATTGAGTTCATTTTTAGGGACAATTGCATGGAGGCATCAGCTTCATCCACTAAGTTATGCAAAGTGGAATGACATGCTTCCGATGTATAAAGTAGAAATTCTATGAGTTGTGCAGGTAAAAAATTGGTATTAAATTATTTGTTATCTTGCATAGTTGATATATTATGTTATGTTTTATATTCTTACTAATTATTTTCTTTTGCAGTCCAAGTTTATATCCCTCCATCCTCTCATGATTTTGTACTGAAGTCTCTCAACCAAAAATGGAAAGAATATAAAGAACAGTTAAAGATGAAGAACAAGTTACCAAGTGTTGCTGCCTGGATCGTTGTGGCCCATAGCTCCGGCACGTCACCACCGTATCAGGTGCCTCCTCCCACTGAGAGTGCTCCCTCCTCTCTAGGGGTTGGCTTTTCGACCCGCTCAGCCTTTAAAATAGATGAGACCCAGGTCAGGGATTCTGGTAAAGATACTCTGATGATCAAGTCAGTAGGATGATTGAGGAGAACAGAACCTCTGAGGTGGAGAGCTTGGGGGACTCCCTCACCCTAGGGGGTGATAAGATGATAATAATCAAATAAGGAAAGGAAGGAGGGAATGGAGAGAGCGAGGAGCAGGGAGGATCCTCGTCCGGCATGTCATCGCTAAGCTTTTGGTTGCTTTCTTACCTCTCTCTCCCCTTCCCACTCACTTACCTTCTTACTTACCTTCCTCCTCTTTTCTGGCTGTGTCCTAGTGTCCTTCTTTGTGTGCCCTCTCATAGTGGAGGGGCTTGCTGCAGCTCGCAGCTTCTCCTCCTTCCCCCCCTTTCGGATTGGTCCTTCTAGAGGAGGAGGCGATCCGTGGGCCTCCTGGAGCCTCCTCTTTTTCCTTAGACCCCTTCCATTTTTCCCCTAAAGAACCCCCCTCCACCTGTTAAGGATGTCATTTTTTGCTTAAGAGGGGCAGTCACTGTGCCACTGAGCCCCATGCCATTGCAGGAAGTTTCCATTCCCGAAGGGACCACCTGGGCATTGTAGGGCCTATGGCTTTGACAAGATTCTACTTCTGGGGGGATTCTGGGTGTCAAGCCATGTGGGTCAGCATCTTCCAGCCTATTGGTAGTCTATGTGGTGGCATGTTATGGGGCCCTGGGTCTGGCAGGGCTGTCCAGCCCCAACCCTAAGACCTGGGCCAGATGTGCGACAGACGACCGTATGTTCTGGGGTTCAACCTATCCAGGGACAGACAAGGCATGTACCAACCTTTCTCAAATAAAATGAATAACCAGGCAATCACAGGATTTTTTTTTTTATTAGGCAGGCATAAGATTTACACCTAGCCAAGTAGATTCAAATGTTCATAAAGGCCAACAGTCACACATTTAACATTATAAAATATCAAACAATAAAAGTAACAATGTCCACTATATCCTAAGCCTCACTGACTGAATCCCTGGCCCATGTGTTCCTCTGGTCCTGAAAAAAAAAATGCAAGGGAAAGGAATGAGTTTCCCCTAAACTCAGTAAGTCATCATATGTCACAAATATAAATTTACCATGAATCAGGAGTAACTCCATGCATGCGAGTAACCATAAAATAGAAGCCATTTCAAACATATTCCCAATATTAACCTTCTTTATTATTTTTCTGGCATCATACAAATTTTAGGATGGCCATCCATACACACTCACCTAGTCCCTCATACTATGGCCATGATCGGCCCGTGGCTCGCCCCAAAAGAGTCTAGATCCTGTGTCACATACCGCACATCGGTCATGTGCCAGCGATAGCCCCGCTGGAGGCCCAAAAGGAAACTAGCTCTGAGTATCACACAAGAAACATGCTTTCCAGCATGTGCTAGAATAAAGCAACTAACTCCTGTGTCACATACCGCTCATCGGTCATATGCCAGCGATAGCCCCGCTGGAGGCCCAAAAGGAGTCTAGATCCTCGTGTGATCATAGTCAGACTAGAGAGCAGCTAAAATCAACTCAACCCATAACTCTTACATCTTAGTTTATGTTTAAGTTTTATAACACATTGAGATACATGTATGCAGTATAAACATAAGCCATGAAAATTCAATTATGAGTCAAGTAATCATGCATGGCAAAAATTATATCGGTGAGTGATAACTTACAATTCCACCAACTAAGCACTAAACCTGGTTTTCCAAGGACGATGACGATCCTGTATCACAAATTATTTTATTTATAATTTGATATAATTAATTTCTATAAAAAGAAATTAAACATAAATTAAATTCCTTGGGACATCCCCAAATAGTTCCTTTCCTCCCTTCCTCCACCATCCTTTTTCTTTCTTTTAATTATTATTATTATTATTATATTATTTATTTTCCTAATGGTGCCTTTACTAGGTCAGCCCATCCAAGAAAATAGGCCCGGCCCAACAGAGCCTAGCTCAGCCGAGCCCGGCCCAACAAGGCCTGGCTTAATCGAGCCCAGCCCAACCCGTCCGGGCCACTGTGCCCAGACCAAGCCTCACGAGGAGAACCAAGGAGGATCGACGGCGATCCTCCCGTCCGACCGCCAGGAAGAGACGCTGGAAGAAAGGGAAGGGACCGGCGATCCCAACGGCGGCCGTCCGACCGCCAGCCAGAGAGCACAGGGGTTAAACCCCCACCCCTGTTAACAGAGACATCACTCTCTGTTAACAGGCCGACCAACATTCCCCCCCATGCGAGCGGAGAAACAATGGTGATCCCCGTGATCGACCGCCCGGAATGGATTGCCGGAAGGAGAAAAGGAACCGATGATGACCTACCATCGCCGGCCATTTCACATGATTCCAACGGAAAAGAAAAGAATCGGCCGGATTCTTCCCTCCTCCCCGCCAACACCCCTACACCAAACATACCCCCCAAGAGAAAAAAAAGAAAAACGAGGAAGAAGGACTTACCGGCGAGATGGATTCCGATCGCAGCGACAACCGATGGAGAGAGCACTCCAGTGAGGGCTGAGACACTTGAAGGAGCCATCGACGTCCACCGATAGGGAGGGTAATCGGGATCAACAGAGGCACCCGAGGTCCCTAAAAAAACTCGAGGATGACCCTTATCCCCCCTACCTTCGGCGGCGTTGACGGGCTTCTCCGAAATCTCCACCGGAAAATCCGAACTTCAGAGCCAATTCGAATTTGAACTGAAGTCGGCAAGGGCTGCCGACTTCAGCCCAAATTCAGCCTAATAAGAACTGGGCCTCACATTCTCCCCACCTAAAAAAAAAAATTCGCCCTCGAAACTTACATACCTGGATCCTGGAAAAGTTGAGGATATTTAACTTTCATGATTTCTTCCAGCTCCCAAGTGGCTTCTCGTTCTGAATGATTACTCCATTGGACTTTAACATAAGGAATGATGCGTCATCTCAGGACTTGTTCCTTTCTATCCACCACCTTCACTGGTTGTTCCTCATAAGACAAATATTCCCTGAATTGAAGTGGTCCCAATTCAACTACATGATTTGGATCAGGTACATACTTCCTCAGCATAGAAACATGGAAAATGTTATGTACTCCAGCAAGAGAAGGTGGCAAAGCAAGCCGATAAGCCACAGCTCTAATTTTCTCTAAGATCTCAAAAGGACCCACATACCGAGGGCTTAGCTTCCCTCGCACCCCAAATCTCATGACTCCTTTAGTAGGGGACACTTTAAGAAGTACATAAACTCCCACCTGAAATTCCAGTTCTCTTCTTCAATTATCTGCATAACTCTTTTGTCGACTCTGAGCTGCAAGCAATCGCCTCCTAATAAGTTGAATCTTATATGTGGTCTGCACTACAATGTCTGGTCCCAAAAGTTTTCTCTCTCCAAAATCATCCCAACATACTGGGGTCCTACATCTCCTCCCATACAAAGCTTCAAACGGTGCCATCTTAATGGTTGCTTGATAACTATTGTTATATGCAAATTCTACCAGTGACAAATGTTCATCCCATGACCCCTTCAAATCAAAAACACATGCTCTCAGCATATCCTCTAGTGTCTGGATTGTTCTCTCTGACTATCCATCTGTTTGAGGATGAAAGGCTATACTAAACTCCAGCTTTGTTTTCACAGCTTGATGCAATCTCCTCCAAAATTGAGAAACAAATCTAGTATCCCTATCAGATACAATTGATACAGGAATACCATGCAATCTAATAATCTCATCAATATATAATTTAGCTAGCCTTTTTATGGAGAAATTGACCTTGATAGGTAAGAAATGAGCTGACTTTGTCAATCGATCTACAACAACCCAAATAGCATCAAATCCTCTGAGAGTCCTCGGTAATCCTGTAACAAATTCCATTGTGACATTCTCCCATTTCCATACAGGAATAGCTAGGGGTTGTAGAGGTCCCGCTGGTCTCTGATGCTTATCCTTTATTTGTTAACAAGTTAAGCATTGAGCCACAAACATGGCTATTTCCCTTTTCATACCCCTCCACCAAAAGTTCTCTTTAAGATCTCTATACATTTTTGTACTCCCAGGATGAACAGTGTAAATAGAGTTGTGGGCATCGATCAAGATTTCCTTCTTTAGACTTGCATCCCTTGGAACACATAATCTGTTTCCAAACCTTAAGGATCCATCCTCATGAATTCGAAATTCTGATATTGTCCCAGATTGTAACTTCTTTCTGATCTTTTGTAATTCTGAATCACTCTTCTGAGATACCTTAATTCTATCAATCAGGGTAGATTGTATCTTAAGAGTAGCAAGAGAGAATTTAGAGTTATGCAACTGGATCTCCAAATTCAGTTTTTCAAGATCTTGAAGAATTTCTCCCTGAGAAGTGATTAAGGTTGCTAAACTACCTCCGGCCTTCCTGCTCAATGCATCAGCCACTACATTTGCTTTTTCCGGATGATAACTTATTTTCATATCATAGTCTTTGATCAGTTCCAACCATCTTCTTTGCCTCAAGTTTAACTCTTTCTGGGTAAATAAATATTTAAGACTTTTATGATTAGTAAAAATCTCACAAGATACTCCATACAGATAATGTCTCCAAATCCTCAAGGCAAAAACTACGGTAGCTAATTCCAAATCATGAGTAGGGTAGTTCAATTCATGTGTTTTAAGCTGCCTAGATGCGTAGGCCACCACCTTCTCCTTTTGCATAAGAACACATCCTAACCCTTTTCTGGAGGCATCACTGTAAATAGTAAAACCCTCACTTCCAGATGGTAGGGTAAGGATAGGAGCTGACACCAAGCACTTCTTCAACTATTGGAAGCTTTTCTCACAGTCATCAGACCAAACAAATTTAATCCCTTTATGAGTTAGCTGGGTCAGTGGCAAAGCTATATGGGAAAATCCCTTCACGAACCTTCGGTAATAACCAGCTAGTCCCAGAAAACTACGGACTTCAGTCACATTAGTTGGTCTATTCCATTCAACAATTGCTTCAATCTTTGCTGGGTCAACAGATATTCCTTCTTTAGAGACTGTGTGGCCAAGAAAGAAATATTATCAATCCAGAATTGACATTTCTTCAGCTTTGCATACAACCTCTGCTCCTTTAGTATCTGTAAGATTTTCCTCAAATGTTCTTCATGCTCTTCCGGGTTCTTAGAATATATCAAAATGTCATCAATAAATACTACCACACATTGATCCAAATATGATCTGAATATCCTATTCATCATGTCCATGAAAGCTGCCGGAGCATTCGTCAATCCGAAAGGCATCACCAGAAATTCATAATGCCCATATCTAGTCCGAAAGGCTGTCTTGGATATATCCTCGTTCTTAAATTTTAACTGATAATATCCAGACCGTAGATCAATTTTTGAAAACACCTGAGCACCTTGCAATTGGTCAAAAAGATCATCAATTCTGGGAAGAGGGTACTTATTTCGGATTGTCAACTTGTTCAGTTCTCGATAATCAATACACAACCTCAAGCTTCTATCCTTCTTCCTGACAAAAAGTATCGGAGCACCCCATGGTGAAACACTCGGCCTGATAAATCCTTTATCAAGCAGATCCTGGAGTTGTTCTTTAAGTTCTTTCAATTCAGCTGGTGCCATCCTATAGGGAGCCTTAGACACAGGTTCTGCACTGGATATGAGATCAATAGAAAATTCTACCTCTCTATCAGGAGGCAATCCCGGCAATTCATTTAGAAATACATTTGGAAACTCCTTCATAATAGGAATGTTTTCCCACTTCTTTTCTTCCTACTGGATATCCATAACATTGGCCAAATATCTTGCACAGCCTTGCCTCAGCATCCTGCTAGCCTGCATAGCTGTAACCATTCTAATAGGGGCCTTCCCTTCACCGCCCAAGAAACTAAAAGGTTCCTGACCTAGAGGGTGGAAAACTACTCTCTTCCCGAAACAGTCCACAGTGGCATGATAAGAGACCAACCAATCCATTCCCAAGATAATATCAAACTCCTCCATTTCCATAACCATTAGATCGGATGAAAAATCATGATTTTCAATGCTTAAAGTGCAGGATGGACAAATCATGTTGACCATGATAATGCTCCCATTTGGAATGGACACTCCGATCTCAAAATTCAGAGGTATTGGTTTCATACCAGCCTTCTTAGTAAATCTAGTTGAAATAAAAGAGTGTGTTGCTCCGGAATCAAATAAAACACAGGCATAAGAGGAAACTACTTTGATGGTACCTACCAGATAGTCAAACTCTAATTTGTAATTATATGAACTCAATTTAACTAACTTTTTCTTTTTTTAAAAAAAAGAAAAGATTTTTGGAATTTACCTGTCACCACAGCATTCGATGCCTGAGCATCTTGCTGAGTCAGAGCATATACACGAGCCTGGGTCTTCTGCTTCTGGCACTCACCAGAACCATAAACTGAAGGTTGTGCTTGGATAAAAGCTGGTACATTTGAAGGAGGAGATGCAGGCGGTCGCGGTGCATTCTGGAAGGTATGTTGATACCCAGGATTCTGAGGACGAGGGCAATCCATAGCTTTGTGGCCCTACTGACCACAATTAAAACAAGCCCTAGAAAAACAACGATAATCCTGCTCCAAATGAAAACCTTGACATCTCCTGCAACGAGGACCATTACCCTGTTGAGGACCTGGATCCTGCCTTTGATTTCCCTTCTGTCTAGGTTGTTTGCCAGAGTGTTGGTTCCCTTGTTGCCCTCAGGTCTGGGTCTCTTCCTCAACTGCCGTTCCCTTTCCTGCTGCATATTATCAACCTCCTGCTCCATAATTTTTGCTTTACTAACGACGTTCCGTTACGAAGCCAGCTGCATGGGTCTTACTCCAGCACGAATCCTGGGTTTAAGCCCTTTCTCAAATCTTTGAGCCTTGATATAATCCGTGGCCACCAATTCCGGAGCAAAGCGGGACAGTTCTATAAACTTGGCTTCATATTGTCCCACTGTCAAGCTTCCTTGTATCAGTCTTGTGAATTCACTCTCTTTCTCAAATCTAAGACTTTCAGGAAAATACATATCCAAGAACTCTTGAAGAAAGATGTCCCAAGTAATTGGCTCTTCATTACCATATAGTCTCCTGACAGCATCCCACCATTCCGAAGCTTCGCCTTGCAATTGATAAGCTGTAAAGCGAACCTTTTCTCGATCTGTGCAGTCCTTGCTGGCAAAGACCTTCTCCATTTCCTTCAACCATTTCAAAGATTCAGTAGGTTCGGTAGAACCCTCAAAAGTAGGAGGCGCCAACTTCTTAAATTCAGTGATCCCTCGATCCATCTTAAAAGACTGACCACCCCTACTTCCCTGCTGCCTCATTTCCTGTACAAGTCCAGTTAGAGCCTGAATAAGAACTACCACCTGACCATCAGAATTGGCTATCCTCATATCATACTGTAGAGGGGGAGGACTAACTGCTCAGCTCTTGCCCTGATCAGGTGATGGGCTACGAGTCATGAAGGCATCGGCAGCCCGAGATGGACCCGCTGCTTGCGAAGTATCATGAGCTCGAGAACCATGATCATTTTGATTTGATGTCCTCATAGATTGGGTCCGAGCCATTAAGCCTATGTCACAAAAGATAGTCAGTTAAATAATATAACCTTACTTGTACTTTAATTAATTTAAACTTGTCCTAATTATCTCTACCCCACTCTCACTATCTATATCGTCTTGATTTTAAGACAAACCTGGCTCTGATACCACTAAATCTGTCGCACCCCAACTTCAAGACCTGGGCCAGATGTGCGATAGACGGCCGTATGTTCTGGGGTTCAACCTTCCCATGGACATACAAGGCCTGTACCAACCTTTCTCAAATAAAATGAATAACCAGGCAATCACAGGATTTTTTTTTTTTATTAGGCATGCATAAGATTTACACCTAGGAAAGTAGATTCAAATGTTCATAAAGGCCAACAGTCACACATTTAACATTATCAAATATCAAGCAATAAAAGTAACAATGTCCACTAGATCCTAAGCCTCACTAACTGAATCCCTGGCCCATGTGTTCCTTTGGTCCTGAAAAAAAAATGCAAGGGAAAGGAATGAGTTTCCCCTAAACTCAGTAAGTCATCATATGTCATAAATACAAATTTACCATGAATCAGGAGTAAATCCATGCATGCGAGTAACCATAAAATAAAAGCCATTTCAAATATATTCCCATTATTAACCTTCTTTATTATTTTTCTAGCATCATACAAATTTTAGGATGGCCATCCATACACACTCACCTAGTCCCTCATACTATGGCCACGATCGGCCCGTGGCTCGTCCCAAAAGAGTCTAGATCCTGTGTCACATACCGCACATCGGTCATGTGCCAGCGATAGCCCCGCTGGAGGCCCAAAAGGAAACTAGCTCTGAGCACGAGAAACATGCTTCCCAGCATGTGCTAGAATAAAGCAACTAACTCCTGTGTCACATATCGCTCATCGGTCATGTGCCAGTAATAGCCCTGCTAGAGGCCCAAAAGGAGTCTAGATCCTCGTGTGATCATAGTCGGACTAGAGAGCAGCTAAAATCAACTCAACCCATAACTCTTATATCTTAGTCTGTGTTTAAATTTCATAACACATCGAGATACATGTATGCAGTATAAACATAAGCCATGAAAATTCAATTATGAGTCAAATAATCATGCATGGCAAAAATTATATCGGTGAGTGATAACATACAATTCCACCAACTAAGCACTAAACCTGGTTTTCCAAGGACGATGACGATCCTGTATCACAAATTATTTTATTTATAATTTGATATAATTAATTCTTATAAAAAGAAATTAAACATAAATTAAATTCCTTGGGACATCCCCAGACAGTTTCTTTCCTCCCTTCCTCCACATTCCTTTTTCTTTCTTTTAATTATTATTATTATTATTATATTATTTATTTTCCTAATGGTGCCTTTACTGGGTCGGCCCATCCAAGAAAATATGCTTGGCCCAATAGAGCCTGGCTCAGCCGAGCCCGGCCCAACAAGTCCTGGCTTAACCGAGCCCAGCCCAACCCATCCGGGCCACTGTGCCCAAACCAAGCCTCACAAGGAGAACCAAGGAGGATCGACGGTGATCCTCCCGTCCGACCGCTAGGAAGAGTCGTCGAAAGAAAGAGAAGGGACCGGCGGTCCCAACGACGGCCGTTCGACCGCAAGCCGGAGAGCACAGGGGTTAAACCCCCACCCCTGTTAACAGAGACATCACTCTCTGTTAACAGGCCGACCAACATTCCCCCCCCCATGCGAGTGGAGAAACGGCAGCGATCCCCATGATCGACCGCCCAGAATGGATTGCCGGAAGGAGAAAAGGAACCGGCGGCGACCTACCATCGCCGACCATTTTCCATGATTCCAACGGAAAAGAAAAGAATCGGCCGGATTCTTCCCTCCTCCCCGCCAACACCCCTACACCAAAGGTACCCCCAAGAGAAAAAAAAAGAAAAACGAGGAAGGACTTACTGGTGAGATGGATTCTGATCGCAGAGACCACCGGTGGAGAGAGCACTCTGGCAAGGGCTGAGACACACGAAGGAGCCGTCGGTGTCCACCGATAGGGAGGGTAATCGGGATCAATAGAGGCACCCGAGGTCCCTAAAAAAACTCGAGGAAGACCCTTATCCCCCCTACGTCCGGCGGCGTCGACGGGCTTCTCCGAAATCTCCACCGGAAAATCTAAACTTCAGAGCCAATTCGAATTTGAACTGAAGTCGGCAAAGGCCGCCGACTTCAGCCCAAATTTAGCCCAATAAGAACTGGGTCTCATAGGGGCTTACCTCGTGCAGAGCATGCGGGTGGTGTGTTGTAGAGCTGGCGTTGGTGGCAGGGCATGCGCCACCTTTCGGATGTTGTAGGTGGACAGGGACCTCTGCACCGTGTTTTGAATTCCTATTGATCCTTCCCTCCTTCATCGCTGGCGGGAATTCTGGCCTTCGTGAGCTGGCCTCGGACAGAGGGCTCGCTTCATGAGCTCGGCCCCGACTGGGGGCTGACCTCAGTAGGAGGGCTAACTTTATGAGCTCGACCCCGACTAGGAGCTGACCTCGGCCTTCCACCCGGGGGCCCCATCTAGGTGGCAGTCCCCACCCGTGTAGCGATGGCTAGTGGTTGTGTATGTTCCATGTCAACAGATGTTGCTACATCAAATGCCCCCCACTCCCGAGCTCGAAGAATGAAGCATCGCTCGGGGCGATGGGAGTAACGACCATGCTGATGTGGAGGGATGCACTTCTACACCATCAATGCTTCGACTGGCCATGCCTCGAAGATCGTGCCTTTACATTAATGGGGCGTTGTGCTCAGTTTCCCAATGGAGGGATCATCAATGCCCTGGCTGGATCAAGGCATCTGTTCCATGAACCGATGCATCAGGAGGTGCTTGGGCTGACATGTGGTGGCTTCCGGTTGGCTTTGTAGCTTTTAAAAGGCCTTCAGGCACAAGCAGCCAGGGTTCCGCAAAACTTCCTTCCTTTTTCTTTGGCCCCCTTCCCATTCTAGTGCTGGCCTCCATGTTCTCCTTCTTCGATCCCTCTCCCTCGACCTATGTTGAGGGAGGGCTTTTAGTAGATTTCAGGATTTCAGCCCGAGACCTGAAGGGCCAAATGAAGATTCTCCAGGAACGACCGGCCAGCATCAAGGCAAGGGCATTTGGTTCGAAGAAAAAATCCATCAAGCTCGAAGCTTCCCCCATGGATGTGAAGGGAGAGAGCCTCCGGTCGCACAACTAAGGTAGAGAAAGAGGTTTCCTTAAAAGTAGAGGTGTCTAGAGCCACCTCCCAGTTCACAAGATCAAGGATCTTACAAGAGGAGGTGGTGGCCCTAGTCATGATCACCACGGAAAGGGCCATGGTCATTGTGGTGCTGACAAGAGTATCCTGATGTGAAGCTGCTGCAGCTGCCCTTAGAATCAAGGGATCAGTGAACTCCAAGGAGGGGGTGGCGGAGCCGATGTTGGGCTCT
This sequence comes from Areca catechu, assembly GCA_021397845.1. Classification (NCBI taxonomy): domain Eukaryota; kingdom Viridiplantae; phylum Streptophyta; class Magnoliopsida; order Arecales; family Arecaceae; genus Areca; species Areca catechu. The sequence continues at coordinate 73,614,281 of CM038050.1, forward strand.
AGAGATCCGTCGAACTCCTATGGAAGGGCACCTGTATGCTCGGGCAGAAGGGATTGGCATGTCCCCAGCCACTCCTCGAGGGTAAAGTGCAGTGCCGACCTGCCCTGCCAGTGCCTCCTACACCAATCATGGAGGTTAAGGTCAGAGCCCTACGGCGGGTGCTGCGCCAGGGTTGAGGGGACCCGCTCACTGATCAGGCAAGGAGCGAAGATGGGGCTTCAGCTCGTCTTCCTTTCATCTTGTACCTTAGGATTTCAGGAGGTCTCTCGACCTATCGGTAGCCTCCATAGGATGTAAGAGACTTTTGATCAATGAAAGTGCCTTTTCCATTATGTCCACTATTCCCCCTTTTTCTTTTCTTCTTTTTTTTAGGGGGTGCTTGAATCTGTTGCACTGCCTCCATGACTGCTGGGGGCCTCTCTCCGATGTGAGGGACATTCCAATTAGGGTAATTTTTTTGTTCCCTTCAATCGGAATGCTTTGTGTTCCCTTCACTTTGCTTGCTGATTCTCTTTTCTTTAGCTTAGATTGCTTCTGGGGGATCTCCTTAGTTTGCCAAGCCATGAGTCAGGTGGTCGACGGTGTGAGTTCAGGGATTTCCCATCGACATCCCTGGGCCGTGAGCAAGGTAATCAGATGCAGGGCTTCTAGAATATCCCGACTCAGTTCACCATGCTATAAGTCAAGGGGCAGATGGTGGGACTTCTGTAGTTTCCCAGCGGGCATCTCTGAACTATGAGTAAGGTAGTGGGTGTGGGGCTTCATGAGTTTCCCCGCTTATAGGTGCCAAACTGTGAGTGTCATGGTAGATGACAGGGTTCCAGGAATCCCCAACTGCACCTCAAGACTGTGAGCGGGGCGATTGAGCATGAGTCTATCGGAAGGACTCGGCTTGGAGTTTGCTTAGTTGCGGGCCTCGTGGTAGATGGCGGGTTCCCCTGTGGCCGTCTCAGGGTTGTGAGCTTGATTGAGAAGTGCAGGCTTGATGGAGTGGGCTCGCTTGAGAGTGCTGAACTGCGAGTCGCACGGTGGATGGCGGGTTGCCCTGCCACCACCCCCAGGCTATCAACTCGGCTAATGAGCCCGGGCCTAGAGGAGCAGGCCCAGCTCACTAGTAAGGAGTTGCCATGCTGCGAGTCATGTGGTAGACGACATCTTGGTGCCGCCTCTAGGCTGTGAGCTTGACTGATGAGGGTGCCGAGCTTCTCGATCTGCCATGCTGTGAGTCACGTGGTAGACGATATCTTGGTGCCGCCTCCAGGCTGTGAGCGAGGCTGAGGGCATCAAGCTTCTTGATCCACCATACTATGAGTCACACAGTAGATGATATCTTGGTGCCACCTCGAGGCTGTGAGCACGACCATGAGGCTGTGGGGTGCCAAACTTATGTGCGAGCCAAGCTATGAGTCATGCGGTAGACGACATCTTGGTGCTGCCTCCCGGCTGTGAGTGAGGTTGAGGGCGCCGAGCTTCTCGATCTACCATGCTATGAGTCATGCGGTAGACGACATCTTGGTTCCACCTCCAAGTTGTGAGCGAGGCTGAGAGTGCCACCTTGTGAGTCACATGGTAGACAACATCTTGGTCCAACCTCTGGGCTATGAGCGAGGCTGAGGGCACCGAGCTTCTCGATCTACCATGCTGTGAGTCACGCGATAAATGGCATCTTGGTGCCACCTCCGGGCTATGAGCATGGCCATGAGGCTGTGGGGTGCCAGACTTATATACAACCCAAGCTATGAGTCATGCAATAGACGGCATCTTGGTACCACCTCCGGGTTGTGAGCGTGGCCATGAGGTTGTGGGGTGCTAGACTTATGTGCGAGCCAAGCTGTGAGTCATGTGGTAGATGGCATCTTGGTGCCACCTCCGAACTATGAGCGAGGCTGAGGGCACTGAGCTTCTTGATCCGCCATGTTGTGAGTCACACGGTAGACAGCATCTTGGTGCCACCTCTAGGCTATGAGCGTGGCTGTGAGGCTATGGGGCACCGAGCTTCTCGATCAATCATGCTATGAGTCACACGGTAGATGGTATCTTGGTACCGCCTCCGGGCTGTGAGTGAGGCTGAGGGTGCCGAGCTTCTCGATCTGCCACACTATGAATCATGTGGTAGATGGCATCTCGGTGCCACCTCCGAGCTGTGAGCATGGCCATGAGGCTGTGGGGTTCTAGACTTATGGGTGAGCCAAGCTGTGAGTCTCATGGTAGATGGCATCTTGGTGCCGCCTTCGGGCTGTGAGCTTGGCTGATAAAGGTGGGCCTGATGAAGGGCCCGGCTTGAGGGTGTCGAACTGTGAGTCACATGACAGGTGGCGGGTTGCCCCACCGCTACCTCTGGGCTATGATCTCGGCTAAGGAGGGCGAGCCTCATGGAGAGCCTGACTTGCTGATGAGGAGTTGCCATGCTATGAGTCTCGCAGTAGATGGCATCTTGGTGCCGCCTCCAGGCTGTGAGCATGACTGAGGATGTGGGCTCGATAAAGGGCCCGGCATGAGGGTGTCGAACTGTGAGTCATGTGGTAGGTGGCAGGTTTCCCCGCCACCACCTCTGGGCTATGAGCTCGGTTGAGGAAGGTGGTCCTGATGGAGGGCCTGGCTTGTTGATGATGAGTTGCCATGCTGTGAGTCTAGCGGTAGACGGCATCTTGGTGCCGCATCCGGGCTGTGAGCATGGCTGGGGAAGGTGGGCCCGATGAAGGGCCCTGCTTGAGGGTGCCAAACTATGACTCACGTGGTAGGTGGTGGGTTGCCCCACCACCACCTCCGAGCTGTGAGCTTGGTTGAGGAGGGTGGACCTGATGAAGGGTCCGGCTTACTGATGAGGAGTTGCCATGCTATGAGTCTCGCAGTAGACGACACCTTGGTGCCACCTCTAGGCTGTAAGCACGGTTGAGGAAGGCGGGCCCGATAGAGGGGCCCGCGTTGTTGATGAGGATGCCAAACTATGAGTCATGCGATAGATGGTGGGTTGCCCTGCTACCACCTCCAGGCTGTGAGCTTGGCTGATGATCACGGGCCTGATGTAGTAGGCCTAGCTCGCTGATGCAGAGTTGTCGTGCTGTGAGTCTCGCGGTAGATGGCAGCTTGGTGCCATCTCCGGGCTGTGAGCATGGCTGAGGAGGGCAGGTCTGATGGAGGGCTTGGCTTGTGTCCACCGGACTTCAAGTCAGATGGAGACGTCCTTGTAAAGGTGAAAGGCAAAGTTGCATGAAAAAGGGACTTAGATAATTGAGAAGAGGTTTTACATCATCGATAGCACTCCCTTAAATTGCTCGTGTTCCAGGTTCATGAGCATCGGGGGGCACTGGGACCGGCGAGGTAGTAGACTCTACCCGGTTGGGCTTCTGCCCCTTTGCTGGAGTCCTTTACGGGGGTTGCAGTAGCATGCCATCTTTTATCGAAAGGCTGGCCCCTGGGATCAGGCCCCGTCTCTTGCTAGATTGCCCCACTGCGAGTCGCACGGTGGGTGGCATCCCGCTGCCATCTCCGGACCATGAGCAAGGCCGTGGTGCTCGCCATCGATGGTGATGCAGGTGAAAGGAAAACTAGTAGCGAGCATGCTTTCTATTTTAAAACTTTTTCAAAATAACATGCAGCGGAAGCATGATAAAAGGATTAACATTTAATCTAAGCATGCTTTTAGAATTATTCTATTCTACTTAGCCCAAGATCTTGCATAAATGATTAATAAAAACTATGAAATCATGAACTCATGCTATGAACATTTCAGAGCAACATATCTATATATGTAAAACCATACCTCGTATGAAGTGGAGACACTCTCCGCCGTGAAAGATCCAAGAGGAGGAAGAAAAACTCTGCTTAGCCGCACACGTGTCCGGCCTCTACAGGTGGTTCACACCAGGGCTCTTTCAAAATCCACTTCTATTCCAAGTGCTAGCTTGTTGTGGAACGATTTGATCGAAACTCCTTTTCTTCTTTCGATGCCGGACTCTCCGAATGAATGAAGAAACTCAAGAGGTGGAGAATGAGTGGTTGGAACCCTTCCCAAACACTCAATCCTAAGACCTAGATCACTAGGTACAAATATGCACACTATTCTCCAAAAACCTCACACCCATAAAACTAGAACTTTTCCTAGTTTCTTCCCTTTCTTCCCTTTGATTTTTCCAGCATTTCTTGGCTGAATTTTTCCTTAATTTCGTCCTCCCATTTCAGCCCATTAAGTAGATGGAGAGGGAGAGGGAGAGTGGGGAGTTATAGGTGTGGTAATGGGTAGTTATGGGGAGTTATGGTCATGGGAAGTTACATAACTCCCCAAAACTAAATTTAAACTTATTTAAATTCAGATTAATATCTTAATTAATTTTAGTTCATAACTGAAATTAATTGGGTCAAGTGTGCATACATTGGGTTCAACCCGATTGGATCCAAACCTATTTTGAACCAAATCCTATTTGATTCGTTCCAGATTTTTATAGCTCAATCAAATTAGGCTATCAAGTAACCACATTACTTAATTCACCTCCATGCATCACCAACTATTAGTGAAAATTTCATGTCATAACCTTTTGTGACATCAAGTGTCTACACTTGTGGAATCAACAAGTGTCGACACTTACACAAGTGTCGACACTTTCAAGAATATCAAGTGTCGACACTTGGATAAAGAAAAACTCTTTTTCTCTGTGAGTCCACGAACAATTCCCAATCATTCTTCGATCACTAGATCAAGTAGAAACCCCTATAGTGTGTGACCCCATAGGTTCGAACACTAAGCCAGTAGCATTGGAACATTTCCAATACCAGTCAAAGTTGCCATCTAGCAATGACACCCGACGTTCGGATAGGTTGAAGTTGCAGAGCAACAATCAAGAACCATTAGATATGGAAACCTTGTAATTAATCCCTTTGACCTCAATGCTCTGGAAGACTAAGGGTTAAACTGCCTAACCTATAAAGTCCATCAACAATGTGTCTCAATCTCACAAGTCCTGTAACACTTTATAGAGACTACCCTGGCCAAGGTTTTGCTAAATTGAAACACAGTAAGATAGATCTGCTCCAAACACTTTGGAGGGGTCAATCCCATCTTGATCCGATCACCGCTACACGAGTACTTAACTGTACCCAGAAACCTTCCGTCCCTGGATTAGAAATCCAGATAGTCTAGTACCAAAGTACAGTTGTTGCTCGCAAGCTACCATGATGATCTCATGTCTGAGGGATAACTACGTCCATATCAAAACTCTAGGCAGAAAAAAGTACAGACGAGTCACGTTCGATGAATGTCAAACACAACATCTACATGCCATACAAGTGTCTCCACACTCCTTGGTTAAGAGGACAACCAACGACTATGGCACACAACGACCTATACTTGATATACTATCATCCTGAAATAAGTGTATCATTTGGTCACGAACAATTTTAGGACTATATGATATATCCTCTCTATATCACATACAAGTAGTCCTAAGGACTTCATCACTCAAGAACTCATTACAGAGAGATGAAATAGTGATGAACTGCCAGAATAAATATTTTATTCAATAATATAATTCATATACAATTACATCAAATGTACAACTGTCTACAGTAGAAATTGGCTTTGGGACACATTTCCCAACAACTCCCACTTGGACTAAAGCCAATCAGAACAGTATCGTATACCCATCTTCCATTTACAATCATTAAGTTCTTGAATTCCAATGGCTTTAGTGAAGGGGTCAGCCAGGTTCTCCTTTCCGTCAATCTTCAGAAGGTCGATATCACCTCGTTCCATGATTTCTCGCACGAGATGAAATCGACGCAGAATATGCTTGGTACACTGATGGGACTTCGGCTCTTTGGCTTGAGCAATGGCTCCAGTGCTATCACAGTACACTGGAACAGGACCATCCAAGGAAGGTGCCACTCCCAGCTCGCCAAGAAATTTTCGTAACCAAACAGCTTCCTTTGCTGTATCAGATGCTGCAATATATTCCGCTTCGCATACAGAGTCTACTACAGTGTACTGCTTGGAACTCTTCCAGCAGATAGCCCCACCATTCAGGGTAAAAACAAAGCCAGACACACTCTTGCTATCATCCCTATCTGACTAGAAACTGGAGTCAGTATACCCCACAAGTTTCAAGTCAGGTCCTCCAAAAAGAAGCCACTGGTCCTTGGTATTTCGCAAATACTTCAGGATGGTCTTTGCAACCTTCCAGTGTGCTTCACCTGGGTCAGACTGGTATCGACTCACTATTCCTAATGAGTATGCCACGTCTGGTCTAGTACATGTCATGGCGTACATGATGGACCCTACTACCGAAGCATAAGGAATCCTACTCATACGCTCTCTTTCCTCAGGAGTTATCGGACAATCCTTCTTGGAAAGAGAAATTCCTTGGCCTATCGGAAGATAGCCTTTCTTGGAATTCTCCATGCTGAACCTTTACAGCACGGTATCAATGTACGTAGACTGGGACAAACCCTGAAGCATCCTTGATCTATCCCTATAGATCTTCATACCTAGTATGAAAGAAGCTTCACCCAAGTCTTTCATAGAAAACTGGGATGACAACCAGACCTTTATTCCCTGTAATGCAGGGATGTCATTCCCGATTAAGAGAATGTCATCCACATACAGTACAAGAAATACAACTACAGAACCATTTGCCCACTTATATATGCAGGGTTCTTCTTTGTTCCTAACAAAACCATACGTCTTGATATACTTATCAAAAAGCATGTTCCAACTCCAAGATGCCTGCTTTAGTCCATAGATGGACCTACTAAGCTTACATACCTTAGATTCATCTGTGGATGTGAACCCTTCAGGTTGCATCATATACACCTCCTCATCTAGCTCACCATTTAGGAAAGCTGTTCGAACATCCATTTGCCAGATTTCATAGTCCAGATATGCAGCTAAGGCAAGCATAATCCGAATAGACTTGAGCATTGCCACAGGAGAAAATGTCTCGTCATAGTCAATACCATAACGTTGACGATAACCCTTGGCAACCAAACGGGCTTTATAGGTCTCTACCTGCCCATCTGCGCCGCTTTTCCTTTTGAAGACCCATTTGCATCCAATGGGTTTTACCCTTTCAGGTGGATCAACCAAAGTCCATACTTTGTTGATTTCCATGGACTCCATTTCAGATTTCATGGCTCCCAGCCACAACTCAGAATCAGAGACCTCTGCATCGCATCCATATAGGTGATTGGATCCTCGTTGTTCTTATCGAGCTCAACGGGATCACCGTCTTGGACCAGAAAACCATAGTATCTATCCGGTTGACGCGGTACTCTACCGGATCTCCTTAATGACTGGTCAATAGGCTCAATGTTTGATCTTATCACAACGGGTTCTGTAGCAGTCCTTGAGTGATTTGGTTATTCTATCTGTTGAACTTCAGTAAGCTTAACATTGGTAGCTTGAGCACCTTCAGTAAGGTACTTCCTTTCCAAAAAGGTAGCTCTAAGACTGACGAACAATTTTTGTTCCCCAGGTATATAGAAGAAATAACCCTTAGACTCTTTAGGATACCCAACAAAGAGGCACCTATCAGACCTAGGTCCAAGTTTATCTGTCTCCAAATGTTTGACATAAGCCGGACATCCCCAAACCCGAAGGTGTGAAAGATTCGGCTTAAGCCCATTCCATATCTCATATGGTGTTTTGTTAACAGACTTACTCGGAACTCTATTTAGAAGATAGCATGCTGACTCCAAAGCATACCCCCAAAAGGAAGTTGACAGAGTTGCAAATCCCATCATGGATCTGACCATGTCCAACAAAGTCCGATTCCTCCTTTCAAACACACCATTTAACTGGGGCGTCCCAGGAGGTGTCCATTGAGAGAGAATCTCATTCTCTTCAAGATAAGTCAGAAACTCCCCATAAAGATATTCTCCACCTCGATCTGATCGAAGGATTTTAATAAGCTTCTCGGTTTGTTTTTCAACTTCATTACGATACCGTTTGAACATTTCAAACGATTCAGATTTATGTCTCATCAAAAAGACATAACCGTACCTTGAGAGGTCGTCCGTTAATGTAATGAAATATTTATACCCACCCTTGGCATCGACATTCATTGGTCCACATACATCAGTATGTACTAGACACAAAATGTCATCGGCTCGTACACCTTTTCCAATAAAAGGTGACTTGGTCATCTTACCAAGTAAACAAGATTCACAGGTTGGCAGTGATTCAAAATCACTAACGTTTAGGAGACCTTCTCCCACTAACCTGTTGATTCTATTCTTGTTTATATGACCTAGCCTACAGTGCCAAAGATAAGCATCATTGACATTATCTAATCTAGGGCATTTGCATGAAATGTACATTACACCAACAGGCTGTGATAAAACATAAATGCCATTCTTAATATGTCCAATCATAACCACAATATCATTCATAATGACTTTGCAAAAATCACTCTTGATTAATAGTTCATAACCATTACTGGCCAACTGGCCTACAGAGATAATATTTACAAGGAATGATGGACAATAGTGACAATCACTAAGAACAACTTTACAAGACTCGAAAAATAGATTGACAATTCCCAATGCCAGGACTGGAGCTTGACTTCCATTCCCCACATTCAGAAATCTCTCGCCATTCTCAAATCTTCTACTAACTTGTAGTCCCTGCAATATATTGCAAATATGATAAGGACTACCAGTATCTAATATCCAGTTAGTAGTATCACAAATAGAGAAACAACAAGGATTTATCATATAAATATCTTGTCCAGCAACCTTTTGCTGCTTCTTCTTCTTCGGCCTGTTCGGGTCAAGTGTAGCTAGGTAAGCAGAACAATTTCTCTTCCAATGACCCAGCTTCTTGCAGTAGAAGCATTCTGCCTGACTCTGGTCAGCCTTCTTCTTAATCTGACTGGGCCCAACACTTTGCACCATTTTACTTTTATTCTTTTTCTTTTTCCCTTTCTTAAAGGGACGACGCCTTGCCGCACTGCCTCCCAATAAATTCACCAAGCTCTTTTGGAGCTGGTGATCCTTTTCATAAGTCTGTAGTAATCCCATCAACCCATGATAATTGACTATAGGCCTTGTTAATCTATAGTGATCTAGAAAAGGTAAGTAGGAGGGAGGCAAAGAATTCAAAATCGCATCTTTCCCAAGCTGCTCGTGGAAAGGATATCCGAGTTTGGCCAAGCGCTTGATCATCTCGATCATGTACAATACATGATCAGTGACCGAGGACCCTTCAGTCATTCGAGCATTGAAGATGGTAGAGGAAACCTTGTACCTTTCAACATCGTCTGGGGCACCAAAAGATTCCTTCAACTTTTGAAGGATTTCCTCTGGTTGGGCCTCTTCGAATCTGCGACTGAACTCGTCGTTCATAGCCGCCAACATAATGCACCGCACCGTAGTACGGTCAGAGACCCACTTTTGATAAGCATCTCTGACTGCAGTATGTGCGATGGGGGCTGGCCCCTCAAGTGCCGGATCCGTTAATACATAAAGGATCCGTTCGTGCTTGAGAACAATTCTTAGTCTTCGATACCAGCTATCGAAGTTGGGTCCCATGAGCTTGTCATTATCTAATAATGACCGGAGTGACAGATTAGTAGACATTATCTGAAAAAGAAAACCAAGACTATTTAGTATATGAATTATTTAAAAAACTTGAAGACATGGACTTCTGTCTAAAAGCTCCTCCCATTATTTTATTCAGACTGGTAGCCTCTACCTCCAATCCAAAGAATAACACTTATCCCTTAGTGGGTACCAGAATCCAATAGACAATGCATAAGCCCGACTATGGTCGGCCAACCCATGCTCATCTAAAGGTAAGTTCATAACCAATTGTTTCTCCAAACAACTCCTAGTATTTTATTTTGCCCTAGGAACACTTCAATCGACTTTTGGGCTACCTGCTAAAGAAGGTCCCAGTTAGGTCAACATGACTGATCTTAATGCTTCTAGCTAACAAATGATCAAGCCCGACTTTGGCCGGCTAACCTGACCACCTGTTTAAGAAAGTTGCATTATGTCATCATATAATGAATGGCAATTCCAATAGTATGATGACCACCCGATCTATGGATCTACCGATAATCACCCCACTACTGGACTCATTACCAAACATCTTAATGGGAGGCTAAGATAAAAAATTATCATATAATTTCCATCTTTTTAAGGACCTAATAATTTAGAGGTTTTATACATGTTGTGACAGAAGAGAAATGATAAGTCATGGATTATCTTTCATTAACTTCATATGTTAATGAAAGGGTTACATGAACCACAAAATCCATGGGCACCTCAATCAGTCAAGCTGATTAACCTTATTGGCATGGGCTAACTCAAATCAATGAGCTAACTAATCAAATCTGGTTGACCATATTGGCCAGGTAAGTGAGATCAAGGTTATGGGTTAAGCCATTAACCATCTTTCCTTAGACACCAATATCATTGGCCAGGAAAGAGGTAGCCCCAAAAACCATAGATCAAAAACCATACTTACCTTAGACACCAATTGGTTCACCAATTTCGATTAGGCTAACCTAAGGAATCGGGTCCTACCACGAAGCCAAGATTAAGTCCATTTAGATGTATGGACCAATCAATCTAACTATTAGATAGAAACTAGAGAAGAACCTTAACTCAACATTTGATTAAGTTAATTCTCTATTAAGTCCAATTCATCTAAACTTATGTCTAACCCAATTAGGACCTAATTCAAGCTAACCCATTTAAACCAAAGTTATGAATATGACTTAGATCTTAAAATCATATCCTTAGATCATTTAGTCACTTAGATTTACTTAATTCATAATTAAGTTAATCATATAATAGATTGAAACATTTTCAATAAATTTTATAAAACATTTTTTTATAAGAAAATCCAACTTTTAAATTTCTGTTCATTGTGAAGTGTCAACACTTCAGTAGCAAGTGTCGACACCAGGTGTCGACACTACTCTGAGACAGGTCGACACACAGTGAACTAATTTCTGTGTTTTTGTTCATGAGTCGACACCTATAAACCCAAGTGTTGACACATAGACACCCAAGTGTCGACACTTGGTAAGCTAAGTGTCGACACTTGATCCAACCCGAGCATAGAAATGCAGAAATCCAAATTTTGTCTTTTCTAAACTTGAATTTTATGTTAAACTATTTAACAGAACAATCATAAACTAACTTTAGAACATTTCTAAAACATTTTATGACTTCAAGTTTAGAACATTATAAAGATCAAAACATTTTAATCTTTACATTTTCTTTTCTTTTTCTTCTTCATGAGTCCTTCACAATGGCACCCCGGCATGCCATAGGAGATCCCTTTGAATGGGAAGTGAGGGTCTTGCAGCCCTACTTCTCTCCTATGACAGGACAGCCTGGTGAGGCACTCAATCCGAGTACTTGCAAGATATTAAACTGATTTCATAATGTTTATACTAAACATTCATGCTAGAGCAACCTGGTTGCTCTAATACCAATTGAAAGGAAAACTAGTAGCGAGCATGCTTTCTATTTTAAATTTTTTTCAAAATAACATGCAGCGGAAGCATGATAAAAGGATTAATATTTAATCTAAGCATACTTTTAGAATTATTCTATGCTACTTAGCCTAAGATCTTGCATGAATGATTAATATAAACAATGAAATCATGAACTCATGCTATGAACATTTCAGAGCAACATATCTATATATGTAAAACCATACCTCATATGAAGTGGAGACACTCTCCGCCGCGAAAGATCCAAGAGGAGGAAGAAGAACTCTGCTTAGCCGCACACATGTCCGGCCTCTACAGGTGGTTCACACCAGGGCTCTTTCAAAATCCACTTCCACTCCAAGTGCTAGCTTGTTGTGGAATGATTTGATCGGAACTCCTTTTCTTCTTTCGATGCCAAACTCTCCGAATGAATGAAGAAACTCAAGAGGTGGAGAATGAGCGGTTGGAACCCTTCCCAAACACTCAATCCTAAGACCTAGATCACTAAGTACAAATATGCACACTCTTCTCCAAAAACCTCACACCTATAAAACTAGAACTTTTCCTAGTTTCTTCCCTTTCTTCCCTTTGATTTTTCCAGCATTTCTTTGCTGAATTTTTCCTTAATTTCGTCCTCCCATTTCAGCCCATTAAGTAGATGGAGAGGGAGAGGGAGAGTGGGGAGTTATAGGTGTGGTAATGGGTAGTTATGAGGAGTTATGGTCATGGGAAGTTACATAACTCCCCAAAACTGAATTTAAACTTATTTAAATTCATATTAATGTCTTAATTAATTTCAGTTCATAACTGAAATCAATTGGGTCAAGTGTGCATACATTGGGTTCAACCCGATTGGACCCAAACCTATTTTGAACCAAATCCTATTTGATTCGTTCCAGATTTATATAGCTCAATCAAATTGGGCTATCAAGTAATCACATTACTTAATTCACCTCCATGCATCACCAACTATTAGTGAAAATTTCATGTCACAACCTTTTGTGACATCAAGTGTCTACACTTGTGAAATCAACAAGTGTCGACACTTACACAAGTGTGGACACTTTCAAGAATATCAAGTGTCGACACTTGGATAAAGAAAAATCCTTTTTCTTCGTGAGTCCACGAATGATTCTCAATCATTCTTCGATCACTAGATCAAGTAGAAACCCCTATGGTGTGTGACCCCATAGGTTCGAACACTAAGCCGGTAGCACTGGAACATTTCCAATACCAGTCAAAGTCGCCATCTAGCAATGACACCCGACGTCCGGATAGGTCGAAGTTGCGGAGCAACAATCAAGAACCATTAGATATGGAAACCTTGTAATTAATCCCTTTGACCTCAATGCTCAGGAAGACTTAGGGTTAAACTGCCCAACCCATAAAGTCCATCAACAATGTGTCTCAATCTCACAAGTCCTGTAACACTTTACAGAGACTACCCTGGCCAAGGTTTTGCTAAATTGAAACACAGTAAGATATCTGCTCCAAACACTTTGGAGGGGTCAATCCCATCTTGATCCGATCATCGCTACACGAGTACTTAACTATACCCAGAAACCTTTCATCCCTGGATTAGAAATCCAGATAGTCCAGTACCAAAGTATAGTGAGTTGCTCGTAAGCTACCATGACGATCTCATGTCTGAGGGATAACTACGTCCATATCAAAACTCTAGGTAGAAAAAAGTACAGACGGGTCACGTTCGATGAAATGTCAAACACAACATCTGCATGCCATACCAGTGTCTCTACACTCCTTGGTTAAGAGGACAACCAACGACTATGGCACACAACGACCTATACTTGATATACTATCATCCTGAAATAAGTGTATCATTTGGTCGTGAACAATTTTAGGACTATATGATATATCCTCTTTATATCACATACAAATAGTCCTAAGGACTTCATCACTCAAGAACTCATTACAGAGAGATGAAATAGTAATGAACTGCCAGAATAAATATTTTATTCAATAATATAATTCATATACAATTACATCAAATGTACAACTGTCTACAGTAGAAATTGGCTTTGGGACATATTTCCCAACAGTAGGGGCTTCTCCTATAGAACTATAACCCAGTTCTCATATTGCAAAGGTAGTGGGGAAGGGAGTTACCCGTTAGGCTTGCACAAGATGATCGGATCCCCACGTGTAGGGGAATGCTCTGATTCTAGGTCTAACCAGAGAGTACCATGAAAGGTGGCAGGTGTTCGGAAAACCCACGAACACAAGTCTCTCTCTTCACTATCATCATACCCTTCTCTTCTCATTCTTTGGGTGGGCTCCCAAGAGGGACCTCTCGTGTCCCCTGCCTGCCCCCTAGGGAGGTGGCTATTATCATTCTGTTGGTTGGAGAGCCTGGATCCTCAGCCTCGGTCAAGATCCTCTTAGATCCTGAATCTTTTGCCGCTCGTGTCCCTACCTAGCGTGCCAATCTGTTGTCGCCTAGATTGTCGTGGCCCATAACTCGGGTGCATCACTGCCATGTCAGGTGCCTCCTTCTCCCACCGGGAGCGCTCCCTCTTCTCTGGGGGTCGGCTATTCAGTCCGCTCGGCCTGCAAAATAGAGGAGACCCAGGTTGAGGATTCAAACGAGGATACACCGATGATCAAGTTGGTGGGACAATCGAGGAGAATAGAGCCTCTAAGGTAGAGAGCTTGGGGGACTCCCTCACCCCAGGGGGTGATAAGATGATTATAATCAAATAAGGAAAGGAAAGAGGGAATGGAGAGAGCGGGGAGTGGGGAGGATCCTCATTCGATGCATCGCTGTTGAGGTTTTGGCTGCTTGCTTGCCTCTTTCTCTCCCTCCAACTCACTTACCTTCCTCCTCTTTTTTGGCCGTGTCCTGGTGTCCTTCTTTGTGTGCCCTCTCGTAGTGGAGGGGCTTGCCGTAGCTCGTGGCTTCTCCTCCTTCCCCCCCTCTCGGACTGGTCCTTCTGGAGGAGGAGGAGGAGGAGCCCCGTGCCATGGCAGGAAGTTTCCATTCCTGGAGGGACCGCCTGAGCATTGTAGGGTCTATGGCTTTGATAGGATTCTACTTCTATGGGGATTCTGGGTCTCGCACTGCATGGGTCAGCATCGTCAGGCCTGTTGGTAGTCGACGTGGCGGCATGTTATGCGGCCCTGAGTCTGATGGGGCTTACCTTGTGCAGAGCATGCGGGCAGCGTGTTGCAGAGCTGGCATTGGTGGCAGGGCATGCGCCACCTTTCGGAGGTTGTAGGTGGACAGGGACCTCTGTACCGTGTTTTGAATTCATGTTGATCCTTCCCTCCATCGCTGGCGGGAATTCTGGCCTTCGTGTGGTGGGGAAGGACCTCCCTTCAGGAGGTCCACCTTCGGCGGCATGAGCACGACCCCAGCCGGGAGCTGGCCTCAGACGGAGGGCTCACCTCATGAGCTCGACCCCAGCTAGGAGCTGGCCTTGGACGGAGGGCTCACTTCGGTTGCATGAGCACGACCCCAGTCGGGAGCTGACCTCAAACGGAGGGCTCACCCCATGAGCTTGACCCTGGCTAGGAGCTGGCCTCAGATAGAGGGCTCACTTCATGTGCTCGGCCCCGGCTAGGGGCTGACCTCGGTAGGAGGGCTAACTTTATGAGCTCGATCCCGGTTGGGTGCTGACCTCGGCCATCCACCCGGGGGCCACATCTAGGTAGCAGTCCCCACCTGTGTGGCTGATGGCTGGTGGCTGTGTATGCTCCATGTCAGCGGGTGTTGCCACATCACCGAGTATGATAGAGAAGCAGGTGGTTAGTACTTGTCCTCCTGATGTGCCCCCTCATCAGTGGGTAGAGTTAGTTCATTATTGATTCTCTAAGAGGGGACATGTATGTTCTAATTTCTTTGAAGCAAGTTTATTAAAATATTTAGTTTATATTATACATTATACATTTATATACATTACTTTTAGGATATAACAAGTTATCTATTTGATTTTATAGACATTTTCTGTTATTGAAAGAGCTGCATGAGTAGCTCTATCTATTCCCCATACATCGGGATCCAAGAGTTTCGTGCGAGTCAGACAAGAGTTCATAAGTTTCTTAAATTATAAACTTATATTTTCAATATTAAAGTATTTATATATTTTAATAAAACTAATATTATATATCATGGAAAATGTATCATGATATATACGTATCATGGATGATGTATCGCGTTGCATATATATATCGCAGACGATGTATCACGGGCGATGTATCATGATGCATATATGTATCGCGGGTGATGTATCGCGATGCATATATGTATCGCAAGCGATGTATCGCGATGCATATATATGTCGTGGATGATGTATCGCGATGCATATATTTATTGCGGACGATGTATGGCGATGCATATATCTATCGTGGACAATGTATTGCAATGCATATATGTATCATGATACTTAAATAATTTTTAAATTTGTTTGAATTATTTGCTTAAAATTATAATTTTTCTTGTAGATGGATGAGCATAGAAGGGAACCTGGTCAAGTGGAGTTTTATCGGATGACTCATACTCATCGTGACGGCACTTTTGTCAAAGATGAGTCGAGAGATATATATGTAAATATTTATTACAATTTATTTCATGCAATGATTTAAATTTGATTTTGTTAGTCTTTAAGATCTAACTAATTTTTCTAAATTAATAAAGAAAAGAGCTACAGCACTTATTGCTGAGCGTGTCGATGATTCTACAGCATCTACGTAGAGTAGTCGCATCAAGACCGAGGTGTTTATAGAGTTGATAGGACCGGAGCGCTATAGTCGAGTGAGGGGCAATGGAGTTGGAGTCACCCCCACTCAGTTATCTGCGGTCAGTAGATATACACGTGATAATATAGAGGGTACTCAGGAGCACGTGTTCGTAGACTTGAGGAGGAGATAGAGAAGATGCGACGGAGCCATGCCGCTGAGATAGAGGAGATGCGACAGAGCCGTGCCGCTGAGCTAGAGGAGATACGACAGAGCCGTGCCACCGATAGAGCAGCGATGGAGAGCATGAAAGAGCACATTAAGTGGCTTACATCTGTCATACAGATGTTTGTTCCATATCAGGTACATATATATGATATTATATATATTCTTATATTAGATCAATAATTTATATAATATATTATCATTCATAGTTTCATAAACTAAATATTTTAAATTTTTTTTATAGACTTTTGGAGCATCAGATCCTCATGGATAGGGTGACGACCTACCTTCTGTAGATCATTGATCTCAATTTTTTATTATTTTATATCTTATATTTTCATGTATTTTTTAATTTTGTTAAACAGACATATGTATAACAAACTTTGTTACATTAGATCAATGAATTTTATATTTGGATGTGTGAAGAATGCATGCAATGAGATTCGAATGTTTGTTATTATTGCATTATACAGGTTAAAAAAATTGTACATATTTTAAATATATCAAATAATTGTTTTTTAAAAAAAAACCTTATTCCCGAGTTATTTTCAATGCTTTAAAGCATCAAGAATAAGGTTATTCCTGATACTTTTTAAAAGCATCGGGAATAGGGTTATTCCTGATGCTTTAAAGCATCGAAAATAACCTTATTCCCAATACTTTTTAAAAGCATCAAGAATAGGGTTATTCTCGATGCTTTAAAGCTTTGGGAATAACCCTATTCCAAAGTTATTCCCGATGCTTTAACGCATCAAAAATAACCCTATTCTCGATGCTTTAAAGTGTCGGGAAAAATCTTAACACTTTTAAAAAGCATCGAGAAAAACCATCTCCACTCTTGCATTCGCGATGCTTTTACGACACTTTTTAAAGCATCGGGAGGATTTTTAGCTAAAAAGCATCGGGAATAACCCTATTCCCATTGCTTTTAAAAAGTATCAGGAATAACCCTATTCCCGATGCTTTAAAGCATCAGGAAAAACCTCAACGCTTTTAAAAAGCATCAAGAAAAACCATCTCCACTCTTGCATTCGTGATGCTTTTACGATACTTTTTAAAGCATCGGGAGGATTTTTAGCGATGCTTTAAAACATCGAGAAAGGTCTATATTAGCATCGAGAATTTTCATGTTTTTTTGTAGTGTATATTTTTCATTACATATTTTTCAACAATAACCACCTATAGGTTCATCATAAAATTATCCTTTTGAATATCCTTAACTCTTGCATAACCTATACCCTAAACATCTTCTTATAATGGTCCCAAGATTTATAATCTGATAATTAACAATAAAACTAGCATGTTATCATGACCTGCATCCACATCATGGATAGGATTCCAAAATCATTCAATTAATAATTGAACCTACTTATTCAGCATAACCTATTAACATAACATGCTATAATTTCAGGCTAGTGTCCTTGATGCTTGGGTCAAACCCACTTATCAAAGGCAAAGATATATCTTATCTAGCTTCTCAATATCCATTACATGCTTACTTATCATGGTATAAATCATCAACCTTTTATACTCATCCGAGATCAATATCATGACAAAAATCATATTCCTCTTTTATACTAATCATATGCAAAATCATATGCACAATTCTAAAGATTAGAAATCCAAACTTCAAATCCATTTTTGTAACTTTGTCAATAATAATCATTTCTAAATTTTGATATTCAAATCATATTCTAATCATTTATGTCACCATCCCAAGTGATCATACTCTAGCTTTGATATTATTCATGTCATGTCCAAACCACTTATATCACAGTCCCAAGTAATCATAAGCTAAGCTTCAATATCACCCATGTTATGTCTTAATCACTTACATCATAGTCCTAAGTAATCATAGCCTAAGTTTTGATATTATTCTGTCATGTCCTAATAACTACCATGTTATTTCCAAATCACTTATATCATAGTCTCGAACAATCATGACCTGAATTTTGATGTCACTCATATCTATCCTAATCACTTATGCCACAGTCCCAAATCATCTAACCTAAGCTCTAATATTACTCTATCATGCCCTGAATCCAGCACCGGATTCGGCTATGCGACCGGCCGCACAAATCCTAGAATACATTCTACAGATCATACAAGGCCTAAGTACACAAGAGTTACTTCATTTAAAATCAAAGCAACTAAACCAACATTATTTAAATAATTTAATAATAACTAAAAAAATCTATTTATTCAAGTCAAATCACTAAATGGTCCACTGATTTATTACATAAATACCAGCAACCGAATTAATTAAACAAAACTAACTAAAAATCTACAATCCTAATATTTGATCTCACGCTCGGCCTAACCCTTGCCATGCATCTTGCATCTCTAGAAAAATAAAAAAATATAAAAGTAGGGAGTAAGCTTCACAGCCCAGTAAGGTCTCCAAACAGTCACACCATTAATAGTATAATTTGAAACTACTAAAAAATAATAATTTATCAAATCAAGCAATCAAAATAACTCAAATGTCAAGTATAACAAAACGTTTGATAATGTTATGTTTTCTTATTATGTTTCCATTAGTTATCCTTCTTCTTTAGGATTCTGGACTAACCACGGTCATGCTCCAGCTCATGACTACCAACCTCATAATCGACCATGTACATCCGCCCGTGGCCAGGCTAGCCCATGTACTAAGCTCGTGGCTCAGGCTATCCCATGTACTATCCACCAGTAGTCAGCTATTCCACATACTAAGCCCGTGGCTCAGGCTATTCCATATACTATCCGCCCATGGCCGGCTATTCCACGTACTAAGCCAGTAGCTCAGGCAATCTCAGTAACTATGATCCCGTGGCATGGCTAGTCCAAACACCGTATTCACTTGATTAACACTTTATCCTTTCACATCATCATGTCAAATCATGTCATTTATAATTTTTCAATAATCGGCATCATGGTCCAACCCATTCAAATATAACATTACTTAATAAAACATAGTATACAAGAATATAAATAATAATAATAATGATCATACTAACTATACCATGCAAAAATAATCATGTATACCAATGCTCATATGCACGAATCAAATCATGTCATGTAAAATATATACATACAACTGGTGATCAAGTTCAGAAATCCTTACCTTCAAGAGCTAACCCAAAACTACCTGATATCAATCTATACCCGGAGCTTACCCAACACCTTCCTCTCCTTCCTCCCCTCTCTTCTTCCTCTGCTCGGCCGAACGAAGAACTCCTTTAAGATCCTGTAGATGGAGAAGTAGATGGCGGGCGTAGGGCCGACGCCGAGGACCAAGGCACCGAGGCTTGCATAGAGATCGAGAGCCCCTAGTGGCGGAGGATGGAGCAGAGGGTCTGGAGGTGGCCAACAGGAGGTTGGCAAGGCTAGGAGCTGGCTGGCATCCCTGTCTCAAGGGTGTAGATTGGGTGCCAAAATGATGGTGGAGGGAGTTTTTAAAGGGAAAGAAACGAAGGATCTCCTCGCCGTACGGGGTGAAACTTTGATAGATTGAGCCCCCCTCTCTTCCACGAAACTTCCTCCGATCAACCCCGTCTCCCCCATGGCCTCTCCTCCGACTTCTCCGGCCAAATATTTGGCTGGATAGGGGAGAACGAGCATCCCCTATTTAGGTTTTCCGCTCCTTTTTTTTTTTTTAATTGCATTTGGGTTGAAGTCAACTGGGCCTGCTGACTTCGGCCCAAAAACCCAGGTTCCACGCTTTACTTCTAAGTTCTTCTGGAGTGATAAAGTTATATTTTTTCACTTGAAAGTCCTGTATGTTATTTGGAATCAAAGTGGAAGTAATCAACTCATCATGGAAAACGACCAAATGTTTGTTTGGAAACGTTAGAAACACTTGATTTTTACTTAATGCTCGTTGGGTTCCATGTTCCAAGAGATAGTGGATGCCATGATCTCTTGCATACTTTGGATCAGACCAAAGTGCGCACTATCTCAAATAAAATAAGGTAGAGATAACATCTTACTGCCATACCTATGGGAAACATTTACACTTAGTAGCTCAAGCCTTTCTAGTAGGGCAGTTCCTGGTTCAAATCTATTTTCAGAAGTTCGTCTTAAAAATAATAATAATAATAGTAAGTCTCATTCTTTTTTTGATGGAATTTTAAAAATTGTTGATGGAAAGCCAGTGGATAAAATCTTCATGCCCATTTTAACAATCTTTTTAAAGCAAGGATTTATTTTTTTAATTCTAGAATCATATTTCTTGTTGGTATCATATAACGTGATATCACCAGCAGTGCCGATCGAATTAGGACCTTGTTAGTGACACGTCCTAGGAGGAGTTCTTATTCTCCATGCATCAAGGATAGCAGCAAACGATTAACCTACAGTGGGGACAAATTTTTAATTAAAAAGAACTATGACCTATGTTTTAAGAAGTCAGGATAGATCGTCTCTTCCTCTCTAAATATACTTTATGAACAGGCTTATATCCATCGATAGCTCCTAGAAGCTGTTTAATTAAGTACTAATATATACTGTCGACATCCAAAGATTTGAGTTACAGGGAAGCCTTCAACCCTTTAATGAGTTTAAGTACTGCATGGACATATGAACATGATTATAATTGCAAATCTTATCGAAAAGCTCTTTAAAAGTAGTACCTATATATGCAGATGTACTCCCAAATGGTATTTTTCTGCTTCACTGTTTACGTTTATTATAATCGTTAAAACCTTTCTTGTTTCTTTTCTTTTCTAACATCCTCAATCTTTTATGGCCGACCTAAGCAACTGTGTGCTTTTCATCTTATGCATGTTTTTGGTCATAATACTTGCTCCCGACAAGAGTTTGTGCTAATAATTCACTTAATACATTGTCGTTAAAGTTTTCTTGCCGCTAATGATAAATTTGTTGAATCACATCAGCATGCATTACTGTCTTATTGGAATAATACCCGGGACAAGAATTCTCCAAGGATGAGAGTTAAAAAGGAATTATGAGAGAAGAAAAAGTTTTGGCAAAAGAAGAGGAAGCTGAATTTTTGGTAATTGGTGTTGATAGTTAAGGTTGGGTACTGGGTTTGCCATTTTACCATGGACTTAGCCATTGGCTTGTCGCAGGGGGGTGCCAGTATGGGCGTTGCAAGGTGCTGTGAAGGGTTGGCATGGCGTATTAATTGCAATGCTCTTCGATACCTTGGAATCCTTGGGGTGGAGTTTAGGTGGATGCTCGTTGAGATAGTGAGGGGAGTAAAAGTTAGTCATGGAGTAGCTTAGTCATGGCATAATATCGGGGATCTCAAGAAGCTTGATATTTGGCATGGTGGTGGATCATCAAGACATGTATTGAGATTCAAAGAATCCTCTTGGTTTTTAGGAGGGATGCGAGGCTTTGGCCATATTTCCAACACCTCCAAGCCTGTAGGATACGGGTACGCCATGGCACGGTTGTAGGGCAAGATGGTGCCATACTCGGATGGTCTCGTGTGGAAGCATTTGGGATAATGCTGGTCGGACAAGTTGGCCACATTGTATAGGATGGGGATTTCTAAGAGGTTGAGCCTAGAGGAATTGTCCAGGTTACTCTATGCTTTCTTGATTTTTGTGATCGAGTCAAGAGGTGATAGAGGACCAGTTAAGCAATAGTTTGGCCTCCCCAAATAGGCAAGTCTCATAAGCATTGCAGGGTGATATCTTGTGGGGATCCACGAGAGTCGGTTGGCTATAGAGTTCAAGTATAGCTTATAAAAATTTGATCAGGGCATATTGTTGCCCAATAAGCAACCCAAGAGTGGGGGATGAATTAGGTTTCTACAAATTATTTCCAAGTATGTGAGCCAATTCAATAATCAATTCAGGTGCTAGTGAGATGTAAGTGTTGTGTGCTCTTAAAGAGTATGAAACGAAAATTTTAAATTGCAAAGAAGGCAAGAGCAAATAGAAAGAAACAATCAATCACAAATACAAAGCAAGTATAGTGGTTCAGTGCTCTCAAAGGCATCTACGTCCACTCCCTAAGGTCTACTCAGGAATTCACTATAATCACTCATGATTACAGCCGGTTAGTTTTCCGAGCTCACTAATCAAAACCCCTTTGGTTTTCACTAGGCTCACCAAAAAGAATCTCTTGGTTTTCAAAGGCTAACAAAAAATCTCCTTGGTTTTCAACTAAGCTAACCAAAAACTTCCTTGGTTTTCAACTAGGCTAACCAAAAATCTTGTTACAACAAAAATATGAATTGAAATAAAGAATACAAGAAAAGCTTTATAATAAAAAGCTGTTATCTCTTTGAAGCTTGATGAAGATGCTTGTCTTCAATTCGATGAAGCCTTAATCAATGCTCAAAAAGGTTGGACTTGAATGCTCTTGATTGCTTTGAATGCTTGAAGGCTTCTTTAGCTTGGAAATAGTTGCTCTCAATGAATATGAGTAAATGAGCTTTCTTTTCTTCCTTTTTCTCTTCTCTCTTCATTATATTTGAGTTTAATCCTCTTAAATACTATCCCAAGGCTCAAATGATAGTTTATGACCATTAGAGAGGTGAAAATTGCCGTTGAGGGGTAAAAGAATCAAGTTCTATGTTTGAGAAAACTAGTCGTTATTGTTTTCAGAACTCCAAGTGTCGATACTTCAGTCCTTGAGTCAACACTTAGGATCGACATTTAGTTCCCATGAGTCGATACTTAATTCAAAACTCAGCTTTGAGGCTCTCTAAAAATCTCAAGCGAGTCGACACTTAATCTGGTGAGTCGATACTTGAGTCGACACTTGACATCCATGAGTCAACACTTAAAGTAAATCTTGGATTTCAGCATGTTTTGGAAAAAATCTGTCTCAGGCTTTGAGTCGATCCTTGAGTCGACACCTTGAGTCGACACTTGATTGGTATGAGTCGATACTTCAAGCATGCCATCTAAAACTTCTTTCTATGTGCCGGCTTGAGTCGACACTTGCACTGTCATGAGTCGACACTTAAACTGTGAGTCGACACTTTGAGTTGATACTTGCTGAAACTTTTTCAAAAAAGACTGAAACCCTGCTAAATCCTTTTTCAACTTGACTCTTTAATTCCTTTCAAGTAAATCTTAAATACTTAAGACCATTAATCATTGATGTTTCATCCATAGAAAAGGCTTTTTCAATCATTTGATAAGCAATTCAATTTGACTAACTTGATGAGTACCTTTTTCTTAATAAAAATATATTTTAGCAAACTCTTAGTACTCAATTATACTAGTATTTTGTTAATCATCAAAATCAATAACGAAGTCAACAATCTCTCCCTTTTTAATGATGACAAAACCTTTAAGTATAACAAAAAAAATTTTCAAACAAAATGAATCTTTGTGTAATATATAAAAGATAAATAGATTGTTTAGAACTAGAACTCATTTGCAATGCATTAGAGCCATAAAAAGATATCAGAATTAAAATTGCATGTACCATGATACTCAATATGTGTTTCAGAGTTAAAATTGATTTCAAGGAGATAGTGAGATTAATATGAAAATCATCTATACTTGAGCTCCAAAAAAAAAAGAAAATTAAATAGAGATTGAAGAGTATAAATGCTTCCCCTCAAAGGATGATCTGAAAAACTGATTTTCGAAGAATTTTCAAGAAACTTGATTCTTAAAAAGATTTTCTTCTTAATGCTCCCCCTCACTCATTACTCATATATTTTTCCTTTTTGATCACTCTTTTATTCTCTTTTTATTTCTCTTTATTGCTTCTCTCCCTCCTTCTATTTTATTTCTCTCCCCCTTTTTGTTTTTCTTTTTCATTTAACTCTCCCCCTTTTTGTCATCATTAAAAAGTTGAAAAGAGAGAAAACACAAGTGATAATACAGAAATTTGGTGGAAAGGTGCAAGAATTAATGACTACATCTAAAACTGAAGGAGTTAATATATATATATATATAAGTTTCATACATTGATACATGAAATTTGATACAAAGGAATAAATACGCAGAAATGATTACAAGTATTGCTGAAATGTAAACTAACTAAACATAAAGACTATCCTACTAAGAATGCTCCTCATCAGAGGATCCAATCTCAATCGGTCCAGTATCTCTAGAAGGTCGGGATCGCGGCCACATCAGCCAGAGATCGAAGAGTCTGGTCTGGGTCGGTCTCAAAACATCGTGACGGCCTCATCCTCTATATCTGACATAAGCTCTGTTTATGACTGGTGCTGAAGAGGAAGACGCTACATCAATAGTAGGAACAGAATGGACCATAGCGGTTGTATAAAAATCAGCAAGAAAGGGGATATGGTCAAAGATGGGTCCGGAATAAAGATGGTGGAAACCAGAGATATAAAATCCTAGTTCGCTGATAAAGAAAAATGTATGCATAGGTGGAGAATGTAACATAAATGTATCAGAAGATAGAATGATAGGAGTATGTGCAGGAATAGAATTGTGATGATCAGGTCTAGAGGGTGAGGTGGATAAAATCGGAGTCTGAAAAGATGATCAGGGTGTATCAGAAATGGGGCTCCTATGAATATCAACTGCAATCTCCAGCTCTGGCTCTGTCATAAAATCTGTCACATCGAACTCTATAGAGTCAGATTGATCTCGGTGGGGCTATCTGCTGAAAAACTAAGCTAGCTTGCTCAGTTAACTGGATTTTCTTAGGTATTGTGCCTTGGATTTTTATTTCTGTGTGCACAAATCCTTAAGAAATTTGGCATAAGCTGGAACTTGCTTGATAGCATCGAGGAGAGGTAA
Source organism: Areca catechu (assembly GCA_021397845.1). Classification (NCBI taxonomy): domain Eukaryota; kingdom Viridiplantae; phylum Streptophyta; class Magnoliopsida; order Arecales; family Arecaceae; genus Areca; species Areca catechu. The sequence continues at coordinate 73,639,332 of CM038050.1, forward strand.
GTTTATTTAGACTTACTTGAATAATTCAAGCATCTCATTCATTTTTAGATACTTCTTGTCTAATGATAAAGGTGACTCTAAAGCTCTAGGGAATGGAGCCTTAGGTATAGGTGCTTGACCAATGGATTCCTTTTCCTCTTCATTCTTCTTCTTCACTGGCTTAGCCTCTTCTAACTTTTGGATGAGGTCAGGTTGATTCAATATTTTTCCACTTCTTATGTTATGACAGATTTAGCATGTTCAGGAAAATTTTCAGGTCCAGTGGAGGAGCTTTCAGTCCTGTATTGACCTTTAGGATTGCTAATAGGCTGGCTAGGTAATTTAGCTTCCTCCCTCCGATTGAAAGCTGTAGCTAGCTAACCTATCTGGGTCTCTAACATGGCAATGGATTGTGTGTGGGAGTGGAGGAGTTGGGTGTTCATTTCCATCCCCTTCAATGCTTGGAGCACCTTCTCTTCAAACAAACGGTCATGATTATTCGGTGGGGGAGGTCGTGGGGCACTTAGGTACTGCAAAAATGGCATGCTTTTGAAACTAGTCTCTTGATGGTTCGGCATAACTGAGGAATTGATGACAGGTTAGGGTTTCCATGAAAAGTTTAGGTGATTGTGCCAGCCGGGATTATAAGTGTTCGAGTATGGATCGTTTCCTGGTCTAGGAGCCATTCAGGTTTGGGCTTGATGGGCTTGCTCTTGAAGCAGCTCAGAAAATTAGTAAGCGGCTAGACAATCACCTATCAAGTGGGTGGGACTCGAGCAAATAATATAGACATCATGATTGTGATGAAATGAGGAGGAAGTATTTCTAGCTTGCAAGATTCGATCAAGCTTCTAAGATAGCCCATCGACCTTGCTGTAGATGTCTATAGAATGACCAACTTCATACATTCCTCCTCTCTTCGATCCTATGGATCCTATGAGAGGATCTCTACAAGTAGCAGACATATGGTGCAAGGAATTTTCACTCAGGATTTCAAACAGCTGCCATGCCTCATGTTCATTTTTTAGCATGAACGTTCCTCCATATGAGGCATCCACCATTTGCCAATGCCTTTCTAACAGGCCATCATAGAAGCACTAGACTAATTGCCATTTTAGTATGGCATGGTGAGGACATTTCCTAATCAACTCTTTCAATCTCTCCCAGGTTTCATGAAACATTTCTCCGTCTAATTAGAAAAAACTAGTAATGGCTTTTCTGATCTAATTTGTTTTTCCTATTGAGAAGTATTTCTTAAGGAATTCCCTCTAAAGTTGATCCCAAGTTGAAATAGTTACAGTATCTAAGGAATTCAACCAATATTTTGCTTTATCTTTCAAAGAAAAAGAGAATATCTTAAGCCTTAGAGCATCGTCGAAGAAATTTTGTATCTTAATAGTTGAACAGATTTCCAGGAATTCATCTAAATGTTTGTAGGGGTCTTCATTTGCAAGTCCATAGAAGGATGATAACATCTGAATCACACTAGACTTGATTTCGTACTGGACAACCTCTATAGGGGGTACTTGGATACAGGGTGAATAGGTGTATTTTGAAAGAGTGAAATACTCCTTTAACTATCATGGAGAGTCGATTTTTTGATTGGGATCCATAGTACCTGGTCTGTTTGCTCTACAGGTTCTTTCTATTTCTGGGTCTAAGGGTATGAGTTTAGGTTCTAGTGACCAACAACCTAGCATACACCCTACAATAGGACTCTAAAGCAAACAACAATTCAGTTTTTTTTAAATAATATTTTTTTAATGGAAGAGAGAGAAAAGGTCTAAAGACAAACTCCTAAGAGGGTCCTAGACTAGAGAGAAGAAAAGGTTATTTTAATTAATTTTTTTTTTATATTTTTCACATAAGTTAAACAATCAAAATCACTATCCTGGGGTTAACCTGGATCTAGATAGCTCCTAACTAAACCAAGGATACCTTCAAGCACTCCAAGCCCAAGATCAATTAACTGACTTGGCCAGGTAAGTGTAAGGTTGGTGGGGTTCTCCCCATTGCTTTCCCTATATACCAATTGAAATTGGCAAGGTAAATCAATGGAACCAATTAAAGAACCACCTTCCTTCGGGCTCTTATCCCTGAACCAATTTCCTTAGACACCAAGTAACCAATTGACCTGAACCCGATCCAACTCTAGGGCTCCCTTGTCCTATTGAGCTCGAAGTTCCTAAGGCTGGAATAATTAATTTTAGAGTTAAAGGCTTAGGTCAATGCAAATGTTGCGTGGTGGTTTGTGGGCTAAGAAAGAGTATTGAACTCCCCACCTTATCTGATTAATTGGGTTATACCCTTAAGTTGATTATAGAAAAATGAAATGCAACAAGTAGGATGTCCAAAATTTAATTTTTTTTTTAGTTTGGTGATTAAGTTTTTAATCCTAATAAATTATGAGATGTCCTGATAAAGTTTTTTTTGATTTTGCAGAAAAGTAAATTTACCTAAGTCAATCTAAAAATTGAAAGCAAATAGCACAAATTTTTTTACTCAACCTTTTTGTATCCAAGGACAACCATTCAACATAACTTCCCAGTTATGCCAGGACAACCTTATGTCAGGGCACTCAAGATTGACAAATACGAACTACTATTTTTTAATTTTTTTTGAATTTTCAAATTTTAAATTTTAAATTTTAAATTTTTGAAATTTGAAATTTTTTGATTTTTAATTTTTTTTCAAAATAATGCCAAAAGTCCCCGGCAATAGTGCCAAAATCTGGGGCATGTCGCTATACATCAAAATTAAATCACTAACTTACTACTATGTAGATAGTGCAAGTCAGGTTCGAATCCACATGGACTTTGGATAATTATTTTGAAAGTCAAATTAAATAATAAAGATTTAATTACTAAGAGATTCTACTAACTCTAACTAACTTAAATAATATAATACTATTTAATCAATTGAAAAGAGTGATTTCTTGAGGATACTTGACATGCAGTCGATACTCCCCTTTTCTGGTAAGTGATCCGTACAACACAATAACCTATTTGTAGATATCACAACCCGTACCTATTCGATCATGGCCCATTCCCTGAAATATAAATTAGTGAAAATAATTTGCATAAAATATAAGAACGAATCTTTATTCCATAAAAGACAGAGTATAAAAGTTAAATAAAATAAATAGACCGCCTGTTACAAATATCCCAAGGATCTCCCAAGAACTAAAATCTAGCCTTCCATTAGAATATGGGAATTGGATTGGACAAAACAAATAGAAGTGGATGGGAGCAGGATAGAATGCAGAGTGGAGAGAAAAAGTGAAATGGGGAAAGTGGAGTAAGTGGAAGGGATCCCGAACTCTCCAGTCAAGTGGCTATAGGGCTTCCTTTATAGGAAAAGATCAACGCGTAGAGCCTGCATGGGAACCCCATCAATTTCCACCATTATCTGCCTCAACTGATCTGTTCCTCGTTCGCACACCTGTACGTATGATCCCCATTTCTATTCCAATACACTGCTGCTTCACTCTGCGTATCCTTCCACCGATCATTCCAATGCACTGCTGCTTTGCTCTACATATCCTTCCACCGATCATGCACCTGCTCTTCGTTGTACTTGTCCAACCAATCTCACATGAACTGTCTCCAAGTCCCACGAACAAACTAACTCCATGAATGTCCTCCTATCAATGTCCAGCTCCTGATAGTGTAGAAGAGATTGCTTTTGGTTGTCTGCAGCAAGTTGGAGAAGACCAGCAATGGGCAGGAAGAGCCATCGATTGGTGGTTCTGGCGGCTTCCTGATTTAGTGATGATGTAGATGGGTCACGGTCGGCAACAGGGAAGAAGACCTGGCCGGTGAGCAGAAGAAGAAGACAACGCGACGGGAAGGAGGTAGCAATGCTCAACCAAAGAGGGTGTCCGATGGATCGTGACTCTAGCATCAGTGGTATAGGAGTGGGGAGAAAAAGTTTGGTAGCTTGCAGGTGGCACTCAGGTGATGGCATGGCGGGAGTTGCAGGGAGGAAGATAGTGGAAGTCTTGGGAACCATGGGTTCTGGCTGTGGGGGTTCCGGCTATGGGGACCTCTCGATGGCGAGGGAGAGTATACCAGCATCTTTTTCGGCCAGCAACGGGTAGAATGGGAAGTTCGATGGCTTTGGTTGATGGCAGAATGGTGAAGAGAAGATGAAGAAGGGCAGCAGCCCTTTTTCGGCCATTTTTCGATCAGAGGAAGCCTCTCCGGCTGATAAGAAAGATGGCAATGGCTTGGGCGTTGTCAGGGGAAGTTCTCCTACAAGTTTCAGCTTAAACGGAGCTTCGTGGTCCATGATCCTGCTCAATGGACCATGGGTCATGGCCACTCATGGACCAATAGGTGGTCTGTGAACCAAATGGATTGGTCCTCGGTGAACCAGCTGCAGGGATGTTCCAAAAATAGTGCCACTTTGAAATCCATGTTAAATTCCTCTAAAATTGATTGTGGGCTCATATGAACTCTAATTTGGGTCCGGTTTGCATCGTTAGATTCCATAATTCAAGCTCTACAATTTGGCAATTACATTTCCTAAAAAACATCGATAAAAGTATCAATTTCTAAGTAAATAAAGATAAATTAATTATTAACTTAATACTTTTATGTATAATTATCACACCCCCAACTTGAACTTTGCTCATCCTCGAGTAAAGCAAATGAATTGGTCATGTGTACTAACTTGTCTATGAAGTGAAAATCATCTTACTAATTCTGAAATCAGTTAATATCCGGTTAGACCATTGAAGAGATACTTCATCGGATTACCAGTTCCATCCATTTAGTGGCCAAGTAAAATCCATAAAAATTTTTAAGAGTTCTTCTTTTCCCAACTTCCTATCTCACTGTCTAAATCTTCCAACTTACTTTGATTTTGGTGTAGTATCAGTTTATTTAGTCTCCTTCTCTTTTCTTTTCTCTCTCTCTCTTTTTTTATAATATAGAGTTAGTGCAATGTCTTAACAACTTGCTTTCTAGATGACCCTTGTAGCAAGCTTTAGGCCAATGACTCCCAAACCAGTTGACTTTAGGGCATTAGGTGTAAAACATCCTTCAGGCTTACTAACTTGAGTCAAAAAGGCTATGCATTAAAACTGTCTCTACTAAAGATTTCTTTACATCCCCACCTTTTGACACGAACCACAATGCTTACTTAGATGAAGGGGCCTGGTTACTCGGTGAGAAATGCTAAAAACCTTTTTATTAGGCTTGAAAACTTTTTTTTTTGATATTTTCACCTTTGCCATTATAAGGTAGACTCTTTATCAATATCAATAGGCAGAAGGGTCTGGAAGTACTCAAGAAACTTTTCTGGTTTAAACTCTTCCATTTATAGGGTTTTCTTGATAATTTATCCCTCAATATCTTTAAAATAGTCTAAATAGTTAATCATTCATCGTTTAGGAAGCTTAATTATTTTCAATTCGAGAAAAAGTTTAGTACACAAAATCGATTAAAGTTTCACTCGAGGATTTGATTATTTTAATTATCTCCCAACTTAATTTTTATTGTCCCTAATGGAAAGAGGATACTAATAATGTAACGCCATGGAAGGATACCACCTGGTAGGATACTTGAAAAATGGATGTTCTTTTGTCGCCATATCCTTCGCTATCTTTTTTTATTACTCCTCTTGGTTTATTCTAAAAACAAAGAACACAAGGTTAAAACTAAAAGCATGAACTGGGTTGCCTCCCAGGAGCGCTAAGTTTTAAGTCTTCAACTAGACTTAGTGGATCTTTTAAACTATACCTGACCAAGGTGGATAGTTGGACGAAGTCCAATCAATAATGTTCCACATGATATTTTTCTTATATGTAACTTCAAGGCATATTTCCAGATTAGTAGCAAAGGTTAGGTAAGGGTTGGAGGATGCTACAAATTGCTTAAAATCTAATATCCAAGATGAATCTGATAGATCACTTAACTCCTCCACATCATCCAATCCAGTACAGTTCAAATATTTGCAGGATAGATCTGCAGTCAAGCTATCATGTTGACAGACTGCATTACTTGATTCTTGCAATGTCATTTTGGTTAGGCAGTCTATTGGTAGATCAGGGATTGTCTCTTTAATAGCTTCTTTGAGTTGGGTTTCCTAGTCAGAGGTTGCATTATGTTCGAAGATTAGGTCCTTTAACACATCTAGAAGTGACTCTTGTTCTAGTGTAGGTATGGTCTCAAATAAAGAAACTATTGATGTGTTAAGGGAAGGGGTCAACTGCTCATATTCCATTGCCCATGGAGGGGTGGTGCAAAAATCAGATACTTTAAACAACATGTTCACCTCTTTAGTATACTCATCAACATCAAATTCATCCACTCCAAAATGTGTTAAACATGCTTCTAGAAGATCTAAGTCAAGCAAACTAGAAATTTTATCCTCGATAACTTCCTCTAGCACTTCCTCTACCATGTTTACCTCATTATAATCATACATGGGAGGTCCTTGGCATGCATTGAAGATGTTCAACCTCATTTTCTTGTTTCCAAAATAAACATCCATAACCCCCGTCCAAAAATTAATATAGGCATTGGCAGTTGCTAGGAAGGGCCTTCCAAGAATGATGGGCATTTGGCTAGGATTACTACTTGTTTCATATCTAGTACAAGAAAATCAACAAGAAAGTAGAATTCATCTACTTTCACCAACACATCTTCTAACACTCCATGGGGTACTTTGACTAATTGATCAACTAATTGTAATGTCACCATCTGGATTTCAGTTCTCCAAATCTAAACAAGTCATACACTGAGCTTGGAAGAAGGTTTACACTCGCACCCAAATCTAACAAGGCTTTCTTGATTGTAAGGTCTCCTATGACACAAGAAATAATTGGGGTACTGGGATCTTTGAGTTTGGGTGGGGCTATTTGCTGAAAAACTGAGATGGCTTGCTTAGTTACCTATATTTTCTTAAGTATATGTGCCTTGAATTTTTGTTTTTGTGTGCATAGATCCTTAAGAAATTTGGCATAAGCTGGAACTTGCTTGATGGCATCAAGGAGAGGTAAGTTTATTTGGACTTGCTTGAATAATTCAAGCATCTCATTCATTTTTAGATACTTCTTGTCCAATGATAGAGGTGACTCTAAAGCTCTAGGGAATGGAGCCTTAGGTATAGGTGCTTGACCAATGGATTCCTTTTCCTCTTCATTCTTCTTCTTCATTGGCTTAGCCTCTTCTAGCTTTTGGATGAGGTCAGGCCGATTCAATATTTTTCTGCTTCTTATGGTTATGACAGATTTAGCATGTTCAAGAAAATTTTCAGGTCTAGTGGAGGAGCTTTCAGTCATGTATTGACCTTTAGGATTGCCAATGGGCTGGCTAGGTAACTTACCTTCCTCCCTCCGATTGAAAGCTATAGCTAGCTGACCTATCTGGGTCTCTAACATGGCAATGGATTGTGTGTGGGAGTGGAGGAGTTGGGTGTTCATTTCCAGCCCCTTCAATGCTTGGAGCACCTTCTCTTCAAACAAAGGGTCATGATTATTCAGTGGGAGAGGTCGTGGGGCACTTGGGTACTGCAAAAATGGCATGCTTCCGAAACTGGTCTCTAGATGGTTTGGCCTAACTGAGGAATTGATGATAGGTTAGGGTTTCCATGAAAAGTTTGGCTGATTGCGCCAACCAGCTTAGATTTACCTAAGTTTAGATTTACCTAAGTCAATCTAAAAATTGAAAGCAAATAGCAAAATTTTTTTTACTCAACCTTTTTGTAGCCTAGGACAACCATTCAACATAACTTTTCAGTTATGCTAGGGCAACCTTATGTCAGGGCACTCAAGATTGACAAATATGAACTACTATTTTTTTTTTTTTTGAATTTTCAAATTTTGAATTTTGAAATTTAAATTTTTGAAATTCAAATTTTTGAAATTTGAAATTTTTTGATTTTGAATTTTATTTTGATTTTTTTTTCAAAATAATACCAAAAGTCCCCTGACAACGGCCCCAAAATCTTGTGCGCGTCGCTACACACCAGAATTAAATCACTAACTTACTACTATGTAGATAGTAAAAGTTAGGTTCGAATCCACAAGGACTTTGGATAGTTATTTTGAAAGTCAAATTAAACAATAAAGATTTAATTACTAAGAGATTCTACTAACTCTAACTAACTTAAAAAATATAATACTTTTTAATCAATTGAAAAGAGTCTCAGGATTTCTTGAGGATACTTGACATGCAGTCAATACTCCCCTTTTCTGGTAAGTGATCCATACACCACCTATAAAGATATAACCTATTTGTAGAGATCACGACCCGTACCTATTCAGTCATGGCCTATTCCTTGAAATATAAATTAGTCAAAATAGTTTGCGCAAAATACAAGAACAAATCTTTATTCCATAAAAGACAGAGTACAAAAGATAAATAAAATAAATACACCGCCTATTACAAATATCCCAACGATCTCCCGAGAACTAAAATCTAGCCTTCCATGAATCTTCTGGCTAGCATCTTCGACTTGTAGTTGGATCTGGTTCAGAATACAGGAATTGGATTGGACAAAATAAACGGAAGTGGATGGGAGTGGGATAGAATGTGAAGTAGAGAGAAAAAGTGAAATAGGGAAAGTGGAGTAAGTGGAAGGGATCCCGAACTCTCCCGTCAAGTGGCTACGGGGCTTCCTTTATAGGAAAAGATCAGTGCGTAGAGCCCATGTGAAAACCATGTCAGTTTCCACCGCTATCTGCCTCTACCGATCTATTCCTCATCCGTGGACCTGTATGCGCGATCCCCGATTTTGTTCCAACACACCGCTGCTTCGCTCCGCATATCCTTCCATCAATCGTGCACCTGCTCTTCGTTGCACCCATCCAACCAATCTTGCATGAACTGTCTCCACGTCCCACGAACATACTAACTCTATGAATGTCCTCCCGACAATGTCCAGCTCCCGATAGTGTAGAAGAGATTACTTTAGGTTGTCTACAGCAAGTTGGAGAAGACCAGCAATGGGCAGGAAGAGCCATCGATTGGTGGTTCCGGTGGCTTCCCGATTTAGCAATGATGCAGATGGGTCAAGGTCAACAACAGGGAAGAAGACCCGGCCGGTGAGTGGAAGAAGAAGACAGTGCGATAGGAAGGATGGCAGTGATGCTCGGCCTGAGAGGGTGTCTGATGAATCGCGACTCCGGCATCTGTGGTCTGGGAGCGGGAAGAAAAAGTCCGATAGCTTGCAGGTGGCACTCGGGCAACGGTGTGGAGGGAGTTGTAGGGAGGAACACCATGGAAGTCTTGGGAACCATGGGTTTCGGCTGTGGGAACCTCTCGGTGGCGAGGGAAGGTATACCAGCATCTTCTTTGGCCAGCGATGGGTAGAATGGGAAGTCCGGTGGCTTTGGTTGATGGAAGAACGATGAAGAGAAGATGAAGAAGGGCAACATCCCTTTTCTAACCATTTTCCAGTTAGAGGAAGCCTCTTCGGTCGGCAAGAAAGATGGCAATGGCTTGGGCATCGTCGGGGGAAGCTCTCCTGCAAGTTTCAGCTCAAACGGAGCTTCGTGGTCCATGGTCCTGCTCCATGGACCATGGGTCATGGCCGCTCATGGACCAGCGGGTGGTCTGTGAACCAAATGGGTTGGTCCTCGATGAACCAGCTGTAATGATGTTCCAAAAATAGTGCCACTTTGAAATTCATGTTAAATTCCTCTAAAATTGATTGTGGGCTCATATGACTCCGATTTGGGTCCGGTTTGCATCGTTAGGTTCCATAATTCAAGCTCTACAAGTTGGCAACTACATTTCCTAGAAAACATCAATAAAAGTATCAATTTCTAAGTAAATAAAGATAAATTAATTATTAATTTAATACTTTTATATATAATTATCATGGATCAGATGGTGCTGAAGCTGAAGGTGGAGGGGCTCTGCTCGATGAAGATCTAGCTAATGCAGATAAAATAGTAGAGATGCCATCACTCAATCCTTGATGGCTCTCCCTCATCTCCATGAACACCCTGTTGACTCACTGACGAATAATCGTCACCTCCATCTTTATGCGAGCGATCCTGTTTTCTAAACTGTCTCCAGTACTAGGAATATCTATCTGTGCAAGAGTGACTAGCTCAGGCTGAGGAGTAGGCTCTTTCTGTGTTAAAGGCTTAAGTTGGACCTCAGGGATATCACTGTGTGGCTCTGAGGGCCCTGCCTCACCTGAGAAGATACGTTCCTCCTCTGCCACCTCATCATCTCTATCAGTGGCCTGACCAGATATACGCCGTCTCCACTGGCCTCTGACTAGATGGTACCCTATCCTGTGAAGTGATCTAATGTCATAGATGTCTATGTGTAGCAGCTATCTCCAAGGCTCGTCATCTATGACCACTCCATAAGCCCTAAAGAGTAATGTCAATCCCATCCCGTAGGGCAGACAAAGTCTCTAGCTGATCGATGCCTCTGTCAACTGATGTACCATAAGCACTGGGAGGCATACTGGAGTGTGCTGTACTAGGACACCATGACCAAAAGCTCGTTCTCTGTGATGAAGTCGAATCGTTCAGTCTTCGGTAGAAGAATCCGGGCTACAATGTGGTGCAGTAACCTCATCTCAGGCGATAGTCTCGAAGCAACAATAGTGGCTCCCTAAGGAAGATTGTCTATCTTAAAAAAATATCAGAGTCCACTGATCTTGTCCACTAGAGCATCCATAATATATCCTCTCATAAGAATGTCTCATACTCGGCTCAGAACCTCTACAGATATGGGAACATCTCTGCTACGGACCTATGCTATCCAGCCATCACTACCTCGGACAAGTGATCCGTAGAACTCTCTAATTAGACTCAGGTAAAATCTCTCTAATAATGAGCAAAAAGGTGCTAAACCAACATTCCTCAGCCACTGGCCAATCCGAAAGTGCTTGCTGATCTAGGAAATCGAAGTCCACTCGATGACGATCGACGATAGTCTTCGATCCCATCCTACTTACTGCAGAAATAGGGGGTTTAGCAAGAACATCAGGCTCATTTGCTATTTTGTCCTCATGCCTAGCCTTAGATCTTCTCTCTTCCTCCTGAATGGATGTTCTAGGATGCCGGACAACTTATTTTCTTGGTCCCATTTCAAGGAAACAAGGGAAGAAAGCAAGGAAGGGAAGAAAACTAGGGTTTCTTTGATGAAAAATAGTGAAACAGGATGAAGAACAGCAAGAGACCGAAAAGAACCTGTTCCGCAAAGAATCGAGCAATTGGAACTGAGATTGGAGGAAAGGAGATGATAGAGCACTATTTGGGGATGAGTCGGCTCGAATTAGAATGAAAAATTCGAAGAAAACACTTCGTTTTCCCATTTTATCTCGATCTGTCATCATTTAGTGTCGACTCACGACACAGGGTCCAGTGTCGACTCACGACACAGGGTCAAGTGTCGATATTTCTAGGTATCGACACTTTCAAGTGTTGACACTTCAACAAAAAATAAGGAACAAATGGAAAAAGGACCATTGATCAAAATAGAATAGAATTTTAAGGAATTTAGAGAGATTAAACATGATTTTCAAGCAATTTTGACCAAACAAGAGTTAAAGATCTTGAAGAGATGAAAATTTCAATCAAAAGGGTTGATGATTCCTAATTCTTTTCTAATCATACTGAACCGATCCTCTTGGAGAGGCTTAATCAATATGTCAGCTAGTTGCATTTCAGAACACATAAATTCAAGCATAATATAATTATTTTCAACATAATCTCCTATAAAATGATGTCTAATTTTAATGTGTTTACTACTAGAGTGCTGAACAAGATTTTTAGTTAAATTTATAGCACTAGTATTATCACATCTTATGGGTGTCTTAGTTAATTTAATTCCAAAATCTTCAAGTTGTTGCTTAATCCACAAGATTTGAGCACAACAACTTCCTACTGCAATATACTCAGCCTCAGCTTCAACTAGTCAAACCCATGCCCAATCCTATAGTTAATAAGCCACTAGGCTTTGATAATTATGAAAAAAATTAGTTCTCTAGAAAATGCCTAGAAGCTTTAGCTAAATCCCATGCTGATACCAATCCTATCCTAATAGCTTTATGTAGACTATGGGCCAAAATTTAACTACCCTAAATAGCTTCATGTAGACCACAAGCTAAAATTTAACTTCCAACACCCAGATTATTGCCTGTTTAGAGATGCAGTTAGGTCAATTAGCTATTGCTATGAATAAGAGGGAAAAGGGTAGACTACCGAGTCAACCTGAGGCTAACCCCAAGACATAGAATAATCAAGGACTGTAACAAGGAACCCAGATCAACCAATTGAATGCTATCCATACATTAAGATCTGGGAGACAAATAGATAACCAAGTGGGCAAGTCTGAAGAAGAAGAAATGAAAGACTCACTCTCTGAACAACTTTTAGAGTAGGACCAGCCTGAAGAACCCAAGGTATCAGAACCTGATGCAACACCTAACTCACTAGCAGAGCCCTTGCTAGAATCTGATGAATCAAACTTTCAATCAAATCTGATCAAAACAAAACTCTTAGATCTTATCTAAATTTATTTTAAGATCATAATACAGGATTAAAACATTTTTAATCTACATTTTCTTTTATCTTTCCTCTTCATGAGTCAATCACAAGCAGCACCTCTACATGCCATAGGAGACCCCCATTGAATGGGAAGAGAGGGTCTTGTAGCCCTACTTCTCTTCTATGACCGGACAGCCATGGTAAAGTACTCATTCCAAGTACTTTAAAAGAAAAACATGATGTTAAAGCATGCTAACATTATTATACTATGATGAACCTGGGCTCTGATACCATTGAAGGGCAAAAAGGGAAGCATACCAATATGCAACAGTAAGGCAGAAATATGCATTTTAAAACAATTTTAAAATGAGCACAACGAAAAACTTGGTAGATCGATCAAATGATTTACCAATCTGCCTGCAACAGGATCTAGTATAATGATATAGCATGCAATAAACATCAAAAACAAGATAAAAGTCAAAGATATAAAGATACCTTATAGTTATACCTTTAATGGATGCAGTGGCGGTGCTCCAAGGATGGTGCTCTTGAGCCACATACGTGTCTAGCCTCTATAGGTAGTTCACACCAGGGCTCAACTCTGATCAACTCCCTCGGAGTGCTAACTCCTTGGGATCCTTGAGGCCGATCTACTTCTTCTTGGAAGAAGAGGAGGAGAGGTGGTCCTTTCCTAACTAGCTCTCTTCCCAAGACCTAGCTTAAGTACTAGGTAGCTCACACCCAATGCCCAGATCCTCGAAAGCCCCTTTCTTCCCTCTCAGAATCTTAGCAGCAAGGAGATTTAGAGACCAAGAACCAATTTCCATCATCCAGCAGCCCAGAAATAACTCTTATTTAAAAAAGCATCCATGGGAGGAAGAAAGAGGAAGGAGGAGAGATTGTGGGAGAAGATGGGGAGGCATTCCAAAAAGGTTCCAAGCACAAAAGGCAAGTATGACCATCATACTATTATAGCTTGGAGCCAAAACTAGTCAGATTTCAAATTTTGAACTCGAAATTCGAAGTCAAAACCTTCTCAGAATTCTTCCCAGAATTATGCACGTCATAGCAAGTGTCAACTCATGTAAAAATACCAAGTGTCGACACTTTCCAAGTGTCAACTCAAGCAAGTGTCGACACTTGGAACATGGTCAATCATATTGACCTCCGGTGATGGCAAACGATTCTCAATCATCGATCAGATCATATAGAAACCCCTATGATGTGTGACCCCATAGGTTCGAATACTAAGCCGGTAGCACTGGAACTCTTTCAGTACCAGTCAAAGTCCTCATCTAACAATGATACCCGATGTCCAGATAGGTCGAAGATGCAGAGCACCGCTCTAGAACCTCTAGCATATGGTTACAGCATAATTCATCCCTTTGACTTCATAATGCTTAGGATGACCAAGGATTCGACTGCCAACCCTAATTTGGTTTATCTAGATTATGTTTCAACTTTACAAGTTCTGTGACTCCTTACAAGAACTACCATAGCCAAGGATTTGCTAAATTGAGACACAATAAGTCATTCACTCCAAACTATTTGGAGGGATCAATTTCATCTTGATCCACTACCGCTCCCAAGTACTTGACTGCACCCAAAAACTTTTCATCACTAGATTAGAAATCCAAGTGGTCCAGCACCAAAGTACAGTGAGTTGCTTGAAAGCTGCCATGGTGACCTCAAATCTGAGGGACACAATATCCATATCCCTTTGCGAGCATCCCTTTGACAGAAGGGAGCTCCGCAGATGGTTACGTTTAGTGAGATGTCACACATTTTACTTGCATGTCACACCAGTGTCTCCACACTTCTTGGTTAAGAGGATAACCAACAAATGTGACATACAACAACCTATACTTGATACATTGTCATCCTATAACAATGTATCATTTGGTTGTGAACTAATTTAAGAACTACTTGATATATCCTCCCTATATTAAATTATATAGTTTTAAGGACTCCATCATACAAGAGTTCATTTCAGAAAAATGTAAATATGATGAACAACCAAAAAAATAACTTTTATTCATTAAAAATTCATATATAATTATAAAATGGCACAACTGTCTACAACCTAGACTATTGGCTTTGGGACATAATTCCTAACAAATCCCACTTGGACTAAAGCCAATTGGTACAGAATCTCATTCCCATTTTTCATTTACAATTGTCGAACTCTTGAATTCTAATAGCTTTAGTGAAGGAGTCAGTCAGGTTCTCCTTTCCATCAATCTTCTGAAGGTCAATGTCATCTCGTTCCATGATCTCTCGTACAAGGTGATAGTACTACAGAATGTTCTTTGTGCATTGATAAGGCTTCGGCTCTTTGGCTTAAGCAATGGCTCCAGTGCTATCACAATACACTGGAATAGGACCATCCAGGAAAGGTGCCACTCCCAGCTTGCCAAGGAACTTTTGCAACCACACTGCTTCCTTTGCTGCATCTGATGCTGCAATGTACTCTGCTTTGCATACTGAGTCCGCCACAGTAGGTTGCTTGGGACTTTTCTAGCAAATCGCTCATCTATTAAAGATGAAGACAAATCCTGACATACTCTTGCAGTCATTCTTATCTGCCTGGAAACTGGAGTCAGTATACCCTACAAGTTTCAAGTCAGCTTCTCCATAAATCAGCCACTGGTCCTTAGTATTTTGCAAATACTTAAGGATGGTCTTTATCACTTTCTAATGAGCTTCACCTGGGTTAGACTGGTATCTGCTCACTATGCCTAGTGTGTATGCCACATCTGGTCTAGTACATGTCATAGCGTAGATGATAGAACCCACTATCGAAGCATATGGGATTCTGCTCATCTCTCTCCTCAAGAGTTGTTGCATAATCCTCTTTGGAGAGAGCAATTCCAGTGCCTATCGAAAGATAGCCTTTCTTGAAATTTTCTATGCTGAACCACTTCAGCACAGTATCAATGTACGTAGACTGGGACAGTCCCAGAAGCCTCTTAGATCTATCTCTATAGATCTTCATACCCAGTATGTAAGAGGCTTTACCCAAGTCCTTCATAGAGAATTGAGATGACAACCAGACCTTTATTCCTTGTAGTGCTGGAATGTCATTCTTGATTAAGAGAATGTCATCCACATACAACACAAGGAACACAATCATAGAACCATTAGCCCACTTGTAAATGCAAGGTTCTTCTCCATTACTAATGAAGCCATACGATTTGATACACTTATCAAATCGCATGTTCCAACTCCATGATGCTTGTTTCAGTTCATAGATGGACCTTTGAAGCTTGCACACCTTTGACTCGTCTGTGGATGTAAATCCTTCAGGTTGTATCATATACACCTCCTCTTCTAGCTCACCATTCAAGAAAGCTATTCGGATATCCATTTGCCAGATTTCATAATCAAAGTGTACTGCTAAAGCAAGCATGATCTGAATGGACTTGAGCATTGCCACAGGCGAGAACGTCTCGTCATAGTCAATACCATAATGTTGATGATATTCTTTGGCAACTAGACGGGCTTTATAGGTCTCCACCTACCAGTCTGTGCCCCCTTTCCTCTTGAAAATCCATTTACACCCAATGGGTTTTATCCTTTCAGGAAGATTAACCAATGTTCATACATTGTTAATTTCAATGGATTCCATTTTGAATTGCATTGCTCCTAGCCATTTTTCATAGTCGGACATCTACATCGCATCCATATAGGTGATCGGATCCTCATTATTCTCATCGAGTTCAATGGGATCACCATCCCAGACCAAGAAATCGTAGTATCTATTCGATTGACTCGGTATCCTACCTGATCTCATTAATGGTTCCTGTATGGGCTTTGGGTGTGATCTAAGCACAACCGGTTCTATGTTGTCTCTTAAGTGTGTCTGTTCTTCTACTTGTTAAACTTCACTAAGTTCAATCTTAGCAGCTATACTTCCTTCACCAAGAAACTTTTTTTCCAAAAAGATAGCCCTAAGACTGATGAACAATTTTTGTTCCTAAGCCAAGTAGAAATAATACCCTTTAAATTCTTTTGGATACCCAATAAATAGGCACCAGTCAAACCTCGGTCTAAGTTTATCCATTTCCAAATGTTTTACATAAGCTGGGTAACCCCAGACTCGAAGGTGTGAGAGTGTTGGCTTACTCCAGTCCATATCTCATATGGGGTTTTGTTAACGGATTTACTCGGAGCCCTATTCAAAAGATAACAGGCTGATTCTAGAGCATATCCCCTAAAGGATAATGATAAAGAAGCAAATCCCATCATGGACCGAACCATGTCTAACGGGATTTGATTCCTTCTTTCAGACACTCCATTTAACTGAGATGTCCCTGGAGGTGTCCACTGAGAGAGAATCCCATTCTCCTCAAGATATGTCAGAAACTCCTCAGAAAGATATTCATCACCTCGATCTGATTGAAGGGTTTTGATACATCTTCCAGTTTATTTTTCTACTTCATTACGATATATGTTGACTCAGGTTTTGATTATGATAAAATACTTAAGTATATTTGAGTACTAATTGTGTATTAAGTGTGTAAATTAGATATAGGTACTCAAGATTTGAATTTAGAGAAGTTTCAGTACTGGTACAACCAAGTGTCAACTCATGAAATCCAAGTGTTGACTCAAAGTATCGACTCATGAACAATGAAGTGTCGATTCAAGGCCTGAGACCAAATAGTATACAGAACGTGATGATTTTAGGAGTTTGGTCAAATGTTGATTCATGGAATTAAAGTGTCGACTCAAGGTGTCGACTCACCAGATGAAGTGTCGACTCACCAGTGCAGAGTAGAAGACTTCAGAAGATATTTTTGGTCAAGTGTCGACTCAAGGAAATGAAGTGTCGACTCATGAAGGTCAAGTGTCGACACTTGCTGTAATGGCTAATTTTTCTGAAATGCAGAACTTCTCTAACTTAGCTCCAATGGCTATATTTTCTTCTCTAACGGTCACCAACGATCAAATAAGGTTTAGAGGACTATTTATACACTACCAAGCTAAAGGAAAAATGTATCCTTTGGATTAAATGATGAATTTCTTGAAGATCAAGTGAAAATACTTTAAGGATCCAATTATTGAGAGTGTTGAGCCTCCTAGGATTCAAAGTGGAGAGAGAGCTTCCAAGAGTGGCATCTTCAAGCATCCATTGAAGCTTCTACAACATGGAGACAAGCTCAACAACAACAATCAAGTGCTTCAAAGACAAATCCACTTTTTATAAGAAAGCTTTTATATTTTCATTGTTATTCTTGTACTTGTATTGCTTACTAGTTTTAATGGAATTGAAACTAATATCTAGGTTATTGGTGATCCTATGTGATAAAAACCAACAAGGGTTTTGACTTGTGAGCTCGTGAAAACAAGTTGGGTTGTTGGTTAGCCCGGAAAACAATCAAGGTTGTTGGTGAGCACGTAAAACCAACTAGGTTGTTGGTGAGCCCGTAAAACTAACTAGGTTCTTGGTTAGCCCGCAAAACCAAGGGTTTTTGGTGAGCCCGTGAAAACCAAAAGATTTTTGGTTAGCCCGTGAAAACCAAGGGGTTTTGACTTGTGAGCCCGGAAAACAAGTTGGCTATAATCTTGGTGATTATAGTGAATTCCCAAGGAGAACTTGGAGAGTGGATGTAGGTGCCTTGGAGTGCGCCGAACCACTATAAATTTGTTATATTTGTGTGATTGTTTTCTTTGTACATTTACTCTATTAATTTCACTGCATATTATTTTGAAACACACAAACACTTTGGCAAAACACAAGCGCTTAATTACAATTAGCATATACTTATTTATATCCATTAAAATAAGTTCAAATAGTTTTAATAAAACCCAATTCACCCCCCTCTTGGGTTGCATCATCATCACTGGGCAACAAGTGGTATCAGAGCCTAGTACTCTTTTTGAAAATCTAACAGTTTTGAGTTAAAGATCATGGCAGCCCAGTTTGAAAATTTGAAAGTTTAAAATTTTTGAAAAACTTTGAAAAGAATTTACAAATCATATGTTGAGGGAGAGCTTTTGAAAAATTATTTTTAGATTATATTTTGAGGGGGAGCTCAATGTTTTTTATTTCTACATTACTCTATTCTTATTGTTAATCTTTTGGAGCATGTTATATTTATTTTTGAGCTTACCTTGCTTATATACTTAAAGGTTTTGTCATTATCAAAAAGGAAGAGATTGTTGACTCTGATATTGATTATGATAAAATACTTAAGTATATTTGAATACTAATTATGCATTAAGTGTGTAAATCAGATATAGGTACTCAAGATTTAAATTTAGATAAGTTTCAGCATTGGTGCAGCCAAGTGTCGACTCATGAAATCTAAGTGTCGACTCAAAGTATCGACTCATGAACAGTGAAGTGTCGACTCAAGGCCTGAGACCAAACAGGATACAAAACATGGTGATTTCAAGAGTTTGGTCAAGTGTCGACTCACGGAACTAAAGTGTCAACTCACTAGTACAGAGCAGAAGACTTCAGAAGATATTTTTGGTCAAGTGTCGACTCAAGGTGTCAATTTACGAAAGTCAAGTATCGACACTTGCTGTAATGGCTAGTTTTTTTTGAAGTACAGAACTTCTCCAACTTGGCTCCAATGGGTATATTTTCTCCTCCAACGATCAAATAAGGTTTGGAGGGCTATTTATACACTACCAAGCTTAACGGGAAGTGGATCCTTTGGATTAAATGATGAATTTCTTGAAGATCAAGTGAAAATATATTAAGGATCCAATTGTTGAGAGTGTTGAGCCTCCTAGGATTCAAAGTGGAGAGGGAGCTTCTAAGAGCGGCATCTTCAGGCATCCATTGAAGCTTCTACAACATGGAGACAAACTCAACAACAATAATCAAGTGCTTCAAAGATAAATCCACTTTTTGTAAGAAAGCTTTTATAATTTCTTTATTATTCTTGTACTTGCATTGCTTACTAGTTTCAATGTAATTGAAACTAGTATCTAGGTTGTTGGTGAGCTTATATGATAAAAACCAATAAGAGTTTTGACTTGTGAGCCCATGAAAATAAGTTGGGTTGTTGGTTAGCCCGGAAAATCATCAAGGTTGTTGGTGAGCCCGTAAAACCAACTAGGTTGTTGGTGAGCCCGTAAAACTAACTAGGTTCTTGATTAGCCCGCAAAACCAAGAGATTTTTTGTGAGCCCGTGAAAACCAAGGGATTTTTGGTTAGCCTGTGAAAACCAAGGAATTTTGACTTGTGAGCCCGACAAACAAGTTGGCTGTAATCTTGGTGATTATAGTGAATTTTCAAGGAAAACTTGGGGAGTAGATGTAGGTGCCTTGGAGTGTACCGAACCACTATAAATTTGTTGTGTTTGTGTGATTATTTCTTTATACATTTACTTTATTAATTCCGCTGCATATTATTTTGAAGCAGACAAATACTTCGGCAAAACACAAGCACTGAATTGTAATTAGTATATACTTATTTTATATCCATTGAAATAAGTTCAAATAATTTTTATAAAACCCAATTCACCCCCCCTCTTGGATTGCATCATCATCACTGGGCAACATTATCGTTTGAACATTTTAAATGACTCAGATTTATGTTTCATCAAGAAGACATAACCATACCTCGAAAAGTCATCTATAAATGTAATGAAATAACTATACCCACCTCTAGCACTAATATTCATGGGTCCGCATACATCAGTATGTACCAGACTTAGAAATTCTTCACCTTTTCCAGTAAAAGATGATTTTGTCATCTTTCCAAGAAGACATTGATGCGGGATGACTCTAAGAATGCTAAATATGTAGTAAAAGCAGTAAACTAATTTTTTTTTGTAATTTTTATGATTTATGTTTGTAGGCTAAATTTCCAAACTAAAGAACTAGTAAACAGAATAGTAATGCATAGAATCATCATGATCGCAAAGAACTCATGCATGATAATAAGTAGCCAGGACCCGAGAGTTAAGAAACTTCCGGTTTAGGATAGCTTATCTTCATCAAATCAGATAATAAGAGAAGAGAAGGTTTCTTACCAGTCAGAGATTATAGATTCAGTAACTGAAGGGATCACTCACTCTTTGATCAAAGCCTAGATGAAGAAGCTTCAGTTCCTTGAATCAGATGACTAATCTTGGCGATCCAGGCAGCAAAAAAGGCCTCCTCAGGGGAGGGGAAGCACCTCGAGGATCCTGCAAGCATCAGGGTTAATCAAAACAATAATTAAAAATTAAGAAAAGGAATTAGGGTTTGAAAGAAATCAAGATTAGGGCTAAAAGCTGGTAGCTAGAGAAGAAGAAGCTCTTGGACTTGGACAGCAGCAAGGGCTTCAATTCCTTGGGTGTGGCTGATCTCCAGGGATGCAAAGGGATGCTAGGGTAGCAGGGTTTCAATCCAGGAACACAAGGAGAGCACTCAAAGAGAGAACCAAAACTCAAACATAAGGCAATTGATCATAATTTCAACAAGGTTTATTCATAAAAAAAAGATGCTTACAAGAGGGGGAGGGGTGGCGTATTTATAGAGTTTCCATGCCCTCACTAACCATGGTTACACTTGGGTTACAAATTCTCTTCCAAATTGGAATACAAGTCCTCTCCTAGCTAGGTTAGAATTACAAAGTTTAAAAGGATTAGAAATCCCAACTAGGTTAGGAAAAGGCTTGGTCATCTCCCACTTTTCTTCAACTTGGACTTAGTCAAACACTCTTGGATGCCCCTCCTTTAGGTGTGTGGGCTTTAGGGCAGCAAGGGGAAGGTCAGCCATGGGCTTGGAGGGCTTGGGCTTGGGCCCCCTGGAAGCTGGGGTGCTTGGTTCCCTGGGTTGGCATATTCCCGGCATCAAAAAGGAATCTTGGTTCTCTTGTTTTGGGCTTGCTTCCTGGGCTTGAATTTGGAGGCTTGGAGTGCTAGGATAGCCTGGTAAACATGGGCTCCTAGCATATGAAATATTCTAGAAGCATCTGAAGGGAATCTAGCATCTGAAATGGCACCCGAAGAAGATTAGGGCACAATCAGGGCACCTGGGTGTCGATTGAGCTCCCCTAAGCTGGTGTAATTACTTCTGGCTTCAGAATGAGGTCTGGTGGAACTCCAAAATAGCATAGCCTCCTCTCTTGTACAAGAAGTGAACTCACACTGGACTCATACTAGTATACAGGACTCAATGTTCTGGACTAGGTTGAGGGTTGAGACAAATCAACTAACCTCAACTTATTATAGGACTCAATCCTAGTTGATTACAAAACTTTGACACATGGCTAGGTAAACCAAGTAAGGCCCAGTAATCTGTGTCTGATCCTGGTGCCCCCACCAATTCTCTTGAGGTGGGAGGAAGTCGACCCCGTCGAGTGTGGGATAACTTGGCTCTCATAGTGCTCGAGTAGGTCTAGGTTGAGGCGTTGCAGATCCTTACAAGTGATCCACGAGTCCTTAGATTCTGGCCAAACTTTTCATCATACCAAATACCTCTGATAGCCTCTATCTTGGGTACCGATAGCTTGATCATCCAAGATTCTCTCAATATTTTCCTCACCAAAAGGCCAAATTGTCTGTGGACACTCTAGGGTGGGTTCTCTCTCAAAGGAAGGGATAGAATCAAGGTGCTTGCGAGGTATCACTGTTGGCTCCCTAGACTCTATAAGATCTGAGATGATGAAGATGGATCTAATACCTAAATCAGGTAGTATCTCATGCACATAGGCATTGGGTCCGTCAATATTCATTATCTTGGATGGGCTATCTTCGCGAGCAAAAAATTCTTTACAATTGCAAAATCCCTTGCAAAATTCTTTATCTCTCTTTTGAGAATTAGCCAAGTTGTTATTTAGTTTATTAGTTATGTTCAGCTTTTGACTAATTTCCATACGCTGTACAGAGGGTAGTGCTGGTGCAGACATGTAATTCAAGCTGTGTATTTATTGGACTCAACTAATACCTAGTAGACTCGACTAGACATCCCTATCAAAGGATGTTTTATTGGACTCTAAGAGACAAAACCTAATCGACTATAAATCTTTAGGTTTGACCCTAGCATGGCATGCACATGAGAACTTACTATGTACTCCTACTAGGTTCCATAGGGTTTTCCTAAAGTAAGATGCAAACATGACATGAATAATGAATGAATGCAACATGCAAACTCCTATAAAATGCAACCTATTGGTAAAGAAAATAGAAGAAGTTTCCAGAAATGGTAGAAAATAAGAAATGGATTCAGGGTTAGTCTGATTGGGTGGAAAGTAAAAAAAGGGTTCGGGGTTAATTGGATAGACTAGGATATAAGAATGGGTGTCAGGGATTAATCCTAAACTAATAAGATTGACCTTAAGGGGTTGGTGTCTATCTACTGGGTCTACCTTATGAAAGAATGGGTCACTAATTTCAGGAAAAAGATCTTCAATTGGGATCAAGGAAGTGACTCCATCTTGAGGGTACTGGGTGAGATAAGCCAAGTCCTCAATAAACTTTTTTGGCTCAGGAAATTCAGGACTAGGCTCTATAATTGGATCCTCTTCTAAAGTCTCCTCTAATTGCTCTTCCATTGCAGCTTGGCTATGATCTGGGTTATCTAACTCTAGGTCGATCACTAACTGATTATGGTCAAGGTTAGCTAAATCTAGATTGGCTACTACTTGGATATGGTCAACTAATATTAGGTGGTCTTCTACCTGGGTATTGATTGATTCAACTAGCTCTAGATTGGTTTCTACTTGGGTTTCTACTGGATCAACTAACATTAGATTGATTTCTACCTGGATTTCTACTGGATCAACTAACATTGGGTCTTCTATAGGGTAGTCTTCTAGATCTTCAATAGACTCATTATCTTCAAACTTCTCCACCAAACTTGGGTTAGCCTCATATATTTCTTCTTCTAAGTCATCTTGGTGAACCAATAGGGTGGTAAAAGGGGTTTGGCTACTGGGAAATTGACTAAAGTCTAGGGTAACAGAGGTGGGTAAACTAAGGGTTATGGGTTCAAAGGTTATGGGTTTAAAGGTTATGGGTTCAAATCTAGGGGTCTCAATCCTATAGGGTTCAGGTCGATTGAGGGATAGTGGGTTACTATTGGGTTCATATCTAGGGACTATGGGTTTCTGGGGTCTATAGGGTAAGGGTTCAGCTCTATGGGTCTTGCCTAGGATTCCTACTTGGTTGAATCTTTGGTTCATTTGGTCAAACTTAGTATTGGATTGGTCAAACCTATGGTTTGGTTGGGTAAGTTGGGCTTGGGTTTGGGTATTGGCTAAATCGACTCGTTCATGGTTTTCATGAAAGCCTCTAGACTAGGGTCCATGGTTGAGCTAGGTTGGGGTTTAAACATCTGATGTTGGGTTCCTAGTCTAGTGGTCATGCACAAATCAAACAATCAAAATGAAATGATACAACCAAGCATGCAAAAGAGAAAGAAAAGACTAGTATAATCTAGGATTTCCTAAACCTAGAGCCAGAAATTGGGTGGGTCAGCTCAACTTACACCTAACCCAATAGCTAATCCTTCCACTAGCCAGGTAGGGGATGGGAGTGTAGGAGGCCCCCCCTACTTTCGCAGAGACCCAATTAAAAATCACAACACCACTTAGGTCGTTTGACTCTGGACCCTAGCCTTAGACACCGGCTTTCAGTAATAGCTAAGAGGTTAAATGCACTAGTTGGCCCACACAGCTCGGACCCAACCTATTGATGTCTCCTAGCTCACTAGGGCAAATTAGGTCTAATTGATTTTAATTAGGCTTGGGTTAATATGATGATGGTGGTTTTGGGCCCATGACAGGTCATGAAATCCTGCCCTGATCTGAGATAGAGAATTGCCCTTAAGATTAGGTTAAGAATGATGGCAATCGATGGCCCTGATGCAATCTAAAACAATCAGAAAATAAACTATTTTTTTAATTATTTATGATATGTCCAGTTAGGTTTAAGTTAACTGGGGTTATCAAATAAAGTTTGGCTTGGGATTGAGGGTTTGGTAGTTGATTAGGTTAGGTTGAGTCAAGATGCAGAATGTAGTAGAAATTAGTAAATTAGGATTTCAGTGGTTGCAGAGTTTGACATAGATCCTGATGCAAAAAAAAATCAAAAAAAACATGGAACAGAGGATGGACAGTGATGATGAAACCTACCAAATTTAATATAGAACAAAAATCACATGATGATGCAAACCTAGGGTTTTTTTGACTGCTGCAGAAATTATCAGGATTCTATTAGGGTTTCTATTATGTCAAGTTTTAGAGATTTAGGATTTCAGTAAAATTAATTAAAAATTTTGATAATTACTAGGACATAATAGAGGACTTGAAGTGCAAATTTTGTAGAAAAATATAATGTTTATGATGCCAAAATTAGATGAAACCTAGATACCTAATTCAGTGGACAGAATGCAGAATTAGGGTTTGTGAATCAAAGCAAATAAAAACCATCCTAAACCTGCTCTGATACCTAATTCAGGATTTAATCCTGCAATCACTCCCGGAGTCATTTTCTCAATTTGTCTTGAATTATCACATGAACAAACTGAACACTTCCTTGCTTGAGCTGTTAAATATGTTAAAAATAGCGGAGAGCCACATTAAGAAAGAAAAGGCTCCACTTCTTTTTGTTGATAAGACCAATAAGAAGAAATCAGGCAAAAAGGATTTTAATAGGAGGCTAAACCCTAAGAGTGGCATCAATAAGAATAAGAAAGGAAAGAAGGCCTCCAAACAGTCGACCTGTTTCTTTTGCGGCAAAGCGGGACATTGGAAAAGGAATTGCAAGGCTTACCTTGCAACTGTAAAGCCTGGTGCATCAGATGCGCCAAAAGGTATGTATGAGATACATGCTATATTGACATTAAATTCATCTATATTAAATACTTGGGTATTGGATACCGCTTGTGGTTACCATATATGCAAATCTTTGCAGGACCTCCACAAGCTTAAAGTATTGAAGGAAGGTGACTTCAATCTCTACGGTGCTAGTGGTGATATCATCCAAGCAGAAGCTGTAGGGACCTATATTCTGAAGTTGCCTTCAGGGAAGATCTTGGAGTTAGAAAATTGTTATTATATGCCTAAGATTATTAGGAACATTATATCTATTCCCTTGTTATTAAAACAAGGATATGTAATGGATGTAACGAGCACTAGTTGCTCGATAATGTTATCTAATGAATTTGTTTGTTCTGGCATATTTAGCAATAGGCTCTTAACTATTTCTTCCAATGATAGTGTTTTTCATGTCAATAATAAAAGAAAAAGAGAAGACTTTAATGATACTTTACTTTGGCATCATCGACTTGGTCATGTTAATGAGTCTAGGATAAGCAAGTTATACAAGAAAAAATTCCTTGATCCTTATGAGTATGAATCATTAGGAACTTGCGAATCATGTCTCATGGGTAAGATGACCAAGACTCCATTTACTGGACATGGAGAAAGGTCAACTGAGTTATTAGGACTTATACATACTGATATATGTGGTCCAATGACAACTCAGGCCAGAGGTGGATACTCATATTTTATCACTTTTACAGATGATTTATCTAGGTTCAGATATGTGTATCTTATGAAACATAAATCTGAAGCCTTTGATAAATTTAAGGAATATCAAAGTATGGTCGTAAAACAAACCGGGAAAAGTATTAAAGTTCTTCGATCTGATCGAGGAGGAGAATACTTATCCACGGAGTTTTTAGACTATCTTAAAGTTAATGGAATTCTTTCTGAATGGACCCCTCCATATACACCACAGCTAAATGGTATAGCTGAAAGGAGGAATCGTACCTTATTAGATATGGTACGATCCATGATGTGCATCACAAATTTATCCATTTCCTTCTGGGGTCATGCCCTAGAAACTTCTGTTTACATTCTGAACAAAGTACCTTCTAAATCCGTTGTTAGTACTCCATATAAAATTTGGAGTGGAAAGAAACCGTATCTTAAATATTTTAAGGTATGGGGATGTCCAGCTTATGTTAAAAAAAAATTTGGACATAAGTTGGAACCTAGAGCGGACAAATGTCTATTTGTAGGATATCCTAGAGAGGGTAGAGGATATCTGTTTTACCATCCAACTGAACAAAAGATTTTTGTCAGCAGACATGCCACTTTTCTAGAAAAAGAGTTTATTTTAGAAAAGGGAAATGGTAGAAATATTGAACTTGGAGAAGTACAAGAAACACAGATAGACAATTCTCAATCAATAGAACATATAGTTAGATCAGAACCAGAACACAAAACTCCTCCCCGTAGGTCTGATAGAGTGTCACGGGCACCTGAGAGGTATGGGTTTATTATTGAAAATAATGAAGCCCAAGTCATTCAAAATGATGAACCTCTGACCTATACGGAAGCTATCTTGAGTACTGATTCAGATAGATGGCAAGAAGCCATGGAATCCGAGATGGACTCTATGTATGTCAAAAGTATGGTCTTTGGTCGATGCACCAGAGGGTGTTAATCCTATTGGGTGCAAATGGGTCTATAAGAAAAAGATTAGGGCTGATGGCCAAGTTGAAACCTATAAAGCTAGATTAGTGGCAAAAGGTTTTAGACAAAAACAGGGAATTGATTATGATGAAACATTCTCACCTGTTGCCATGCTCAAATCAATTCGGATTTTACTTGCTATAGCAGCATACCACGATTATGAGATCTGGCAGATGGATGTGAAGACTACATTCCTCAATGGTTTCCTTGAGGAAGAAGTCTACATGTCACAGCCAGAAGGTTTTATTTCAAAGAATAAACCTAATCAAGTATGCAAGCTAAAGAAATCCATTTATGGATTAAAGCAAGCTTCAAGGAGTTGGAACATCCGTTTTGATGAAACTATTAAAAGGTTTGGTTTTATCAAAAATATGGATGAACCCTGTGTTTATAAGAAGACTAGTGGGAGTGCCATAGTCTTCTTGGTTCTGTATGTAGATGACATACTCCTCATTGGGAATGATATCCCAATGTTACAATCAGTCAAGGTTTGGCTATCAAACCAGTTTTTCATGAAAGATTTGGGAGAAGTATCCTATATACTAGGTATTAAGATCTATAGAGATAGGTCTAAGAGGATGCTAGGTTTATCCCAGTCTAGGTACATTAACCAAGTGCTGAAAAGAATCAGCATGGATGGAAGTAAAAGAAGTTATCTTCCTATGAGTCAAGGCATATACATCTTTCTAAAAGGATGTCTCCTAAGACACCTGAAGAAAGAAACAGAATGAATTCTATACCTTATGCTTCGGCAATAGGGTCCATAATGTATGCCATGTTATATACCAGGCCTGATGTGGCATATGCTTTAGGCATTGTCAGTAGGTTTCAGGCTGATCCAGGAGAGGATCATTGAAAAGTAGTTAAAAATATTCTTAAGTACCTGAGAAGGACTAAGGATATTTTCTTGGTTTATGGTGGTTCTGATCTTAAACTAGAAGCTTATTCTGATTCTAGTTTTCAATCAGACCCTGATGATAGCAAATCCATTTCGGGATATGTTTTTATCCTAAATGGTGGAGCAGTGAGTTGGAAGAGTACCAAGCAGCAGACTATAGCTGACTCAACCACAGAGGCAGAATACATAGCTATCAGTGAAGCCACCAAGGAAGCAGTCTGGATGAAGAAGTTCATCACAGAGTTGGGTGTTGTTCCTGAGATTGAAAACCCAGTGCCACTTTATTGTGACAACACTGGAGCTGTTGCTCAAGCCAAGGAACCAAGAGCTCATCCTAAGTCCAAGCACATTCTGAGACGCTTCCATCTCATCTGAGAAATAGTAGAAAGACAAGATGTCTACATAAATAGAGTTGATACAAAGAACAACGTAGCAGACCCGTTCACTAAGGCTCTACCACAGCGAGAGTTTGATCGCCACCTCGAGAGTATGGGATTAAGATTTAAAGGCGATTGGCTTTAGTGCAAGTGGGAGATTGAAAGGGATATGCCTTACAAGCCAATCTATGTTGTATCTCCCAAACCATTGTAATTGACAATATTCTAATAAAGGCATTATTTTTCATCATACGCTGTGTTTATTATTATATGATGAATCCCATAGATTAGGGCTATGATTTTAGGGTTATGATGAGATCATACCAGTGAGACCTAAAGTCTTAAAACCTTAATCTAAAATATTCCTAGTCAAAGGAACCCTGAGTAGGGGATCAGGGTTTTTCCGGTAAAACTAGCACATCCCATGTATACTGGAGAGGGTGACTGCTCTCACAGTCACTTGTGTATGACACTAATACTAGGATGTGGGTGCTCATTAGAGAATGAGTTCACTGATATGATCCAACTTGAGAACATCTAATGGAGTCTTAGCTACATATCAATAGAAAGTTCTCATAGTGGGAGTGGTACAAGTAATCCTTTGACCTGAGACTGCCATAAGTACCTTATGTACATGAACCAATGCTTTGGTTCAATCCTAATCATGACACTGAGTCATGCACATGATTGATACTGGGAATGGTGAATTGGATATGAAGGTAATGAGTAGGTCAACAAGGAATCGATCACTCTTAGTAAGAGGAGATTGCATCTAGCTAGTTATCAATCGGATGATGATTCAGGGAATCTTTGATCAAAGTAAAGATATTAGAGATGGTTTCTAATATCAAGATAATTGAATCATCAATATAAGATTGAGCTAGAAACAGATATAATATTGGATTTGACATATATCTATATCCATAATTATATTTTGGGTGCAGGCTAATCGAAGGATTTAATTGTACGGTAACTTTCTACCAAAGGGTAGTTTTGGTATTTCACCAGAATTTCCATATCTTTCGGGTAGATATGACACGTTGCTAGACGTCAATCTTATCTTGTGGGTTGATCAAATTTAATGATCATTTATTAGGAAGAGTCCTAATTGATCAAAATTGGGTAAGCCCGATTTGACCTAAATCGATTAGAAAGAGTTCTAATCAAATTAGGTCAACTTGTATTCGAACCCACTGCTGGCTAGATGTGGAATCCAATGGGTCACACACTTAAGAGAATTGATCAAGGGTTTAAATTTGTAATTAAATCATCTTTGCATGATGACACTCTAGCAGGTGTTGCAAATCCTAGCTTCTATGCGAATTAGATTTGAATTAGGGTTCTGGATTGGTTCAATTTGGGTTCTAATTGGATCTAATTAGACCCTAATTGAGGTTATAGGGATTATGGCTAACCCTATTGGCTAACCATGTATCTAGGCTAGCCCCCCACCCGCCCCTTAGCATTTTCATGCCAAAAATGCCAAGAGTCCATGCGCTAATGGACTCTTGGCACGCCATTTGGAAGAGTCCATGGTGCATGGACTCTTGGTGCGCTCCGTAAAAAAAATTTTGGTGTTTTATATGGGGTGGCTTTTCCTTCTCTCTTTTAGCGCCTCAATTGTCCCCCCTTGGATTGGAATACAAGGGTTGATGTTTTTTTGAGAAAGGCAGAAAGCATTCGTTGCTTCCCGGTTGCGCGAAATAACATCTCTTCGGAGATTAAAAGTCGCGACTCCTTTCTTTTAAAAACATCGTGATTTTTCATTTAAGAAAAGCCGTGGGATTTATCTGGAAGGCCGTGAGAAGGAAGGATGGGGCGTGAGAAAATGAGAAAGGGCGTGAGAAGTTTTTCACGAAGAGTTGTGTGGGCGCCTCTCTGAGATCTATTTAAGGGGTCAGGAAAATCAGAACTCGGTAATTTTTATTCTTCTTCCTCTCCTAAAGACTCTTTCTCTCTTTTCTTGTTATTTCACTATTTCCTTTACAGAGTACACCTATATCGAAACTCTACTACTGAACAAGAATAAGAGCGAAAGTCTCCGACGGTAAAGGAAAGAAGGAGTTCTGATTTTGTTCTTTCTTTCTTACATTAAGACATTCTTGTCTTAATTTCTCCTCTAATTTAAGACAAGCCTAAATCCCCTTAGGACAAAGTCTTATCTTCAAGACAAGAGTGTCTTAGAGGGTCAAGGTCTTAGTGGAAGGAGGAGAAGAGATAAAAGAAAGGAAGGCAACCTCTTGTGTGGAAGAATTCCAGCCTTAATCCAAAGAATTGAGTTTTAGGAAGAAGAACTCAATAGGAAGAACCATTGGACAAGAAGATAGTGTTCTTGATCATTGCTCTGTGTGGATCACCATCGGAGGGCGGACACTTGGACGCCTGGTGAATTCAAATAGCCCGTTGATCTTCAAGTTTTAAGTCTTCATAAATTGGAATTAGCGATTACAGGTTGGTATTCTAATTCAATTTGCATAGAAATGTTTGTCTTCTTACATTCTAGTCTTATTAAGGAGTTTCTGTTTTAGGGTTTTTGTGCATATTAATTTTAATTTTTGAAATTACCTTGCCGCTGCATTACACCGGAACCCTACACTCAGGCCTTGAGTCGACACTTCACCCTTCAAGTGTCGACACTTGATCCTTAGGTGTCGACACTTCATTTTCAAGTGTCGACACTTGCCTGTGCCATACTGAAACTTTGTTGATACTTCTTCAAATTGAAAATTTAACCTCTTCAAGTTCTTCCATATTAATTCCAAAGTCCATATACTTGATTTTTCATTAATTTAAGTACTTTTTCAACTGAAATACAAGCATTTCTTCATTCAACATGGTTGAGTACTAAGATCTGAAAAATACACTTAAAATATAGTTAGTACTCATATATACTTAAACATTTTGTCAATCATCAAAATCAAGACCAGAGTCAACAATCTCCCCCTTTTTGATGATGACAAAACCTTTAAGTATATGAATAGGGTAAGCTTAAAAAGATTAACAATAAGATAAACATGTAAGCTCAAAATAATAAGCACCAAACTCCCCCTCAAAATATGATCCAAAAAAAATCTTCAAAAATATTTTTCAAAATATGCATAATTTTTAAATTTTCAAAATTTCTTCTTCTTACTAATTCTTTCCTTTAGATAAAAACATTTTACATTCTTCTCCCCCTTTTGCACTTTCTTTCATTTCTCAAATGATTTTTCATGTTTATCCAATTTTCACCTTTTCATACTTAACAATTTTCTCCCCCTTTTTGACATCATGAAAAAGGGTGAAAGGCAATACAAAGTGGGAATGAAGTCAGAAAGAATAGCAAGTAGGTCATCAAAATCAATGCATGAAATCAAATAATTATGATATCAATTGAATATGATACAAATTGAACATGATACCACAGAATGTAAGCAAATGCAAGAAATGATTTGATGTATATTATCCATTCGCCTTACTTGTTCATGGGATAAGGTCACAGCGGCACCCCTACACGTCATAAGAGAGCCCATTGAATGGGAAGAGAGGGTCTTTAAGCCCTACTTATCTCCTATGACCGGACGGCCATGGTGACTAACCCAATCCGAAGCGGTTACTAGGAATTCTTTTAAAAATAATTTTAATACCAATAGAATATGATACCATTTGAATGTAACTCCCCTCAAAGAATTAGATTTGAAAACAAGAAGGAGTATCAGAGCAATATAAGAAAAGCATGATATCAACAAGATATTCAAAGCATCAAATATGATAACAAATCTTTGGATACTCTCCCTGAATATTATTCCTCCTTTAAAAATATGCATTTATTTCAGGAATAAAACATGAAAGCTTATGCATCAAGATTTAAGATTTTTCAAGATATTCATGATTTTCAAAATACAAAGCATTTATATCACTTAAAAACTTTCAGTGTAATTTTAAATTCATTTTAAGATGATTTGATATCCATACAAATGCTAGAAGTAATATGATATCAAGTTTAGCTACTAGAGCAAGGGTTTGTCAATATGCATACATTCTTCTTAAATGTAATCCTTAAACTACCAGTTCTATACTTGATTCAAATCAATTCTAACTTAAGCATAGATGCCAACAATGAAAGCACATAAATCATAACATTTTACTTGAAATAATTCAAAAACTGTATTAATCAAAATCAAGTGAAGGTCTTACAATCATAAGTTTAATCATGATAGCATGAAATTCATCAACACCAAAAAGTTCATGATCATAGCCAATGATGATAAGTCCAAACTTGATTTTAATTAACTATTTAAAATAATTTTTCAAAGTAATTGATGCAATAAAAATTAATCTACATTTTTATTTATGGAAGGAGATGTTTAGAATTTACCAATATACAAAGTCCTTCCTTTTACCATTTAGTTCAAAATGTAGCTTGTCCACTTCTTTAAATTGTCTTATACAACCTCTTTTCAAGAACTTCCTTTCTTCATGTTGGGTTGCAAGACATTCCTGCGAAACAAATTAAGTGGACATTTTTGGTACCCAAACTTTCTTGGATCCTTTATGATTAGTAATTATGGTTCCTTTTGGAACTCAAACTTTTCTTGATCTAGAAGGATAAGCATTAAAACCATATTTAGAAGATAAATTGAAAGAAGTAGGAATAGAGAAATTTTTCAAATGTTTTTGCTTCTTTTCCTCAACCAAAATATTTTTATCACATAAATCTTTCAAAATAACATTTTCTTTTTTCTAAAATTCTTTTTCTTTAGAAAAATTATTCTTTTCATTTTTTAAAATATAAATCTTGGCATTTAAATCATCATTTTTATTTGCAATATTGGTGTCGTCAAGAGAAAATGAATCTACATGCCTATTTAATTTCTTGTGCTCAATTTTTAGCAATCTATATTCATGCACAAGATCATTAGATCCATCATGTGATTCTTTAAAGGTAAAATCATAATTATTTTTAGCATATACCTTTTTCTCATTTGCCATGAAGCAAAGATGGGCAACTTCATCATCCTACTTGAATCTTCGCTATCGCTCCAAGTTGCCATCATTGCCTTGAATTTCTTTTTAGCCTTGAGGGCTATTATCTTCTTATTTACATAAGCTTCCACTATCCTTTGCCATATGTTCAACTCATAGGTTATGAGTGAATCGATAAGCCTCCAAAGGTAAGGTTTCTACATCTTTAGCTTCTTGGATCGCCGTCACCTTTGGATCCCATGATTTTGGTAAGGATCTAAGAATTTTGTTCACCAAATCAGCATTAGTATAGATTTTGCCAAGACTTTTTAATTCATTAGTCATAAATCTTGAAAATATATCAGATATAGATTCATAATGCATCATTTCAAAAATTTCAAAAGAATGTACAAGTAAATTAATTTTAGTGTTCTTCACTTGAAGGGTACCCCATGAGTAATTTCAAGTGTGTCCCATATTTCCTTCGCTGATATGCATGTAGAAATTCTATTAAATTCATTTAAGTCCAATGCACAATAAAGCAAGTTCATTGCTTTAGCATTGATTTCAGTTTGTTTAATATCATATTCATTCCAATCCTCTTCGAGCTTTGGAATGAAAATACCATTAACCAAAATGGAAGGAATATGAGGACCACTAAGAATAATTTTCTAAAAAAGATAACTAATAGATTGAATATAGATGCGCATGCGAGTTTTCCAAAATGTGTAATTTATGCCATTGAAAAATGGTGGTCTAACACTAATACCTACAAGGGTTACCATGAACTTTAGCTCAAAATCGTTAGATTTTCAAACAGAGCACTCGCTCTGATACCAAATGAAGGCTCAGGTAGGCAACCCAAGAGGGGGGGTGAATTGGTTTTTATAAAACTTTTGTACTATTTAAAAGATGAACTAAAGCAAGTATGTGCTAATGCAATTCAAGTGCTTGTGTATTTCAAATAAATGCAGCGAAAATAAAGAAATAATGGCACAAGAAGAACAATCATACAAACACAAAGGTTTATAGTGGTTCGGTGACAACCAAGCACCTACATCCACTCCCCAAGAATCCTTTGGAAATTCCACTAAGTTTGGTTTTATAACTTAGACTCACCAACAACCTTTACAACTTGTTTTGTCTTCGGGCTCACAAGTCAAACCCTAGTTGGTTTCAAGGCTCACCAACAACCACCCTTGGTTTTACGGGATAACCAAGAACCTAAACAACTTGTTTTGGCTTCGGGCTCATAAGTAAAATCCTAGTTGGTTTTAAGGCTCACCAACAACCACTTTGGTTTTCAAAGGCTTACCAAAAATCTCTTTGGTTTTTCAAGGCTCACCAAAAACCTTAAGTAAAACAATGTAAGAGCATGTATAAATGAATACAATAAAAGCTTTCTAAAATAAAATAAATATCTCTTTGAAGCCCTTGATTGTTGATGAAGATCTTGTCTTCAAGTTAATGAAGCCTTTGATTGATGCTTGTAGATGTAGACTTTGAATGCTCTCTTTGAAACTTGGAAGCTTGAAGGCTTTGAATCACTCAACTCTTGAATCCTTAAAGAATATTCAAAAAACTCACCAAAGGATTGCTTTCCCATTTGATTTTTGATGTTTATATAGCTCTCCAAACCATAGATGACTGTTTATGACCGTTGGGGATGAAGATATGGCCGTTTGAAGCAAGTTGGAGAAGTTCTGCAGCTTTTGAAAACTAGCCGTTACTGTTCAAGTGTCGACACTTGAACAGTAAGTGTCGACACTTGAACAGTAAGTATCGACACTTGAACAGTAAGTGTCGACACTTGAACAGTGCAAGTATCGACACTTGCTACAGTAGGTCAACACTAGAACACTATTCACAGCCAATTTGATTTTTCATATTTTCTGTATTTTTCTTGTTCTCAGGCCTTGAGTTGATACTTCACTCTTCAAGTATCGACACTTGATCCTCAGGTGTCGACACTTCATTTTCAAGTGTCGACACTTGCCTGTGCCATACTGAAACTTTGTTGATACTTCTTCAAATTGAAACTTTAACCTCTTCAAGTTCTTTCATATTAATTTCAAAGTCCATATACTTGATTTTTTATTAATTTAAGAACTTTTTTCAACTGAAATACAAGCATTTCTTCATTCAACATGGTTGAGTACTAAGATCTGAAAAATATACTTAAAATACAGTTAGTACTCATATATACTTAAATATTTTATCAATCATCAAAATCAAGACCAGAGTCAACAAGGGTTAATCAAAATAGCAATTAAAAATTAAGAAAATGAATTAAGGTTTGAAGGAAATCAGGATTAGGGCTAAAAGCTGGCAACCTAGGAAGAAGAAGCTCTTGGACTTGGACGGTAGCAAGGGCTTCAATTCCTTGGGCATGGCTGATCTCCAGGGATGCAAAGGGATGCTAAGGCAGTAGGGTTTCAATCAAGGAACACAAGGAGAGCACTCAAAGAAAGAACCAAAACTCAAACACAAGGCAATTGATCATAATTTCAACAATGTTTATTCATAAGAAAAAGATGCTTATAAGAGGGGGAGGGGTGGGGTATTTATAGAGTTTCCATGCTCTCACTAACCATGGTTACACTTGGATTACAAATTCTCTTCCAAATTAGAATACAAGTCCTCTCCTAGCTATTTTAGAATTACAAAGTTTAAAAAGATTAGAAATCCCAACTAGGTTACGAAAAGTCTTGGTCTTCTCCCAATTTTCTTCAACTTGGACTTAGTCAAACACTCTTGGATGCCTCTCCTTTGGGTGTGTGGGCTTTAGGGGAGCAATGGGGAGGTCGGCCATGGGCTTGGAGGGCTTGGGCTTGGGGCCCCTGGAAGCTAGGGTGCCTGGTTCCTTAGGCTGGCATATTCCCGGCATCAAAAGGGAATCTTGGTTCTCTTATTTTGGGCTTGCTTTCTGGGCTTGAATTTGGAGGCTTGGAGTGCTGGGATAGCCTGGTAAACATAAGCTCCTGGCATATAGAATATTCTAGAAGCATCTGGAGGGAATCTGGCATCTGAAATGGTACCCGGGAAAAATCAGGACACCTGGGTGTCGATTAAGCTCTCCTAAGCTGGTGTAACTACTTCTGGCTTCAGAATGAGGTTTGGTGGAACTCCGAAATAGTATACCCTCCTCTCTTGTACAAGAAGTGAACTCACACTGGCTTCATACCGGTATATAAGACTCAATGTACTGGACTAGGTTGAGGGTTGAGACAAATCAACTAACCTCAACTTATTACAAGACTCAATCCTAGTTGATTACAAAACTTTGATACATGGCTAGGTAAACCAAATAGGGCCCAATAATCTGTGTCTGATCCTAGTGCCCCCACCAGAAAGGACTCACAGGTTGAAAGTGAACCACTTTCACTGAAGTCGAGGAGACCCTCGCACTTCAACCTATTTATCATGTTCTTGTTAATATGACCTAGCCTACAATGCCATAGGTACGCATCATTGACATTATCTATCCTAGGGAGTTTGCTAGACATGTACAATATACTAACAGGTCGCAATAGTACATAAATGCCATTATTCATATATCCATTCATTATAATATAACCATTCCAAATGATTTTGCAAATGTCATTCTTTATTGATAGTTCATAACCATATATGGCCAATTGGCCTATAGAAATAACATTTAAAATAAAAGATGGACAATAATGATACTCATTCAAAATGATTGTATAAAACTCGAAAACTAGTTTGAGGACTCCCAACGCCAGGACTGGACTTGGCTTCTATTTTCCACGTTCGAGAATCTCTCACCATCCTCGAATCTTCTACTAAGTTGAAGTCCCAGCAAAGAATTGCAAATCTGAATTGGACTTCCTGTATCCAATACCCAGTTAGTAGTATCGCAGATAGAGAAACTACAAGGTGTTATCATATAAATACCTTGTCCAGCACCTTCTGGCTGCTCCTCTTCTTGGACTTGTTCGGGTCAAGGGATGCAATGTAAAGAGGATAATTCCTCTTCCAATGTCCCCGCTTCTTGCAGAAGAAGCACTCTGCTTGGCTCTTATCAGCCTTCTCCTTCTTGGCCTAACTGGGCCCAAAAGCATTCTGCACATGTTTCCTTTTACTTTTCTTTTTCCCTTTCTTGAAGGGATGATGCCTTGCTGAAGATCCTCCCATTAGATTTACCACCTCTTTGTTCAGATGGTGATCTTTCTCATAAGTCTGCAGCAACCCCAACAGATCGTGGTTGTTAACTGCAGGCTTATTCATTCTATAATGATCAAGAAAATCTAGATAGGAAAAGGGGAGAGAATTCAAAATCGCATGCTTCCCAAGCTGTTCATGCAAGGGACATCCGAGCTTGCTCAGGCACTCAATCATCTCGATCATGTATAATACATGATCAGTAATGAGGCCCCATCACGCATCCATGCATTGTAGATAGCACAAGAGACCCTGTAGCTCTCAACATTGTCTGGTGTCCCGAAAGACTCCTTCAACCTTTGAAGAATTTCTTCAGACTGGGCTTTTTCGAATTTATGACTGAACTCATCGTTTATCATTGCCAACATTATGCATTGGATAGTGGTCCTGCCAGAGAGCCACTTCTGATAAGTGTCTTTGATCAAACCTCGAGCATAGGGAGCAGGGGTTTCAGGTGTCGGATCCGATATCATATACAAGATCTGTTCATGTTCCAGGACAATCCTTAGCCTTCGATACCAGCTATCGAAGTTGGGACCCTTAAGCTTCTCGTTATCGAGAAGAGATCGGAGCGACAGGCTAGAAGACTTCTAAAAGGAAAACCAAAGTTTATTAGTGTATATGAATTATTATCTTATAGACATGGACTTTAAGCTAAAGGCCCTCCCATTATTTTGTTCAGACTGGTAGCCTTTACCTCCAATCTGAGGAATCACTTTGATTTCTAAGTGGGTACTAGAGTCCAATAGACAATACATGAGCCCGACTTTGGCCGGCCCATCCATGCATGTCTAAAGGTAGGTTCTTCAACCAATTACTTCTCCAAGTAACCTCTAGTATTTAAGTTTTGCCCCAAGGTGCACTTCAATCGGCCTTTGGGCCTATATTGAAGGTCCCGGTTAGGTCCAACCATTAACATGATAAAATTTGATGCTTCTAACTAACGAATAGTCAAGCATGACTTTGGCCGGCCCACCTGACCACCATTAAGAGAGTCGCACTAAGCCATCATATTAGGAACAACAATTCCAATAGCCCGATGAACACCCAATCTTTGGATCTGCCATGAATACCCAATTATTGGATCCATTACCATTCCACTTAATGGGGGGCTAAGGCTCGGTTATCTCCATAACTTTGTCTTTTTATGGACCTAATAATTTAGATGGTTTAATCTTATTATGACAGAAAAAGAGATGAGAAGATATGGATCAACCTCCCACTGACCACATCAGCAATCAAGGAGGGTTACTCATAACTAATGATCCATGGGCACCTAAAATCAGTCAAGACTGATTAATCTTGGGTGACATGGGTTAACACGAGTCAGTGAGCTATCTTATCAATTCTGATCGACCATATTGGTGGGTTCCACCATTAACCGTCTTGCCTTAGACACCAACCAAGTTGGCCAGATAAGAGGTAGCCCCAAAGAACCATGATCAAGATGCCAAACTTATCTCGGACACCAATTGTATCATCAAACTCAATTAGACTAGCCTAAAGACTCGGGCTGTCCACTGAGCCATAAATAAGGTCCATTTAGATCTATGGACTTATCAGTCTAACTATTAGAGATCTATAGAGTAGAAGTCCTAACTCAATATTTGATTAGAATGATTCTCCACATAATCTAATGTATCTAAACTTAGGTCTAACCCAGTTAAGGAACTAATAGAAGCTAACCCATGATCCTTAAGGCTTATTAAAATGACTTAAAATCTTTGAATCATATTCCTATAGTTTTTAGTCATTCAAAGTGACTTAATTCTTAATTAAGTTCAATAGCCTTAATAAATTAAAATAATTTTAATTTATAAATATAAAATAATTTTACAACAATAAAAAATTTGAATTCACTATTTTTGTAACTTTTCATGTCAAATGTCGACTCACCAGGGGCAAGTGTCCACACTAGGTGTCGACACTTGGATCGACTCAAGGCCTGAGACAAGAAGAAACATAACACTATGTTTTCTGGGAAACACTTATGAGTCGACACCTTCAAAGTAAAGTGTCGACTCACGAGCCCAAGTGTCAACACTTCCGATCAAGTGTCGACACTTCAACCTTCATGAGTCGACTCAAGAGGTCGACTCAAGGCCTGTCACAGGGCAATAACAGCGATTTCAAATCCAAAGTTTCACCAAACTTTCAATCAAATTTGATCAAAACAAAACTCTTAGATCTTATCTAAATTTGTTTTAAGATCATAATATAGGATTAAAACATTTTTAATCTACATTTTCTTTTATCTTTTCTCTTCATGAGTCAAACACAAGCGGCACCCCTACATGCCATAGGAGACCCCCATTGAATGGGAAGAGAGGGTCTTGCAGCCCTACTTCTCTTCTATGACCGGACGGCCATGGTAAAGCACTCATTCCAAGTACTTTAAAAGAAAAACATGATATTAAAGCATGCTAAAATTATTATACTATGATGAACCTGGGCTCTGATACCATTGAAGGGCAAAACGGATGCATACCAATATACAACAGTAAGGCAGAAACATGCATTTTAAAACTATTTTAAAATGAGCACAGCGGAAGACTTGGTAGATCGATCAAACGATCTACCAATCTACCTGCAACAAGATCTGGTATAATGATATAGCATGCAATAAACATCAAAAATAAGATAAA
This sequence comes from Areca catechu, assembly GCA_021397845.1. Lineage (NCBI taxonomy): Eukaryota > Viridiplantae > Streptophyta > Magnoliopsida > Arecales > Arecaceae > Areca > Areca catechu. The sequence goes on from CM038050.1 coordinate 73,679,251, forward strand.
ACTCAAAGATATAAAGATACCTTACTGTTATACCTTTGATGGATGCAGTGGCGGTGCTCCAAGGATGGTTCTCTTGAGCCACACACATGTCTGGCCTCTACAGGTAGTTCACACTAGGGCTCGACTCTGATCAACTCCCTTGAAGTGCTAGCTCCTTGGGATCCTTGAGACCGATCTGCTTCTTCCTAAAAGACGAGGAGGAGAGGTGGACCCTTCCTAGATAGCTCTCTTTCCAAGACCTAGCTTAAGTGCTAGGTAGCTTATACCCAATGTCCAAATCCTCACAAGCCCCTTTCTTCCCTCTCGGAATCTCAGCAGCATAGAGATTCAGAGACCAAGAACCAATTTCCATCATCCAGCAGCCCAAAAATAACTCTAATTTAAAAAAGTAGCCATGGGAGGAAGAAAGAGGAAGGAGGAGAGATTGGGGGAGAATATGGGGAGGCATTCCAAAAAGGTTCCAAGCACAAAAGGCAAGTATGACCATCATACTATTATAGCTTGAAGCCAAAACCGGTCAGATTTCGAATTTCGCACTCGAAATTTGAAGTCAACCTTCCCAAAATTCTTTCCAGAATTATGCTCATCAAAGCAAGTGTCGACTCATGCAAAAATGCCAAGTGTCGACACTTTCCAACTGTCGACTCAAGCAAGTGTCCATACTTGGAACAAAGTAAATCATATTGACTTCGGGTGACAACAAATGATTCTCAATCATCGATTAGCCATAAGATCATATAGAAATCCTCTATGGTGTATGACACCATAGGTTCGAATACTAAGCCGGTAGTACTAAAACATTTCCAGTACCAGTCAAAGTCCTCATCTAGCAATGATACCCGATATCCGGAAAGGTCAAAGATGCAAAGCACCTCACAAGAACCTCTAGCATATGGTTGCCGCATAATTCATCCCTTTGACCTTACAATGCTCCAGATGACCTAGGATTAGACTGCCAACCATAATTTGGTCTATCCACATCATGTCTCAACCTCACAAGTTCTGTGACTCCTCACAAGAACTATCCTGACCAAGATTTTGCTGAATTGAGACATAATGAGTCATTCACTCCAAACTATTTGGAGAGGTCAATTCCATCTTGATCCACCACCGCTCCACAAGTACTTGACTATACCCAGAAACCTTTTGTCACTGGATTAGAAATCCAGATAGTCCGGCACCAAAGTATAGTGAGTTGCTTGCAAGCTGCCATGGTGATCTCAGGTCTGTGGGACACATATATCCGTATCCCTTCGCGAGCAACCCTTTGGCAGAAGGGAGTTCCACAGATGGTCACGTTTAATGAGATGTCACACATTTCACTTGCATGTCACACCAGTGTCTCCACATTCCTTGGTTAAGAGGACAACGAACAAATGCAATATACAACAACCTATACTTGATACATCATCGTCCTATAATAATGTATCCTTTGGTTGTGAACCGATTTAAGAACTACTTGATATATCCTCTCTATATCAAACAATGTAGTTCTAAGGACTCCATCACACAAGAGTTCTTTACAGGAAAATAAATATGATGGATAGCCAAAATAAATAACTTTTATTTATTAAAAAAATCATATACAAAATATAAAATATCACAACCATCTACAGCTTAGACGATTGGCTTTGGGACATAATTTCCAACAACTCCCACTTGGACTAAAGCCAATCAGTACAGAATATCATTCCCATTTTTCATTTACAATAGTCGAACTCTTGAACTTCGACGGCTTTAGTGAAGGGGTTAGCCAGGTTCTCCTTTCCATCGATCTTTTGAAGGTCAATGTCACCTCGTTCCATGATCTCTAGTACAAAGTGATAACGCCGTAGAATATGCTTTGTGCGGTGATGAGACTTCGACTCCTTGGCTTGGGCAATGGCTCCAGTGTTGTCACAGTACACCAGAACAGGACCATTCAGGGAAGGTGCCACTCCCAGCTCGCCAAGGAACTTCTGCAACCACACAGCTTCCTTCGCTACATCAGATGCTGCAAAGTACTCTACTTCGCATACTGAGTCCGCCACAGTAGGCTGCTTGGAACTTTTCCAGCAGACAGCTCCTCCGTTCAGGGTAAAGATAAAACCTGACACACTCTTGCTATCATCTTTATCTGACTGAAAACTGGAGTCAGTATACCCCACAAGTTTCAAGTCGGATTCTCCATAAATTAGCCATTGGTCCTTAGTATTTCACAAATACTTAAGGATGGTCTTTATCACTTTCCAATGAGCTTCACCTAGGTCAGACTAGTATCTGCTCACTATGCCTAGTGAGTATGCCACGTCTGGTCAAATACATGTCATGGCATACATGATAGAACCCATTATCGAAGCATATAGAATTCTACTCATATGCTCTCTCTTTTCAGGAGTTGTCACACAATTTCTTTTGGAGAGATCAATTCCAGTGCCTATCAGGAGATAGCCCTTCTTGGAATTCTCCATACTGAACCATTTCAGTACGGTGTCGATGTACGTAGACTGGGACAGTCCTAGAAGCCTCTTAGATCTATCTCTATAGATCTTCATACCTAGTATATAAGAGGCTTCACCCAAGTCCTTCATAGAGAACTGAGATGATAACCATACCTTTATTCCTTGTAGTACTGCGATGTCATTCCTGATTAAGAGAATGTCATCCACATATAATACAAGGAATACAATCACAGAACCGTTAGCCCATTTGTAAATGCAAGGTTCTTCTCCATTCCTAACGAAGCCATACAACTTGATACACTTATCAAATCGCATGTTCCAACTCCTTGATGCTTGCTTCAGTCCATAGATGGACTTTTGAAGCTTGCACACCTTTGACTCATTTATGGATGTGAATCCTTCAGGTTGTATCATATACACCTCCTCTTCCAGCTCACCATTCAAGAAAGTTGTTCGGATATCCATTTGCCTGATTTCATAGTCAAAGTGTGCTGTTAAAGCAAGCATAATCCAAATGGATTTGAGCATTGCCACAGGAAATAACGTCTCATCATAGTCAATACCATAACGTTGACGATACCCCTTGCAACCAGATGGGCTTTATAGGTCTCCACATTTATGTCTGCGCCCCTTTTCCTTTTGAAAATCTATTTGCACCTGATGGGTTTTATCCCTTCAGATGGATCAACCAATGTCCATACATTGTTGATCTCCATGGACTCCATTTCGGATCTCATGGCTCCAAGCCATTTCTCAGAGTCAGACCTCTGTAATGCATCCATATAGGTGATCGGATCCTCATTGTTCTCATCGAGTTCAATGGGATCACCATCCCGGACCAAAAAAATATAGTATCTGTCCGATCAGCTCAGTACTCTACCAGATCTCCTTAATGGTTCTTGAGTGGGCTCTGGGTGTGATCTAATCACAGCCGATTCTATATGGTCGCTTAAATGTACCGATTCTTCTACTTGTTGAACTTCACTAAATTCAATCTTAGCGGGTACAATTCCTTTACCAAGGAACTCCTTTTCCAAAAAGATAGCCCTAAGATTGACGAACAACTTTTTTTCCTTAGCTAAGTAGAAGTAATACCCCTTAGACTCTTTTGGATACCCAACAAATAGGCACCGGTCAGACCTAGGTCCAAGTTTGTTCATTTCCAAATATTTTACATAAGCCGGTCATCCCCAGACCCGAAGGTGTGAAAGTGTCGACTTATGTCCAGTCCACATCTCATATGGTATTTTACTAACGAACTTACTTGGAGCCCTATTCAGAAGGTAACAGGCTGATTCTAAAGCATATCTCCAAAAGGATATCAGCAGAGAAGCAAAGCCCATCATGGACCGAACCATGTCTAACAGGGTTCGATTCCTCCTCTCAGACACTCCATTTAATTGAGGTGTCCCTGGAGGTGTCCACTGAGAGAGAATTCCATTCTCCTCGAGATATGTCAGAAACTCACCAGAAAGGTATTCACCGCCTCGATCGGATCGAAGGATTTTGATATACTTTCCAGTTTGTTTTTTCACTTCATTACAATATCGTTTGAACATTTCAAATGATTCAGATTTATGTCTCATCAAGAAGACATAACCATACCTCGAAAGGTCATCTATAAAAGTAATGAAATAATCGTACCCTCCCTTAGCACTAATATTCATGAGTCCGCATACATCAGTATATATCAGACTTAGAATATCATTGGCTCCTCACCTTTTCCAGTAAAAGGTAACTTAGTCATTTTTTCAAGAAGATAGGACTCACAGGTTGGAAGTGAACTATCTTCACTAAAATCGAGGAGACACTCGATTTTCAACCTGTTTATCCTGTTCCTATTTATATGACCTAGCCTACAATACCATAGGTATGCATCACTGACATTATCTATCCTAGGGCGTTTGCTAGACGTGTACATTACACTAATAGGTCACAATAGTACATAGATGCCATCATGCATTTATCCATTCAAAATAACATAATCATTCAAAATGATTTTGCAAATGTCATTCTTTATTAATAGTTCATAACCATACATGGACAATTGGCCTACAGAAATGACATTCAAAATAAAAGAAGGATAAAAATGACACTCGTTCAAAACGATAGTATAGGACTTGAAAACAAGTTTAAAGACTCCCAATGCCAAAACTGGAACTCGGCTTCCATTTTCCACGTTCAAGAACCTCTCACCATCCTTGAATCTTTTACTAACTCGAAGTCCCTGCAAAGAGATGCAAATGTGAATTGGATTTCTGTATCCAATACCCAGTTAGTAGTATCACAAACAGAGAAACTACAAGATGTTATCATATAAATACCTTGTCCAGGACCATCCTACACCTTTCTCTTCTTGGACCTATTCGGGTCAAGGGACGTACTATAAAGAGGACAGTTCCTCTTCCAATGACCCTGCTTCTTGCAGAAGAAGCATTCTGCCTGGCTTTGATCAGCCTTCACTTTCTTGGCCTGACTAGGCCCAGAAGCACTAAGCACCTTTTTCCCTTTATTATTTTTCTTCTTCCCTTTCTTAAAGGGACGACGCCCTCTCGAAGAACCTCCCACTAGATTCACCACCTCTTTATTCAATTGGTGGTCTTTCTATAAGTCTGTAGCAACCCCAACATACCATGGTAGTTGACCGCAGGCTTATTCATTCTATAATAATCGAGAAAGTCTAGATAGGAGGAGGGGAGAGAATTCAAAATTACATCTTTTCCAAGCTGTTCATGCAAGGGACATCTAAGCTTGCCCAGGCGCTCAATCACCTCGATCATGTATAGTACATGATCAGTGATTGAGGCTCCATCATGCATCCGTGCATTGTAGATAGCATAGGAGACCCTGTATCTCTCAACGTCATTTGGTGTTTTAAAAGACTCATTCAACTTTTGAAGGATTTCTTCCGGCTGGGCTTCCTCGAATTTGTAACTGAACTCGTCATTCATTGCATCCAACATGATGCATCGGACAGTGGTCTTGTCAGAGAGCCACTTCTGATAAGTGTCTCCGACCAAGCCCCGAGCATTGGCAGCAAGGATCTCACATGCCGGATCCGATATCACATACAGGATCCGTTCATGCTCCAGGACAATCTTGAGCCTTCGATATCGGCTATCGAAGTTGGATCCATTGAGCTTCTCGTTGTCAAGAAGAGACCAGAGTGACAGGTTGGAAGACATCTGAAAGGAAAACCAAAACTAATTAGTGTATATAAATTATTAACCTAAAGACATGGACTTTAGTCTAAAGATCCTTCCCACTATTTTGCACAGATTGGTAGCCTCTATCTCCAATCCGAAAAATTACTTTAATTCCTTAGCGGGTACTAGAGTCCAATAGACAATACATGAGTCTGACTTTGGCCAGCTCACCCATGCATGTCTAAAGGTAGGTTTTTTAACCGATTACTTCTCCAAGTAACCTCTAATAATTGGGTTTTGCCCCAATGAGCACTTCAATCAGCCTTTGGGCCTCCTATTGAAGGTCCCAATTAGGTCCAACCATTAACATGATAAAATTCAATGCTTCTAACTAACAAATGTCAAGCCTGACTTTGGCTGGCTCACTTGACCACCATTAAGAGAGTCGCACTGAGCCATCATATTAGGAATAGCAATTCCAATAGCCCGATGAACACCCGATCTTTGGATCTGTCGATGAACACCGAACTAATGGACACATTACTATCCATCTTAATGGGAGGCTAGGACTTGGTTATCTCTATAACTTTGTCCTTTTAAGGACCTAATAATTTAAAAGGTTTTAACTTAATGTGACAGATAAAGAGATGAGAAGACATGGATCAACCTCCTACTGACCAAATTAGCAAACAAGGAGGATTACACATAACTAATGATCCATGGGCACCTAAAATCAATCAAGACTGATTAACCTTAGGTGACAAGGGTTAACTCGAGTCAATGAGCTATCTAATCAATCCTGATTGACCATATTGGCCAGGTAAGTGAGACATGGGTTGGGTTCCGCCATTAACCATCTTGCCTAGACACCAACAGAGTTGGCCAGATAAGAGATAGCCCCAAAGAACCATGATCACAATGCCAAACTTACCTCGACACCAATCGGTTCATCAGACTCGATTAGACTAGCCTAAAGACTTGGGCTTTCCACTAAGCCATAAATTAGATCCATTTAGATTATGGACTAATCAATCTAACTATTAGATAGATCTAGAGAAAAAATCCTAACTCAACATTTGATTAGATTAGTTCTCTAATAAGTCCAATGCATCTAAACTTAGGTCTAACCCAATTAAGGATCTAATAGAAGCTAACCCATGATCCTTAAGGCTTATTGAAATGACTTAAGATCTTTGAATCATATTCTTAGAGTTCTTAGTCAATCTTAATTCAAAATTAAGTTCAATAACCTTAAATAAATTAAAATAATTTTAATTTATCAATGTAAAACAATTTTACAATAAAATAAAATTTGAATTAAGATTTCTGCAGCCAAGTATTGATACTTCAAGAGCAAGTGTCGACTCAAGGCCTGAAATAGGGAACAAAAAATAGAACAATATTTTTTGGCACACGCTCAAGTGTCGACACTTTAAAGGTCAAGTGTCGACACTTCAGGGTCAAGTGTCGACACTGTAGACTATCTCAGAAGAAAAACAGAAAACAAATCTCAGGAATTTTTTCCATGATTCGACACTTCAAAGGCCAAGTGTTGACTCACAGCCTAAGACAACAAAAAAATAGTAATTTCAAATCTAATGTTTCACCAAACATTCAACAAAACTGATCAAAAATAACTCTTAGATCTTATCTAAAGTCGTTTTATGATCATGTCATTAGATTAAAACATTTTTAACCGACAATTTTACTTTCTTCTTATTTTCCTTTTCAAGAGCCAATCACAGTGGCACCCTTACATGCCATAGGAGACCCCATTGAATGAAAAGAGAGTGTCTTGCAGCCTTACTTCTCTCCTATGACCGGATGGCCTGGTGAAGCACTCAATCCAAGTACTTAAGAAAGAAAGGAGATGTTATTAGCATGCTAGCATCAATATACTACAAAATGAACCTATTGCTCTGATGCCATTGAAGGGAAAGAACACCTACACCTAGCATACATTATGCAAGAAAAACAGGATAGAAGAAATGTATTTAAAACTTTTTTAGACATGCACAATGGAAGGCTCGGTAGATAGATCTAAACTATCTATCGATCTGCCCGGAACAGGAACTAATATAAAGACCTAGCATGCATATAACATCAAAAACAACACAAATATGAAGGTCATACCTCTATACCTCGGTGAGTGCTGGAGAGAAGCTGTGAAGAGCTATGAGAAGGAGGAGGGCGCTCAAGCCACACAAGCATCTAGCCTCTACAAGATGTCCACACCTGGGCTCGACTCTGATCAACTCCCTTGGAGTGCTAGCTCTTCGGGATCCTTGGCCGATATTCAACTTCCAGGAAGACTAGGAGGAGAGCAGGAACCCTTTTCCAAAACCTCTCTTTCCAAGACCTAGCTTGAATGCTAGGTAGCACACACCCAACCCCTAAAGCTCTCACTCTTCTCAATCCTTGTCTCCTAAAAAATCTTTTGCTATTGTTGTGTAACCCCAGCAGCCACCATAATGTCCTACATTTATAGGGGTAGCAGGGAGAGCGAGAAGAAGGAAGGAGCAGAGATGATAGGAGAGAATGGGGGAGAGGATCATGGTCATTCCAAATGGGTCCAACCCAAAGAGAAAAGTATGACCTTCATACCATAAAACCTTGGAGCCAAAACTGGTTTGAATTTGAAATTCAAACCAGGTCAAAACATGCCTAAAAATCCTCCATGAAATCCTTCCAAAAATATGCTCATCACAGGAAGTGTCGACACTCGAAAGTTGCCAAGTGTCAACACTTCACCAAGTATCGACACCTGCAAAATTCCAAGTGTCGACACTTGGAATAAAGTCAATCATATTAACTTCGGGTGACGACAAACGATTCTCAATCATCGATTAGCTACAAGATTAGATAGAAATCCTCTATGGTGTGTGACCCCATAGGTTCGAACACTAAGCCAGTAGCACTGAAACATTTCCAGTACCAGTCAAAGTCCTCATCTAGCAATGATACTCGATATCTGGATAGGTCGAAGATGCAGAGCACCTCACAAGAACCTCTAGCATATGGTTGCCGTATAATTCATCCCTTTGACCTTACAATGCTCAGGATGACCTAGGATTAGCTGCCAACCTTAATTTGGTCTATCCAGATCATGTCTCAACCTCACAAGTTCTGTGACTCCTCACAAGAACTACCATGGCCAAGGTTTTGCTGAATTGAAACATAGTGAGTCATTCACTCCAAACTATTTGGAGAGGTCAATTCCATCTTGATCCACCACCGCTCCACAAGTACTTGACTATACCCAGAAACCTTCCATCACTGGATTAGAAATCCAGATAGTTCGGCACCAAAGTATAGTGAGTTGCTTACAAGCTGCCATGGTGACCTCAAGTCTGAGGGACACATATACCCATATCCCTTTGCGAGCAACCCTTTGGCAGAAGGGAGCTCCGTAGATGGTCACGTTCAGTGAGATGTCACACATTTCACTTGCATGTCATACCAGTGTCTCCACACTTCTTGGTTAAGAGGACAACCAACAAATATGACATACAATAACCTATACTTGATATATCATCGTCCTATAATAATGTATCCTTTGGTTGTGAACCAGTTTAAGAACTACTTGATATATCCTCTCTATATCAAACAATGTAGTTCTAAGGACTCCATCACACAAGAGTTCTTTATAGGAAAATAAATATGATGGACAACCAAAATAAATAACTTTTATTTATTAAAAAAATTCATATACAAAATATAAAATAGCACAACCGTCTATAGCTTAGACGATTGGCTTTGGGACACAATTCCCAACAGGATAATCATTGGATGTGGTTGCCATAAAAAATATGATTGAACCCCCTATTCTGAATTATAGGCATGAAAGTATAGATTATTTCCTAAGCTATAGGCTATTTGGATTTAATCTTGATAAATTTGGTCATACATAAACTCAAGAGGTTGGTACATGGTTGGACATTTACTCACAAAGTAAGTGGGGCTTTAATAAACTTGGTGTGACAGAAGAAAGGGTACTCTACTATAATGATTCATGCTCCTGGCACTAATTTAGTTTATCAAATTATTATGATTATTTAGATATACAATCAGGGTTTTAGATAAGAGCAATCTTTATTTATTTATTTATTTATTTATCTTTTTAAAAGGAGTGGTGAGATGAAGAAGAAAGAAAGATAGATAAAAGTTCTAAAGATGAGGGCCTAAGAAGTCTTAAAGCTAAGAGAAAGAAAAGAATTAGTTATGGTTTGATATTATTTACAAACAAGTTAGCATAACATGAACTCTCTAGCCTAGGATTTTCTTAAATCTAGATAGCTCCTAACTGCCAAGACTATGTTAGAGCCCTTCTAGTTAGAAACTAACCAATCAACTGGCCAAGTAAGGATACAATCAGTGGGGGTCCCCTTATTACTTTCCTTAGATGCCTATTAGATTGGCCAGGTCAGTCAACAGAACAAATTAAAAACTACCTTTCTTTAGGGCTATATTATCATTGAACTTCTTTTCTAGATACTAGCCAATTAGCCAATCCTAACTTGGTCTATCTCTTCCGGGTATATTGTCCTATTGAGCTCAAGTTTCTTAAGGACTAGCATTTAGTTGATTTTAATTAAAAGACTTAGGTTAATGCAAGATACAAGGTAATGATTTGTGGGCCAAGAAAGGGTAATCAAGTCCCCACCTTATGTTGTTTATGGGTCATTTCCTTTAAGATATTTTATGAAAGTATGAGATACAAAAAAAAAGATGTCTAAAACAAGAAATAAGTTTTTAAAGATTAATTAGTTTCTCTATTTTAGTTAAGTATTATGTGATGCTTTTATTTTTATTTTTATATTAAACTAATTTAAGAAAAAAGAATAAAAGTTAGGTTTTTAATTTGGTTTGGTAGATATGAAAAAAATAAAACAAAATTAGACTAGGAATACAAAGCAACTAGATATCTTAAATAAAAGCACAAAATCAAATCTAATATTTAAGGTAGTTAATTAATAGGTTAAGTATTTTTTTCTTTTTAGGTTAATTTGAAAAGGAAGAAACAAAAAAAGAAAATTTCTTTTTAGGTTAGTTCAAAAAGAAAGAAACTAATTGAAAGCAACAAAAATATTTTTTTATTTTTAGGTTAATTTGAAAAAAAAAAGAAACAATAATTTTTTTTCTTTATAGGTTAGTTCGAAAAGAAAGAAACAAATTAAAAGCAACTAAAAATATTTTTTCTTTTTATGTTAATTTGAAAAGGAGGAAACTAATTAAAAGAAAGCAAATAAAAAAAGAAATAAATATAGGGTTAGGGTTGATCTCATCAAGATTTTGGAACTTTTTTTCTCTCCTCTTTTTTTCAGCAAGAAAAATAAAGAAAAGTTAGTAAACTATATTACAAGAAATAAAATATAATAGCATTCGTGCCTTCCCCGGTAACCACACTAAAAACTTGATAGATTCACGATGTTATCATTAAGACACTATGACTATCAGTTTAAAATCTGACTTCTAATTAATTAAACTTGCATAGAAGTAGCGAGTCAGATTGAATCTATGGAGAAGGCAATGCATAAGATAAGTTGTAATCTTTGATTTTAAAAGAAACAAAATATTTCAAAGTCAAGAAATATAAATTAAAAGTGCAAAGAACATAAATTAAAACTCTAGTATGTTCGATCTGTTAATCAGATCTTAGCATCTACTTACATGAAAAGTAAATGACATAAATTTAAATTGCATGAAAATAAACTTTGCATAAATTAAAACTAGAATATAATCACAAAGAATTAAAAATAAAAACTAAATAATCTAAGAAAGTAGTAACAAAGTGTTTGAACATGATTGGCGTGGCCTCGTTGGGAAGTTGATTGATATCACTTCACCTTCTTTCGTCATACTCCATAGAGTGAACTGTGCTTCCTCTTCTTCTTCCTCTTTGGATCTTGATCTTGGAGATGGAATAAACTTAAAGATGGTGTAAGGGCATAATTCTCCTCTAAGAAACCTTATTCCTACAGGTCAACCCGTAATCCAAAGCTAATCCCTCTACCCTGTACCATACCCTTTCTACATAATGCTTTCTCCTGCAGCCTGAGGGTCCTTTAAATAGAGCTTGGTAGAGGCCGAATCAATTGAGGACTAGGAGTTATACTTCTAGTAGAACTCAAAATTCTTGACCATTGGATGACAATCAAACCTACTAAAATCAAGTCCAGCAGGCTATAATAGGTTGGAGTCTTTTTCAACCATCTAATTAATGCTTTAGATGGCTAGGATCCATCGAATGGCCATAGATTGGGAGGACTACAATGGGACGGATCAAGGGCAAATAGGGAGGTGGCTCGGGATAGGTGATGGTGGTGAATCAGGGGAGGATGAAGGTGGTACGGCTGAGGAAGGATGGTGCCTATCAGTGGTGGAAGTTTATGGACCAAGCAATTGGCTTGGAGAAGGGAAGAGCAGCATCAGTGGACAAGGAGAAAAGGAGGGAAAAAGGTAGGGGCTAGTGGACTTAGAGGTGGCACCATGGAAGAGGATAGCTGGCAACTATGGGTAGAACAGCCGGCAATGATGAGGATGGGGGAGGAAGAAGGCTACGGTGCTGGGTGGTGTCTCAATGATGGGAGGCAGACTAGGGAAGTAGTGAGCATGGGTGGTGGAGGGATCTTGGGACAATGGTGGGGGAGGCTCGGGTAAATGAAGGTGGCAAGTAGCGGCTGTGAGCATGGGTGGCCCATGATTGAGATGATAGTGATCGTGAGCTTGGGGGTGGCAGTAATGGCAGCTCTGAATCAGTGAGGGCAAGGTGGAGATGATGGGCGGTGAGGTAGTGGCATCTCGGCCAACGGGGAGTGGCAACGAGCTACAATAGTGATCATGGTAGATTGGGTGGAGGGAGTGGGTTGAGGAAGAAGATAACGATCAACAGCGACGGGCGACAATAGTTGACAAGGGGTGGGGTGGCAACGATGTCATGGGCTGGTGAAGCGACGACAAAGCAGCTATGGCTGGCAGGGGTGGCAAGGGGCTTGAAAGGATCGGGGAAGACATTGGTCCATGGAATTGAACCCATGGCCGAGCAGTCGGTTCGTGGTGGACCAACTTCTTTAAAATTCAGGTAGATCACATTTTTTACTTGATTTCAAGCCCATTTGACCTTCAATTTGACTCTTGTTTATGTCAGCTTGACCTACACATCTGCCTCTTCATGTTGGTAAGTGCCATAATTATTAATTCAACCAAATTTTTTGGGTTCCAAAGTTTCAAACATCTCCACCAAATTAATTATACCTGCCAAAGAGGAAGAAGTATACATTAATTTTTTTTTAGAAAATATTTTAATGGGTGTGTGGTGCTTGAGCTTGACATCTACTTTTCATAAATATACTCTAATTTTATATTTTTCAAAGACATTTTAAAAATAATTAATTTTGTAAGAAAGTCCAGTTTAATTATGAAATTACTATTTTTAGAAGATGTTAGCACCAATAATTACTTAAAATACTTAAAATAAATATATAAATATGTGATTTATCAAGCCTTGTCAGATCAAGTGGGCACACCAAATGGCATTGGCATTTAATGTTAGCTGCTACATCCTTCAATGGACCATTGTAGTTGTGGTCTATGCTCCCTTATAGACCAAGTTGCAGGTCCATAGTCGACTAATGACTTAATAGGCTATTGGGCCTGGGTTTTGAATCTATTTAAGCTTCGATTTAAATGCCATTTGCATCTTATAAACTTGCAGATAGAGCTCTTTTCATTTATAAATACCTTTCTTGTAAAATATAAGTAAAAGCATCAATTCTTAAGGAATAAAAGTCAATTAATATATATTTTGATACTTTTATTGGAATATTTATTATACTTATCATTACGCCCCCATTGTGTATGATCTCTCAGGTTCTAACTATCTAGTAGTGAGCATACCATGATTTCTATCATAGTATTATCAAAACTCTTTTGATGTGCCAGAATGATTCTAGCTCAACCCTAACAAGAATTGTTGATTTAAAAATGATCCCAGTGAGTTCTCACAATCCATCAGTAATATCTAGCAATTTATAGTGGCAACCCAGCAAAATAGAAAGATGAACCCTTAGATGTAGTTATCGTGCGATCAAGTTTTTCTATTAAGAGTCTCGATAGGATGTAGATCATGGAAACTTGTTAAACTAAGTATCCATCATATGCAAGACTTAATTAGCTTGAGCCCAATTATGATTCCCATGGAAACTCTTTTATATTATCATGCAGCTATGGCCACAGACTTAAGAACTTGGCCATTTAGGTTGTATAGGGCTACTCCTCAATTACTAAGGTTAATAGATCTCCTATAAGTGCACAACCTACTCCTACAACGAACCTACTATAGCCAATGAATACTGTAAGGTCTTGAATGGCTGGGAACTAGGTTTATATATTATCAAACTATAGCAACCTCACTATGAGTGATCGATATACCATAGGTCAAAGAACTACTCACACAACTATAGCATCGAAGAGTTACTGATGAATAAGTGACATCCATGTGACTTCCCATTCTTGGTCATGCTCAATACTATTATTCTCTAACAACCATCTACACTCTCACTCTAGTACCCTTACACTGTAGACTCAAAAATTATCTAGATAAAAAAGGAAGTGATCTGTGCACCGATCTTGATGGATTAATCACTATTCCCATGATATGTAAAAATCGAGAGCATTTAGGAGTTAATCTATAATGACACAGTCTTAAATTCTCAACTCTTGAGAATATATATCATTGTCCATTAACTCCATGGATGATTCATAGACATATTTGATATAAATGAAAAAGAAAAATACGCAATGGTATGGGAAAAACCCACCCTCGAGATCTCAAAGGTTGAAAGTGTTGCCCAGGTGGCTTCCCAAGAGGGGGGTGAATTGGGATTAAAAACTTTTTGCAAGTATGTGCACTTTGAAATTCTTTTAGTGTAGAACTGAAGTGTGCAAAGCAGAAGTAAACAAATTAAAGCAATCAAGCAATGAAAGCACAATCACAAACACCAAGAAATAGAGTGGTTCGGAGTAATCGGCTCCTACATCCACTACCCAAGGACCACTTGGGATTTCCACTATATCCCCCAATAGGAATAAAGTCGGATAGTTTTACTAGGCTCACAATCCAAACCTATACACTTTGGTTTTACCGAGATCACCAAAGAAACCCAAACTCCCTTTGGTTTTATACGGGATTACCAAAAAAAACCCAAATACTTGGTTTCAAACCGAGAAAACCAAGAACCCAAACTTAGGTTTTACAAGGTTCACCTAAAACCTTCAACTCTCTCTCTAGATACAGCCCCTTGCTGTTCTAAGAGAGCAAACCAAGATAAAGAATGTAAAATAAGCAACTACAACAAACCAAAGTTATTTCGATGTTATCGATGAAGATCAAAATGAAGTCAAGCTTTAAGTACACTTCAATGCTCTTCAAAGCTGCTTCTTCCCTTCTTCAATGAGTGGATTCAATGATGGAGTGGAGTTGGTGAAGCTTTGAATCTCACTTGAATGCTCTTTGAGGTAGGTGAAGGAATGACTTGGAAGCTCTTTGTTCTTTCAAGAATATTCAGTAATAAATCTCCATTAATTGATTAATCCTTCAAAAATGATCCCCTTTATAGTTTTTCAAGTGATATGGCCGTTATAGGGCCTTGGGAATCATGAAATGGCCGTTGGAGGTGATTTGGCATTCAAATTTCAATTTTTGTAGCTAGTCATTGAAGTGCAGACAACGACTCTATAAGCCGACTCGAGCTCCAGGAGTCAGCTCGAAATCTCAGAAATGCCAAAAACAAAGTTCTGTAGGAGCCGGCTCTTGGACTAGGAGTCGGCTCTTGCCTTCAAGCTTTCAGTCTTGACAAACATGCATACCTGGAGTCTGCTCTTGATCTGGGAGTCGGCTCTAGTTCTCAGAACTTCAAAAACTATACTTCTGTAAGAGTCGTCTCTTGAGCTGGGAGTCAGCTCTTAGTTCTGAAACTCTGAATCTTCCTCCATGCCATGCCATTTTGAGTCGGCTCTTACAAGTCTTCAAAAATTTTCTTCAAGCTTCCCAAAAACTTCATCATTGAAACAACTAGAAGCTACTTTACATACTTTGTCAAATTATTTACACTTTTAAGCCCATTTTTCATGATTACAACATTCATAACTAAGGGCCTTTTACAAACTCAAATTGCATTTCCCTTAAATGAATTTGAATACCATTTTAAAACCAAGGTAATTCATTCCTACAAAAACTTCTTAAATATTTGTAAAGAGTTAGTATCAAATACATGCTCCAATGTTTCGTGATCATCAAAATCATTCCAGGGGTCAACAATCTCCCCCTTTTTGATGATGACAAAATAGTGGGCATGATCAAAAAAAATTGAAATCACTTTACAGTTGCAGTATTTTCAAGTCTATGCGTATCATATAGGTTAGGTATCAGTGTATCAATACAATATGCCATAATGTATCAAATGTATATAATTGAATACCAAATATTATGTATCAAGTGTATCGAAACATGAGATTTCATATATATCATAACATGATGTATCAATACATGATGTATCAAAGATATTAACTATACAAAGCGTATCAAAACTTATAGAATTTTCAAACTTTTTGAAGTAAACTTAAGTTTCATCAACTTTTTATGAATCAAACATCTATTTTATCAAAATTTCATATCATTCAATTATCCATATAGCTTTTGTAACCAATTTTTGAGTAATTTTCAGAATCAATAGCAATAAGTAACAAATTTTCAAATAGCAATAGCAATTTTCATGCCCATACATGCATAGTCTCCATTCTCCCCCTTTTTGTCATCAACAAAAGGTAGATAAGAAATAGAGAAACATTTGCAACATATATTCATAACAAATAAGAAATATTGAGTCAATTATAACATTAATTCAAGGGAATATGTATCAATACAAGTGAAATATATATATATATATATATATATATATATATATATATGAGAGAAAAGTCAATACATAGTATATGTAATACTTTACAAATGTGTCACAGCACAACAAAATAGAATCACATAACCAAAATACAACAACAAAAAGTCTCAAAAGATAAAACCTAACCATCAGAAAGAAGTGCTAGGACCACTATTAGATTCTTCCTTATCAGAGGAGGAACCAACCTCTAGAATACCTGGACTAGGTTTGAATTTGGGGAACCTAGGGCGGAGATCCCTAATCCTAGTCATAGTGGGTGTGAAAGTCCTAGTAACTTTAGATTTAGGTTTAGGTTTAGGTTTGGTTTTTGATTCAGATGAAATAAAGATGGGTGTAGGTATGGCAGTAGGTGGATCAAGAGATAGGGCCAATGTGCTGGTGGAAGAAAGTATCTGAGTAGCCGGAGTCACTCCAATATCAATAGATCCAGCTGCCTCCAAAGTATCCTGAGGCTCACTAACAGTAGGTGTGGCATGATAAGGTGCCTCAGTGCAGTGTGCCTCCTATCCCTGCTCAGCATGTGTGCCAGTATCAGTCTCAGTACCCATGCCAATCGCTGTTCCAGTAGAAGGTCCATGCTAGCTGGCTGCTGATAACTACCTCAATATAACCATGATGTCATGAAAGCCCTGCTGCATCTCGGACTGTAAAGAAGTAATCGTCCTATCAGTATCAGTCCTGAGACTAGAAATCTCCTCCAAAACTCTATGGAGTCTATCATTAGTATCAGCTCTAGCAGCAGTAGGAGTCCTGATAGGTGAATGTGGTGAAGCAGGAGCTGGCTCGGAAGGTCCAGCCTCATCGATATGTCCCTCAGTCTGCTCACCATGACCCTATGTAGCCTGAATATCATCGCTTGAGTCCTTTGAGGTGCTATAGGTACTCCTGACGTCTTTCTGATCCAGTTCCCATCAACCTTGACAAATCCCATCCTAGTTAGGGATTTCACTATATACTTGTCGGTGTGCAGCAACAACCGACAGTCCTCTCCAGTAAGATCTATGTCTGCATCCTGAAACAACAAAGTGAATACCATCCCGTAGGGCAAACAGGCTCATGCCCTACGTACAACCTCTCTCATCTGTGAGATCATAATGAATGGAAGGTTGAAGGGCTCCCCCTCAATCAGTCGCCTCATGAATACAAGATCTCTCTCACTAATCCAGTCGAATCTGCCTGTCCTGGATAGGAAAATCCGGCTAATAATGTTGTGCAACAGTCTCATTTCCAATGAGAGCTGATTTGCACGCCCATGAATGACTCCTTTTACATTGGATCTTCCTAAGATAAGTCTGAGAGTCTTCACCCTTTCCTTTATTACCAAATAACAGTCCCCTTCTTTTGGAATATTCAACAGATTTGATAATTTTTGCTCATTTATCTCAATCAGTTTTCCTTTTACTGTTCCCTCAATGTGAAAAGCTCCTGGGGACATATTTTCAAAGAATTGTCTAACCAAATTTGGATAAGTTGGCACATTTAATTGACAAAGCTCTTTCCAACCCTGTCCTTCAAGCCACATTCCAATATTTAACTGTTCTTGTTTAATAAAATTGAAATCTATGCACCTACCGGGGGTCAATTGATGATTTCCCATTGGAATGATCTGCGGGGTGCTGGAACAACCTCTTCTTGCTCAGGCTGCTGCTCTTCTTGCGAAAATGATGTATCCAAATGCCTTTTGCTCCTTCTTTCCTCTACTACAGTCCGAACAACCCGTGTTGCCTTCTTTGCCACCACCTTGCGAGGCCCCATTCTCCAAAGATTAAGGATTTGAGAAGGTATAAAGGGTTTTGGAGTGGTTTTTTGGTGAGAAAAGAAGAGTCGGCTAGAGAGAAATGGTTGAAATTTAGAAAGAGTGGTGAATAGGGAAAGTGGAAACCCTATTTAAAAAGTCTCGGTCCGTCCTGCGAGTCGGTTCGCCCAGAGTACCTAGAGTTCGAGTCGGCTCGAGCTAAAATCTATTCTAAAATTCAAAAAGGGTCAAACTCAATTTCTAAGGGTTCCTAGAGTCTAAATTATGTTGCCCTATGCTCTAAAGAGAATTTTGGAATTTCTAGATAATTTTTCCTTAATTTTCAACAATTAGGTCAGATAGGTTCAAAAAGGGTCACATAACCCTAATTTTCCTTTAATTTTCTCAAATATATCTTGATTTAATGGTTTAGTGAAAATGTCCGCTAATTGGTCTTCAATAGGTACAAATTCAAGTTCAACAACATTATTCAAAACATGATCACAAATAAAATGATGTCGAGTTTCAATGTGCTTAGTTCATGAGTGCTGAATTAGATTTTTTGATAAGTTAATAGCACTAGTTATGTCACATTTGATAGGAATTTTAGATTGGACAATACCATAATCTTCTAGTTGTTGCTTGATCCATAACACTTGAGCACAACAGCTCCTAGCAGCTACATATTCTGCCTCAGCAGTAGATAAAGCTATAGAGTTCTATTTGCGACAGTGCCAAGAGATCAAGTTAATACCTAGATATTGACAGGTGCCACTTGTACTCTTTCTATCTATCTTACATCCTCCATAATCAACATCAGAATAACTAGTTAGTTTCAGTGATGTGTGCTTAGAATACCACAATCCTACATTACAAGTGCCTTTCAAGTATTTAATAATTCTCTTAATAGCTGTGATGTGTGATTCTTTAAGATTAGATTGAAAACGTGCACACATACAAACACTAAATAATATATCAGGTCTACTAGCTGTTAAATAAAGTAATGATCTGATCATACCTCGGTACATCTTTTGATTAACATTTATGCCATTCTCATCTTTGTCAAGTCTACATGCAGGACTCATTGATGTTCCAATTTTCTTGCTTGATTCCATGCCAAATTTCTTGATTATTTCTTTAATGTACTTGACTTGGTTGATCAGAATACCTTCTTTAGTTTGTTTAATTTGAAGTCTAAGAATGTATCTTAATTCGCTCATCAGGCTCATTTCGAATTCTCCCTGCATTGCTTAGCAAAGTCTTGACACAAAGATTCATCAATAGATCCAAAGATAATGTCATCAACATAAATTTGAATAACTAAAATATTATTTTTCTTTCTTTGAATAAATAGTGTGGTGTCAACACTACCTCTAACAAATTCATTTGCAATTAAAAATTTACTTAGTCTATCGTACCAGGCTTTAGGTGCCTGTTTCAGACCATATAAAGCTTTATTCAGTTTAAAAATATGATTTGGAAAAATATGATCAATAAAATCGGGAGGCTGCTCAACAAAAACTTCTTCAGATAAAAGACCATTCAAAAATACACTCTTTACATCCATTTGAAATAACTTGAAATTCATTAAACATGCATAAGCTAGTAGTAGTCTAATGGCTTCTAATCTAGTTACTGGTGCATAAGTTTCATCAAAATCTATTCCTTCTTCTTGATTATATTTTTGTGCAACCAATCTAGCCTTATTTCTAATTACATTTCCATTTTCATCTAGTTTATTTCTGTAAACCCACTTAGTGCCTATAACAGGATGATTATTAGGTCTTTCAACTAAGGTCCAAACATTATTTCTCCTAAATTGGTTTAATTCATCATGCATTGCTAACATCCAATTAGGATCAGTTTCGGCTTCTTCTATATTATGAGGTTCTACATGAAAAACAAAAGCAATTAAATCATGTGCATCTCTATGTGCAGATCTAGTTTTAATACCTTGAGATGGATCTCCTATAATTAATTCTTTAGGGTGTGAATGTACATACCTCCATTCTTCAGGTATATCATCATGCATTTTACTCACCTCTTCTTCATGTGGTTCATTTGATTATTTGTCTTTAAGAGTCAAGTCTTTTATTCCACGCTCTAGTGTACCTGCATCATCATCAGCAAAATCTTCCTTTCTCGAAGATGTAATGTCAGATTCATTGAAAACAACATAAACAGATTCTTCAACAATCAAAGTTCTTTTATTAAAAACTCGATAGGCTTTACTATTTAAAGAATATCCAAGAAAAATAGCCTCATTGGATTTTGCATCAAATTTGCCAAGATTATCTTTTCCATTGTTGAGAACAAAACATTTACATCCGAAAACATGAAAATATTTGATATTTGGTTTTCTATTGTTCCAAAGCTCATAGGGGATTTTTCTGATAATAGGTCTAATTAAAACTCTATTTAAAATATAGCATGCGGTATTAACAGCTTCTGCCCAAAAGTATTTTGGAAGATTTCTTTCACAAAGCATTGTTCTAGACATCTCTTCCAAAGTATAATTCTTTCTTTCTACAACAGCATTTTGCTGTGGTGTTCTAGGTACAGAAAAGTTATAATCAATACCATGCTTTGTGCAAAAATGATCAAAATATTGGTTTTCAAATTCGGTGCCATGATCACTATGAATTGAAATAATAAATAAGTTTTTCAAATTTGTAACTCTTTTGTAAAACTTTTTGAATATATTAAAAGTATCATCTTTATGTGCAATAAATAAAATCCATGTGTATCTTGAAAAATCATCTACAATCACAAGTCCATATTTCATACCACCTAGACTGGTAGCCCTAGTAGGTCCAAATAGGTCCATGTGAAGTAGCTCTAAAGGTCTAGAAGTTGAAACTATGTTTTTAGATTTAAAACTCTCCCTCACTTATTTTCCTAACTAACATGCATCACAAACATAATCAAAATTAACTTTAAACTTAGGCAAACCATTGACTAAATCTTTTGTAATAAGTTTAGCTATAGTGTCCATACTAGCATGACCAAGTCGCCTATGCCATAGTAAACTTGCTTCCTTGTTCTTGTCATTCATTGCTACAAGACTTGTATTACTTGACATAGTTAGATCATTAAGATCTACCACATAAATATTACCAAGTCTGTGTCCAATGAACTTAGTACTAGAGTCAAATAGATCAACTACTATACACATTAATGACTTGAAGAATACATTATAACCAATGTCACATAGTTGACTAATACTCAAAAGATTATGCTTTAATTTTTCTACAAGTAATACATTTTCAATAAATATAGAAGGAGTAATTTTGATGTTACCAATTCCAATTATCCTTCCTTTTCTATTGTCCCTAAATGTTACCATTCCACCATCCTTCTATTTTAGGATGAATAATTGATCAGCATCACCCGTCATGTGTCTTGAATAGTCGCTATCCAAATACCATCTTTTCTTTATACTTGTGGCTGTAAAACATCCCTGCAAAACAATCATTTAATTAATTTAGGTACCCAAACTCACTTGGGTCCTTGCAAGTTAGTGGAAATGGTTCCTTTTGGAACCCAAACTTTCTTAATTTTTCTTTTGTCATTATGTTTCAAATGACATTCAAAAGCTTTATGACCAATGTTATTACATGCATAACATACAATCCTTGAATTTGAATAATAACTATGAGATGATGCAAATTTAGGTTTAACATGTTTAGAACTAATAAATTTAGGAGCATATGAAGTAGAAGCAGAAAATGTGTTTGAAATAGAGCTTTTATAACCAATTCCAAATCTATTATTTGTTTCTTTTTGATCTTTCAAAATTAACTCAAGTTTGTTAAAACTTAGGGTTAATTTTTCAACTAAAGATTTCAATTTTTGAACTTCTTTCTTTAGGTCATCATTTTCATTTTTCAAATCCTTATTTTTATCAAAAAGTTCTTCTTTTTCAATTTGAACAATCTTAAGTCTTTCACAAACTAAATTTAGTTCTCTTTGTAGGATTTTGTTTCTTTCACAAGATTCATTTTTGTCATTTTCAAATACATCACATTTACTTTTTAAATCTCTCAATTTCAAACCAGCTTTTTTATATTCTATCAATAGTTCACAAAAAGCATTATGCAATTCATCATAAGTGAATTCTAAGTTAGGTTCAGAAGTACTTACCTTATCCTCCAAACCCATAAGACAGATTTGCGCTGTTTTTGTTGTCTCTTCGTCCTCTTCAGTAGAAGTAGTTTCATCAGTCACTCCAAGCAGCTAGCATTGCTTTCTTCTTCTTTCTAGAAAATATTTTCTTCTTTCCTTCAGGGCAATCAGGCCAGATATGTCCTGGTTTCTTACATCCATAGCAGATAGGTACTCTATCTTTATCTCTCTTTATCTTTTTCTGTCTCTTTCCTTTTCTTTTCCAAAGTCACCTTTCCTATAATGCTTTCTCCATCTATTCATTTTTCTTCTGCCCATAAACCTTTTGAATTTCCTCATAACTAGGGCAATTTCATCACTTCCAAGATCATCATCATCTGATGAATCAGATTCTTCATTCTTATCTTCCTCAGTTTCTTTAAATGCAATGGCTTTCTTCCTTTTTGTATCTTCTTCAGTCCTTTGTTGCATAGCCAATTCATGTGTAATTAAGGATCAAAGCAGCTCATCTAGTGGCAGTGTATTCAGGTCATTTGCTTCTTAAATTGCTGTCACTTTGGCTTCCGACTTATCTGGCAAAGATCTTAATACTTTTTGGATAAGATCAGCATTAGAATAAGTTCTACCTAGACTCTTGAGACCATTTATAATATCAGTAAAATGAGTATACATGGCAGATATAGTCTCACTAGGATCCATCTTAAACAACTCATAATTATGTACAAGCAAATTGATTTTAGATGTCTTAACTTGAGAAGTGCCTTCGTGTATGATTTCTAATTTGTCCCAAGTTTCTTTAGCAGAATTGCAGGTTGAAATTCTGTTAAACTCATTTGGGTCCAAAGCACAATACAATAGATTCATCGCTTTGGTATTTTACTTAGCTAATTTCATATCATTCTCGTCCCAATCCTCTTCTGGCTTAGGAACCTCTACATCATTAACTTTAATTATGGGTGTGTGAGGCCCTTTCATGATAATTTTTTATAGATGAAAGTCTACGACTTGAATGTATATCTTCATTCTTGCCTTCCAATTAGTGTAATTAATTCCGCTGAAGAGTGGTGGTCTATTTGTGGATTGACCTTCGGCCAATGAAGTGCTCATGGGATTTGCCATATGTCTTTACTCTAAGTAACTTTCAGAGATTCTTCTCTGATACCACTTGTTGCCCGAGTGGCTTCCCAAGAGGGGGGTAAATTGGGATTAAAAAACTTTTTACAAGTATGTGCACTTTGAAATTCTTTTAGTGTAGAAGTGAAGTGTGCAAAGCGAAAGTAAACAAATTAAAGCAATCAAGCAATGAAAGCACAATCACAAACACCAAGAAGTAGAGTGGTTCGGAGCAACCGGCTCCTACATTCACTACCCAAGGACCACTTGGGATTTTCACTATATCCCCCAACCGGAATACGGTCGGATTGTTTTACTAGGCTCACAATCCAAACCTATACACTTTGGTTTTACCGGGATCACCAAAGAAATCCAAACTCCCTTTGGTTTTACACGAAATTACCAAAGAAAACCCAAACACTTGGTTTCAAACCAGGAAAACCAAGAACCCAAACTTAGGTTTTATAAGGTTCACCTAAAACCTTCAACTCTCTCTCTAGATACAGCCCCTTGCTATTCTAAGGAAGCAAAACAAGATAAAGAATGTAAAATAAGCAACTACAACAAACCAAAGTTGTTTCGATGTTACCGATGAAGATCAAAACGAAGTCAAGCTTTAAGTACACTTCAATGCTCTTCAAAGCTACTTCTTCCCTTCTTCAATGAGTGGATTCAATGATGGAGTGGAGTTGGTGAAGCTTTGAATCTCACTTGAATGCTCTTTGAGGTAGGTGAAGGAATGACTTGGAAGCTCTTTGTTCTTTCAAGAATATTTAGTAATAAATCTCCATTAATTGATTAATCCTTCAAAAATGATCCCCTTTATAGTTTTTCAAGTGATATGGCCATTGTAGGGCCTTGGGAATCATGAAATGGCAGTTGGAGGTGATTTGGCATTCAAATTTTAATTTCTGTAGCTAGTCGTTGAAGAGCAGACAACGGCTCTACGAGCTAGCTCAAGCTCCAGGAGTCGGCTCGAAATCTCAGAAATGCCAAAAACAAAGTTCTGTAGGAGCCGACTCTTGGACTAGAAGTCGGCTCTTGCCTTCAAGCTTTCAGTCTTGACAAACATGCATACCTGGAGTCTGCTCTTGATCTGGGAGTCGGCTCTAGTTCTCATAACTTCAAAAACTATACTTCTGTAAAAGTCGGCTCTTGAGCTGGGAATTGGCTCTTAGTTATGAAACTCTGAATCTTCCTCCGTGCCGTGTCATTTTGAGTCGGCTCTTACAAGTCTTTAAGAATTTGCTTCAAGCTTCCCAAAAACATCGTCATTGAAATAACTAGAAGCTACTTTACATACTTTGTCAAATTATTTATACTTTTAAGCCCATTTTTCATGATTACAACATTCATAACTAAGGGCCTTTTACAAACTCAAATTGCATTTTCCTTAAATGAATTTGAATACCATTTTAAAACCAAGGTAATTCATTCCTGCAAAAACTTCTTAAACATTTGTAAAGAGTTAGTATCAAATACATGCTCCAATATTTTGTGATCATCAAAATCATTCCAGGGGTCAACAAAAAGGGAGTGAATTGATTGAATCTATTTTAGGATAGCAAGAGCTATACCTAGCTATTTCTATTTTCAATAGTTGGGCTATAGAATCTATGTAACCGAAATACTGACTGAGCATGGATCGATTTTGGAGCCGTGGGCACTGATCACCTCGAGCTCTGCTCGAGCATGAATTGGGCACTTGGATTTAGGGGCATTTACTTACCGAGTATGGATTGGTCATTTGGATCCATGGGCACTGGTTGCCTTAAGCTCTGCCTGATTGCAAATTGGGTACTTGAAGCTAGGGGCATTTATTTACCTAAGGACTCTAACTAAGCATGGATATGAAATTTGGAGCCGTGGGTGTTAATGGCCTTGAGCTCTACCCAAGCATGAATTGAGCTCTTGGAGCTAGAGATATTTATTTACCTTTGGGCTCTGACTGAGTGTGAATTGGTCATTTGGAGCCATGGGTGCTAATCGCCTTGAGCTCTGCCCGAGTACGAATTGGGTACTTAGAGCAAGGGACATTTATTTACATTTGGACTCTAACCGAGCATAGATTAATTGTTTGGAGCCATGGAGGATTTCCAAGGAGCTTTGACTGGATACGTTCCAAACAAGATGGATCCTGGGATATAATTTATAAGAAGATGAGGATGGATGGTGTCCATTACTGCTCTGACACTCCTTCCTGGTGGTATTCACTTCCCAAGGGGATGACATCACTGGACTCTGATTGGGCATGTCTGTGGTGAGATTCATGTTGACTTCTTTATAAAAGGATAGATGGAGTGTCAAGTTCCTATAACTCCTTTATGCAATCATGTTGCTAAAAATACCTTGGATGCTATATCACTTAGCCTTCGATGAAGGTTCATGGGTCACAAGGTCTCCTTTTCTAAAGGATGGGTTCTTCCCAGTGGATAGATCCCATGGATGTTTGGGTCCATCGCTTAACCACCACCATTGTATTCGATTGATAGATTTAACCACTAGCACTCTACCAGTATCACTGCAGTTACAGCTAGTCGGTAGACTTAATATGAGCATGAGGACTTAGGCTGCATGATGCATCATCCAAACCTTCCTTAGGGGGCTTCTCTGCTTTACTGGAGAGGTATTGTGGAAGCCCCCACTTCAAGTTGTAGGTGGCAATATTGGCCCAAGCATGTGGAAGAGTTTACTTCCTTACTTCCTGATTGTCTTCCTCCACTCTCAGGTAAGCTTCCTCCTCCCAGTGATTCCTTGCCTTCCACCCTATCCTCCTTGTTGATGTTACCAGGTATGCTCTTCATCACACTGATTTCATCCTAGAGGTGGATGCTGCGCCCATGCTCTCAATCATTCTCATCTTCTTGGTGGTCTTGGTGAGGATCACGATGCACTTGACCACTCAAAAGGCGCTCCTAGCTTTGTAGAAGAGCTTGTGATTCCAAGAGACATCCAGTCCTTTGATGCGCATTGCTATTTTTTCTATACTTTAAAAGTCTAAGAAGCATCGTTATCAACTGAGATGCTCTAAATCTATGTAATCTATATGCAAGGCTACATGTGATCAAGTTATGTCAATGAAAACAAAAACTTTTTGGACTCATGTTTGCATTTGTGCTTGCTTGTCATCATTTGCTTCTTGGATTATTCATCTACAACTACATCTTGTATTGTTCTAGGAAGTAAGGATTCCAATAACCGATTGGTGTATGCCCTTTGATTATGGTGTTTGTGATTGTGAATTATTCGATCGTAAAATTTTTGATCGTAAGGTACTCAACCGTAAAGTCTCCAATCATGAGGTATCCGATCATAAAATTTCCATCGAGGATTCATCTACTAGCTATTTTGATCTTAATTAAGAATCTTCTTCTAACACCATGGTCCCTAAAGGGAGAGTTCCTTTGGTCAATTGGACTTCTGTGGCCCCAGTGTAACCTAGGGGTTCAATTGATGGTCCCACCAGATGAACCTTCAAGAGTCTCACTTGGCTTGGGAAATCCCACTTAGGGACTCTCATGAAAAAATTTTGTTGTTACTAATAATGAATTAAAGAAAGACTTTTACTTGAATAAAAAAGGAGATATATTACTGATGGTAAATCCATAACTTAGAGGAGTTCCATGGTCAAAGTATAAGAGTCCATCTAGTTGTTTTAGCCGATAGGTTCTTGGCTAGACAATCTCTTCCATCTGATAGGGGCCCTCCCAGTTTGGTGAAAGTTTACCTCTTTGACTAGGCTAGGAGACCTCTACTTGATGAAGTACCAGATCGCCCACCTTAAAGGTCTTGCCTCGAACTTTGGTATTGAAGTAACGGGCATCCTTTTGTTGGTACACTACCATCCTGATCATGCTTTTTTTCTAACCTCATCAGTCAAGTACAGGTCTATAAGTCACCTTTTTGAATTAGTCTATTCATTGTAATTTGCAACCCTTGCCGATGGTACTCCAACTTCGATAGGTGTCACCATTTTTGTCCCAAAAGTCATGTTGAAGGGTGTTTCTCCCATTGAAATCCTCGGTATTGTCCGATATGCCCAAAGCACATGCTGGAGTTCTTCGACCCTTGAACCTTTTACTTTGCTGATCCTCCTTTTAATTTCTTGGAGGATGGATTGATTGGTGACTTTAGCTTCCTCGTTGGCTTGGGGATGTGTTACGAAGGTTAGGCAGTATGAGATCTCTTGCTCTTCATAAAATTCTCAAACTGTGCTCCAACAAACTATCATCCATTATCAATGATCAGCATTCGAAGAACTCTAAAGTGATAGATGATGGCCCTCTATATGAAACCTATTACTTTAGATTCAGTACTGTGGGCCAATGAAATGGCCTCCACCCATCTTGTAAAACAGTTAACAGCGATTAGTAAGAATTTGCATTGACCTGAAGTTAGTGAAAATGGGCCGATGATATCCATCCTCCATTATGCAAAAGGCCATGGGATGCATATGGGGGTGATTGGTACAGCCGGGAGATGCTGAATGCCTGAATTTCTTTGATAAGCATCACATTTCATGATAAAATTCTTGGCATCTTACAGCATGGTTGGCTAGTAATAGCCTTGTCAGAGTAGCTTGTATGCTAGTACCTTTTTTCTATATGATCTCCACAAATCCCTTCATGGACCTTTCATAATGCATAATCCATCTCAAATGGCCATAGGTATCTGAGAAGGGGTAGAGAGAACGATCATTTATAGAACTTTCCCTCATGTGCTAAATATTTAAAGGATTTATACTTGATCTCGTGGGCCTCCTTCCAATCTGTAGAGAGCCAACGGTTCTTCAGGAAGTCGATTAGTGGATCAAGCTAGCATGACTTATCATTAAGCTACATAACTTCAGGCAATTCCTTGATGGTTGGCTTTTCAATTTGTCAAAAGTAGGTTCCTCAAGAAAGTGCCATTAGTGTAACGATTACTATTTTAGCCAGTGAATCCATCCAGGAGTTATCTTCCTTTGGGATCTGTTGGATTTCAAAGCTATCAAAGTTATTGGTTAGTTCCCTAACTCTTTATAGATATTTGATCATATTTTTTTCTAAGCCTTGGAGTCGCCCTTCACATGGCCGATGACCAATTGGAAGTCACTGTAGACTTTCAAGCCTTGCACTCCTAATTCATTGGCAACTTCGAGCCATGCAATCAGTGCTTTATACTTTTAGCTTCATTATTAATTGCTGGGAATTCAAAATATAGGACATGCTCGATGATGATTCCTTCAGGGCTGATGATGACTATCCCCACTCCCGATCCTTCAAAGTTGGAGGGCCCATCCACATATATCTCCCACATATTAGTTAGATTCGGAGGGGTGTTCGATTTTGATACTGATGGTTCTGTTGCTTCTACCTTGATCTGCTCATCGAGAATGGTATATTTGATAAGGAAGTTGGCTAGTACCTGAGCCTTAATTGAAGGTTGAGACTGGAATTTAATGTCAAACTCTGAAAGTTCAATTACCTAGTTGGTGATATGCCCAGATATATCATGTTGATGGAGAATACTCTTCATAGGTTAATTGATAAGGTGGATGATAGTATGAGCTTGAAAATACGGATGAAACTTCAGAGCAACAGTAAGGAGGGCATAGACCAACTTCTCCAGTTTTGAATATTGGATCTCTGCATCTCTTAAAATTTGGTTGACATGGAAGTCAGGCTTTTGAACTCTATCCTTTTCTTGGATTAGCACTGTGCTCATTGCCAAAGGGAAAGCTACTAAGTATAGAAACTACTCCTCTCCTAGAGCAAGCTTCACCAATAATGGTAGGGAGCTGAGATAACTCTTGAGATCATCAAAAGCCTTCTGGCATTCTTCCATCCACCAAAAATTCTTTGGCTATTTTAGGGTTTGAAAGAATGGGAGATACCATTTGGCCAACTTGGAGATGAATTGGTTAAGGGATGCAATCCTCCTGGTGAGGTGCTAGATATCTTTGACCATCCTTGGAGGGCTCATGTGACAGATGGCCTTGATCTTCTTTGGATTGGCTTCAACTATCCTGTTGGAGACCATAAAACCCAGGAACTTACCTGAGGCTACCTGAAAGGCATATTGGTGGGGTTCATCTTCATTTGGTATCCTTGGAGGGTGGCAAAAATTTCTTGTAGATCATCAATGTGAGTTATGGTGGCTTTGCTCTTAACAAGCATGTTGTCTACATATACTTCCATATTCCATCCAATTTGGTATTTAAAAATCTTGTTCACCAGGCATTGATAGGTGGCACCTGTATTCTTCAAACTGAGTAGCATGACCCTATAGCTAAAGAGATCTCGGTCAATAATAAATAAGGTTTTCTCCTCATCTTTAGGGGTAATCCAGATTTGAATATAATCGAAGATGGCATCCATGAAGCTGAGGAGATTATGGCCTAAAGTTCACCCACCATATAATCGATCATTGGTAATGGATAGCCATCTTTTAGCCACACTCGATTGAGTTGGTGAAGTCTATGCAGACTGCCATTTACCATTTGCCTTCTTCACCATGACCAGGTTAGTGATCCATTTAGGATAATTGGCTTTCTTGATGAAGCCGGTATCGACCAGTTTATCAACCTCTTCGACTATGGCTTTCAAGCTTTCGAGCACAAAACTTTACTTCTTTCGCTTGACGGGTCTGAATTTTAGGTCTACTTTTAGTTGTTACATCATCATCAAAGGGTCAATACCTGGCATATCCATCGGTATCCAGGCAAAGATGTCATCATTCTTCTGTAAAAATAAATTTAGTTGATCTTTGGTTACCTGATCCAAGTTGAAATTGATTTTGACAGTATATTCAGGATTTCCATCTACCATAGGTATAGAGATGAGGTCCTCTACTAGCTCTCCTCTCTATTTGGCCAAATTGTTATGAGTATCAAAACCTTCCATTAGATAGGCTCCAGGTATGTCAGCTCCGTGAACTGCTACATGATAGCAATGGCGCACCAAATTTTGGTCTCTATGGATTTCTCCAACCCCATTTGTCATCGGGAATTTCATTTTCAAAAATAAGTGGAGACGACATCCTAGAAGGCATTAAGGCCAGGTCATCCAAGGATGGCATTATAGGTCGAGGATGCCCGAATGACCAGGAAGTCTACTTGAGTTATTGATTGTAGAGGATAATGCCCCATTCTTATAGTCAAGGTGATCATCCCTTCTACTTGGATCACATCTCCCATAAACCTCACTAAAGGGGAATCCACTTGGGTTAGCCATTTGGGTGGTATCCCCATTTTTAAGATAGCATCATAATACAAAATATCTACTAAACTTTTATTATCAACAAGGATGCGGCATACATTATAGTTATCTACGTTCAGTATTACAGCAATCGCATCATTTTGCAGGAATTGGATACCATCACTGTCTTCTTCAAAAAAATTATTAGTGTAGCCCACCTTTTGGTTGGTTGCTGAGGGTGATGGCACCCCCCAGTGATCATGTTCACTAGTCCTGATGGGGTCGAGTCACCTCTTTCTAGAGGCCAAGGAGGTTATGGTGCTTCTGCTAGTTGAGATGGTTCCTGTCGATCTCCTTGCTCCCTCCTATATTAGATGAAGCAATCGAGTTTCCCTCATCTGATCAGCTCCTCTATTTCATCCTAGAGCTAAATACATTCTTCAGTATCATGGCCATGATCTCGATGGTACAAGCAAAATTTGCTCGAATTTCTTCTGCTTGGTAAGGTCTGTAACTTTCGAGGCTCAAGGATCTATCTTCTCCCAAGGTGCATTTAATGGGGTGTAAGTATAGAATTTCCTTGGTGATGATGCTTGGAGATCCCCTCTGCGAGGGCTTCTAGGCTGGCGCTCTTTGAAGACCTTATTTTTCTTTCATGAGGACTTGGAATGTGTTCAGACCTTGTCTTCGTCCCTCGAAGAGTTCTTTTGATCAACCTGAGTCCTTTCACCACCCCCCATTGTAGAGATAACAAGGACTTCCTCTTGCAAGAAAGCATCTTCCATCTGAGCGTACTTTTCATCTTAGACTAGCATATTTGTAAAGTCCTAGGGGTAAGTTTTTATCAATAACTTTTTCAAGTCATTCTTTTGAAACCCACTCATAAGGGCTAACATGATAATCGATTGATCCAGATTATAGATTTCTAGGATGGGTGCATTGAAGTGGCTAATGTAAGCTCAGATTGTCTCTCCCTCTCTTTGTTTAAGGGTATAGAGATAATCCGATCACTTCCGTTACCTATGGCTGCTGATAAAGTGGTCGGTGAATGACTGGCTTAGCTGTTCGAAGTAGTGTACCAATCTTGGCTTCAGGCTTGTATACCAATATCGAGCCACTTCTTTCAAGCTAGATGGGAGAGCTCGATAGAGGATTGGATCAGGAGATCCATGGAGGAGCATTGTGGCTCAGAAACTTAATAGATGGTCATTAGGATTAGTAGTCCCATGTAGCTTTCAAGCTATGGGATCTTAAAGTGTCGAGAAAGTGATGCTCGTATTATTTTATCATCAAAAGTTAGATCATAATTCAACCCATCATTCGGCATCGAGGTGAGATTCCTGATAACTTTGATCTACTGATCTAGTTCCTTAAACCTCTACTTGATTTTGGGATTCTAGATAGGTAGGGTCCCTAATTGCCATAGGGAATGATGACCTAGAGTAGAATCTTGTCTTGACTGTGGGCTTCGAGATTGTCGCTCCCTTGGCTCTACACTTCTAGGATGATGGTGATGATGATGAATGGCTTTTTAGGGGGCCTTGAAGAGACCAGTGACTACTCCTACAGCAAAGGTGCCACCTTGTTCATAGGGTGAAGATGAAGTGTTGTGGGAGGTAGCATGGGTGCAAGTTGCACTACGGGCCGAGAGGCCATAGGTGGCATAGCCAGTAGAGGTTGTGTCTCCGATGGTGGCATTGAGGTGGTATTGATAGCTCGAACAAGTACTACTAAGCTCTGAACTACATGAAGAGCAAGTTAAACTGTTCCATGCTAACAGCCACCATTTACGAGGAAGGTGAGGCTCCTGTAGGTGCATGATGTGGTTGATCATCCAGTGACTTTTTTGCCACCCTCTCCACCTACTAGGAAGCAATAGTGGTAGTACAACAGGAAGCAACCTTCTTAGGTGGCATAGCTCTCCCGCTTTCAAGTTGCACTTTTCAAGAATATGACAGGCCCTTCCTCTAATTTGTTGGTGCCAAAATTCATCAAGCATCAAAGAGAGTGCTATAATGGTACTGGGATGGTAGTGTAAGCTGGTCTCCAAAGAGTGGTACCTACAAAAAAGTCCCATTAGGTGTGGCCCCAGCAAAAGTAGTCTGATGCTCAAGTTAATCTAAACCCAACAGTATGAGAAGCACAAGTGGAAGAGCACACATACCTTGGGGACTTGCTTGGAGTCCCTTTGGTGCGGACACCAAAGGCACCAGAATAAGGTAGAGGCTTCTCAACCCTCTGTGGATCACTTAATTGACATTTGAGTCCACTGTAATAAAGCTTAGTCCAGCTGAGTTATTTTTATTTGAGTCCTGTAATTAGTCAGCTCATGTTGAGCTAGTTCAGTTCAGTATTAGTCAGCTCATGTCGAGCTAATTTTATTTTTTTGAGTCCTGTCCAAGCATATCGAAGACTCAAGACCACATCATACAAGTGAAGGCCAAGTCCAACTAGAATGAAGACATGGAAGTATAGCCCAAGTCTAACCCAGTTTGAAAATTTGAAGACCCTAGGAGGAAAATTCAGAAAACCCTGATTCCTTGCATATGCCCTCCAGATACCCAAATTCCCTTCCAGATGCCAAAGTATATTCATAGATCAGGGCATCCATGATTCCAGAGGTCCATCTACATCCTAGACCAAAGGAATCAAGCCCAGGCGCCAAGCCCAAGCCCCTAAGAAGTAAGATACGAGAGAATATTCCTGCTACCTGGCTACCAGGCCATCCTAGCTTCCAGAGGCCCAAGCCCATGCGCCCAAGCCTCTTTGGGCCGGCCCCTTGCTGCTCTTAGAAGCCCAACACGCCCCCCTAGGCATCCTTGGAGTGTTGGCCAAGTCAAGAGAATTTTTAGGAATTTTTCTACCTAATGTTTCCTTATTTTCTAGCTAGGGTTTGAGAGGGAAAAGGATTCTTATGTAAAGACTAATGTGCCCTTACTTGGAGCCCAAGGTTAAGGGTCTATTTAAAGGACCCTAGCCTCTTGTATGAAGCTTGATTTTGATATATGAAATAAACCTTGAGTTCTTCTATTGCTTTGAGTGTTACCCTGCTGTGTGCATAAAGGGGTTTGAGAGTTTTCTTCTTCCCGGTGTTGCAACCATCTTCCTGCCGCCAGCCAACCTTCCAGAACCCTGGCCGCCCACTTCAAAAGACACCTTTTCTTTGTTGTTTTCCTTTATTTCTTTGCTCCCTTGTGAGTTTTCTAACCCCTGACAGGTCGTTTGCAGGTCCCCAAGTTCCTACAAATCCAACGACTCCAGCCAAGCCTCAATTGGACCACCAAGCAGAAAGCCGGGTATCCGCGGGTCTTTGACTCGATTTTTCAGGCTGCATCCATCGAGGAATGAGAGATCCCTTCACTGCGATCTTCACCAGGCACTTCAGACCTTCCTCTAACTCTAGTCTTTATATTGTAGGAGAACTTGCCCTAACCGAGGCTTCTCAGCCCCGACGATCCTTCTTTAGTACTTTTCTAGGTTCTAATCTGCATGCTTGGCTTCAAAAATTCATACAAAATTCCCTACAATTAATTTTGATCTGAGATTTGGGAATTAATCACCTAACCCCACATATAAAACATACAAAAAGAATTGCATGCATATTAGTCCCGCATCATTTGGTATCAAAGCTTAGATTAGGGTTTGTTTTCTGCATTTTTCAGTCTGTATATACTCTGTTATTTTAGTTATTTCTCCATACTAAAAATTTTGAGAATTCTAAAATTTGTTTTTGTGAATTCAAAATAATTCAAAGTATTTTCCAAAGTTTTTTCAGATTTTATTTCAATTTGTGAATTTTCTTCAAGCCAAAATACTGCCTGTAAATTTTTGGCTCTATTTTTTTCAGCAAGACAAGTTTGGAAATTTTAGGGTTTTGCTTAGCATCTTTTTGCATATCTTTTAATTTTAATATATTTCCTGCATATTAGGCCATGATTTGCAAGTTTTCTTCTATTTTAAAAATACAAAAAAAAAATTACATATATAAAAGCTAATAAAACATCTAACCCTAATTTGCATCATCTACCTGGCATCATTGTATAATCTACCTTTAAGGGCACTCTTGCTAAGTCAGATGGGGGGAGGATTTGATCACCTCTCCTTAGCCCAAAACCACATCCCCTGCATTCGGTCCCAAGCCTAACTTAAAATCCATTAGACTTAATTTGCCCTAGTGGGCTAGGGACACCAACTGGTCGGGTCCGGGCTAGTGTTAGATCACTGTGTCAAGTTAACCTGTGTGTGCCTTATGCTTAGTGTCTAGAACGGTGGTTCAGGGATTCAATCCCAAAGGGCTTGTGTACTGGTCCACCTACCTGGCCAATCTCTGATTAGTGTTTAGGATTGGCAATCAGGGACCTAACACTCCCCTTACACCTGCCTGGCTGAGTACAGAGTTACTATAGGCTAGTTTGCCACCCTGATTGAGCCCTTTGTTTAGACTCTAGGTCTAGTCAGCTGTAATCGGTCTTATCGAGTCTTGCATGAGCACTAGATCAGGGGTTTCATATCACCCACCTCCTTCACAAATGTCTGAATCCATGGAAAATTTGCAAGCCCAAATGAAAGCACTCACTGAGCATCTAATCCAATCCATGGCCTAGATGGCTACACAAATAACTACCCAGTTAATTACCCAAATGACTCAGTTGACCCAGACCAATAGCCTCAACCCAACTCAACCTAGTGAAACCATAGAGCCCAACCCTATAACCCACTACTCTGACCCATATAGGGAGTCCAATCCTAGGAGAACCGAATACTCTGACCCATATAAGGAGCCCAACCCTAGGAGAACCCCTTACCATGATCCCTACCATGAGGTTGAACCTAGGAGAGCCCATCGTCATGACCCATACTATGATACTGATCCAAGGAGGACCCCAAACCCTAATCCCTACCGAGAGGTTGAACCTAGGAGAGCCCATCATCATGACCCATACTATGATACCAAACCTAGGAGGACCCCAAACCCTGATCCATACCTTGAGGCTGAACCTAGGAGAGCCCATCGTCATGACCCAATCCCTAAGGTTAGTCCTAGAAGACCCAATCAGGATTTTGTAGACCAGGAAGATAGATCCTATTTACCCTCTCCCTATAAGCCTAGTATACCCACAACCTATAGATCTTATGACTCCAAATCCTCTGACTCTAGAATCTACGAACCCATATCCTATGAGTCCAGTAGACCCAAGAACTATAGAGCTGAACCCAAATTCTATGACCCCAGATCTTATAATCCCGTGACTCATGGATCTGCACCCTTGTCCTATGAGCCTAGGGAGCCTATAACCCCTAGGTATCAATCTAGTACTAGTCAGGTTTCCCTTAGTCAACTTGAACCCAATAGGATTAGCACCCCTAAATATGAGCCCAGTAGTGAGCCACTACCCCTTAGACAACCTGAACCTACTTGGATAAGTGTCCATAATCAGAAACCAGGACCTAGCCAATTTTTCCCTAGCCGACCTTCTCCAACCATTTTCCAGATTGACAAGGCTTACATTAACGCGGAAGTGTATGAAGCTGATGCGAGCCTAGTGGATGAGTATGAAGGAGAAGATGAGACACCTTTAGTAAACCTAGAATTATCTGACCCAGTAGATATCCAGGTAGAAACCAACCCAGAGCTAGTTGACCTTGACTACATCCAATCTAAAGCTATAGTGGAAGAACAATTAGAGGAAGAGAACTCTGATACTAGGATTTTACCTAAGGAAACACTAGAAAAGGATCTAATTGTAGAGCCTATTCCTAAATTCCATGAACAAGAAGACTTTATTCAGGATTTGGCTTACTTAACCCATTGCCCTCAGGATGAATCCATTCCTGCCATTCCTATTGAAGATCTCTTCCCAGAAATTGTTGACCCATCCTTCCATAGCATGGACCTTTTCTTGCCCATAGATATACCGCAACCCTGTAAGATTAGCCTCATTAGTCTAGGATTAGTCCCTGACATGCCTTCTTTTATTATACTTTATCCAACTAACCCGGAACCTTTTTCTCCATCCTACCAGACTAATTCTGAACCCACTTCCTATTTCCTACCCTTTCCTGAGTCTTCTCATGTTGAGGTTACTAGGTTGCAAGGATCCATAGAGCCCATCCCATTTGCTACCTACTTTTGGCAGACCCTCTAGCACCTATTAGGAGTTACTAGCAAATTTTCTTCTACATGTCATCCATCAACCACGACTCATGCCCCCATGCCCAAGTGGTAGTTAAAACCTAATAAACCTCTTTAGTCAAGTCTGTTAGGTATAGGTTTGAGTCCTTTGCATCATCTTGTTAGGAGACTGCATGTCCCTAGCATGTTCACCACCCGCACTAATCTTAAAACAACTGGCTAATTACCGAAGAAGGGTCAAAGAGTTTGATGTAGTAGATTCTATCTTGGTTAGGCTTAGGCCTAAAAGAAGCTTCATGCTCGCAGAGCCGGACCTTTTAAAGTGATAGAGATGGATTAGATCAAATGCCTATGTATTAGACTTGCCTTCGGATATGAGCATTAGTTCTACCTTCAATATTACAAACCTGGTTGAGTATAGGGAACTGGCAGCGAAACCTAGTGAGGCCTTTGGACCTATTCCTTTTCATTGTGAGTGACCCTAACCCAGAGTGTCCACTAACAAATTGGCCTGAGAGAGGAGAACGGATCGAGCGTATCCTGGATGATCAAGCCATCACGACCCGGGGTCATGACTATCAACGCTTCCTGGTCCGATGGCAAGGCTGGCCAGAGTCAGATGAGTCATGGATTTCTCGAGAGGACTTGCAATGCCTCAACCCAGACCTTCTCGAGAGATATGTGAGCCAGTCTAATCTTCACTCGATAGGGTCGAGTTCCTCCCACCCCGCGAGAATTGGTGCGGACACCAAAGGCACCAGAATAAGGCAAAGGCTTCTCAACCCTCTATGGATCACTTAATTGACATTTGAGTCCACTGTAATAAAGCTTAATCCAGCGGAGTTGTTTTTATTTGAGTCCTATAATTAGTCAGCTCATGTTGAGCTAGTTTAGTTCAGTATTAGTCAGCTCATGTCAAGCTAATTTTATTTTTTTGAGTCATGTTCAAGCATATCGAAGACTCAAGACCACATCATACAAGTGAAGGCCAAGTCCAACCAGAATGAAGACATGGAAGTATAGCCTAAGTCCAACCCAGCTTGAAGATTTGAAGACCCCAGGAGGAAAATTTAGAAGACCCTGATTCCTTGCAGATGCCCTCTAAATGCCCAAATTCCCTTCCAGATGCCAAAGTATATTCATAGACCAGGGCATCCATGATTCTAGAGGTCCATCTGCATCCTAGCCCAAAGGAATCAAGTCCAGGTGCCAAGCCCAAGCCCCTAAGAAGCAAGATACGAGAAAATATTCCTGCTACCTGGCTACCAGGCCACCCAAGCTTCCAGAGGCCCAAGCCCATGCGCCCAAGCCCCTTTGGGCCAACTCCTTGCTGTTCTTAAAATCCCAACACACCCCCCTAGGCATCCTTGGAGTGTTGGCCAATTCAAGAGAATTTTTAAGGATTTTTCTACCTAATGTTTCCTTATTTTCTAGCTAGGATTTGAGAGGGAAAAGGATTCTTATGTAAAGACTAATGTGCCCTTACTTGGAGCCCAAGGTTAAGGATCTATTTAAAGGACCCTAGTCTCTTGTATGAAGCTTGATTTTGATATATGAAATAAACCTTGAGTTCTTCTATTGCTTTGAGTGTTACCCTGCTGTGTGCATAAAGGGGTTTGAGAGTTTTCTTCTTCCCGGTGTTGCAGCCATCTTCCTGCTGCTAGCCAACCTTCCAGAACCCTGGCCGCCCACTTCAAAAGACACATTTTCTTTGCTGTTTTCCTTTATTTATTTGCTCCCTTGTGAGTTTTCTAACCCCTGATAGGTCGTTTGCAGGTCCTCGAGTTCCTACAAATCCAACGACTCCAGCCAAGCCTCAATCAGACCACCGAGCAAAAAGCAGGGTATCCGCGGGTCTTTGGCTCAGTTTTCCAGGCCACATCCATCGGGGAACGAGAGATCCCTTCGCTGCAATCTTCACCGGGCACTTTAGACGTTGTCAGGTACACCCTCTCTACCTCCAGTCTTTATATTGTAGGAGAACTTGCCCTAACCGAGGCTTCTCAGCCTCGGCGATCCTTCTTTAGTACTTTTCTAGGTTCTAATCTGCATGCTTGGCTTCAAAAATTCATACAAAATTCTTTACAATTAACTTTGATCTGAAATTCGGGAATTAATCACCTAACCCCACATATAAAACATACAAAAAGAATTGCATGCATATTAGTCCTGCATCACCCTTTTATAGGCTAAGATTGAGAGTAATTTTGGCATGACCAAAATCTTGTCGAATTCGGCAAAAGATGGAAGAACCTCCCATGTGTCCCCGAAGGCTTTCTTGTCTGTAGGGTATGTTCTATCTCTTTAAATTTTTTCTTGTCACTATCTCAACATGTGGCATGCTTCATTAAATGATGGCCTAGATTATAAAGCGTCTGAGCATGCCTCCTTTATTTGCTTAGATCTAGTAATAATTTAAGGGTTTTTGGGATGTGATGCAGAGCTAGCCACTTGGTGGAAGCTATGAATAGGAACATCAGAGTGCTACTTCTTAGAGGCTTGGGATAGGCACACTATCAAGGTCCTGCTAGTCAAAGACTTGCAAAATACCTAAGGCTTGGCTGAGCCTAGGAGTTTGTGGCTGAGCATTTCCCGAACAATCGGCGTGGGCTCGTTGATGTCCTCAAGAAGAGGAGTCAACCGCTATTGGCATTTGCTTGAGGGATTCTAACTAAGTACCTTGCAAGCAGTCAGTGGGGCTTGCTAATGCCTTTGGGCTTAAGAATTGGCCTTTACCAATATCCACTTGAGGACTTCTGGCTAAGCACTTTGTAAGTGGTCGACAAGGCTTGCTAATGCAGCCTCTGGCTGAGCACTTCATGAGTGGTTGGTAGGGCTTGCTGATGTGGCTTCTGATTAGCACTTTATGAATGGTCAATGAGACTCGCTGATGCCTTCGAGCATAGGAGTTGGCCTCCACCAGTACCTATGAGGGCCTCTAGTTGAGTGCTTCACAAGTGATCAGCAGGGCTTACTGATGTAGCCTCTGGCTGAGCACTTTGTGAGCGGTTGGTAAGGCTTGTTGATGTGGCTTCTGGCTGAGCACCTTCATCTTAATTTTGCTCAACCCAATATATGATTAGTAGTTGACACCAGCAATCACGTTGATGAATTATCCTTATTATTATGGGTCCCTAATAATTATATTATACATATATATATATATATATATATATATATATATTAATTTAATAATTAAATTATCTTTATTTATCTAAAATTGATACTTTTATATATTGTTTGTAGGAAAGGAGAGTACCAACATGAAGAGCTCAATTTATGGGTTCAAACAAAATAAATTTAAAGCGAATCAGATTTGAAATGAGTCGAGAATCAATTTTTGAATATTTAATTCAGAATTACACATAGTTTAAAGTAGTCGATCCACAATGGATCAGCTGCCTAGTCTACAGAGGGCCCTGCGATCCATGGGCAGCCATGACCAATGGTCCACAGCTCAGAGCTGTGGACCGTGAAACTTCTTTTGAGCCAAAACTCATCAGAGATGCTGTCCCAGTAGCAGAGCTGTAAATCGTGAAACTTCTTTTGAGCCAAAACTCATCAGAGATGCTATCCCGCTACTACCGAGTCGCTTGCACTGCCTCCTCCACACAGAGAAGCTACCGAAGTTGCCGATCACTGGTTCTATCCTCCAAAATCCCACTGATCTTCATGTTGTTCACCAAGCACTGAACCGGATGGAACTACCCTACATTTTCCTCCCCATATTTCATCTTCTTCCTCGACCGTTCTCCCATCTCCACTAAAATCATCCACTCATCTCCTCCACAGCCATCGGTCATCCTCTCTCTTCATCTTTTTTCCACCACCCCTGCTACATCATTGACCTCCTTCCCGATAGCGAGTCTCCCTGGCACACGAGCGTGTCCGACGAAGCTCTGGCATGGTCCTGGCAGTGGTAGCTATGGCCCAAGGAGAGATGGCGGTGGTGTTCAGGTGATTACAACTAATGGAAGGAGGTGCAGGGGTCTCAAAGCAATCAATGGTCCATGTTGATTTCACCTAAATTCTGAAGCTTTGATCTGGATCCAAGAGCTGGGAAGATATTAATCAGTCAAACACTAGTCAGAATGGGGGACATAAGCCTAACACTACTCGAATTGGGCTTATTCATATATAACTATGGAGTCCTATAAAGTTAAATCTTAGCCACTCTTTTGATTCTTTTGTTTAGTCCTATTTCTACCAAGATCATCATGGCCCGTTGCTGCTGTTGGTGCCGGAGATGCGCTCCCCCTACCGCCCGACCGTCCTCGACTCCCAAACCTCCGTGCTGGGTGTGGTCGCCTTGCCGCCCGACGGTCCTCCACTCCTAAACCTGCAAGACAAGAGTTAGAGACCCGGGCTAGGATTTCTGGCGAGGGCACTCCGATGATCAAGTCAGTGACAATCCAGGGGAACAGATCCTCCTAGTCGGGCGCCTCTTGATGGACTCCGCTCTAGGAGGAGTGGAAAATGTGTGTGAAGGTGAAAACATTGCAGGGGGAGAGTGATAGCAGGGACAGAGGGGTGCCCTGTTCATCCGCCTCTCCTTGTATCCCTCATTTTTCTTCAACTGTGGTGGTGGTGGTGCTTTGCCCTCTTGGTTGGGCTTGCACTTGTGCTCGTACTGGTGGTGGTGCCATGCCCCTCTTTTTTTCTCTGGGGGTGCCATGCTCTTTTCTTTTTTTTCTTGTTCCTTTTTTTTGGGGGGGCTCGTCCCTTGCCCCTCTTCCTCAGTGTTGTTGTGTTATCTCTGAGTTTGTTGCAAACTAGGTTACCATTGGGCACTTGTCTCGGGATCCCCGCCGGGCTATCAAGCGCATGCGGCAGTGTCCCGAGGAGTCTTTCCTGATTCATGATAAGGAGAGTTGTCAGGCACTCGGACACTCCTCTTGGTCTTCTCATTTCGGAAAACTTGGTAGTGCCTCGAATGGTGGGCCATCACTTGCGGGATTCGAATCTCCCGGTTGGCTTCCTCTCTTGGATGATCTGAGCGGTTGGTGAAGAGTGTGGCATCTCGATTAATGTGCTTCTTCCCTTTCTAGCATAACTAGCGGTTGCAGGTGGTTAGTACAGCCTGGAAGGCACTTCAATGTAGTCCTCGGGTGGCTCGTCGGTGTTCTGGGCTGGTGAGGACCTCGTCCGGGCTGGGGCCAAGCTGGGATGGCAGGACTCGCTCTGACCTAGATGCTCCGAGCTTGCGGGGGCGCCTTAGCGAAGAGGGTGAAGTGCGGGCCCAGTACGGAGGGCACGCGCTCAGAGAGGCTCCACATCGGTGGGTGAGCGCTGAGCTCGACCTCGACCATAGGGCACTAGCCTCCGAGGGTCTCGCTATGGAGGGCAGAAGGTGGACCTGGTCCAGAGGGCGCGTGCTCGGAGAGGCTCCACATCAGCGGCTGAGCGCTAAGCTCGACATCGACCGCAGGGCACTAGCCTCCAATAGTCTCGCTCTAGAGGGTGGAAGGCAGACCCGGTCCAGAGGGCACGCACTCGGAGAGGCTCCACATCGGTGGGTGAGCGCTGGGCTCGACCTCGACCGCAGGGCACTAGCCTCTGAGGGTCTCGCTCTGGAGGGCTGAAGGCGGACCTGGTCTAGAGGGCTCATGCTCGGAGAGGCTCCAAATCGACGGGTGAGCGTTGAGCTCGACCTTGACCACAGGGCACTAGCCTCTAAGGGTCTCGCTCTGGAGAGCAGAAGGTGGACTCGGTCTAGAGGGCGCATGCTCGGAGAGGCTCCACATCGACGGGTAAGCGCTGAGCTCGACCTCGACCATAGGGCACTAGCCTCCAAGGGTCTCACTCTGGAGGGTGGAAGGCAGACCCGGTCCAGAGGGTGCGCGCTCGGAGTGGCTCCACATCGGCGGGTGAGCGATGAGCTCGACCTCAACTGCAGGGCACTAACCTCCGAGGGTCTCACTCTGGAGGGTGGAAGGCGGCTCTGACCTAGGCGTCCCGAGCATGCGGGCATGACCTGACGGAGGACTGAGCTCGGCTTGTTGTTCTGAGGGAGCTCAGCTCAGCTCAGTAGTGGAATCCGGGCTGGAGAGTCGACGCGGCATCTTTTCTTGACGTGGCACCTGCCGATTCTTCCATGTCAGCGATCCCTCCACATCAAGTCCCACCCCGAAAACCCATAAAGACCTCTCTCCTATTAAACCCTATAAAAAGGCTCCCATGCCTCTACCTGGGGTATTCAACTCCTTAGAATCCCTCCAAAGGCTTTGCATAGGAGGAGAGGAAGGGAAGATCAAGAGCGGCTAAGGAATTCCTATCTTCGGGGAGTAGATGAGGTTTCTAGTATTTATATTTTATATTTTTCTTTATGTAATTAGTACTTGATTGTAATATTTACTTTTCATGAATAAAATTATTTTTCATTACTTCAAGTAGTGTTCTTCATATTTAGACTATAGTTAGATTTTTGAATAGCCTATGACTACGTAGAGATAAGTTATGATCCTAGGATATGATTTGTACTTAGAGAGATAGGCTA
Source organism: Areca catechu (assembly GCA_021397845.1). NCBI lineage: Eukaryota > Viridiplantae > Streptophyta > Magnoliopsida > Arecales > Arecaceae > Areca > Areca catechu. The sequence continues at coordinate 73,722,576 of CM038050.1, forward strand.
TGCTCGGAATCTAATTATAAAAAAAATTTATTTATATGATTAGAGACTTTAAATAACTTATGGCAATGTAGGAGTGGATCAAGGTCCATATCCAGCAAGATAGGCTATGCTAGGGGATCAATCATAATTTAATAATTATATATTGAATAAATACTTAATATAATATCAAATATCAAATTGAAATCCATGATATCTTTCATATTCTAATTAATTTCTTGCTTAGTTTAATTCTTGTTCTTGGTATAACCATATTCTTACTCTTTTATCTCTCTAACCTTATTAATCTCTAATAAAATAATCTTAAAAGTAAACAAAATCTCAACTGATCCTTGAGGATACGATCTCAACTCATCCTAGATATAGAGTTGAGTTGATAAATTAGTTTTGACCACCTACGACAGTGATCAGTCCCATGTCCCTGGTCTAATCATATTTTTCACTAAAAGATGTATACAATTTCTATAATTGATATACAAGAAAATCAGGTTTTGGAATCATAACCATGTATAGTATATCGAACAACAAAAAAGAATTATGCTTCAAGCATCTAACATGCTGAAGGAAAGGAAAGTCTAGGAAAAAGGATATTTCCATGAATTACAGGGACACCAATAAAATTGATTGCAAAGCCTCAATAAAGACTAGACTTAATTCAAAGACTAGTAAGTAGAGATGGGATGAGGTTATTCTAGAACACAACCATGAGCTCTTCATATCAACCGTTGGTTATCTACTATCCAATAAGAGGATCAGCATACCGAAAAAGGCAGAGATTAGTAACATGCATGCCTCGAATATATCCTTAACTCAAATTTACTCTATCATGATAAGAAGAAAAGGGGGAAAGATGCTTAGGACTGTGTTCTAGATCCATCCAAAATCAAGAATAGCATGCACTTACTTCAATTATGTATTGACTTTTGACTCCACTTACCTGACGAACATATACCAAATGCCATTTTGTCCATTCATTGGAGTTAACCACCATGGATAGTTCTCCTTGCTTGGTTGTGCATTATTGTTAAACAAGAAGACCGAAACTTTTAAATGGGTATTACAATCATGGCTGGATGGAAATGGTGGTCAAGTGCCAAATGCTGTAATCACCTACCAAGATAAGGCTATTGAGGCCACTATCAAGGAGGTGTTTCCTAATGCATGTCATTGGCTTTGTCTCTAGCACATTTTGAAGAAAATTCCAAAAAAGATAGGGCATATATACACAACACATCCTATATTTATGATTGAGTTCAATGAGGCCATATATGACACTATTATGATATAAAATTTTTGAGAGAAATAGGGCATAGCTTATGGACAAATACGAAGAATGCAAGTATATTGATTGCTTGCATGAACTTTATGAATGCCATGATAAATGGGTTCTGGTTTATATCAAAGATATATTCTTTGTAGATATATTGGATTGATAAAACCTGAGTTACTATCATGTGAAATATTTGCTTTTCTAAACATTCTATGATATGTTGTGACACTTTGTAAGTTATCTTTTCTATTTCTGACATCCTTTATAGGCAGGTCTTCCTCCTAGAGGAGTGAGAGAATTAACTATTTATTTGATGGATTTGTGAATTCTAAGACTACCTTAAAGGAATTCATCAAGAAGTATGAAGATGTGTTGAAGATGAAATACGAAGACAAAAATGAGAAAAATAATAAGTCCTTGCAAACTAATATTTTTTTCAAGACATCCTCACCTTTTGAGAGGCAAGCAATAACCATATACACAAGGCACATTCAAAAAATCTCAGAATAAGGTCCTTGAGATGGCTACATCAAATACTAAATTAATCGAAGAAATTGACAACTACATTGTTTATTTTGTAAAGTCGTTTAAGAAAACTAAAGTTAATGGATTTGAGGAAGCGATTGTCAAAAATTTTATTATTTCATTCTCCATTCACTTGGAGGAAGTCAAATGCCTGTGCTGATCATTTTAGTTCAGGGGATACTTATGTAGGCATACCTTATTGGTTCTCCATTAATATGAAGTATCTTGCATTCTACATACATATTTCCTGAAGTGATAGTGCAAGGATATGAAATATTGATTCAATGATTTTAATTGTAATGTGCAATTTTGTGATAAGAGTACTAGAAAAACCAAGTATGTCATACTATAGTTAAATTATGATATCTCATATGATATTTACAATGTCAGGTTACATATTATTACATCTCTTCCTCACACAAGTATGCTTTGTTAAGTCATCCGATGATGAAGCTTATAGAGGTTGCCTCCACATCTGAAGATGCCTTTAACTTAGTTATGGCTGATCTGACTCCATTATTTAGAAGAGTAATAGATGCTAATTATTTAGCAGCCAACATCATAACTTCTTATCCGAGATCTTGACAATATCACCACAAAGGATAATGGAGAAGAGAATTAAAAATGGAGTTGAAAAGAAATCAAAGAAGGCAAAAAAATAAGTGAACAAGACCTTCAAGTGAACAAGACCTACGGGGATCCATATGTCGATAGAAATAGTACAAGGCATGCTAAAAGAGAGAGAATGATTCCACATGAAGCAGGGGAGGTAGCCCAACTAATAAGTGAAATCACTCAACCATCATCTATCCATTTTTGGATGAGTTTGATGCTTACATGTGCAGCCAACTAACACAGGAGATAAAATATTTACATTTTAAACATTTTTGGAGGAAATAGTTGGAGAAGTTTGAGGAGGAACTAGGAGGAGTGAGGGTGGAGATGTCACAATAGAGGATGTCATAATTGTATATCGAGAAATCACTTAATGTAGCCATAAACCACTACAATCTCATAATATACTGTAATACAAGATGAACAATCTATACTCATTTTGATGGGGAACTAATATGCATGCAATTTTTTTTGTATGTTTTATATGTGAGGTTGAGTAATTAATTCCCGAATTTCAGATTAAAATAATTTGTAGGGAATTTTATATGAATTTTAGAAGATCAGCATGCAGATTAGGACCTAGAAAAGTAGAAAAGAAGGATCGCCGGGGCTGAGAAGCCTCGGTTATGGCAAGTTCTCCTACAATAAAACTACTGGAGGTAGAGGAGGTGTACCTGAAAATATCTGTGAAGATCGCAGCAAAGGGGTCTCTCGTTCCTCGACAGATGCAGCCTGGAAAATCGAGCCAAAGACCCACGGATACCCGGCTTTCTGCTCGGTGATCCGATTGAGGCTTGGCTGGAGTCGTTGGATTCGTAGGAACTCGGGGACCTGCAAACGACCTATCAGGGGTTAGAAAACCCACAAAGAAACAAGAAAACAAAGGGAAAATAGCTATGGAAGGCTTATTTTGGAGTGGGTGTCCAGGGATCTTAGAGGCTTGTTGGCAGCAGGAAGATGATTGCAGCACTGGGAAGAAAAACTCTCACAAACCCCTTTATGCACACAGCAGGGTATCACACAACTCAATAGAAGAACTCAATGTTTTAATTTATATCAAAAATTAGGTTTCATACAAGAGGCTAGGGTCCCTTAAATAGACCCTTAACCTTGGGCTCCAAGTAAGGGCACATAAGTCTTTACATAAGAATCCTTTTCCCTCTCAAACCCTAGCTAGAAAATAAGGAAACATTAGGTAGAAAAAATCCCTAAAAATTCTCTTGACTTGGCCAACACTCCAAGGACACTTAGGGGGGCGTGTTGGGCTTCTAGGAGCAGCAAGAGGCCGGCCCAAAGGGGCTCGGGTGCATGAGTTTGGGCCTCTAGAAGCTGGGGTGGCCTGGTAGCCATGTAGCAAGAATATTCCCTGGTATCTTGCTTCTTTAGGTCTTGGGCTTGGCACCTGGGCTTGATTTCTTTGGGCTAGGATGCAGATGGACCTCTAAAATCATGGATGCCTTGGTATATGAATATATTTTGGCATATGGAAGGAAATCTGGGCATCTGGAAGGCATCTGCAAGAAATCAGGGTTTTCTAAATTTTCCTCCTGGGGTCTTCAAATCTTCAAGCTGGGTTGGACTTGGGCTATACTTCCATGTCTTCAATCTAGTTGGACTTGGTCTTCACTTGTATGATATAGTCTTGAGTCTTCAGTATGCTTGGATAGGACTCAAAAAAATAAAATTAGCTCAACATGAGCTAATTAGCATTGGACCGAACTAGCTCAACATGAGCTGACTAGTACAGAACTGAAATAATAACTCAAAATACTCGAATAATAACTAAAATGGACTTAGATGGGCTAAGCCCTTATTACAGATGGACTCATAAATTATTGATTAATTCATAGAGGGTTGAAAAGCCTTTATCTTATTCTGGTACCTCCGGTGTATTCTCCCGGGGTGGGAAGAACTCGACCTTGTCGAGTGAAGATCAAGCTGGCTCACATATCTCTCGAGGAGGTCTGGGTTGAGGTGCTGCAAGTCCTCTCGAGAAATCCATGAATCGTCCGACTCTGGCCGGCCTTGCCATCGACCAGGAAGCGTTGATAACCGCGGCCCCGGATCATAATGGCTTGATCGTCCAGGATACGCTCGATCCATTCTCCTCTCTCAGGCCAAATTTGTTAGTGGACACTCTGGGTTAGGATCGCTCACAATGAAAAGGAACAGGTCCAAAGGCCTCACTAGGTATCGCTGCCGGTTCCCTATACTCAACCAGGTCTATAATATTGAAGGTAGAACTAATGCCCAAATCCGAAGGCATGTCTAACACATAGGCATTTGATCCAATCCTTCTCTATCACTTTAAAAGGTCCGGCTCTATGAGCATGAAGCTTCTTTTAGGCCTATGCCTAACCAAGATAGAATCCACTACATCAAGTTCTTTGACCCTTCTTCGGGAATTAGCCAGTTGTTTTAAGATTAGTGCGGGTGGTGAACATGCTAGGCATATGCAGACTCCTAACAAATGATGCAAAGGACTCATACTGATACCTAACAAACTCGACTATGCATTCCTATCGAAGGAGATTTTATTGAACTCTTTGGATCTAAACCTAATAGATTATAGGTTCTCTAGGTTTGATCCTAGCTTGACATGCACATGAAAATTTACAGTGAACTCCTAGCAAATTCCAAAGAGTATGCCAGAAGTAAGATGCAAACCTAACATGCGTGATGAATGCATGCAGTATGCTAATCTCAGCTAAATGCAATCTAATGATCCTAGAAATGCTGGAGGTGTCAGGAAAGGGCAGAAAATAGAAAGTGGGTTCAGAAGTAGTTTGGTAGGGTAGGGAAAAAGGTTCAAGGTTAGTTGGATAAAGTTTGATAAAAGAAGGCACGTCAGGGACTAATCCTAGACTAATGAGGCTAACCTTACGAGGTTGCGGTATATCTATGGGGTTAGCATAATGGAAGGATGGGTTACTAATCTCAGGGAAGAGGTCCTTAATGGGAACTATAGGAGGAGGCTCATCCTGAGGGTACTGATTCAAAGAGATCAAGTCCTTAATAAATTCTTCTGGTTCTTGTATTTTAGGACTATACTCTATAATTTGGCTCTCCTCTATGGTTTCCTCAGGTAAGGCTCTAGTAGCAGTACCTAGGTTCTCTTCCTCTATTTGTTCTTCCACTATAGCTTTAGGTTGGATGTGGTCAAGGTCAACTACCTCTAGGTTGGCTTCTACCTGGGTATCTATTGGGTCAGCTAATTCTAGGTCATCTAAAGGTGTCTCCTCTTCTCCCTCATACTCATCCACTAAGTTTGTATCAGCTTCATACACTTCCATGTTAATGTAAGCCTTGTCAATCTCAGGAATGGTTGGAAAAGGTCGGCTAGGGAAAAATTGGCTAGGTCCTGGTTTCTGATTATGGACACTAATCCTAGTAGGTTCAGGTTGCCTAAGGGATAGTGGCTCACTACTGGGCTCATATTTAGGGGTGCTAATCCTATGGGGTTCAAGTTGACTAAGGGAAACTTGACTAGTACTAGATTGATACTTAGGGGTTATGGGTTCTCTGGGCTCATAGGACAAGGGTGCATATCTATGGGTCATGGGATTATAGGATCTGGGGTCAGAGAATTTTGGGTCAGCTCTATGGTCAGGTTCTAAGGATGGATCATGGTATGGGGTCCTCCTAAGGTTGGGCTCTCTATATGGGTCAGGATATTGGGTCCTCCTAGGGTTGGACTCCCTATATGGGTCAGAATACTGGGTTCTCCTAGTGTTGGACTCCATATATGGGTCAGAATATTGGGTTCTCCTAGGGTTGGACTCCCTATATGGGTCAGAATATTGGGTGTTGTGTCTACTAGGCTCATAGCGTGTGGGTGCATAGGATCTATGATCATGGGATCTAGAGTCATAGGATCTAGGTTCATAGGTTATGGATTCATAGGTTCTAGGTTCATAGGATTTGGAGTCATAAGATCTATAGGTTGTGGGTATACTAGGCTTATAGGGAGAGGGTAAATAGGATCTATCTTCCAGGTCTATAAAATCCTGATTGGGTCTTCTAGGACTAACCTTAGGGATTGGGTCATGACGATGGGCTCTCCTAGGTTCAGCCTCAAGGTATGGATCAGGGTTTGGGGTCCTCCTAGGTTGAGGATTGTAGTACGGGTCAGGATAAGGGGCTCTCCTAGGTTCGACCTCATGGTATAGATCAGGGTTTGGGGTCCTCCTAGGTTGAGGGGAATCAGGATCTGGCTCAGACTGTGACCCATGGGTTTTCCTTGGTGTCCCTACCCGGACTTTTAACTGATCAAACCTATTGGCAAGATGGTCAATTCTATCATTGGTTTGAATACGAGACTGAGTTAACTGGGTCATCTGGGTAGCCATCTGGACCATTTGATCAGCTAGGGCTTTCATTTGGGCTTGCAAATTTTCCATGGGTTCAGACATTTGTGAAGGAGGTGGGTGATATGAAACTCCTGATCTAGTGCTCATGCAAGACTTGATCAGATCGACTATAGCTAACTAGACCTAGAGTCTAAACTAGATGCTCAATCAGGGTGGCAAACAAGCCTATAGTAATCCTTTACTCAGCCAGGCAGGTGTAAGGGGAGTGTTAGGTCCCTGATTGCCAATCCTAGACATCAATCAAAGATTGGCCAGGTAGGCGGACCAGCACAAAAGCCCTTCGGGATTGAATCCCTAAACCACCATTCTAGACACTGAGCACAAGGCACACACAGGTTATCTTGACACAATGATCTGACACGTAGCCTGGACCCGACCAGTTGGTGTCCCTAGCCCACTAGGGAAAATTAAGTCTAGTTAATTTTAGGTTAAGGCTTGAGACCGAATGTAAGGGATGTGATTTTGGGCTAAGGAGAGGTGATCAAATCCTCCCCCCATCTGATATATCAAGAGTGCCCTTAAAAGTAAATTATGCAATGATGGCAGGCAGATGAGGATGCAAATTAGGGTTTATATGTTTTTGGTATTTTTGGAGAATATGTAATTTTTTTTTTTGGAATTTTTTTAAATAGAAGAAAACTTGCAAATCATGGCCTAATATTCTGGAAATATACTAAAATTAAAAGATATGTAAAAGATGCTAAACAAAACCCTAAAACTTCCAAACTTGCCTTGCTGAAAAAAAAAACAGAGCCAAAGATTTACAGTCTATATTTTGGCTTGCAGAAAATTTACAGGCCATAATAAAATCTGAAAAAACTTTTAAAATTACTGTGAATTATTTTGAATCCAGAAAAACAAATTTTAGAATTTTTTGAATTTTTATCAGGGAGAAATAATTAAACTAACAGAGTATATACTGACTAAAAATTACAGAAAATAAGCCCTAATCTAAGCTCTGATACCAAATGATGGGGAACTAATATGCATGAAATTTTTTTTTTATGTTTTATATGTGGGGTTAAGTGATTAATCTCCAAATTTTAGATTAAAATAAGTTGTATAGAATTTTATATCAATTTTAGAAGATCAGCATGCAGATTAGGACCTAGAAAAGTAGAAAAGAAGGATCGCCGGGGCTGAGAAGCCTCGGTTATGGCAAGTTCTCCTACAATAAAACTACTGGAGGTAGAGGGGGTGTACCTGACAACTTCTGTGAAGATCGCAGCAAAGGGGTCTCTCGTTCCTCGACGGATGCGGCCTGGAAAACCGAGCCAAAGACCCGCGGATACCCGGCTTTCTGCTCGGTGATCCGATTGAGGCTTGGCTGGAGTCGTTGGATTCGTAGGAACTCGGGGACTTGCAAATGACCTATCAGGGGTTAGAAAACTCACAAAGGAACAAGAAAACAAAGGAAAAATAGCAAGGGAAGGCTTCTTTTGGAGTGGGTGTCCAAGGATCTGAGAGGCTTGTTGGCAGCAGGAAGATGATTGCAGCATTGGGAAGAAAAACTCTCACAAACCCCTTTATGCACACAGCAGGGTATCACACAACTCAATAGAAGAACTCAAGGTTTTAATTCATATCAAAAATTAGGTTTCATACAAGAGGCTAGGGTCCCTTAAATAGACCCTTAACCTTGGGCTCCAAGTAATGGCACATAAGTCTTTACATAAGAATCCTTTTCCCTCTCAAACCCTAGCTAGAAAATAAGGAAACATTAGGTAAAAAAAATCCCTAAAAATTCTCTTGACTTGGCCAACACTCCAAGAACACTTAGGGGGGCGTGTTGGGCTTCTAGGAGCAGCAAGAGGCCGGCCCAAAGGGGCTCGGGTGCATGGGTTTGGGCCTCTGGAAGCTGGGGTGGCCTGGTAGCCATGTAGCAGGAATATTCCCTGGTATCTTGCTTTTTTAGGGCTTGGGCTTGGCACCTGGGCTTGATTTCTTTGGGCTAGGATGCAGATTGACCTCTAAAATCATGGATGCCTTGGTATATGAATATATTTTGGCATCTGGAAGGGAATCTGGGCATCTGAGGGCATCTGCAAGAAATCAGGGTTTTCTAAATTTTCCTCCTGGGGTCTTCAAATCTTCAAGCTGGGTTGGACTTGGGCTATACTTCCATGTCTTCAATCTAGTTGGACTTGGTCTTCACTTGTATGATATAGTCTTGAGTCTTCAGTATGCTTGGACAAGACTCAAAAAATAAAATTAGCTCAACATGAGCTGATTAGCATTGGAATGAACTAGCTCAACATGAGCTGACTAGTACAGAACTGAAATAACAACTTAAAAGACTCAAATAATAACTAAAATAGACTTAGATGGGCTAAGCCCTTATTACAGATGGACTCATAAATTATTGATCAATTCATAGAGGGTTGAAAATCCTCTACTTATTCTGGTACCTCCGGTGTCCCCACCACATTTCATTCCAACTTTTATTATATTTACAATTTTTCCAACCCTCTAATCCATCAAACTTCACTTAAACACAAAAAACATAAACACAATGAAAAGAACAAGCAGTGCTATCATTCCAAGCAAAACATAGTTGTATCCTCATGCATTTTGAAGTGGACACCAAGAAACACTGAGCCATCGGTATATGTTTGCAGCAGCAGTTTCATCTTCTCTAGTACTGGTGACCATGAACAAGAGCTAAAAAGATGGAGGAAGTAAGTATTGGGACCTATGGCATCCCTTGGTTAACTTTTATAGATCGATCGAATGAGTGACACTTTATCGTCCAGAATTTGTGCACCAAGTGTCATATAAAGACCACGCCCTCTTTCAGGATGGTACCCTAGCTTCTCCTATTTATCAAGATTCTATTTTAGAGATTGAAATCTTAAAAGCTCCCCAATTCACCAAAAGATGATGCACCTTTTCGATGGGTAATTTAATAGAATCCCCTAAAGATGTCATGAGTTGGTTCCAAACCCGATTTTAGGATCTATTTAGATATGGGGGTATCATAGAATCTCCTTAAGATATCATAAAATCCTCTTAGGATGTCATGAATTAGTGACAAAGATGATTCTAGGATTTATTTGGATGTTGGGATGTCATAGAATCACCTCAGGATATCATAAAATCTCCTTGGGATATCATGAATTCATGACAAATGAGATTCTGGAACCTATTTGAATACCAGGGTATCATAGAATTCTCTCAATATATCATAATATCCCCTCAAGATGTCATGAGTTCATGATAAACATGATTTTGGGACATATTTGAATACTGGGAAATCATTGAATCCCCTCAAGATGTCATAAAATTTCCTTAGGATGTTATGATCTTGTGACAAACGTGATTTAGGGATTTATTTGAATACCGAGTTGTCATAGAATTCTCTTAGGATATCATAAGATGCTCTCGTGATGTCATGCATTAGTGACTAAGATGAGTCTAAGACCTATTTGGATACCGGGATGTCATAAAATCTCCTTGGGATGTCATAAGTTGGTGACAAGGATGATTTCGAGACCTATTTGGATACCAAGATATCATAGAATCCCTTCAAGATGTCATAAAATTCTCTTAGGATGTTATTAGTTGTTGTCAAACCTGATTCCGGGACCCATTTGAATATCACAATATCATAGAATCCCCTCAAGGTGTCATAAAATCTCCTTAAGATTTCATGAGTTGATGTCAAACCTGATTTCGAGACCAATTTGGATATCAAGATATCATAAAATTCTCTCATGATATCATAGAATTTCCTCGAGATGTCATGAGTTGGTGATAAACATGATTCCAGGATCTATTTGAATATCGGGGTGTCATAGAATCTCCTCAAGATGTCATAAAATCTCCTCGAGATGTCATGAGTTCATGCCAAACTCAATTCCAGGATGTATTTGGATACTGACGTATCATAGAATCTCCTTAGGATATTATAAAATTTTCTTAAGATGTCATGAGTTAGTGCCAAACTTGATTTCAGGACCTATTAGGATATTGAGATATCATAGAATCTTCTCATAATATCATAAAATTCCCTTGAGCCATCATGAGTTGGTGACTAAGGTGATTCCCAGACCTATTTGGATACCAGGATGTCATAGAATCCCCTTAGAATGTTAGAAAATCTTCTCGGAATATTATAAGTTGGTGACTAAGGTGATTCCCTGATTTATTTGGATACTGAGGTATCATAGGATTTTCTCAGGATATCATCAATTGGTGCGAACATGTAGGCTATCCAAAGCCTCATAGTATCCTCGATGTCCTCCTTCTCCTTAGAGTCCTTTAGTACCTCGATCTTCCTCTCTAGTCCTTTATGACGTAAATCCAAAGAACCACCAAACCTGTCAAATAGCCTTCCCTTCTTATTGGAGGCTGAGATTTTAATGTTGTGACATGGAAGACCCAAGATAAGTGTCACTTCCTCTACACTAAAGCTTATTACCTTTTCAGCAAAAATAAATTGATCTCCTCTTGCATGACATCTTATGATATTGGATAAGAGTAACCCATCAACAACAAAGGGTTGCATGTCAACGAAGAGACTAAATGGGGTCTTCCGGATGAGTTCCAAGTGAGTAGGAGAAAATCCCATTTTTTAGACATTTTCTACATACATAGCCAGTTTGCAAAAGTTTGAGAGGCCTTAACTTTCTTAGGATGGAAAACTTTTGGAAATTCTACTACAACAAATAATTGGACATAAGTATTAATAAATAAGATGTTATGCATTTGAACGAAAAGTCATATTCTCCCTATAGGATGTCTTAAATTACTTCCAAATGTCATATTTTACTACGAGTTGTCATAAATTTAAACTAGATGCATATTTTGTAATGAGATGCCAAATTTTGTAAAGGTTAGAAGACCAATTTATGCAAGAAATCATGAAATACCTTCCGTAACTTCTTCAATTTGTTGTATCTCTCCTTCCATTAGAGAAAATAGGGGCATCCTCTTCCCTATAGACAACAACTGTTGTGCTCTCGTGGCTGGCTTGGTTGTCTTCTTTCTCTTGTTCTTAACACCTTTTCACCATGTACTTTCTTTCAAATATTTTTTGAGGATATGGAAAAATCTTGTGGCCCATTGCTGTGCTCCTGAAAAAATATCATAGTATGAGTTAAGGCAAAATAATCTAACATCAATGCTCCACCAAGGGTTTGAACTATACCACCAAGGTGTTGCAGACGGTGGACTAATGTAAACAAAAACAAGATAAGAGAACAAACCCTAGTTACCAGAGAGGTGGGAAAAACACCGATAGTAGAAGAAGAGAAGATTCAGGAAGGTGAAGTAGTTTTTTTTTCTCATTATATCTTTTATTGTATATGAAATGAGGGCAAAATGGTTAGTTTTTTCCTTTGAAAAGACGTGTCCAATGATAGTTGGATAATCGATGCCAGGGTCAAATATCAAATTATCATAAGTTGGTTACTGTCACACGGGTAATTCCAGAATAAGAAATTTTTCATGTGATGGCACTAGGATTGCCTTTCCTAGTCAGCCACTCCAACCCTCACACCAGCACCCAGGTGGAAGGGTCTCTTTGGAACACACAACAGCTCCAAAACCAAGTACTGCACCTTGCTGTTATATGCAGCCTGCTACCTGATGTCCCGAGTCCCAGCGATGGTTGTCTCGAGTCCCTTCACAGAATCTCCTTGCTGTCCCCAAATCCTAGCACACAACCAACCCAAGAGAAAGACTCGGATCTTACAGGGAAAAACCCCCAACCAGATTGCATTCTCCTCTCAACCTGGAAACAAGGCTCTCTGTCCTGCTCCCTAGTAGAAACCCCAACATAGCTCTCAGGTTTTCCCAGAAACTTCACTTGCTGGAATAGCAATGGCCTCCCTCTCTGCCTTGCTGCAGGCTAACAGACCCTCTTCTGCTGCTGGCTGGAACTGCAGCCACCTCCAAGCAATTGCTGGCAACCACCCAGCCACCTTGGCTGGTAGTTTTCACTGTCTACCACTTGCCCATGGTGGGGAGTTGCTGGAAACTGCCCAGCAACCGTTGGTAACCTCCCAGCCACCTGCTGCCTTGGTACATGCATGCCTGTGCTCGCGCCCGCGTTCGTGCCCGCGCCAACGCACGTCCCGGGTTGTGCCTACATGCGTCCTGGACTGCACGCGCCCGCGCCGGTGCCCGAGCGCATCCCGGCCTGTGCCAACACGCATCCTGGCCTGCGCACATCCTAGCCTGTGCGCACCCGAGCACGCCCACACTCGGGTTCGCGCGCGTCCTGACCTGTGCCTGCGAGCGTCCTGGCCTGCGCGCACCAACGCACGCCCGCACCCGCGTCCTGACCCACGTCTGCGCGCGTCCTAGCCAGCGCGCACCCATGCACGCCCGCGCCTGCGTCCGCCCGCGTCCTGACCCGCGTCTGCGCGCGTCCTGGCCTGCGCACAACCGCGCATGCCCGTGCCCACCCGCGCACGCCCGCACCCGCATCCACCCGCGTCTGCGCGCGTCCTGGCTTGCACGCCCGTGTCCAATGCATTTGCACCCATGTCCCGCGTCCCGCGTGCCCATGCTCCGCGCACGCCCGCATCCACAACCGTCTGGCAACCGCCCTGTGGTTCGCGGCCAGGGATCCGAGTCCAGCGCATCTATGCCCATGCTCCGTGCATGCCCAAATCCCGCACGTCCACGACTCGCGTCCCACAAGTCTATGCCCATGCTCCGTGCATGCCCGAGTCCCGCGCGTCTGGCAACTACGCAGGGACCAACTGCTCAAGGACCCAAGTCCAATGACCAAATGACTCAAGTCTGGTCTTGGCGCCCATCTGGTCAGGTTGCATCGTGCCTAGCAGCACGCACACGCCCGTGCACCCGCCCGGCTCTGCGCGCACACCCGGCCCTAGACTCCTTCGCACTGCGCGCACACGTCCTGCGCGCGCCTGAGTCTAGCCTCCGCTGCACTTGCATGCCTGTCCCACACGTGCCCGAGTCCGGCCTCCACTGGACTTTTGCGCCTGTCCCGCGCATGCCCAAGTCCAGCCTACTGCTGCCACTCCTTGGAACTGTTGCAACTGCCCAGCAACCATCCAACCTGCTGGTCACCAAATGACTCGAGTCCGCCTGAGTCCAGCAGCCACATGACCCGCATTCGGGTTTCTAACAAATGTCCCGCAACCGCTCGCAACCGCCGCTTGGTCTGCACCCAGCTACTCCTTCCTTGACCTCGCCACATGTGCGCACCCGCGCGCCTGGCCCGACTGCTATGCTGAGGTCTTCGCTACACCGTGCACATCTCCATCGCTCGCACCCAACCTCGTGCGCGTGTCTTGGACATGCTCCAGCATGCCCAGCCTTGGCTCGGCAGCACCCTGCCCAGCCTGCACACCTGGCCCCACCTAGGCCAAGTGTTGGGGATGTGACAAACCCCCCGCACTCAAAACAAACGACGTCCTCATCGTGTCCCTAGCCAAGGATGTTGGCTCTCCATTCTTCCTCTCACACCTGAGAGCTCCTCCATCTATCTTCATGAAACAGGGATTTCCCTCATCCTCGATTACAAGTCCCTTCAAATGAGGCATCAAGATCACCTTGAACTTCACAAAGAACTCCATCCCCAGGATAAGATCAAAGTCATCCAAAGGGACCACCATGACACGGCATTGACCTTGCCACTTGCCCAGCTTCAAGGAGATTTCAGCAACCCTGCAAACCGGTGTCGCACTCGAGTTGACGGCCTTGATAGAGCTGCTGCTTTCCAGCTGGTTCAGTCCCAACCTGCTGGCTTCCCTTCTTGCCACAAAGTTGTTTGTGGCCCCCGTGTCCAGCATAGCCTTCACCTCCTTCCCGTTGATCCGCACCATGCAGTACAGCAGGTTCCCAAAATCTGCTGGTCAATGTCCAGAAATCTCATTAAGCAGTAGCAACGGGTTGACACGGGAGGGACCAACATCCTTCTCAACAGCCTCCTTGCTTATGATTGCAGCAACCTTCTCCTTCTTTGGGAACTCCTTGGCCCGATGAGGGCTTCCACAAATGAAACACCCCAACTGGAACGGGGTCTTGCTTGGGCCTTGGTCCTTCTCGTCGTTGTCCTCCTTGGTAAACTTCTTCTTTGGTTTGCCCTTCCACTTCTCCCCTTTGGCCGCCTTCTTCTTGTCCGCCATCGTGGAAGGACTTGTCATCCAGAAATCCCCCAAGCCCTCGGCCGCCGCCATGGCTGAAGGAAGGTCCTTCATGCCTTGCCTCCTTAGCTCGGCTTGGGCCCATAGTTGCAGCCCCGATGTGAAGTTGAAGAGCTTGTCCTCCTCTAACATATTCTTCACATCCAGCATCAACAAGCTGAACTCCTTCACATACTCTCTGATTGAGCCTGTCTGCTTCAATCTCTTGAGAGCTTCCCTCGCCATCCACAAGGTGTTGCAAGGTAGGAACTGGTCCTTCAGTTCCTTCTTCAATGACTCCCACATGGTGATGCCCGGTCGGTTGGCGTTAAGGTCGTCCTGCACCCTTGTATGCCACCAAAGCTTGGCATCCCCCACAAGATACATGCTGGTGATCGACACCTGCTCCTCCATAGGTATCTTTGTCGCCCGGAAGTACTGCTCCATGTCCCAAAGAAAGTTCTCCAACTCTTTGGCATTTCGGCATCCGGTGAATTGCTTCGACTTCGAGATTTTGATCTTCGAAACGGAGCCCTCCTCGTGCGGGTGGACTACTGTGCGCTTCAGCAGTTCAACCTCCATCTCCAAGGACCAAATGGTCGCATGTTGGCTCCGGATCACCTCTGAGTTCTCCATCTTCACGGTGTCCAACTGGACATCCACCTCCCGGAGTAGATCATCCAGTGTGGCTTGCATGCTAGCCACCCTCTCGGCATTCTCCATGGCCGTCACCACCAAATCCAAATATCCTTCTGGCAAGTCACCAACTATCTCTTCCAGCCTCCGAATCCTCTCCTTGACTTCAGCTAGAGTCATCTTGGCACAGATTTCAGCAAATCCGGTCTCGAACGAGGCTCTGATACCAACTGTCACACGGGTAATTCCATAATAGGAAATTTTTCGTGTGATGGTACTAGAATTGCCTTTCCTAGTTAGCCACTCCAACCCTCACACTAGCACCCAGGTGGAAGGGTCTCTTTGGAACACACAACAGCTCCAAAACCAAGTACTGCACCTTGCTGTTATATGCAACTTGCTACCTGATGTCTCGAGTCCCAGCGATGGTTGTCTCAAGTCCCTTCACAGAATCTCCTTGCTATCCCCAAATCCTAGCACAAAACCAACCCAAGAGAAAGACTCGGATCTTACAGGGAAAAACCCCCAACCAGATTGCATTCTCCTCTCAACCTGGATACAAGGCTCTCTGTCCTGCTCCCTAGCAGAACCCCCAACATAGCTCTCAGGTTTTCCCAGAAACCTCACTTGCTGGAACAGCAATAGCCTCCCTCTCTACCTTGCTGCAGGCTAACAGACCCTCTTCTATTGCTGGCTGGAACTGCAGCCACCTCCCAGCAACTGCTGGCAACCACCCAGCCACCTTGGCTGGTAGTTTTGCCCATCTGCCACTTGCCCATGGTGGGGAGTTGCTAGAAACTACCCAGCAACCGTTGGTAACCTCCCAGCCACCTGCTGCCTTGGTCCATGCATGCCTGTGCCCGCGACCCCGTCCGTGCCTACGCCAACGCGCGTCCCGAGTTGTGCCTACGCGCGTCCTGGCCTGCGCGCGTCCTGGCCTGTGCACACCCGAACCAGCGCCTGCACGCATCCCGGCCCATGCCTGTGCGCGTCCTGGAGACCGCGCACCCGCGCACTCCCATGCTCGCGTCCGTGCGCATCCTGACCAGCGCCTGCACGCATCCTGGACTGCGCTTACCCACGCACGCCCGTGCCCATGTCCGCCCGCATCCTGACTCGTGTCTGCACGCACCCGCGCATGCCCACGCCCGCATCCTGACCCGCTTCTACGGGCGTCCTGGCTTGCGTGCACCCGTGCACGCCCGCATTCGCCCGCGTCCTGTTCTGCATGCCCGCATCCCGTGCATTTGCACCCATGTCCCGCATCCCGCGCACCCATGCTCCATGCACGCCCGCATCCACAACCGTCTGGCAACCACCCAGCAGTTGGCGGCTAGGGATCCGAGTCCGGTGCATCTGTGTCCCGCGTGCACCCGTGTCCCACGCATCTGTGCCCATGCTCCGTGCATGCCCGAATCCCGCGCGTCCACGACTCGCATCCCACGAGTCTGCGCCCATGCTCCGTGCGTGCCCGAGTCCCACGCGTCCAGGACTCGCGTCCCGCGCATTTGGCAACTACCCTGGGACCAACTGCTCAGGGACCCGAGTCCAATGACCAAATGACTCGAGTCCGGTCTTGGTGCCCATCTGGTCAGGTTGCATCGTGCCCAGCAGCACGCACACGACAGTGCGCCCGCCCGGCTCTCCGTGCATGCCCGGCCCTGGACTCCTTCGCGCTGCGTGCACACGTCTCGCACGTGCCCGAGTCCGGCCTCCGCTACACTTGCGAACCTGTCCCGCACGCGCCCGAGTCCGGCCTCTGCTGGACTTGTGTGCCTGTCCCGCGCACGCCTGAGTCTGGCCTGCTGCTGCCACTCCTTGGAACTGCTGCAACTACCCAGCAACCATCCAACCTGCTGGTCACCAAATGACTCGAGTCCGCATGAGTCTAGTAGCCACATGACCCGCATCCGGGTTTCTGGCAAATGTCCTGCAACCGCCGCTTGGTCTGCACCCAGCTACTCCAGCCTTGACCTCGCCATGCATGCGCACCCGCGCGCCTGGCCCGACCGCTGTGCTGAGGTCTTCGCTGCACCGCGCACATCTCCACCATGTGCGCTCGTGCCCAACCTCGTGCGCATGTCTTGGACATGCTCCAGCATGCCCAGCCTTGGCTCGGCAGCGCCCTGCCCAGCCTGCACACCTGGCCCTGCCTAGGCCTAGTGTTGGGGATGTGACAGTTACCATGTATCATAATGGGGTTGACGGAAGGCCAAAGATTGTTCTTAGAGTGTTTTGGGTGGGAGATGTCATATGTGAGGTACAGGGATGTTATAATCAAGCTACGGGATATCATAAACAAGTGAAAAGGTTTAGTTCCTAGAGCATTTTGGGTGTTAATGTCATAAGCTATACACGATATGTCATAATCAGGCCATCAAATGTCATAAGTTGCTAAAAAATTTTGGTTTGGAAAGTATTTAGGTCACCATATGTCATTAATTGGAGACCACATGTCATAAGAAGGTAAAAAAAGCTGGTTCAGGAAGTATTCTAGGGACGGGATGTCATAAGTGGGCCACGACATGTCATAATAAGGCTACAAGATATCTTAAGGTTGTGAAAAGGATTAGTTTAGGGAGTAGTTAGAGCGGGGGATGTTATAAGGTAGATACGAGATGTCATATTCGAGCCACGAGATGTCATATTCGAGCCACGAGATGTCATAAGGTGGTGAGAAGGTCACGTTCGAGGAGTATTTTGGCTAGGGAATGTCATAAGGTGGACTTGGGGTGTCATAAGTTGGACACAAGGCATACAAGTAGGTGAAAAATGTTGTTTTCAAGAGTTGTTGGGGTGGGAGATATTATAAGCTAGACATAGGGTGTCAAAATCAGGAGCAAGATGTCATTAGGTGGTGAAACAGTTTGATTCGGGGAATATTTTTGCCTAGAGATGTCATAAGTGGGCCATAGGGTGTCATAATTGGGCCATGGGATATTATAAGGTTGGAAAAAGTTTAGTTCCTAGAGTAGTGTGGGTGGGGGATATCATAAGCTGAACATGTGGTGTTAGAAGTTGACCACGAGGTGTCACAAGTAGATAAAAAAGGTTGGTTAGGAGAGTATTTTGGGGACGGAGTATCATTAGTTAGCCACGAGGTATAATAAGTAGGGGGAAAAGGTTGGTTGTTGGTTCAAGGAGTATTTTAGGGACAGGATGTTCTAAATAGACCATAGGATATCATAATCGAGTCACAAGATATCATAAGATTATGAAAAAGATTAGTTCATGGAGTAGTTTGGATAGGGGATGTCATAAGGTGGACACGAGATGTCATAATCAGGCTGCATGATATCATAAGGTGGTGAGAAAGTCTAGTTTTGGGAGTCTTTTGGCCAAAAGATGTCATAAGCTAGAATCAGAATGTCATAAGTTGGCCACGGGATATCACAAGTAGGTGACAAAGGTTGGTTCCTGTAGTACTTGGGGTGGGGGATACCATAAGCTAGACGCAGGGTGTTATAATAAGACCGCGGGATATCATAAGGTGGTGAAAAAGTTTAGTTGGGTTAGAATTTTGACCCAAGGATGTCATAAGGTGGACACAAGGTATCATATTCACATCGTAGGATGTCATAAGGTAGTGAAAATGGTTAGTTTGTGGAATAGTTTGGACGAGGGATGTCATAAGGTGGACACAAGATGTCCTAATCAGGCTACATAATATCATAAGGTGGTGAAAAGGTCTAGTTGAGAGAGTATTTTAGCTAGGGCATATTATAAGCTAGACATGGAGTATCATAAATTGGCCATGGGGTGTCATAAGTTGGTAAAAAAGATTGGTTTGGGGAGTATTTTCGGGATGGGGTGTTATATGTTGGCCACGAGGCATGATAAGTAGGTGAAAAAAGATGGTTCAGGGAGTATTCCAAGCACATGATATCAAAAATGGGCCATAGGGTATCATAATCAGGTCTCGGGATGCCATAAGGTGGTCAAAAAGGTTAGTTCCTAGAGAATTTTGCACAGGGAATGCCATAAGTTGGCCATAGGATGTGATACATAGATGAAAAAGTTGATTTGGGGAGTATTCTAGGGATGAGATATCATAAGTCGATGACAAGATGTTATAATCAGGCCATAGGGTATCATAAGGTGGTGACAAAGGTTATACCGAGAGTATTTTGCACATGGGATTTCATAAGTTAGGCGCGGGGTATCATAATCGATCCATGAGTTGTTATAAATAGGTGAACTATATGCCAACCCATCTAAGCTTCCAAATCCACTCCAAAACATAGAAGACCTCTTTGGTCACAGGTAGGGGGGGATCGCCGGGGGGGGGGGGGGGGCAAGGGAGGGCCTTGGCCCCCCTAATTTTTCCAATAAATAAATGAACAACCTCGTTTATTTAAAATAATTTAATATAGAATAGGTACTTGGCCCCCCCTCCATTCCTCAAAAATAATTCTTAAAAAATCGGTAAAAAGATTTCGAAAACAAAATCGAAATAGAGTAAAAATCAGTGAAAAAAATTCTCCCTGCACCAAAAAAAATTCCAAAAAATCTTGTTAAAAAAAGGGTGAACTTGAGAGGCACAGCTGCAGCTAACTGCCATCTCTTTCTTCTCCAAAATCCTGAAGCCCAAACCAGATGGCACTGGCTGCCGCCACCCCCGACATGGCACACACTGACCCCACCCATCATGGTGCCAGCCCACCCACCACAGGTCTCCTTCGTCGATGGCCACCACAGCAGCCAGCAGTCTCCTCCTCCAAAATCTCGAAGCCCAACCAAATCCCACCCATCGACTACCGTTGCCCCCGACAGGGCACTCGCTGCCCCCACCCTCACGACGCCACCCCACCGGCCATCTCCTTCGCCAACGATCGATCCCAGCCATCTCTTTCAACTCCAAAGTCCCGAAGCCCAAAGACCCCAAACCCCTTCCCGGCCATCCGTCATCTCCTCTCTTCGATAGTGACTCTTCTTTGGTTCTTCCTGTGGTTCAATGCAGCGATGCCAAAGCCGACACGCCACCATAACAACAGCCTCTTGGCCCTCTCCTGAAGTTTTTGCTCCTTGGTAATAATGGTAAGCCACTTAATCTAATAATTTTGGTACAGCTATTCCTTATCATATTAAGAATAGATTTTTTCAAAAGAGAAGTTCTACATAACAGTTTTTTTTTTTGTGAGTTGAAATGCTAAACAACATGGAAAGATGTAGATTATGTGAACGTTATGACATGATAAAGTAAATGTAATTAATATTTTGGGTGATTTGAGTTGATTAGATAAAGTTTAGGAATTGGCAAAAGAATACTGCTTAAGATATGTTAATATTTTTTTGCCCCTCCTAAAAAAGTTGGTGTAGTCCACCCCTGGTCACAGGTCAGCAAATTTGCCTGACTTCTAGGCCAAAAAAGGCTATGGGGTGTCATAAGTTGGCTATGGGGTATCATAAGCTGACGATGGGGTGTCAAAATTGGGCCACAGGATATCAGAAGTAGATGAAAAGAGTTGGATGGGGCATATTTTAGATGGAGGATCTTATAAGTTTGCCACGTGGTGTCATAATTGGGCCACGAGATATCATAAGATGCTGAAAAGGCTCGATTCAGGGAGTTTTCTAGAGATGGGATGTCATAAGTTCACCAAAACTGGTGACAATGGTCGATTTGGGCAGAGGATGTTATAAGTTGGCCAGTAGGTATCATAATCGGGCCACAGGATGTCATCATGTGTTGAAAAGGCTCAATTCATGTGCAGCACATCATAAGTTGGCCAGCATGCATTATAATCGGGTCACGGGATGTCATAAGCTGGTGAAAAAGCTTGGTTCGAGCACTAGATATCATAAGTTTGCCACCATATATCATAAGATCATGAACAAAGACTGTTTCAGGGAGAATTTATGCCATAGCAAACCTACCAAGTGATGTAATAAAAGAATTGCATAATAGAAAACGAACTACTGAGAATTTTTAACTTCCCAATGGCTCCAACATGTTGTCATGTAGGGAAGCTGCTATTAAAAATCTCGGATGCGGAGTAATGGTAGAGAAATAGAACTTGTACTCCGGGTGCTCAGACATAGAAGGAACGGAAGGAGAGAAGAGAGAGAACAGGAAGCTACTTAATATTTTGACACTAATAAAGAATGAGAAAAATGGCAGATATTTTCGTCCTATGATTTTTTAAGTTTTAATCATGGAATGCATTAAATTTGGTCAAGTCCTACAAGCCGCATGCACCTTTATTTTTTGCTGTCTCGGATGCCCGACTTAGTGTCGAAGAGTAATTCTTTGTGCACCGCGTGCGGTGCAGCAAATCCAGTGTGGCCTACACCGCATGCTCTTATTAATCCAAAAATATTCACTGTAGCATGATGGGATAAAAGCTAAGATGACTAGCATTAATTAAAATTTTTGTCCAGACTAAAATACCCTTACGACATCATAGTTCAAAAGCTACGACATTCCAATTCAAAATCTACGACACCTTAGTTCAAAAAATGATCTGAAACAGTATTACGACATCCTAGTTCAAAACCTACGACATCCTAGTTCAAAAAAAACCCTGGCTCTACGACACCCTAGTTCAAAAATTACGACATCCTAGTTCAAAACCTACGACACCTTGCAGAAATTAAAACCAGAAACAGTATTACGACATCCTAGTTCAAAAGCTACGACACCCTAGTTCAAAACCTATGACACCCCTGCAGAAAAATATAAATTAAAACCTGAAACAGTATTACGACACCCTAGTTCAAAACTACGATACCCTAGTTCAAAACCTACGACACACCTGCAAAAAATATAAATTAAAACCAGAAATAGTATTATGGCATCCTAGTTTAAAAGCTACGACACCTTAGTTCAAAACCTACGACACCCCTGCAGAAAAATATAAATTAAAACCTGAAACAGTATTACGATACCTTAGTTCAAAAGCTACGATACCCTAGTTCAAAACCTACGACACCCCTGCAGAAAAATATAAATTAAAACCTGAAACAGTATTACGACATCCTGGTTCAAAAGTTACGATATCCTAGTTCAAAATCTATAACATCCATACAGAAAATGGATTGGAGGGAAAGGTATTTTGGTCTGAATGAAAATTTCAAATAAAAGTTGAATGATAATTAATGCTAGTCACGCTCAGCTCCCATCCCGTCATACTACAGTGGATACATTTGGATCAATAAAAAAATATGGTGCGGGTCATGTTGGATTATCTGCACCGTATGCGGTGCAGAAAGACTTTTCCTAGTGTCGAAAGGATGGCAATCCCTTCGCACCATAGAGCCCAATCAAGATGTGTGATGCGCACCACGATGGATTTCTTGCACCGCCCCCGGTGTACAAAGAATTTCTCTTTGAGAGTTTATCTCTTCGTTAGCACGTGCTTTGTATTTATTATTTTTTTTCTAAGCTCAGTAGGCTTTTAGGCTGGTTGGTTTTGCTGCAGGGTATTACAACACATGAATGATATCAAGATTTCTTTTTAATTTTTTTGTATTTCATAAAGCCCAAAATATAGTTTTCACATGGATCCGGGCCGGCTCACCAAACCTATGGGCAACCAAAACTGCTTCAGCGCCTGGTTTTGTAGTTTTTTCTCTCCATCTCTCTTTGGGAGGAGCTTTCAGGAGTCCCATTCATACATCATAATGTGCAGGTGAGGGTGGCCCAAACGTCCTAAAAGAGGACCTGGGGAGATGAGACAACCATGGAAAAAAAACAAAACAATGCATTTAGACCCATTTGCAATCTAGCCTTCACCTCTACTTAATAAAAAGAACATAAAGAAAGGTGTTCCCAAAGATAAACTAAGGGGCCACCCATAGAACAAACAATGCAGAAAGCGACCGATCCCATCCTTCATCCTTCACTGTATGAATGAACCAATGGTCCATTGCTAGTGGTTTTCCCCTGAGAAACCACCGGCCCTCAGGCCGTAGGACCACACTCTCTTTCAACCTCCTTTGCTCACTTGAAGCCCTACGCAGCATATATGGTAAACCATAACCTGGTAAAGTTCCCTATCAACCAACATCATTCTGCTAAGTAGTATATCCAACATTGTCTTTGCTCTTCCCAAATCTTTCTGGAAAGATGAAGCTTGGTAACAAGGCATGCATAGCTGTGGCCCTGGGGGCTGCTTTTGAATTCAAAGATGAGGCGGTCATGCCAAACTTCTCAGCCTTCAAGAGGAATTGCTTGTCGACAGCACAAGTACTCCTCCTCCCAGATATTAACACTAGCCCAAACAAGGAACGTGTGCCTAACAAGATGAAGGCTATGGCTGCGGAGGAGTCCTTAAGGATGGTTTTCTATTTGAGTTGCTGGGGACCCAACTGAGGTTCTCAAGTATTCCAAGTTCATCTCAAATCACCACCATATTCTCCATGCTATGAACTTTTGATTGTTTTCGCAATGTGATGATGAGCTAGGATGCCTTGGAGTGAGAAAGTAGTGGCAGGGAAGCTTGTGATGCTTTGCAATATGTGACCTTTAAATGATGAAATATGTTGGGATGGGGAGGATTTGCGTAAGTGAACGATCGGAGTTTTGTTTCATGGACTTCATTTGCACATGTAAGATACATCGCTATAATGTGAATTAGGTGAATGAAATGTACCGGAATGGAAGTTTGGAATTGAATGATAGAGTGCGTTTCATGACTTGTTAACTTCGAGTATGTTATTGTGGCATGATCTTCATGTGTTCTTTTGATTTTTATAATCTATTTAATGATTGAATCTTCTTAAACAATGGCTATGAGAGTGGTCTTACATAAAAATTGGCATGGACTATCAAAGAATTGTATATGCAAGTCATAAAAAACGATGTTAGCAAAGTGTTCTCGGTTAGTGTTTGCATGAGGTCCGACTGTAAGATGTATGATTTTGCAGTTGGACTAATTTCTTGCAAAAGGGAGTGTGATTTAAGAGGCAGATGATAGGAATCATTAGCCATCTATTGTTACAGAGGAAATGCTTTGCATGACCTTGTTTTACAGCTAAAATATGAGAGTAGAATTAACTGAAGCAGGTGATTTTGATTTGGAGAGGTGGAGATATTCAGTGGGGGATGATGGCCAGGAGAGGCTTTTACAAGCTTGAAGGGATAGAGAGAGAGAACGGTACATCCGTGTGCTTTATTCTATTCTGTTTTATGCGTTTTTAGATTTTTTTTCCAAATAAATTATTTTCACATCATTAAAATAATAAATATATATATGATAATTTAAAATTGTACGAATCCCTTTTCTTTTGCTTATCCAACAAAAAGAACCCCTCCCCATTTATCAAAGTAAATCTCCAAACTTAGATATTTTGCTTTTTTCGTACAACATATTTTGTAGACTTCAGTTGCATGCTTATTCACTTATAAACAATGTTGAGGTATATGTATGCATTCCTATGTGTCTATATAAATCTATTTATGTAAACCTTTTTTTTTGTGTGTGTATATTTCTTTTGCAATGAAAGTCAATATCTTTAATCATAATCTATAATATTTAAAGTAATTAAAAGTCAAAAATCATTTGTTTTAGAGGTCTATAGCCTATATAATATGTGAATCCTAATAATTGATCTTTTTTCTGGTAAAAAAGTTAGTGATTTTGATCTAAATATTTTAAAATTATGCTTTTACCCTTTTACTTAACTCTAGTTCCACTTGGACCTCCTTTAGTTTAAAAATTTCTAAATAGATCCCTCAACTATTTGGTTGAACTAATGTGTGATTTTTGCACTATAGCATGCAATAGTATCATGAATAACTACTACATCATCTATTTCGAAGACAAACGGCACTCTTTCATCACCGTAATGTATTGAATATAGTGCTAATGTTGATCTCTGGAATGATTTTGATGATAACAAAATATTGGAGCATGTATTTGATATTAATGATCTTCAAGTACTCTAAAAATTTTTGTAGATAGTTCCAATGAAAATTTGACAATTATACTCTATTAAGACCATTGGCACACCTTCTTGTATCAAAATTGAGTTTATTGTATCACTCTTATCATTTGAAAGCCCTAATGATTGATATTTTGTAATATTTATGTAAAAAGGGCAAAACAGTGAAATTCAATGTATTCTATAAGAAAAACATGTTAGAATAGGTTTAAAATTGGTTTACAAAAAGTTTGAAGAAGTTTGAAGGCAATCTGGAGCTCTTTGAAGTGTGTAAACTCGAGCTAGCTCTATTAGTTCGAGCTGATACATGGGCATGGCACGGTACAGAATTGAAGGCTAACACTGAAAGCTGCTAAAGTCGACTCGACCAGAAGGCCTGAGAACTCGAGCCGACTCCTCCAGAATGAAGAAATATTCAGTTCCGAGATACCAGTCAACCGAGTCGACTCAACTGAAAAGAGCTGACTCTGACATAGTTCAGTTTTTACTTGTCTATGCATCTGAGCTGACTCGAAGTCATCCGAGCTGACTCGAATTCCAATTTTTCAAAATACAACGGCTAGTTCCAGAAATTAAATTTCTTGGATTTTATGCCTTTCAACGGCTAGTTCTCATCTCCCAAGGCATTCTAACAGTTATATTCAGCTGAAAACAGTTAAGGAAGATATAAATGAAGGATTTGTTGGGAAATGTATCCCAAAGCCAATTACTACTGTAAACAGTTGTACATTTGATGTAATTGTATATGAATTATATTATTGAATAAAATGTTTATTCTGGCAGTTCATCACTATTTCATCTTTCTGTAATGAGTTCTTGAGTGATGAAGACCTTAGAACTATTTATATGTGATATAGAGAGGATATATCATATAGTCCTAAAATTATTCGCGACCAAATGATACACTTATTTCAGGATGATAGTATGTCAAGTATAGGTCGTGTGCCATAGCGTTGGTTGTCCTCTTAACCAAGGAGTGTGGAGACACTGGTATGGCATGCAGATGTTGTGTTTGACATTTCATCGAACGTGACCCGTCTGTACTTTTTTTCTGTCTAGAGTTTTGATATGGACGTAGTTATTCCTCAGACATGAGATTGTCATGGTAGCTTGCGAGCAACTCACTGTACTTTGGTACTGGACTATCTGGATTTCTAATCCATGGACGGAAGGTTTCTGGGTACAGTTAAGTACTCGTGTACCAGTGATTGGATCAAGATGGGATTGACCCCTCCAAAGTGTTTGGAGCAGATATCTTACTGTGTTTCAATTTAGCAAAACCTTGGCCAGGGTAGTCTCTATAAAGTGTTACAGGACTTGTGAGGTTGAGACACATTGCTGATGGACTTTGTGGGTTGGGCAGTTTAACCCTAAGTCTTCCTGAGCATTGAGATCAAAGGGATAAATTACAAGGTTTCCATATCTCCTGGTTCTTGATTGTTGCTCTGCAACTTCGACCTATCCGGACATCGGGTGTCATTGATAGATGGCGACTTTGACTGGTATTGGAAATGTTCCAGTGCTACCGGCTTAGTGTTCGAACCTATGGGGTCACACACCATAGGGATTTCTACTTGATCTAGTGATCGGAGAACGATTGGGAATCGTTCGTGGACTCACAAAGGAAAAGTATTTTTCTTTACCCAAGTATCGACACTTGATATTCTTGAAAGTGTCGACACTTGTATAAGTGCCGACACTTGTTGATTTCGCAAGTGTAGACACTTGATGTCACAAAAGGTTGTGATATAAAATTTTCACTAATAGTTGGTGATGCATGAAGATGAATTATGTAATGTGATTACTTGATAGCCCAATTTGATTGAGCTATAAAAATTGGAACGAATCAAATAGGATTTGGTTTAAAATAGGTTTGGGTTCAATTGGGTTGAACCCAATGTATGCACACTTGACCCAATTGATTTCAGTTATGAACTGAAATTAATTAACACATTAATCTGAATTTAAATAAGTTTAAATTCGGTTTTGGGGAGTTATGTAACTTCCCATGACCATAACTCCCTATAACTATCCATTACCACTCCATTATCACCCATAACTCCCCACTCTCCCTCTCCCCCACCATCTACATAATGGGCTGAAATGGGAGGACGAAAATAAGAGAAAATTCAGCAAAGAAATGCTGGAGAAATCAAAGGGAAGAAAGGGAAGAAGCTAGGAAAGGTTCTAGTTTTATGGGTGTGAGATTTTTGGAGAAGAGTGTGCATATTTGTACCTAGTGATCTGGTCTTAGGATTGAGTGTTTGGGAAGGGTTTCAACCACTCATTCTCTACCTCTTGAGTTTCTTCATTCATTCGGAGAGTCCGACATCGAAAGAAGAAAAGGAGTTCCGATCAAATCGTTCCACAACAAGCTAGCACTTGGAGTGGAAGCAGATTTTGAAAGAGCCCTAGTGTGAACCACCTGTAGAGGCCGGACACGTGTGCGGCTAAGCAGAGTTCTTCTTCCTTCTCCTGGATTTTTCGCAGCGGAGAGCGTCTCCACTTCATACGAGGTATGGTTTTACATATATAGATATGTTGCTTTGAAATGTTCATAGCATGAGTTCATGATTTCATAGTTTATAGTAATCATTCATGCAAAATCTTGGGCTAAGTAGCATAGAATAATTCTAAAAGCATGCTTAGATTAAATATTAATCCATTTATCATGCTTCCGCTGCATGTTATTTGAAAAGTTTTAAAATGGAAAGCATGCATGCTACTAGTTTTCCTTTCAATTGGTATCAGAGCAACCACGTTGCTCTAGCATGAATGTTTAGTATAAACATTATGAAATCAGTTTAATATCTTGCAAGTACTCGGATTGAGTGTCTCACCAGGCCGTCCGGTCATAGGAGAGAAGTAGGGCTGCAAGACCCTCACTTTCCATTCAAAGGGATCTCCTATGGCGTGTCGGGGTTCCATTGTGAATGACTCATGAAGAAGAAAAAGAAAAGAAAAGTAAAGATTAAAATATTTTGATCTTTATTATGTTCTAAATTTGAAGTCATAAAATGTTTTAGAAATATTCTAAAGTTAGTTTATGATTGTTATGTTAAATAGTTTAACATAAAATTCAAGTTTAGAAAAGACAAAGTTTGGATTTCAGCATTTCTATGCTCGGGTTTGATCAAGTGTCGACACTTGATTTACCTAGTGTCAACACTTGGATGTCTATGTGTCGACACTTGGGCTTCTAGGTGTCGACTCATGAACAAAAACACAGAAATTGGTTCACTGTGTGTCGACCTGTCTCAGAGTAGTGTCGACACCTGGTGTCGACACTTGCTACTGAAGTGTCGACACTTCACAGTAAACAGAAATTTAAAAGTTGGATTTTCTTGTAAAAAATATTTTATAAAAGTTTATTGAAAATGTTTCAATCTGTTGTATGATTCACTTAATTATGAATTAAGTAAATCTAAGTGACTAAATGATCTAAGGATATGATTTTAAGATCTAAGTCATATTCATAACTTTGGTTTAAATGGGTTAGCTTGAATTAGGTCCTAATTGGGTTAGACCTAATTTTAGATGAATTGGACTTAATAGAGAATTAACTTAATCAAATGTTGAGTTAAGGTTCTTCTCTAGTTTCTATCTAATAGTTAGATTGATTGGTCCATACATCTAAATGGACTTAATCTTGGCTTCATGGTAGGACCCGATTCCTTAGGCTAGCCTAATCGAAATTGGTGAACCAATTGGTGTCTAAGGTAAGTATGGCTTTTGATCTATGGTTTTTGGGGCTACCTCTTTCCTGGCCAATGATATTGGTGTCTAAGGAAAGATGGTTAATGGCTTAACCTATAACCTTGATCTCACTTACCTGGCCAATATGGTCAACCATATTTGATTAGTTAGCTCATTGATTCGAGTTAGCCCATGCCAATAAGGTTAATCAGCTTGACTGATTTAGGTGCCCATGGATTTTGTGGTTCATGTAACCCTTTCATTAACATATGAAGTTAGTGAAAGATAATCCATAACTTATCCTTTCTCTTCTGTCACAACATGTATAAAACCTCTAAATTATTAGGTCCTTAAAAAGATGGAAATTATATGATAATTTTTTGTCATAGCCTCCCATTAAGGTGTTTGGTAATAAGTCCAGTAGTGGGGTGATTATTGGCAGATCTATAGATCGGGTGGTCATCATACTATTGGAATTGACATTCATTATATGATGACATAATGCAACTTTCTTAAACAGGTGGTCAGGTTAGCTGGCCAAAGTCGGGCTTGATTATTTGTTAACTAGAAGCATTAAGATCAGTCATGTTAATGGTTGGACCTAACTGGGACCTTCTTTAGCAGGAAGCCCAAAGGCCGATTGAAGTGTTCCTAGGGCAAAATAAATTACTATGAGTTGTTTGGAGAAACAACTGGTTATGAACCTACCTTTAGATGAGCATGGGTTGGCCGACCATAGTCGGGCTCATGCATTGTCTATTGGATTCTAGTACCCACTAAGGGATAAGTGTTATTCTTCGGATTGGAGGTAGAGGCTACCAGTCTGAATAAAATAGTGGGAGGAACTGTTAAACAAAAGTCCATGTCTTAAGTTTTAAATAATTCATATACTAAATAGTCTTGGTTTTCTTTTTCAGATAATGTCTATTAATCTGTCACTCCGATCATTATTAGATAATGACAAGCTCATGGGACCCAACTTCGATAGCTGGTATCGAAGACTGAGAATTGTTCTCGAGCATGAACGGATCCTTTATGTATTAACGGATCCGGCACCTGAAGGGCCAGCCCCCATCGCACATACTGCAGTCAGAGATGCTTATCAAAAGTGGGTCTCTGACCATACTACGGTGCGGTGCATTATGTTGGCGGCTATGAACGACGAGTTCAGTCGCAGATTCGAGGAGGCCCAACCGGAGGAAATCCTTCAAAAGTTGAAGGAATCTTTTGGTGCCTCAGACGATGTTGAAAGGTACAGGGTTTCCTTTACCATCATCAACACTCGAATGACTGAAGGGTCCTCGGTCACTGAACATGTATTATACATGATCGAGATGATCGAGCGTTTGGCCTAACTCGGATATCCTTTCCACGAGCAGCTTGGGAAGGATGCGATTTTGAATTCTTTGCCTCCCTCCTACTTATCTTTTCTAGATCACTATAGATTAACAAGGCCTGTAGTCAACTACCATGGGTTGATGGGGTTACTACAGACTTATGAAAAGGATCACCAACTCCAAAAGAGCTTGGTGAATTTAGTGGGAGGCAGTGCGGCAAGGCGTCGTCCCTTTAAGAAAGGGAAAAAGAAAAAGAATAAAAGTAAAATGGTGCAAAGTGCTGGGCCCAGTCAGATTAAGAAGAAGGCTGACCAGAGTCAGGCAAAATGCTTCTACTGCAAGAAGCTGGGTCATTGGAAGAGGAATTGTTCCGCTTACCTAGCTACACTTGACCCGAACAGGCCGAAGAAGAAGAAGCAGCAAAAGGTTGCTGGACAAGGTATTTATATGATAAATCCTTGTTGTTTTTCTATTTGTGATACTACTAACTGGATATTAGATACTGGTAGTCCTTATCATATTTGCAATACGTTGCAGGGACTACAAGTTAGTAGAAGATTCGAGAATGGTGAGAGATTTCTGAATATGGGGAATGGAAGTCAAGCTCCAGTCCTGGCGTTCGGAATTGTCAATCTGTTTTTCGAGTCTTGTATAGTTGTTCTTAGTGATTGTCACTATTGTCCATCATTCCTTGTAAATATTATCTCTGTAGGCCAGTTGGCCAGTAATGGTTATGAACTATTAATCAAGAGTGATTTTTGCAAAGTCATTATGAATGATATTATGGTTATGACTGGACATATTAAGAATGGCATTTATATTTTTTCACAGCCTGTTGGTGTAATGTACATTTCATGCAAACACCCTAGATTAGATAATGTCAATGATGCTTATCTCTGGCATTGTAGGCTAGGTCATATAAACAAGAATAGAATCAACAGGTTAATGGGAGAAGGTCTCCTAAACGTTAGTGATTGTGAATCACTGCCAACCTATGAATCTTGTTTACTTGGTAAGATGACCAAGTCACCTTTTACTGGAAAAGGTGTACAAGCCGATGACATTTTGTGTCTAGTACATACTGATATATGTGGACCAATGAATGTCGATGCTAAGGGTGGGTATAAATATTTCATTACATTTACGAATGACCTATCAAGGTATGGTTATGTCTTTTTGATGAGACATAAATCTAAATCGTTTGAAATGTTCAAACGAAATCGTAATGAAGTTGAAAAATAAACCGGGAAGCTTATTAAAATCCTTCGATCAGATCGAGGTGGAGAATATCTTTCTGGGGAGTTTTTGACTTATCTTGAAGAGAATGGGATTCTCTCTCAATGGACACCTCCTGGAACGCCCCAGTTAAATGGTGTGTCAGAAAGGAGGAATCGAACTCTGTTGGACATGGTTAGATCCATGATGGGATTTGCAATTCTGTCAACTTCCTTTTAGGGGTATGCTTTGGAATCAGCATGCTATCTTCTAAACAGAGTTCCGAGTAAGTCTGTTAACAAAACTCCATATGAGATATGGAATGGGCGTAAGCCGAGTCTTTCACACCTTCGGGTTTGGGGGTGTCCGGCTTATGTCAAGCGTTTGGAGACAGATAAACTTGGACCTAGGTCTGACAGGTGCCTCTTTGTTGGGTATCCTAAAGAGTCTAAGGGTTATTTCTTCTATATGCCTGGGGAACAAAAGTTGTTCGTCAGTCTTAGAGCTACCTTTTTGGAAAGGGAATACCTTACTGAAGGTGGTCAAGCTGCCAATGTTGAGCTTACTGAAGTTCAACAGATAGAAGAACCAAATCATTCAAGGACTGCTACAGAACCCGTTATGATAAGATCAAACCTTGAGCCTATTAACCAGTCATTAAGGAGATCTGGTAGAGTACCGCGTCAACCGGACAGATACTATGGTTTTCTGGTCCGAGACGGTGATCCCGTTGAGCTCGATGAGAATAACGAGGATCCAATCACCTATATGGACGCGATGCAGAGGTCTGATTTTGAGTTGTGGCTGGGAGCCATGAAATCTGAAATGGAGTCCATGGAAATCAACAAAGTATGGACTTTGGTTGATCCACCTGAAGGGGTAAAACCCATTGGGTGCAAATGGGTCTTCAAAAGGAAACGGGGCACAGATGGACAGGTAGAGACCTATAAAGCCCGTCTGGTTGCCAAGGGTTATCGTCAACGTTATGGTATTGACTATGATGAAATATTTTCCCCTGTGGCAATGCTCAAGTCTATTTGGATGATGCTTGCCTTAGCTGCATATCTGGACTATGAAATCTAGCAAATGGATGTCCGAACAGCTTTCCTAAATGGTGAGCTAGATGATGAGGTGTATATGATGCAACCTGAAGGGTTCACATCCACAGATGAATCTAAGGTATGTAAGCTTAGTAGGTCCATCTATGGACTAAAGCAGGCGTCTCGGAGTTGGAACATGCATTTTGATAAGTGTATCAAGACGTATGGTTTTGTTAGGAACAAAGAAGAATCCTGCATATATAAGTGGGCAAATGGTTCTGTAGTTGTATTTCTTGTACTGTATGTGGATGACATTCTCTTAATCGGGAATGACATCCCTGCATTACACGGAATAAAGGTCTGGTTGTCATCACAGTTTTCTATGAAAGACTTGGGTGAAGCTTCTTTCATACTAGGTATGAAGATCTATAGGGATAGATCAAGGAAGCTTCTGGGTTTGTCCCAGTCTACGTACATTGATACCGTGCTGAAAAGGTTTAGCATTAAGAATTCCAAGAAAGGCTATCTTCCGATAGGCCATGGAATTTCTCTTTCCAAGAAGGATTGTCCGACAACTCCTGAGGAAAGAGAGCGTATGAGTAGGATTCCTTATGCTTCGGTAGTAGGGTCCATCATGTACGCCATGACATGTACTAGACCAGATGTGGCATACTCGTTAGGAATAGTGAGTCGATACCAGTCTGACCCAGGTGAAGCACACTGGAAGGTTGCAAAGACCATCCTGAAGTATTTGCGAAATACCAAGGACCAGTGGCTTCTTTTTGGAGGACCTGACTTGAAACTTGTGGGGTATACTGACTCTAGTTTCCAGTCAGATAGGGACGATAGCAAGAGTGTTTCTGGCTTTATTTTTATCTTGAATGGTGGAGCTATCTGCTGGAAGAGTTCCAAGCAGCACACTATAGCAGACACTATATGCGAAGCGGAATACATTGCAGCATCTGATGCAGCAAAGGAAGCTGTTTTGTTGCAAAAATTTCTTGGAGAGCTGGGAGTGGCACCTTCCCTGGATGGTCCTATTCTAGTGTACTGTGACAGCATTGGAACCTTTGCTCAAGCCAAAGAGCCGAAGTCCCATCAACGTACCAAGCATATTCTGCACCGGTTTCATCTTGTACGAGAAATCGTGGAACGAGGTGATATCGACCTTCTGAAGATTGACGGAAAGGAAAACCTAGCTGACCCCTTCACTAAATCCGTTGGAATTCAAGAACTCAATGATTGTAAATGGAAGATGGGTATACGATACTGTTCTGATTGGCTTTAGTCTAAGTGGGAGTTATTGGGAAATGTGTCCCAAAGCCAATTACTACTGTAAACAGTTGTACATTTGATGTAATTGTATATGAATTATATTATTGAATAAAATATTTATTCTGGTAGTTCATCACTATTTCATCTTTCTATAATGAGTTCTTGAGTGATGAAGTCCTTAAGACTATTTGTATGTGATATAGAGAGGATATATCATATAGTCCTAAAATTGTTCACGACCAAATGATACACTTATTTCAAGATGATAGTATGTCAAGTATAGGTCGTTGTGTGCCATAGTCGTTGGTTGTCCTCTTAACCAAGGAGTGTGGAGACACTGGTATGGCATGCAGATGTTGTATTTGACATTTCATCGAACGTGACCCGTCTGTACTTTTTTTCTGCCTAGAGTTTTGATATGGATGTAGTTATCCCTCAGACATGAGATCGTCATGGTAGCTTGCGAGCAACTCACTGTACTTTGGTACTAGACTATCTGGATTTCTAATCCAAGAATGGAAGGTTTCTGGGTACAGTTAAGTACTCGTGTACCAGTGATTGGATCAAGATGGGATTGACCCCTCCAAAGTGTTTGGAGCAGATATCTTACTGTGTTTCAATTTAGCAAAACCTTGGCCAGGGTAGTCTCTGTAAAGTGTTACAGGACTTGTGAGGTTGAGACACATTGCTGATGGACTTTGTGGGTTGGGCAGTTTAACCCTAAGTCTTCCTGAGCATTGAGGTCAAAGGGATAAATTACAAGATTTCCATATATCCTGGTTCTTGATTGTTGCTTTGCAACTTCGACCTATCCGGATGTCGGGTGTCATTGCTAGATGGCGACTTTGACTGGTATTGGAAATGTTTCAGTGCTACCGGCTTAGTGTTCGAACCTATGGGGTCACACACCATAGGGGTTTCTACTTGATCTAGTGATCGGAGAACGATTGGGAATCGTTCGTGGACTCACAAAGGAAAAGTGTTTTTCTTTATCCAAATATCGACACTTGATATTCTTGAAAGTGTCGACACTTGTGTAAGTATCGACACTTATTGATTTCGCAAGTGTAGACACTTGATGTCACAAAAGGTTGTGATATAAAATTCTCACTAATAGTTGGTGATGCATGGAGGTGAATTATGTAATGTGATTACTTGATAGCTCAATTTGATTGAGCTATAAAAATCTGTAACGAATCAAATAGGATTTGGTTCAAAATAGGTTTGGGTTCAATTGGGTTGAACCCAATATATGCACACTTGACCCAATTGATTTCAGTTATGAACTGAAATTAATTAATACATTAATATGAATTTAAATAAGTTTAAATTCAATTTTGGGGAGTTATGTAACTTCCCATGACCATAACTTTCCATAACTACCCATTACCACTCCATTATTATCCATAACTCCCCACTCTCCCTCTCCCCCACCATCTACATAATGGGCTGAAATGGGAGGACGAAAATAAGAGAAAATTCAGCAAAGAAATGCTGGAAAAATCAAAGGGAAGAAAGGGAAGAAGCTAGGAAAGGTTCTAGTTTTATGGGTGTGAGATTTTTGGAGAAGAGTGTGCATATTTGTACCTAGTGATCTAGGTCTTAGGATTGAGTGTTTGGGAAGGGTTTCAACTACTCATTCTCCACCTCTTGAGTTTCTTCATTCATTCGGAGAGTCCGGCATCGAAAGAAGTAAAGGAGTTCCGATCAAATCGTTCCATAATAAGCTAGCACTTGGAGTGGAAGCAGATTTTGAAAGAGCCCTGGTGTGAACCACTTGTAGAGGCCGGACACATGTGCGGCTAAGCAGAGTTCTTCTTCCTTCTCCTAGATCTTTCGCAGCGGAGAGCGTCTCCACTTCATACGAGGTATGGTTTTACATATATAGATATGTTGCTTTGAAATATTCATAGCATGAGTTCATGATTTCATAGTTTATAGTAATCTTTCATGCAAGATCTTGGGCTAAGTAGCATAGAATAATTCTAAAAGAATGCTTTGATTAAATGTTAATCCATTTATCATGCTTCCGCTGCATGTTATTTTGAAAAGTTTTAAAATGGAAAGCATGCTTGCTACTAGTTTTCTTTTCAGAATTTAAGTCAAGAAAATAATATTTTGAAGAAGAGAGAAGAGCAATGAATATCCTAAGTGGTTTCAAGTAAAAAGAACTCAAGTCTTCAACAACTCCTAATCATTTTTCTTGAGTCAATTATTGAAGAAGTGTGAGAGGCTTAAGGTGCATAGAAGAAGCATTGAAGAGCCCCTCATTCAAGAGCTTTAACTGCACCAACTCTGCTTCTTAGAGTTTATTTTTGTTGCAATTTTATTACTCTGTTTTGAATGCTGTAGCAAGTGCAACAAGGGGCTGCATCTTGTAATCTTGTTAAGATTTTTGGTGAGCCTTGAAAATCAAGTGTGGATTATTTGTGAGCTCGTGAAAACAAATGTTGTATTGGGTTTTGTTTTGTAAGCCCGGTGTTAAACAAACCTACTGTATTCTTGAGAGAATATAGTGGAAATCCCAAGAGTGCACCTTGGATAGTGGACGTAGGAGCCGAGGTTGCTCTGATTCACTATAAATTTGTAATGTTTGAGTGTGCTTGTTTCATTCCTCTACTCTTTTTACTTTATTGCTTCTGCATTGCATTACACACCACTAACACATACACAACCAAGTATTTAAACTGCACAAACTTGTTCAAATTTTTTAAAACACCCAATTCACCCCCCTCTTGGGCTTGCCAACTGGGTAACAAGTGGTATCAGAGCAGTGTCTCTGCAACCCAATCATTTAGAGAAAAAATCTATGGCAAACCCTATAAGTACTGTAGGGTTTTGCGTGGTGCTTCCAAGCCTTGGAGAGACTTGAAAGGTCATGGCAGGAATTTTCGAGGTGATCCTTGGGTGCTTGGAGGTGTGCCAAGCAATTTTTGGAGGTATTCCAAAGGTCCTGGAGGTGTTCCAGAGAAGGCACACAGGTTTGGAAGGCTTAAATTTATAAGTTTCAAAGGGCTCTAGAATCATGTTGGGTTAGGGGGCTTGATCCAGGGTTGAGAAAATATATGAGACATGGGTATACATGAGCTCGGGTTTGAGTATTTTCTTACGTTGACTTGTTGGGGGAAGTTTTTTTGAGAGATTATAACATAATCCAATTGGATTATGGGGTTGGGTCCAGGTGTTAGTTGGTTAGTTAGTTTGTTGGTTAGTTGGTTAGGAGGTTAGCCCAACCACCTAAGGATCCTAACTGGTTGGTTGTAACTAATTAGGATGCCTAACTAACTAAGGAGTCCTAACCAGTTTGTTGGACCTTTCAAGAAGTCCAAGTCCTAACTGCCCAAGAAAAAGAATCCCAACAAGATAACCACCGCCCCATCTATATAAGAAAGAAGACGGCATGCATGCATGGTGGGCTTGAGATCGCCCCTTGGGGGCATGACCATGGGGGGGCTTCTCGATTTTGGGAGGCCATGGTTCAAGGGCTTGCTTGAGAGCGTGCGTGAGTTCTTGAGGGCATGAGGCTTTCAAGAGAAAAGACATACAGGACTTCTCGATTTGGAGAGGGTGTGCGTGAGGAGTTTTTTCACATGGATCTTCTGGTTTGAGAAGGGGGACACCTCTGGTATAGAAGCTAGGGTTCTTCTCCAAAGAATTAATAAAGCAATCTCTCTTTTTCTCACATATATCTCTTCTACATCTTTTCTTCTATCTCCTTGTGAATCTTGAATCCGAGAACAGGTTGCTTCCGCGGTATAGGTGCTGGTCCGGATTCTCTCAACAAGTAGTATCAGTGCCTAGAATCACTACAAGTTGTATCAGAGCCTTGTTCAAGCATTGGGAGAGGAGGATTCAAGGCAAGGAGGTGTGCTCCCTGGTTCATCCCCAAGAAGGAAGAAGACGTTGGTCTTCTGCTGCACCCGTCCTGTCAGTGCATTATGGATTTCTACCCCAGGATCCCTTCAAGGTATTTCTGAAATCCAGCCTTTTGGAGTTGTTCTTTGTGGCTTGATCAACCATGAATAGTGGCAGCAAGGTAGAGCTTTTCTATGTGGAAGGTTCGGGTGGAGGATTTGTTGGTGCAGAATTTTTTGGACGTGGCTTTGGAAGAAAAGCCAAAGGGGATGATGGATTGGGATTGGTTATCTTTGCAGGAGAGATCTGACATTGATGTTAGGTTTGCATAGTTATCTGGGTGTACTATAGAAGCACAGGTTGGTGTTGCAATCATGAGAACAAAGCAGAAAGATATCAATTCGAGGTCAGGAGTGCGGTGGAGCACAAGTCTCAAGAGCTGTGAAGCACGAGTCAATGTTCCAGCTAAGGAGATGAGGTGGCTTCAATGGAAAGATGTCAGCTCTGGAGACAGCAGGAAGGATTCGGATGGGCATGTATAGTGCAGGGATGGAGAAAGGAAAAGCCTAGATTTTTCAGGTTCAGTTGCTGGGTTAGAAGAAGAGTCGGATGAGCTCTTGGTTATTTTGGAGGAGCCTACGGGATGCAGTGTATCTGAAATGGTCTCAAAGGGGTTCATGGGATGCGAAGGGTTCGAGGAGGCAACGCCAGAGTACGAGGTGCAATGGCAGGCTTAGTAGGGCAGCGTTGAGTGGCTGGCCTCAGGATTTCATTCTGTGTCATCAAGGGGACTTCAATCTCAGGTGGAGCACCAGGGAGAGGTGGCTTCACGGGTGGAGCAGGATTCGGCACGAGTTCAGAGAGGAAGGTGTAGGGATATTGGCCATATCCTAGCATGAGCACTAGGGGTGTACTTAGCCAGCGGGAGGTGTATTTATTTTGCTTTCATTGGTTATAAAAAAAAAATCAATGCATGAAACCCTGTCCTAGTTTTCAACTGTAGTTTTAGAGCCCTAGGTTTTTGACATGATTTGACTAGATGTATATCTAAATTTTAATTCAAGTAACTACTTCAGATTGGGTTGATTACTATTACTATCCAATCATAGGAGAAAAGTAGGGTTTAAAGGCCCTTTCTTTCCATTCAATGAGATCTCTTATGGCGTATAGGGATGCCACTTGTGATTATATCCCATGAACAAGTGAGGTAAAAGGATATTTTTATTAAAATTACTTTGATAATTTAGATCTGATTTTTAGTAATTTAATCTTGATTATTTTTCTATTATTAACCTAAAATTAAGATGTTTAGAATATAAATTGTAAACTTAATTTCAGTAATTGCATTAAACTGTGTCGTCTAGATCTAAAATTATTTTATCGGTATATGATGTATATAAAAATTTTAGATCTGATTTTAGCAAAATAAATCATGATTAATTATTAAAAATAAGAGTTGATTAGATCTAGAATTATGAATTAAAGATCAAAAGTAAAGTCATAAAACTTAGATTTTGGATTAGCTCGAATCAAGTTAAATTGTCGGGTTAGACCTAGGATTAGAATTTGATTAATATATAGACCTTAGAGAAATTGATTTAAACTAATCAAAAGTTGATTAAGATTAGGTCAAAAGGTCTCTAGATCAATTCTACAGTAATAGGTTAATCAAGTCCATATTATTAAATGGACCTGATTCTGGATCAGTGGTTAGATCTGAGTCCTTAAGCTAGTGTAATCGAAATTAATGAACCAATTGGTATCTAAGGTATGTTTGGCATTTAATCATGATCATTGATTTTGGATACCTCTTACCTAGCTAACTCTGTTGGTATCTAAGAAAAGAGGTTAATGGCGAAATCCTCCCATAGATCTCACTTATCTAGCCAATTTGGTCAATTAAATTTTGATTTGACAACTCATCAATTTGAGCAAATCAATGCCAGTAAGGAAGATCGGTTTAACTGATCTAGATACCCTTGGACTAATATGATTCAACCCTCGCCACTTGATGAAGTCAGTGTAAGGATTGTTAATTAGTCCATGTCTTCTTCTCTTTTCTCTAATTAAATCTTCTAAAATTATTAGGTATCTTAAGTGACAAAATTATAAAGATAATTAAGTCATAGCCTCCCATTAAGAGACTGGATCGTCATGGCCCATAGCTCCGGCACGTCAGGTCCCTCCCAATGGGTGCTCGGACCCCGGCCTCGTGAATCGGCTCCCTCCATCGGGCAGACTTGCAAAATAGTGGAGACCTAAGCTGGGGATTCTGGCAAAGACACTCCGACGATCAAGTCAGTGGGACGATCGAGGGAAACAGAAGACCTCTGAGGTAGAGAGCTTGGAGAACTCTCTGCTTCCAGAGGGTGATAAACATGAAAAATAAATGAAAGATAATGCAGGACTGAAGAGAGCTTGTCATCTCTTACCCCTTCTTCTTACCTCCTGTTCTTATGTAGATGAGTGGCCTCTTGTCATTCAGGGAGGCGTGTTCTTCTTGGCATAGGCCTGTGGGGCTTCTGCAGGCCTGGGGGGCTAGGATAGGTTGGTGAACTTTCTTCTTCTGGGTGGTTCAGGAGGTTGGTGAAAGAGCACAGTGCCTTGGATGGGGCACTCCTTCCTGATTGGTGTAAACTGTGACTTGGGGGCTTTAATATAGCCTTCCTTGTAGGCGGCGCGCTACAGGTCTAGCAGGGACGGTGATTTTACATGTCGGGGCTACCATCCAGGCTTCCTTCGTACCTGCATTTTGAGAAGCGTACCTGGGATGGAATCGTGAATCGAGATGAGACAGAGGAAGGGGAGGCTCTCCATGCACATGATTCGAGGTGCACGGCATGGGCTCCTCATGGACAAGAACCGAGGTGCAGGGCAGGCAGTCTCCTTACGCGCATGAACCAAGGCGTGTCATCTCTTCGCGTGTGCAGAATGGGGTGCATGAAATTTGCTAGAGCGGAGCACTAGGTGTTCACGGAGCCAGACCAGGGTTGGAGCCGGACTCCACGCTGGTGGAGGGCGCTGCGCCCGGCATTGCTAAACTGAGCAGAGCCGAAGCTGAAGTGGATAGAGGGTGCTGCGCCGAGCATTACCGAACTGGGTGGAAGCGTGCCGAACTGGGTGCCATGCATGCCAGACAGGGAGCGCGGGTGGACTGGGCTGTGATGCAGAACAAAGAACAAAGAAGCGTATGCGGAAGTAAATTTAAGATTAATTCTTTTTTTTTATATATATTTCAGAAATTGGCTTCGACTCAAAGTAAAGTTAAACTAAGTTGATGGAAACTAGGTAAGGATTGAAACCATAATTTAGAAGAAGCTAAGTTATCAGAGTAGTTCAGAAGTAACGGATCGCTGGAGGTTGAGAAACTCCCAGACCTAGGGTTTCGCTCTGAACTTTCAACAGGACAGAAATAAAGAGAAGAGATGGTTTACCAACCAGACAGTGATCTTCACAGAATTTGGGTGGAAGAACTCTCTCGAGCAGATTGTTGGATCCTCGGATTCGGCTATCTTCGTAATGGATCCTCCAATACTGGCCTCGTGGCTGGGTCGGCTTCTCCTGAACTCAAGATCTGGGAAGAAGAAAAACAAGTGATGGATTCAGAGACTCAGGGAAGGATTTACCAGGTCGAAGAACTTGAAGGCTGATGTCGCTGAGATCCGGATTCTCTTGAAGGCTGATTCGACTCCCTCTGGAAAGAGCTTTGGATCTGAAGTATCCGGACTGGAGCTGGATGCTGGTGGTCGGCCTGGACTTGGAGAGAGAGGCCGTGGGAGGTAGAATAGGCTAGGGTTTGGTGGATTGAATTGGATGGTGGGCGGCTAGGGTTTTGGAGTAGAAGTGGCTAACCTAGGGTTTGGGTTTTGGAGATCTCACACCTCCTCAAGGTTCCTGGGGAACCCAGATTTACTCCCTCACGGAGCTCAACACCTGGATGCAAGTGCGGAAGAGAGAAAACATAGAGTTTGCTCACAAAAAAAAAGTTGGTTTCATTCATCTGATTCATTTCAAATTTACATGGGGGTTTAATTTATAGGACATTACAAGAGAGTAGGGTTTTACATCTTCCCATGTGGGACTAAAGGAGGGGATCTTCAAATTAGGATTGTAGGATCAATCCCTACTCATATGGCCGGCCAAATAATTCTATAAGATGATTGAGGCTTCAAAAAAGGAAAGTGGGTGGCGCCTTCTTGCCTTGACCTCCAAGAAAATTATTTTTTTTCTTCTATGCTTGGCCTTATCTGGAAGTGTTTGGGCTCCTCTTAACCTTGCTCTCCAAGAGAAATTTTTTTCCTTTTATATCTGGCTTTATTTGGAATGACTAGGGCGCCTCCTAACCTTGCTCTTCAAGAGAAATCTCCTTCCTTCCATGGCTCAACCTTTTTTGGATACCTCCTTTTCTTTCTCCCCAAGTTATGGTTCTTCCTAACTTTGCTTTGGGTATTTTTGTCAGGTAATGGGCGCCTCCTTGAAGTTCTCTCCAAGAAACTTTCTTCCCATTCATAGTTTGGCTCTTATGGAAGTCTTGGGCCGCCCCCTTGTTTTGTTGATCCTTGGTTGCTTTCTCCTCAATTGGCGCATGAAAGAAGGGAGCTGCTATCTATGGTGTGGGGACCAAAGCCTGCTGGATGGAGATGTGGCACCCCCTGGACTCAGGCGTATGGCTGGGAGTGTGGCTGGGAGTGTGGCGCCCACTTGCTTGGCCTTAGGAGAAAATGTAACACTCCAGGTTGAAGCCCTAGTCCACTGCTGAGTCAACATGACTCAACCAAATAAAAATGCAGGTAATACAGACTCAAGCTAAAATTGAATTGATCAAGTCAACCCTTATTACAAGCCAAAAATCTTAATTCTTCGGGTAAGGTTAATCAGAGATCCAGATGGAGCTCTGAAGTCTTCTTCTGAGTCTGGTGCCCGCACCAATTCTCCAAGGGTAGGAGGAACTCGACCCTGTCGAGTATGGATCAAGTTGGCTCTGGTATCTCTCCAAGAGGTCTGGGTCCATTCTTGTAATTCTTCTCGGGAGATCCAAGAGTCATCAGAATCTGGCCTTCCTTGCCAGTGGACCAGGTATCTTTGGTATCCTCGATTACGAGTAGAGATAACCTGATCATCCAGGATCTTTTCAATCTGCTCTTTCCTCACAGGCCAGTTTGTTGGTGGACACACAGGGTTGGGTTCACTCTCAAGAGCAGGATTAGGTTCAAAAGCCTTAATGGGAATCACAGCTGGCTCTCTATATTTTACTAGGTCTGTAATGTTGAAAGTGGAGCTAATGCCTAGTTCTGGAGGCAACTCGAGCACATAGGCATTGGATCCTACTCTCTTCACCACTCTAAATGGTCCAGCTCCTCTAGCATGTAACTTTCTAACGGTTCCAGGAGGAAACCGTTCAGGCCTTAACCTAATCATTACATAGTCTCCCTCAATAAAAG
This sequence comes from Areca catechu, assembly GCA_021397845.1. NCBI lineage: Eukaryota > Viridiplantae > Streptophyta > Magnoliopsida > Arecales > Arecaceae > Areca > Areca catechu. Next base: position 73,765,835 of record CM038050.1, read on the forward strand.
TTTTGACTCGTCTTTGAGAATCAGCCAACTTCTTATAAGTTTCATTACTTAAATTTATTTTGGCATGAATTTCTTTATGCAAGTCTTTTACATGCTATGCAAGTGCATCAAGAGACTTGTGTGTGTGGGCTAGTAGTGAAATCAGATCAAGTCGTGTATGAGGCTTGTATCCATGAACAATTTCAAAGGGACTCTAGCCTATAGACCTATTGATCGAAACATTGAATGCAATTTCAGCCCTGGACAAAATAAAAATCCCAATTCCTGATACTCTCAATCAAACCAAAATCTGAGACAATGTCCTAAACTCGACTGACGATGCATTCCTAAAGAATGGACTTTATTCAAAGGAACCCTAGGTCTAAACCTAACAAACTACGGCTCTCTAGGTTTGACCTTGGGTCGGAGGATGGCATGCAGAGCATGAAAACTTATCATGGGTGCCTAGTAGGTGCCATAAGGTCTTCCAGAAGTAGGTGGCAAACATAATAGGTTCTGACACGTGGTTCACTCTAAAGACTTCGACAAAGTATACTTGGATGGTGTAAGAAGCATTGGAAGTCCTAGAGAAAGGGAGGAGATATGAGGTGGGGTCTCGAATTACCTGTTGACTAAAGATGGTGACCTGAAGGTTTGAATGGTGATCTATGAGTGTCAACTGGTCATCCTTACGAAAGTAAAAATTTGCTACTCCCAGGAATGGATCAAGAGATGGTTTGGGCAGTAGCCTAGGACATGTGATTGCAATAATTAAGGTTTGTTCTCTAAGCAAATAATGATCCACTTTCTCAAGAACTGGATTAGATAATGATTCATGGAAGGGCCTATGGATGATGACCTCAAGACTTGAAATTTGACCTATGGGTGTGGAAAGGTATACTCTATAGAAGGGTAGGTCAGTCATGCAAAGGAAGGGATCTGGGGCCATAAGGAGGACTTCTACAGGACTGGGTGAATCAATCCGCTCAAGACAAGGATGCTCAACTGAGATTACGGGAGAGACCTTAGTGGCTGGGCATGGGACAAGGTCCAATTGTAAGAGGCTTGATTCAGTCATCCTAAGAAGAGGATCTACCATAGGGTGAGCAAACTTAAACAGTTTAGTGCAAAGATCTTCAATTGGTACTTGGAGAATGACTGTCATTAGAGGGTACGAACTAATAGCTCGGGCTAACACTATGAGTTCTTCCTGGGGGTATTTGACTAAAGGAACCTGGTTCTCACAAATCTCTTGAATTTCTGAACTAGGTCCTATCAGTTGGTTGCTTTCCAAGGTCTCCTCAGGTAAGGAACCAATAGTATCAATGTCACATTCTTCAAGTTCTTCCCCCTCACATTCATCAACTAGACTCAAGCTAGCATCATATACTTCCTCGATGCCATCTTCAATGGGTTTCGGGTCAGTGGTAATCGGGTCAACTGATTCTAGGCTTGTCATACCTAACCATTCTTCCTCATTGGTAGGCTTGGATTCTCCCTCATTAATGTCATCCTTAGGATTCTTACCACTTAGCTGTGCACAAGCCAGTCCTATGCATGGGCACTGACTAGATTTATGGCCTCTTTTTCCACAAAACAAACATTCTTGAGATATAGGAACCTGGGTCACACTGGGTTTCAAGCTAGCAGAGACCTTACTTGGGCATGGGTGTGGATCTAAATGGTTTGATCTAGAAGACTTGGGTTGTTGAGCGACTGGTCTAGAATATTGTAAGGACCTCTCATAGACACGATCCACACTATAGATATCATGGTTAGGCTTCCTAAGGTTATGCTCGGGATCACGGTATAAGGTCCTCCTAGGTTCCTGGCATGGGTGAGGTTGGGGCCTATTAAATTTTGGATCAGGGGTCCAATTTTGATGTCTACGTTTCTCAAGTACTTGGACTCGATCCCTAAACTGGGAAAAACCCTCATTCATGTCCTGACTCAATTTGGTCATACTTTCGGTAAGATTTCTAACCATGGCCTCTAAATCTGGTTGGGTTTGACTAGGTTGGTAGGGTACTCCATTCCGGGTAGACATGATAATGCAAGCAAGCACACAGAATGTGACTAGACTAAAGTGACTACTGGCTCACTAGACCTAGAGTCCAAACTAGATGCCCAATCAGAGTGGCAAGCTAGCCTGTAGTAACTCAGGACTCAGCCAGGCAGGTGTAAGGGGAGTGTTAGGTCCCTAAATGCCAAACCTAGATACCAATCAGAGATTGGCCAGGTAGGCGGACCAGCACACAAGCCCTTCGGGATGGAATCCCTGAACCACCAATCTAGACACTGAGTACAAAGCACACACAGAGTAACCAGACAAACTGACTCAACACTAGCCTTGACCCGACTTGTTGATGTCCCTAGCCCACTAGGGCAAATTAGGTCTAATTAATTTTAAGATTAAAGGCTTAGGTTCGAATGATTGGGTGGTGGTTTTGGGCTAAGGAGAGGTTATTAACTCCTCCCCTTATCTTAGATGCTCAAATGTCCTTAAGATGAATTAAGAGATGATCACTCAAAAATAATTGAATTGCAGAAACATAAAAATAGAGTTGCAGTAATTTAATCCTCAAAAATCTCACGGAAACAAATAAATCACAGGAAAATTATGAAAAATAGTTTCAATTATACTGGTTTCAGCAAAACAAAAATCACCAAATTTTGAGTTACCTGCAGTGAGAAATAATTCCTGCAACAGAGAAATTACGGGCTGAAAATAGAGTACTTCCCCGTTTACAATTCCTGCTATGAAGTTGTAACCCAACGGATCCCCTACACGCCCTAGGAACATCCCATGGAATGGGAAGAGGAGGTTTGCACCTCGCTTCGTTCCTAGGACCGGACTTCCTGGGGAGTCTACTTCGAGCAGACAAAGTAAAAAGAGAGAGACTGAAACAAGCAATCAAAACAGAAACTCTAGACAGGGCTCTAATACCAAAAATGATGCAGAACAAAGAACAAAGAAGCATATGCGGAAGTAAATTTAAGATTAATTCTTTTTTTTTTTTATATATTTCAGAAATTGGCTTCGACTCAAAGTAAAATTAAACTAAGTTGATGGAAACTAGGTAAGGATTGAAACCATAATTTAGAAGAAGCTAAGTTATCAGAGTAGTTCAGAAGTAATGGATCGCTGGGGGTTGAGAAACTCCCAGACCTAGGGTTTCGCTCTGAACTTTCAACAGGACAGAAATAAAGAGAAGAGATGGTTTACCAACCAGACAGTGATCTTCACAGAATTTGGATGGAAGAACTCTCTCGAGCAGATTGTTGGATCCTCGGATTCGGTTATCTTCGCAATGGATCCTCCAATACTGGCCTCGTGGCTGGGTCGGCTTCTCCTGAACTCAAGATCTGGGAAGAAGAAAAATAAGTGATGGATTCAGAGACTCAGGGAAGGATTTACCAGGTCGAAGAACTTGAAGGCTGATGTCGCTGAGATCCGGATTCTCTTGAAGGCTGATTCGACTCCCTCTGGAAAGAGCTTTGGATCTGAAGTATCCGGACTGGAGCTGGATGCTGGTGGTCAGCCTGGACTTGGAGAGAGAGGCCGTGGGAGGTGGAATAGTCTAGGGTTATCTGGAAGTGTTTGGGCGCCTCTTAACCTTGCTCTCCAAGAGAAATTTTTTTCTTTTTATATCTGGCTTTATTTGGAATGACTAGGGCGCCTCCTAACCTTGCTCTTCAAGAGAAATCTCCTTCCTTCCATGGCTCAACCTTTTTTGGATACCTCCTTTTCTTTCTCCCCAAGTTATGGTTCTTCCTAACTTTGCTTTGGGTATTTTTGGCAGGTAATGGGCGCCTCCTTGAAGTTCTCTCCAAGAAACTTTCTTCCCATTCATAGTTTGGCTCTTATGGAAGTCTTGGGCCGCCCCCTTGTTTTGTGGATCCTTGGTTGCTTTCTCCTCAATTGGTGCATGAAAGAAGGGAGCTGCTATCTGTGGTGTGGGGACCAAAGCCTGCTGGATGTAGATGTGGCGCCCCCTGGACTCAGGCGTATGGCTGGGAGTGTGGCTGGGAGTGTGGCGCCCACTTGCTTGGCCTTGGGAGAAAATGTAACACCCTAGGTTGAAGCCCTAGTCTACTACTGAGTCAACATGACTCAACCAAATAAAAATGCAAGTAATACAGACTCAAGCTAAAATTGAGTTGATCAAGTCAACCCTTATTACAAGCCAAAAATCCTAATTCTTCGGGCAAGGTTAATCAGAGATCCAGATGGAGCTCTGAAGTCTTCTTCTGAGTCTGGTGCCCGCACCAGGCTGGATCACGTGGAGCCGGAGCAGGGCCGGGCATGCCGGACTGGATGCCACCGAAGTTGACCATGCATGAGTGGAGCCAGAGTGCCATGTTCGGATGGACTGGCGCAGGGCCGAAGTGAGCTCTCCCGGCCGGAGGTGGGCTTGTCGAGGTACAGGACCGGGGGTGCGAAGCTTCAGGCGGAGCTGGAGAAGACTGAGCCGGAGCGGACAAAACTGAACCGGGCATGGAAGTGTCGGACTGGCACAGGCGAAGTCAACCATCCGCGTGCCAGGCTTAGCCAGACCTGGGGCACTGGTGCAGGGCCGGAGCCGGGGTTGCCATAGGCGGAAGGACTCTGCATGGGGCAGGAGCGAGCGGGGTGCAGGGCGCGCCATGGGTGAAACAGCCGGACAGCGGGCAGAAGAGCTCCACGCGGGCGGAGCAGGGGCAGCCTCGGGCATGCTGGACCACTTGCATGCCACGGGCGGAGCAGGACCACAGGCATGCCATGGAAGAGCTGGACTAGAGCCGGAGTCCACGCGGGTGGAGGGTGCCACGTAGGACCGGAGCATGCGGGCGGAGAGCTGGACTGGAACTGGAGTCCACGTGGGCGAAGGGCTGGACTGAAGCTGGAGTCCACGCGGGCGGAGGGTGCCGCGCGGGACTGGAGCATGCAGGCGGAGAGCTAGACTGGAGCCCGAGTCGATCGTGGGCGAGACTTTGGCACGGGCTTGGCGCCTTGGCACGGAGCTAAGGTGCGGACCCCTACGGGTGACCGGGCATCGGAGTGGGGGGAGCACGGGCAGCCTCAGGTGCACCGTGGGCGTGCCACGGGTGTGCCGAGCTAGAGTGGAGCCGGAGCCGGGGTTACCGCGAGTGGAAGGACTCCGCATGGGCCGAAGGACCCCGCATAGGCTTGCCGAACTGGACTGGCACGGGCTGAGATGCCGAGGTGAATGGCCGAGGTGGGGCTGAGGTACTAGGTGCATGGCCGAGGTGGGGCCGAGGTGCCGAGCTGAGCTGAACTGCCACTGGACTTCGTGCATGGCTGAAGTGAGGCCGAGGTGGGGCCGAGGTGCCGATCTGGCCGATCTCCTCATAGAACTAATGGACCCACTGTCTTCTTTGGATGGGAGACTTGGAGATAACCGTGAAGTATGTGGCCTTGTCAGCCACCAAAGAGGATGTCGTGTCAGGGCCAAATAGATTTTTTTACTACTGTAACAGATGCCCCCACTCCCTGAGTCTAGAATGTCAACATTTTGGATAAAGGGAGTACCGTTATCCATTCGGTTCTGCGCCTCAACGGGCTCTGTAGTGGCTACAAGAAGTCAGTCGCTAAATGAAACTGAACTTATCGGAGGTTAGCCGTTGATCTTTAAGAGCCTAGATGAAGGCATCGAGTCTAGCCATCCTCTTCATGAACGGGGAGTGGCCTGCAAAACAAAGTAGAAGGTGGTTTTTCTGGAACTTACTTGCCTATGGGTGCTTCGATCTTAGGTTAGTTGCATTATAATGGTGCCGGTACTTCAGTCTGACTCCTCCTTGACCAGATAGAAGGTGGTGCCATGGAGGAAGAGATTGGTGAGGTGCACAACTTGGGTGCACACATATATGATCGGGCATGTAGTTAATGTGGCCAAGCTCAAAGCATCCCTCGAAACCTTTGATGAAGGCATAGAAGTCATTGGACGATGGGAGCCATCCTGGCTGAAGAAGCTTAAAGAGCAAGAGAGAGTGATCGACTCTGGCCAGATGCTCTACCTCGAGGGAGCCATCCTGGGGGAGGAACTCAAGAAGCAGGAGTTCGACTCCAGCCAGATGCTCGACCTCGGGGAAGCCATCTTGGGGGAGGAACTCAAGGAGCAGGAGTTCGACTCCAACCAGACGCTCGACCTCGGGGGAGCCATCCTGGGGGAGGAACTCAAAGAGTAGGAGTTCGACTCCAGCCAGATGCTCGACCTCAGGGGAGCCATCCTGGGAGAGGAACTTAAAGAGCAGGAAAGGGAGCCCTTAGGAGGGGAGCAGCATAGTGTATGCACTTGTAAACTTTATACCTTCCAATGCCTGTGTTGCATGGAGTAACTAGATCACTATTTGTGTCAGACTTGCATGGAGTGGAGGATGAAATCCCACTCTTTGTCTTTGTATGGTGTGCATGAGGTGACAGGGCCTTCCCTTCTTCCACCTTTTGGGAATCGCATCTTGTCGCTACCTTCCTTTAGTGGGAAGCTTGGCCCCAGTGAGGAGCTTGATTTCAGCTTGGTCTGATTGAGGAGCTTGACTTCAGCTCTGCTTGATTGAGGAGCTTGACTTCAGCTTCGCTTGATTGAGGAGCTTCGGAAGCTTCCTGGCTTTGGTGCGAGACTTCTGGCATTTCCCATCTTGAGGTGCCGGGGTTTTCGACCTTGAGATGCCAAGGTTTCCAAGCTTCCATCCGAACTGGACTTCGGGATTTTGTGCCGGAACTGGGTTCTGGCTTCCATCCGAATTGAACTCCGAGCTGTTGTGTCGGAACGGATTCCGACCTTTCATCCAGACTAGATTCTGGGATTTCATGGAGGAACTGGGTTCCGTGCCACCTTTTGGACCGAAGTCTAGGATCTCGTGGAGGAACTAGATTTCTACGGCCTTCCGGACTGAACTCCGGGGCCTCATGCTGGAACTGGGTTCTATGCGGGCTTCCGAACTGAACTTTGGGATTTCGTGGAAGAACTGAGTTCTGTGCCATCTTCCAGATCGAAGTCCAGGACTTCGTGGATGAACTGGGTTCTGTGCCACCTTCCAGACTGAACTCTGAGGCCTCATGCTAGAACTAGGTTCCGCGTGGCCTTCCAGACTAAATTCCGGGATCTCAGGCCGGAACTGGGTTCCATGTTATCTTCCGGACCAGACTCCGGGATTTTGTATCGAAATTGGGTTCTGGGCTTCCATCTAGACTGAACTCTGGGATGTCATGCCGGAATTGGGTTCCGTGGTATCTTCCAGACTAGACTCCAAGATTTTGTGCCGGAACTGGGTTCCGAGCTTCCATCCGGATTGAACTCTAGGATGTTGTGCTGGAACTGGGTTCCAAGCTTTCATCCAGACTGGACTCTGGGTTTTTGTGCTGGAACTAGGTTCTGGGCTTCCATCCTGATTGAACTTCGAGCTGTTATGCCAGAACTGGGTTCTGGGCTTTCATTCAGACTGGACTCCAAGATTTTGTGCCGGAACTGGATTCTGGGCTTCCATCCAAACTGAACTCTGGGCTGTTGTGCCGAAACTGGGTTACGGGCTTTCATTCGACTGGACTCCAGGATTTTGTGCCAGAAATGGGTTCCGGGCTTCCATCCGAACTAAACTCCGGGATGTTGTACAAGAATTGGGTTCCGGGCTTTCATCCGGACTGGACTCTGAGATTTTATCAAGAATTCTTGCGGGCAATGACGGGCTCTGGCGGACCGTAGTGCTTGCCCTTGATGGTAGTACAGGAGCCTTTCTTATAGAACTGAAACGTAGATTTTCATGTTGTAATTATAGCGGAGAAAGGAGTTACCTGTTAGGCTCCGATCATGAAAAATATATTTCTTCCTTAAGAAGGCTAGAATTATATTCATCGACCACCATCTCGGGAGAGAATGGGACTCCCTTACATGGCAGAAGATGGGTCTGTTGCGTGGGAGCATGAGGCTCCATTGCATGGGAACATAGAACTCCGTCACATGAGACCCCATTGCCTGGGAGCTTGAGGCTCCGTTGCATGGGAGAGAGATCCGTTGCATGGGGGAGAGCTCCGTTGCATGGAAGGAATAAGATCCTGTTGCATGGGAGAGAGCTCCGTTGCATGGGAGGAATGAGATCCTATTGCATGGGAGAGAGCTCTGTTGTATGGGAGAGAGCTCTGTTGCATAAGAGAGAGCTTCATTGCATGGGAGGAATGAAATACTGTTGCATGGGAGAGAGCTCCGTTGCATGGGGAGAGCTCCGTTGCATGGGGAGAGCTCCGTTGCATGGGGAGGGAGAGGCTCCGCTGCATTGGAGAATGGAAGAGGCTCCATTGCATAGGAGAATAGGGCTCTGTCGATGACGATGTAGGAGCTCTTCCTGCAGGACTGAAACACTTTTTTTATGTTGCAAAGATAACAGAAAAAGGAGTTACCTTAAGAAAGAATAGGTCTCCTCTGCATGGGAGAACAAGGCTCTATTGCATGGGAGGAGAAGACTCCGTTGTATAGGAGAGCAGGGCTCCATTGTATAGGAGAACTGGGCTCCGTTGCATGGGAGCTTAAGGCTCTATTGCATGGGAGCTTGAGGCTTCGCTATATAGGAAAATAAAGCTCCAATGTATGGGAGAGCAGGGCTCCGTTGCATAGGAGAACTGGGCTCCGTTGATGATGATATGGAGCTCTTCCTGCATAACTGAAATACTTTAAGAAAGAATAGGACTCCTCTAAATGGGAGAATAGGGCTCCATTGATGATGATATAGGAGCTCTTCCTGCAAAACTGAAACACTTTAAGAAAGAATAGGACTCCTCTAAATGGGAGAACAAGGCTCCGTTGCATAGGAGAAATGGGCTTCGTTGCTTGGAAGGGGAGGATCCTATTGCACGGGGGAAATGGAACTCTTGAGAAGTGACGACCATTTGAAAAGACCACGAGTATGAATTTCTTCCCTCTCTACGGTGGTCAGACCCTTCCTCCCTCTCTTCTTCTTCCCTTCTTCTCTTCTTCTTTCTCTTTTTTTTTTTTTTTGGAACCTGTGCGGTCGACCACCCATGGCATTGGCATGGGTTTGAACATTCCCCGCCTGACCTTGCCGGGGATGACGATGCCCCCTTCAGGCTCGGTCAGAACCTTTTCTCAAGATCACTCCCTAGAGTCCCGAGAGAGGGGGGAGCATCCGTGCCCCTATCCTCATGCCCCCAGTCTGTCCCCGAGGTAGAGGACGAAGGGGCTACTATTGTCCACCTGTTGAGGGGCTTTGATCTGCCCCCCTTCCTGAAGCACCAATCTATTGCCGCTTGGATCGTCGTAGCCCATAGCTTCGGCAAGTTAGGTCCCTCCCGCTGGGTGCTCAGACCCTAGCCTCGTGAATCGGCTCCCTCTATCGGGCGGACCTGCAAAATAGGGGAGACCTGGGCCGGGGATTCCGGCAAAGACACTCCAACAATCAAGTCAGTGGGATGATCGAGGAAAATAGAAGACCTCTGAGGTAGAGAGCTTGGAAACTCTCTGCTTCCAGAGGATGATAAAAATGGGAGATAAATGGAAGATAATGCAGGACTGAAGAGAGCTTGTCATCTCTCACCCCTTCTTCTTACCTCCTTTTCTTATGTAGATGAGTGGCCTCTTGTTGTTCAGGGATGCGTGTTCTTCTTGGCATAGGCCTATGGGGCTTTTATAGGCCTGGGGGGCTAGGATAGGTTGGTGATCTTTCTCCTTCTGGGTGGTTCAGGAGGTTGGTGAAGGAGCACAGTGCCTTGGATGGGGCACTCCTTCCTGATTGGTGTAAATTGTGACCTGGGGGCTTTAATATAGCCCTCCTTGTAGGCGGCGCGCTATAGATCTGGTAGGGATGGTGATTTTATGTGTCGGGATTGCCATCCAGGCTTCCTTCGTACCTGCATTTTGAGAAGCATACCTGGAATGGAATCACGAATCGAGACAAGACAGAGGCAAGGGAGGCTCTCCATGCACACGGTTCAAGGTGCACGGTGTGAGGCTCCTCATGCACACGGATCAAGATGCAGGGCAGGCAGTCTTCTTATACGTGTGGATCGAGGTGCGTCATCTCTTCGCGCACGCAGAACGGGGCATGCAGAATCTGTTGGAGTGGAGCACTGGGTGTTCACGGAGCCAGACCGGGGTTGGAGCCGGACTCCACGCGGGTGGAGGGCATTGCGCTGGGCGTTGCCGAACAGGGTGGAGTCGAAGCTGAAGCGGGTAGAGGGCACTGTGCTAAGTGTTGCTGAACTGGGTGGAAGCATGCCGGATTGGGCACCACGCATGCCGGACTGGGAGCGTGGGTGGACTGGGCTAGATCACACGGAGTCGGAGCGGGGTCGGGCATGCCGGACTGAATGCCGCCGAAGTCGACCATGCACGAGCGGAGCCAGAATGCCACGTTCAGACGGACTAATGCAGGGTCGGAGCGAGCTCTCCTGGCCGGAGGTGGGCTTGCCGAGGTGTTGGACCGGGGGCGCGGAGCTTTGGGTGGAGCCGGAGCGGACGGAGCCGAACCGGGCACGGAAGTGCCGAACTAGTGCAGGCAGAGTCAACTGTCCACGTGCCGGGCTTGGCAGAACCTAGGGTGCTGGCACAGGACCAAAGCCAGGGCTGCCACGGGTGGAAGGACTCCATGCAGGGCAGGAGTGAGCGGGGCGCAGGGCGCACCACGGGCGGAAGAGCCAAATCGTGAGCGGAAGTGCTCCACGCGGGCAGAGCAGGGGCAGCCTCGGGCGTGCCGAACTGCTTGCATGCCGCGAGGGTGCCACGAAAGAGCTGGACTGGAGCCGGAGTCCACGCGGATGGAGGGTGCCGTGCGGGACTGGAGCATACGGGCGAAGAGCTGGACTGGAGCCAGAGTCCACGCGAGCGGAGGGCTGGACTGGAGCCAGAGTCCACGCAAGTGGAGGGCACCCCGCGGGACTAGAGCATACGGACGGAGAGCCGGATTGGAGCCAGAGTCGATCGCGGGCAAGACTTTGGCACGGGCTTGGTGCCCTGGCACAGAGCCGAGGTGCGGACCCCTACGGGCGACCGAGCGCCAGATCGGGCGGAGCAGGGGCTGCCTCAAGCGTGCCATGGGCGTGCCATGGGCGTGCCACGGGCATGTCAAGCTGGAGTGGAGCCATAGCTGGGGCTGCAGCGAGCGGAAGGACCCCGTGCAGGCTTACCAAGCTAGACCAGCATGGGATGAGATGCCGAGGTGAATGGCCGAGGTGGGGCCGAGGTGGGATCGAGGTGGGGCCGAGGTGGGATCGAGGTGCCGAGCTAAGCTGAACTGCCACTGGACTTCGTGCATGGCCGAAGTGAGGCCAAGGTGGGGTCGAGGTGCCGACCTGGCCGATCTCCTCATAGAACAAGCGGACCCACTGTCTTCTTTGGATGGGAGACTTGGGGATACTGTGAAGAATGTGGCCATGTCAGCCACCAAAGAGGATGCCGTGTCAGGGCCGAATGGGTTTTTTTACTACTGTAACAAGTCCAATAGTTAAGATAATCATTGGAGATCTAAAGATATGGTGCTCATCTAGTTATTGAATTATTATTCATATTATGATGACTTAGTTGCTTCTTTCTAAAGATGGTCAGATAGGTCGATCAAAGTCAGGCTTGGACATTATTGGCTAGAAGCACTCAGTCCTATTATGTTAATGGTTAGACCTGACTAGAACTTCTAGTGGTAGCCCAAAGGCTGATTAGTTCCTGGGACAAAATTATTACTAATTTTTTTTTAAAGAAATAATTGGTTAAGAACCTATTTTCAGACATACATGGGTGAGCCAGTCAAAGTTAGGCTTATATGCAGTCTATAGGATTCTGGTACCTACTAAGAAATTGATGAAATTCTTTGAATTAGAAGTAGAGGCTACTAATTTGATCAAAAATAGTAGGAGAACCTTTAGACTAAAGTCTAAATCTTTAGGATTTATTGATTCATATATTAATTAGATCTTATTCTCCTTTCAAATTAATATGGCTACCACTTTGTTGCTCTGTTCATTACTAGATAATGAAAAATTAACTGGATCCAATTTTGATAGCAGGTATCAAAAGCTAAAAATAGTTCTGAAGCATGAATGGATTCTATATGTGCTAACAAATACGGCACCTGAGAAGCCTACTCAAAATGCTCGTAGTGCAGCCTGAGATACTTACTAGAATTGGCTCAGTGACTGAACTATAGTTTGTTGTATTATATGGGCATCCATAAGCGACAAATTTAATCACAAGTTTGAGGGGATGCTCAGCTAGAGGACATACTTCAAGATTGAAAGAATCCTTTAGTACTCCAGAAAATGTTGAAAGGTACAAAACATCTTGTACCATTTTCAACACAAAAAAGAGGAAAGGGGTCTCGGTCACTGAACATGTATTGTACATAATCAAATTGATTAAGTACCTGAGCAAACTTGGATTTCTTCTGTATGAACAACCAGGGAAGGATGTGATCCTTAATTCCTTGTCGAAGTCCTACATTGACTTTCTTGATCATTACAGAATGATAAGGCTTGTAGTAAACTTTCATAGTCTATTAAAATTACTACAAATCTATGAAAAGGATCATCAGCTCCATATGGGATTGATAAATGTAGTGGGAGGCTCGACACAACATCATCCTTTTATGAAAGAGAAGAAGAAAAATAAGAAAAAGATATAAAGTACTCTAGTGACCAAGCCAGGTCAGAGCAAGAAATTGAAAGCCAACCAAACTCAAGCTGAATGCTTCTATTATAAGAAGTAGGGACACTGAAGAGAAATTATCCTCTTTATATTGCCTCGCTAGATTCAAACAGGCCAAGGAAGAAGAAAAACTAGCAAGGCATTACTGGATAAGGTACTTATATGATAGTACCTTATAATTTTTTTATTTATGATACTATTACCTGGATATTAGATATCGGAAGTCCTATTAATATTTTCAATTTCTTGTAGAAACTTCATGTTAGTAGAAGTTTTGAAGATGGCAAGAAATTTCTGAACATTAGAGATGGAAGACCTATTCCAATTATAGCTTTAGGAATAGTCGAGCTTGTTTTTGATTCTAGTATCATTGTTTTAGGTAATTATCATTATTATCCTAGTTTTTTATTAAATGTAATCTCTGTAGACCTTTTGACTAAAAATCGTTATCATTTATCAATAAAAGATAGTTATTGTGATATTATTTTAAACGGTATTACTATAATGTTTGGACAACTGAAAAATGATATTTATATTTTATTATAGCCTGTGAATGTAATGTGCATATCCAATAAATATCCTAGGATAGAAAATGTGTTTGATGTTTACCTTTGGCATTATAGGCTAGGTCATATCAACAAGAACAGGATGAACATGTTATCTAAAGAAAAAATCCTCAAGGTCAATAATTTTGAATCATTGGTGACCTGCGAATCCTATCTTCTTGAAAAGATGACTAAGTCACCTTTTACTAGAAAGGATGAAAGAGCCATTGAGATTCTGAATCTAATACATACTAATATGGATCCATGAACACTTCAGCCATAGGTAAATATCACTACTTCATTATAGTTACTGACGAGCTATCGAGGTATGGGTACGTCTACTTCATGAGACATAAATCTGAGTCATTTGAGATGTTTAAATTATTTCATAATGAAGTAAAGAAATAAACTAGCAAGTATATTAAAACCCTTTGATATAATCGAGGAGGTGAATATCTTACTAATAAATTTATGACATATTTGGGAGAGAATGAGATTCTCTCATAATAAACTCCTCCCAAGACACCTCAGCATAATGAAGTGTCTGAAAGGAAGAATTGAACCTTGTTAGACATGGTTCGGTCCATAATAGGGTTTGCGAGTCTACCTATCTCTTTCTAGGGATATGTACTAAAGTCAGCCTGTTACATTCTAAATAAAGTTTCTAGCAAGTTTGTAGAAAAAATGCTATATGAAATATGGACAGGGCATAAGCTAGTACTGATGTGGATTTGCCTGCACGAATCCTGGAGCAAGCACGAATCTTGGAGCTGCATGAATCTCGGAGCACATCCATAATAAATTTAAGATTTATCTTTTTATTTGAAATTTGAATTAGGATTTGGTTGGTTAGGATTGAGATATGGATAGGCTTATCTTATCCTATCTTGTATTTGAATTTGAATCATCTCTAGCTTTTTATCCCGTATTCAAATTCAAATGAGGGTTGGACAGGTCTATAAATACCACCCTCAATCCTTTGTAAAAAAATAGTTTTTGGAGAAAAAAAATTTGAGTTTTTAGAAGAGTGATTCTTCTTGCCTTCGCCTTCGGGCATGGGCGTGAGGCCCTAGTTATCCCCCTTCCCAATCCATTTTCTTTCACCCCTCATGACCTTTGAGATTCAACCTAGCACCTCCAAGTATCGAGGAGGGTGTAATGCCTTAGAGGTGAGAGGTCTCTTCATTAGGGTGAGTCCCAAAGTCCATGAGTTCCAAACCCTAAGTCTTCCATCCTCATTGTTCCTTCACCACCCTTGAAAAAAATCAAAGAAAAATAAAATATCCTAATTTTGGTGACTTCTAGGCTCGCCAATGGTCCTACCCACCTGTCCCCCATCAAGTACTTTCATACCTTAGGATCTAGGGATATCCAGCATATATCAAATGATTAAAAATAGATAAGCTTGGACCTAGATCTGATAGGTGTACATTTATAGGATACCCAAAGAAAACTAAGGGTTATTTCTTGTACAATATTGATGAACACAAAGTATACGTTAGTAATATGGCAATCTTTTTGGAAAAAGGTTCCTCGGGAAAAGAACTAATGCCTCTAAGGTTGAATTTGAAGAAGTTTGACAGGTAGAAGAACTGATACAATTAACTGAACCAATTCAATTGTATCTGGAGTCTATTATAGAGGCAACCTTAAGAAGATCCGATAGGATACTGCATCAACTGGACATATATTATGATTTTTTGGTCTGAGATAGTGATCCTATTGAACTTGATGAAAACCAAGGATTTAATTACCTACATAGATGCAATGCAGAGTTTTGACTCTAAGAAATTGCTTGAAGCCATGATATCCAAAATGAAGTCCATGGAGATCAATAGTATATGGACACTAGTTGATACACCTAAAGGGATAAAATTCATTAAGTACAAGTAAATTTTCAAAAGGAAAAGAGGCATAGATGAGATGGTATAAACCTATAAAGCTCATCTGGTTGCCAAGAGTATCGTCAGCATTATGGTATTGACTATGATGAGACATTTTCTTCCATGGCAATACTCAAGTTCATTTGAATTATGCTTGTGATAATGGCGCATCTTGATTTTGAGACTAGAAATGGATGTCAAAATCGCTTTCCTAAATAAAGAGTTAGAAGAAAAGGTATATATGATACATCCTAAAGGGTTCACATCCATAGATGAATTAAAGGTGTGCAAGCTTCAAAGATTTATTTATGAATTGAAACAGGTATCTCGAAGTTAGAGCATATATTTTGATAAGGTGATCAAAATGTATGACTTTATTAAGAATGGAGAAGAGCCCTGTATATACAAATAGACTAACGGTTAAGTAATTATATTTCTTATTTTATATGTGGATGACATTTTTTAATAATCGAAAATGATATTCCTACTATATGGGGAATAAAGGTTTGGCACTTTGGTTATCATCCCAATTCTTCATGAAGGACCTAAGAGAAGCAACCTACATCCTTGGGATGAAGATCTATAGAGATAGATCTAAAAGGTTATTAGAATTTCTAATCGATGTACATTGATACCGTGCTAAAGTGATTTAGCATAGTAAATTTTAAGCAAGGCTATCTTTTGATAGGCCATGGAATTACTCTCTCTAAAAAGGATTGTTTGAAAACTTCTCAAGAGGGAGAATATATGACTAGAATTCCATATATCTTGATAGTAGGATCCATTATATATGCCACGATATGTATGCGACTGATGTGGCATACTCACTAGGAGTAGAGAGTCCATACCAATCTAATCTAGATGAGAATCATTGGAAGGTCGTAAAAGCATCCTTAAGTATTTGAAAAATACTAAGGACTAATGGTTGGTTTATAGAGATTTTGACTCGAAACTAATAGATTATACTGATTCAAGTTTTCAGTCGGATTAGGATGATAGCTAAAGTGTATCAGGTTATGTCTTTATCCTTAACAGAGAAGCTATTTGCTAGAAAAGTTTCAAGCAGCATATTATGGCTGATTTTGTATGCGAGGTAGAGTATATTATAGCATCTAATGCTACAAAAGAAGTTGTATGGTTGTAGAAGTTCATCGCCGAGCTCGGAGTGGCACCCTTCATTCATGGTCCAGTTGTTCTACGTTATGATAGCACTGGAGCCATTGCTCAAGCGAAGGAACCAAAGGCACATCAACGTACCAAGCATGTTCTGCATCGCTACGACATTATTTGAGAGATTATGGAATGAGATGATGTCAACCTATAGAAGATCGATGAAAAGGAGAACCTGGCTGATCAATTTACTAAAGCCCTTGGAATCAAAGAGTTTGATGATTGCAAGTGGAAGATGGGTATACAATACTATTCTAATTAGCTCTAGTCCAAGTGAGTGTTGTTGAAAAAAGTATCCTAAAGTTAATCGTCTCAATTATAGACAGTTGAGCGATTTTATAATGTACATGAATTATTAATAAAATAAAAGTTATTTTGGTAGCTCAACACTATTTTTTATCTTTTTGTGAACTCTAATACGTTGAAGTCCTTAGAACTATATTGATTTGATAAAGGAGAATTTATCAAATGGTTCTTAAATTGGTTCGTCACCAAATAATATATTGTTACCTAGGATGATAGCTTTTATCAAGAATAGGTCATTGTATGCCATTGAGGTTGGTTATCCTCTTAACTAAGAAGTATAGAAATACTAGTATAGCATACAGGTAAGTATAGGGATACATCTCACTGAATAGTATCAACTCTATGGAATACTCTACTATCAAGTATATCTTGCAAAAAGGGTATGGGTATAAGTATCCCTTCGATTTGAGACTATCATGGTGACTTGGAAGCAACTCATTATACTTTGGTGCCAGACTATCTCAATTTTTAATCCAGTGATGAAAGGTTTTGGATGCAGTCAAACACTTATTAAGTTGGTGTTAAGTTAAGAAGGGATTGACCACTCTAAGTTGTTGGAATAAATGCTCGGTAGTGTTTCAAATTAGAAAAACCTAGGCCTGGGTAATCCTGGTGAGGAATCACAAGTTTAGCATGTTGAGACACATTCAGATATGCTTATTCAGAGTTGGCAGTAGACTCTAAATTCATCCTAAGAATTAGGTCAAAGGGATGAATTATATGATAACCATAGTTTAGGTTCTTGAATGTTGCTCTGCCATCATTTAATTTATCTAAATGTTGGGTACCATTGCTAGATGGTCACATTGATTAGTTTAGAAAATTATTCCTAAACTACTGGCCTAGAATTTGAACCTACAAGGTCATATGTAATAGAAGTTTATGATCAATCATGATGGCTGATCGATAATTGAGAATCATCTAGTAGCAAAATTATAAATATCATTAATAATTTACTATATACAAAAGTAGGGATGGAAATTTTTACCAATCCGATGGGTATCCGACCTGACCCGACCCGAATGGGGTGGGTAAAACCTGACCCGTCTAATTTATTAACGGATATGGGTTATATAAAAAAACCCGACTCGGGTTCGGGTTGGGTACGGATAATAGTATGCCTCTATCTGAACCTGACCCATTTATATATAAAAAAAATTATGTTTATAAAATATTTAAGTTAATTGGATATGGGACGGATATACCCGACCCGTTTAGCTTTTAAATAAACTAAGTTTTATAAGACCGGGTATACCCGACCGGACCCGATCCACACGTGATTTTTTTATACCCGACCCAACTCGACCCGAGATGGGTATGGGGCAGGTATGGGGCGGATAATTTTTTAGCAGGACGGGTATGGGTTTTGGGTGACCCGACATGTTGCCATCCCTATACAAAAGTTATCAATGAGTAATTGATTAATTATTAATTAATATTAGCATGATTAATTAATAATTTGATTGCTGATTAGATCAATTAATTGAGTAAAAGGTTTTGGACAAATCTAATTGAATTTGGTTTAATTATATTTTACTTGATTAGATCATTCGATGACCTAATTACTGAGAAATTTTAATCTTAATTTAATTTAAATTTAGACTTGATTAATTCTTTGATTAATTAAGCTTAATTAAAGTCTAATTAAATTAGGTTCAAGCTTTTTGAGTTAGTCAAACCAAATTAAATTGAGATTAAATTATGTTTGACCAAGTCAAACCTAGGAACCTAATTTTTTTTTCTTGCACTACTTTGTTCTCCATGCAAAAATAAATTTTTGCATGAAGAGTTTTGTCGACCCCATAAGTGATTTTGATGATAACCAAACATTGGAGCATGCATATATTTTACTAACAATTCTTCAAGTGGTTTACAAGTTTTTGTAGGATGACTTATTTGTTCAAACTTCAACTCCTATATTTATACTTCTTGTTTTGAGTTGTGTTGTAATCTTATTTTGTAAATAAGAACCCAAAGAAGAGGTTAAGAAAAATCATATAAAAGGGTTACTTCTATGTGTACTATGTCTTAAATTTATTTTGAGTTGGTTTGTATGAAAAGTTTAAGAGTGTTGGTGAGAGTATTCTTGAGTTTAATTATAAAAATCCTGAAGAAGTCACTCAAGCCAACCCAACCTAAAGAAGAGCCGACTCCACCTCATGGCATGCATCAAGGATTCTGGCACGCAGCATCCGAGCCGACTCAAGTAGAACCGAGCGGACTCGTCCAGAGTCCATTTCTATTATTTTCTAAGAACAGCCAGGTGAGTCGACCCCATTCAAAAAGAGCTGACTCCGCCAAAACTAATTTTGAAGACCTGAGAAAGCGAGCCGACCCGATCTGCAATGAGCCGACTCCTCCAGAGTAAAGATTTTCGATTCTAAGAAGAAGAGTCGACCCAAATTGAAGTGAGCCGATCCCTCGAGTTCAATGTGTTCGACGATGGAAGTTCGAGCCGACCCGAGCTATCAAGAGATGACTCATCCAGAGTAAAGTTTTTGCACCCTGAGACAAAGAGCTACCCTACTAAAGAAATGGCGACTCGACCTATTGACTCAAAGGATCCGAGCCGACTCGAAGAATCTGAGTCGACTCGAATATCATCTTCAAGTATACAATGGCTAGTTCCATAATTTCTTTTTGAATGCTAAAAAGTACTCCAACGGTCATATGTCACATTCCAACAGTCTACAACATCTCAAACTGTCTTGGAGTGATGGAAGACCATATATTTGAAGGATTTGAACTTCCTTGGTGTGAGAGTTAAAAAGTTTTAAGGGTTTATTGAATATCCAACCTACTAACAAGCAAGAGAGCACAAAGAGCATTCAAGTCAGTCTTCAAGTCTCCACCAATTCTGATCTAAAGCTTGAAGCACTTTGGAAAGAAGCCACTGAAGTAATTAAAGCTCATTGAAGCACATTCAAGTGGACTTCTCTCAAGCTGCACCGGCAATTATCCGACAACTAGAGTTTGTCATTTATTATTGCATTTACTTTCAATTCATTCTTGAATTATTGGGTTATTGGTGAGCCCGTTTGAAAAACCAAATAGGTTCTTGGTGAGCCTTAGATGAAAACCAAGTGTTGGGTTCTTGGTGATCCTGGTAAAACCAAGTTAGGCTCTTGGTGATCCTGTGAAAACCAAGTTGGGTTTCTTTGGTAATCCTATTTAAAACCAAAGGGTGTTGGGTTTTCTTTGGTGATCCAGTTAAAACCGAAGTATAAAGGTTTTGGATTGTGAGCCTATAAAACAATCCTACTATATTCGGGTGTGAATATAGTGAAAATTCCAAGTGGTATCTTGGATAGTGGATGTAGGAGCTGGGTTGCTCTGAACCACTATAATTTTTGTGTGTTTGTGTTGTGATTCTTTGATCTTATTTAGCTTATGCAATTAATTACTTTGTCACTACACTCAACACTCTAAAAGGGATTTCAAAGAGCACATATCTGCTTTAATTTTTTAAATTTCCAATTCACCCCCCTCTTGGGTAGCCACCTGGGCAACAAGTTTCAATGCCAAAATATAATTAGCACCCTCCTTATTATTGATTCTAATTGGGATTAAGTCAAAATAATTTTTAAAAGAAATTTTAATATTGTTTTGTTTCTAGTTTGATCGAGTCAAAATTGGATAATGCGCTCCCTTGCTCTCCTTGAATTTTTTAATTTTTCATGCATTTTTCTCCATGAAAATTTTTTTTTGATTCCTTCTCTTGATTCCTTTTGGATTAGGATAGGTTTAGATAAATTTTTGAATTCATTAAATTGATTTGAATTTAAATTGAATGGGATTTAAATGAGTCAAACTACCAATCCTAGTCAAACTCTATTGTTTGATCCTATCATAATCCATTTCTCCATGCCTATTAAAATGGATTTTTGCTAGGATTGTGTGACATGAATTGAGAGGCTTTTACCATGAAAAACCAAGGAGAAAATTCATGGAAAATATATTGGGAGTGGGCATGAAAAATATTTTATCATGGGGACCTTTTTCTCCTTCTTGGCACTAGGGAGGAAAGAAAAGCGAGAAAGGAAGGAAGAAAAAAAATAAGAAAAATTAGTTTTGAGATTTTGTTTCTTCCTCGACCTGATCCTTCTTATCTTCCATCTTCTCATCTTCTTGGAGGACTCAAAAAAATTCAAAGGAAGGTTTTTAAATCAGCTATCCATAGCCTTCACATAAAGCTAGCACTCTAGGAAAGGTGATTTCTCGGGATTTCTTGTGAACTTTTCATAGGGACTGGATATCCTGTGTGGCTGCAAGGTGATGTCTAAACCTTCTACCATGATCCATCAGTAGCAGTGTTCATCAGCCTGTGATGATGTATGGAATTCGATCCTATTTATAGTTACATATTAGATCTATAGCATGCATCAGTTAGATCGATGTATGATGATTTTATTTTCAGTATCCATACTCTTTTCATATCATGTCATGATCCTATATGGTAGGTTTTTAAAATTATTATAATATATGATTTAATAATTAAAATTATTTTAATCTATTTTTCTTCCATTGGTTATAAAAAAATCTATACATAAAATCTTGTCCTAGTTTTCAACATGCACCTATAACAAGATTAGAAGCTATAGGGCTATTACTTAAATTTGCATGCTCCATGAACTTTAAATTGTTTCAAATGGATATAAAAAATACTTTCTTAAATGGATACATTTCAAAAGAAGTTTTTGCAAAGCAATCCCCTGGATTTGAAGGTCATATCTTTTCTAATCATGTTTTCAAACTAAATAAAGTACTATGTATTTTGAAACAAGCACCTAGAGCATGGTATAAAGACTTTGAAATTCCTGCTTGAAAATAATTTTATCAAAGAAAATGTACATATAACTTTTTTATAAAAAGAAAAGAAGATAATGTATTAGTTATACAAATATATATAGATGATATCATTTTTGGTACAACTATTGAAGAACTTTGTCAAAAATTTGCTGAGCTTATATAGGGTTAATTTGAAATGAGCATGATAGGTGAGCTAACATTCTTCTTTAAACTTCAAATCAAATAAATAAATAAAAGAATTTTCATAAACTAAACTAAGTATATCAAGGAGTTGCTCAAGAAGTTTGAGATGGAAACTATGAAGAAAATCAGCATATCAATGAGTCCTACTTATAGGATTGATAAAGATGAAAATAATAATAGCATTGATCAAAAGTTATATCAAGGTATAATCGGATTCTTGCTATATTTAATTGCAAATAGGCCTAATATCTTATTTAGTGTTTATATATGTGCTAGATTTAAATCAAATCCTAAAGAATTATATATACTTGCTATCAAAAAATTATAAAATACTTAAAAAAAATATCTAACTTATGACTATGGTACTCTAAATATTCTTTAATTGATTTAATTGGTTACTCTGATATTGATTATGGTGAATGCAAAATTGATAGAAAAAGTATTAGTGGTGTATGCTAATTTATATGATTGAACTTAATCTCTTGGCACAATAAGAAACAAAACTTTATAGAATTATCAACTGCTAAAGTAGAATATGTAGTTATAGGGAGTTCTGCACAAATACTCTAGATTAAGTAACAACTTGAGACTTTGATATAAAACAAAATAATTTTTTTATTAGATGTGATAATACTGGTGCTATAAATCTAACTAAAAATCCTATTAAACATTCAAGGACCAAGCATATAAAAATTAATTATTATTTTATTAGAGATCATGTACAAAATAATCACAAAGTGCTAGAATTTGTTAGTACAGACAAACAACTATTTGATATATTTACCAAATCTTTAAATGAAGATAGATTTAAAATGATTAGAAGTAAATTAAGACTATATAACCCCTTCTAGGTGTTGTTTTTAGAAAAATTCTCAAAATTAAGGTAGATCTCTCAAGAGCCAATTATCATCATTTAGAGTGTACTCTTTCATATTTTATAGGTTAGAAACCACTCATCTAGATCCTTACCCTTTTTGGCTGAAATTTTTCAAATTTTCAAAATTCTACCTAGATGAGCCGACTCGCGTCTACACTATGAGAGTCGACTCACCTTATCAGAATATTATTTTTTAAAACTATTCAAAACTTTACCCTTTTTCCACTTTTTACTATTTAACCTAGAGCTGACCCATTCCTTCACTATTCAAAACCATCCAAAAAACCCTAAAGACCGCATCTTTTGGAATTTTTCCTAGAAAATTGAAAAAATGGGTCCTTAAAAAGCTGTGGCATTGAAGAAGAAAATATCCATAGGAGAATCTTTGGTCGAAAGGAGATCAAACTGAAGAAATGACCATGAAGCCCCTCAAGTCCAACCTCAATCGATGATTTCGATGCTTAATTGACCCATCACAACTAGTTGAAAGATCAATTTGAGTTCCTTAACCAAGGGCACTCTAGATTGGGTCTTAGATCCAAGCATAAGGATGGGAAAGATTTTGTATGCTCGAGGTACCGGTCTATCCCAAATTGGTTCATATGTTCTTTCAAAATATAAGAATTGGGACGACATCCATTGAGTCTGCAATTAAAGATGTCTTGATTATGTTAGATGCAAGAAGAATTGCAAATATGTTGGAAATACCAAGAAATGGAGTTTGTTTTCTGACCTTAGAAAGAAAGCTTGATGGATTGAAAGTTATTCTAGAAAGTCAAGATATAAGAAACTTGAAAAATCTGTAGGCAGTAAAGATAAGATTGCTATATGACATGGTCAGCCACATCTTCTTTTCGAAAATAGATCAATTCAATTGGGTGACAAAAAAAGATATAGCTTTTATATATTATTTGATAGAAGGAAAGCCCTTCAACCTACCATTTTTTATGCTAACCCAGATCAAGGAAGCAGCCAAGAAGGCTAGAGCCACATACACCTCCCACTAATGCACCTTCTAATTTTGCACAGGCTGTAAGAACTTCTACTGCACACACTTCTACCTAGCCTGCTAGCCTGAGGACACCACCAGCTCCATTTGCATTTATTGGACCATCTACTAGTGTTACTATCGATCAATTTACTTAGTTTAAAGAGACCATGACCTCAAGGATTAGTTCCTTATTGACAGACATGAGAGAGGAGTTCAGGAGGAAAGGATATATGTTCAGTGGAGCTATGAGGAGCTTCATTAGGATTTGAAGGAGCTGACCCTTAAAGTGGAGGTACTTGAGCAGGCTTAAAGAGCTTAGGAAGCTCAACCTAGCTCTCAATCTAATGTTGCTAAACTCAGAGGAGACATTGCTAGGATGATGGAGAGAGTAGATAGAGTCATAGTCAGTTAGACAGAGATTATTGGATCTACTCACCAGGGATCCGCAGGATCGAGTCTAAGTTAGGGACCATTCTTCTTGGATTTACTGGTTTTAGATCTATATTTAGTCAGCCCCTTAATTAGCCTCTAAGATGAGAGTCTCAGTCCACACCCACCCGACCACCTTTTTCTACTATAATGCATCTAGATACTGGTTTTCCACCTCCACCCACTTTTGGACCTGCTTCATAGACCCATAGTGCTAGGGATCCCTCTCCATCTTCTGCATCTACTTTTAGGACATATGCTCTACACACTGTAGCAATTCATCATAATGATGATGATAGTTAGAGCATTAAATTATATTTAGTAGATTATATGTATTAGGATTAGGATCACTAGGATCCATATATTGATGCAGTATCTTGTTTATCCTTTAATTGTAGTAAACATTTTATGTTATGTTTAATATCATCTGTTGTAATGAATTATATATTGATATACCATTTTGGATGATATGTATTGACTTCTATATGAAATGAATGAAATGTCTTTACCTTATTTAATATGTTTGAGAAATGTTTATATTATTTTTCCTATTTGCTAATGACAAAAAGGGGGAGAGAGTAAAATGCATGAGATTAAAATTAAAAAGAAATTATAATGGAGAGTAGTATGTGAGATATATGAAAAAGGGGGAAGAGAAAAGGGAATGATATATACATTAAAAATAAAGCAGGTGAAAAAGGCATGAAAGGAACAAATGAAGTTTCAAATTTTAAATGGTATCGATGATATATGAAATTAAAAAATTATGCTATGATATATAAGCAATATGCTCTAATATACAAGAAACTAAGCTTTCTTTTCATTAAGAAATATCAAAGTTTAAATTGAGAGGGAGTATTATCTTTTAATTTTTTTTAAATCATTACAATAATGATATACCCTTCTTTTCAAGCTTTGACATATATTTTTAATAACTCTGATACATCTCTTTTAACTCTAATACATTCCTTTATAAACTTCGAGACAAACTTATTCCATTCTGATACATTATTGATACATCTTATATAACTCTGATATATATAAATTTTTAAAGCTCTGATATATATACACATACCAAAAAGCTCCGATACATTCTATAAAAAGTTTTGATATATATAAGCTCTCTCACATTCTAAAAAAAGTTTGTCTTGATATATTATATATGCTCTGATACATAACAAATACTTTGATACTTTTACTGTAAAGCTTTGATACATCCTATATCATAATTTCTAAAGCTCTGATATATTTTATATTATAAAGTTTTTTTATCTCCATGCCCAATATTTTGTCATCATCAAAAAGGGAGAGATTGTTGATTCCAAGAATGATTTTGATAATTACAAAATATTGGAGTATGAAAAGTATACTGATATCTTTCAATTGATTTAAAAATATTTTTGTAGAGAGCAATTATGATCAGAGATGAATATATAGTCTTTGATATCATTGGAAAGCTACTATGTATCAAAAGAAATAATTTGAGAGACCCTATGTATCATTAAAAATCATTAGAAGTGTTTATGGAGTTTCAAGAGCTTAATTGTACCTCATTTAGAGTGAAATAGAACTTATAATTCAAGTTTGGAATGAAGAGTCGATCCATGAAACTTAGAGCTAACTCTAGCATGTTTTGGAAGTGGCACATTGATTTGGTACATAGATGAGCCAACTCGTGGGAAGGACAAGCAACTCTCTTAATTTGACAAAGGATCAATTTTTTGTCTCTAGCGGGAAAGCCAACTCCTGTAGATCAAGAGCCGACTTTCTTAGAAAAATAGAAGGTAAAATTTTCAAATCATTTAGGCAAGCCAACTCTTAGAACAGGTGAGCCAATTCTCTTAGTGATATAGAAACATAGTTTTTCTGGCATTGACAGAAGAGCCAACTCCTGCAGTAGATGAACTAACTCTCTTAGTGGAATAGAAATTTAAATTTTTGAATTCCTGCAGGCAAGCCGACTCATAGCCCTTTGATAGCAATATAACGGCTAGTTATATAAACTTCTATATTTCAAGATTTTTTGATTTTAATGGTTATTTTTTAGTTTCTAATGGCTAGAAATAGTTAGGAATGTCTCTGAACTAATGGGAGTACATTTGGAGAAGTATAAAAGTGAGGATTAAGCTCATAAACCAAGAAGAAGAAGCGAAAACTTTTTTTGACATTCATTATAATCATTGTAAACAAAGAAAATATTTAGTGCTATCATTGCAAACTCAAGAGAAACATCAACAACTTCCTACCAACTCTCTTGAAGCAATTAGGGAGCAACTCAGAGTGCATTGAAGATTAGTCATTGAAGCTTTGAAGCATCTACAAGTCAGGCTTCACTGGTAACTTTCAACATTTTTTGAAAATTTGTTTTGTTGCTCTATTTTTTATTTGTGCTTTTGTGTAGCTAGTTTCAAAATTGCTTTGGTTGCTCTGAAACTTAGTTTATTTGGTTTAAGGTTTTGATTGATTGGTCTTTGAAAGTCAATTGGCTTGGTTTATGAACCTGTGTAAAACAAACTTATATTAGATTTTGGATTATGAGTCCGAGAAAACAATCTAATTGTATTCTTGAAAGAATATAGTGAAAATTCCAAGAGGTCCTTGGAAAATGGATGTGGGAGCTGGGTTTGTTCCAAACTACTATAATTTTTTTTGTTTGTATGTGCGACTATTGCTTTATATCTCTCTTAGCATTCAACACTTCATACACTACACTTGGCTCACAGAATTCATAGTTTTCAAATTGCACATATCTATTTAAATTTTTGAAAACCCAATTTACACCCCCCTTGCACATAATTATAAAGATAAGCTTGCTCAGGTTTATCCAAAACCAGAGCTGAGCAATATATTAGTAGTCAAATCTACACCCGAGGAAGAAGAAGAAGAAGAAGAAAAAGGAGGAGGAGGAGGAGGAGCAGCTAAAAAAGAAATTGCTATGACTGAAGAACTAGTTATCGAGGGACCTGAACCTAAGGCAGTGGCAATCGAAGGCCTAGAAGAACCAGCTATTGTTTCCAAAATAGACACTTGGAAAATTTTCTCTTTCTTTTTTTGCATCTTTTCTTCTTTTTGGTCCAACTTTTGTAAAAACTTTTTCATGCGATGAAAGTTCAATTAGTCTTCAATTCTGTGTGATTTCATAAATGCTCACTTTTGGTGGTAGATGAATTTTGTTAAGTTCCCAAGTCGGGTAAATAGCCTTGGCTGAATAAGTAGTTTTGTTAACTCCAATTGTAATGTAGACTTGCAATATTCAATAAGTGAACTAGTCAGAAGAATAGCCTTGGTTGAATAAATTATCCGGTAGGACTTAGAGCTTTAACCAATTGTAGGAAATCGACCATTATATGATTGCATCAGCACTTCTCCTTAAAGCCGTGTATTAGTCAATCATGTTGAAGTCCTTGTGGTCGGATGTTATTTGGTTAGTATAGAGGTCTTGGTCAGCTATTGACTGAGTTATTTGATTGTTACTTTTCTTGCCTAAGCAAGTTGACCATTCTCCTCAAACTTGCTACCTTGTCGGAAAATAAGTCACACTCGGAAGAATAACCTATTAATTTTTTTGATGATCGGCTTCTTTGACCAATTGAATCATGCCACAAGGTGGATAATCTTTGACTTCCAACTGCTTGTGCTAGTCTTGGGGATCCGAGTCATTCGGCCGACATTCTTGAGCAGCCACCCAGTTTCTCACAAACTGTACCGCATGGCAAGGTTGGATGTCTTGGGGTAAGGTACAAATAGGAACCATTCCTTGCCATTTTTGCAAGAGCTCTAGCTTTGGTAATTCGGCAGGGTGCTATGAGTCTCGGGCTTCCCGCTCACTCCCTTGATTTCTAGTATTAGGTAGGGCACCAACTCTAATTGTGTTGCCACAATAATAAAAATAGTCTATAACAAAAAAAATTAGAATAATACATTCTTATAAATAGTTTCTAGTAATAAATTTAAGAAATATTATAAAAGATATATAATGTTGTACTGGTTTGCTAAGAGCAAGGTTCGTTAGATCGGTACCGAGATCCATACTGGTCAACTACCGGCACGGTACGGTTCGTACTGTACCAATACATGTACCGAGCTTTAAAAAATAAGAAAAAATTCTTTTCCTACTCCTTCTCAAGCAAGGATTATTGAACCAGACCTGAACCAGATCCGAACCGAGCCAAACTGAGCCCGAACCGAACGGTATGATACTGTATGCTACAGTACCATATCGTATGGAATTTAATTTTTTAAATTTTTTTAACTATCCGAATACCGGACCATTTTATATATATGAATATTATATATTGGTTATCTTATAACTACTACAAAAATTATATTTTATAGTAATAATTTGAAAATTATCATAAAATGTATAATATTATAATGATTATTTATATATATTATTAATTTTTTTATGTCACGATGATATCTTGCTAGAACAATATTTTCTAGTTAAATAGAATTTAATTGGTAATATATGTAGTTTTATTATAAAAAAAGATCTAACCATTATACTTGATATTTTTTTTGAAACCATTTATCTTTTTATTTTTTTGATTCGTATGGTTTTCCGAAGGAGATGGGAAAAAAAAGAAAAAAAAAAGTCCAACTAATATACTTATGCTTGGATATTTTTAAAAAACTATTTTCCTTTATTTCTGGATTTACGTAATTTTATTTTTATTTATAATTATTTATAATTTTTTAAAATTTTGCAAAGAGTTCTGATTTTCCCTCCGATTCGTTTAGTAGGTATAGAATAGTGACGAGATCGTCGGCATATGTTAATATCTATTTTATGTGATTGAACATCCATTTTACTTATAATAAATATGCGTTTATTTAGATCCAGCGACAAAGTTGCGGGGATACGTTTACCTTACCCTTTGACAAAATCCACTTTTATAACGCCTACTTGCCTGGCAATTTTTATTATATTTTTTTCGCTTTCATTCCTCACGCTTCTCGGGTGGAAAATTACAAACTAAAATTCGTAAGCTTTACGAACAGGAGACGATTCCGATCTCAAACCCTTACACCCTCTGTCTTCCATCTTCTCATTGTAAAAGAGTACAAAATTCTCCCGAAAACTGATAAAGAAACCCTAACCTCATTCGCGAATCGCATTATGAATCTCAAGCAAACACCACCGGAGTCCGATCGCCAGGCCGCTCCGTCTCCGGCGGCGGCGGTGGCGGCCGCTCAGGCGATGCAGCCGTCCTCCCCGCGCTTCTTCTTCTCGGCCGCGACGGCGGCGGCGGAGATCCCGGGCTCCCACCGCCGGATCGCGATCGCCGTCGATCTGAGCGACGAGAGCGCCTACGCCGTGCGGTGGGCGGTCCAGAACTACCTCCGCCCTGGCGACGCTGTGATCCTCCTCCACGTCCGCCCCACCAGTGTCCTCTACGGCGCCGACTGGGGCTCGATCGATCTCTCGGTCTCCGCTGCCGCGGTGGCCGCCGCTGAGGACCCCGACTCCGAGGAGTCGCAGCAGAAGCTGGAGGATGACTTCGACACCTTCACGACCACCAAGGCCCAGGATCTGGCACAGCCCCTCGTGGAGGCTCAGATCCCTTTCAAGATCCACATCGTCAGGGACCACGACATGAAAGAGAGGCTCTGTCTCGAGGTGGAGAGGCTTGGCCTCAGCGCCGTCATCATGGGGAGCAGGGGGTTCGGGGCCTCGAAGAGAAGCAGCAAGAGCCGGCTTGGGAGTGTCAGTGATTACTGTGTCCACCACTGTGTGTGCCCTGTAGTGGTGGTACGCTACCCTGATGATGGGATCGGTGTCGGACCCTGGGCCAGGAGATCATCAGTGGATGCTGGTAATGGGGCGGTGGGGAAGGGTTTGGAGCTGCAGCCAGTGCCAGAAGAAGAGCATGAGCGCCTTGATGCTACCGAAGGAAAGAAAGGTGATTTAATCATTCTTTGATATTTTCAAATTTCCAATTTTATGTTTTGAGGTAAATTAAAGTCTTCTTGTTCCTGTGCTTTTAGGTATGGAGAGGTAAAATTTATGGCTTTCAATGGTTTAGGATACATTTGAAGTCATTTGCACATATTGACATGAATTTTGATATCTTGGAGTGGTGGTACTTAAGTGGAATTTTATTTTTAGAGGTTTGGGAATGGGTTGTAATTTTTGTTTGAATATGTGATGGTGATGCTTTAAAAAAAAAAACAAAATTATGGTATGGGTGATGCTTTGTTCAATGTTACTATCTTAAATATCATATGCAATTATCCATCATCAAGGATTATCCAAACTATTATTGGTCATTTTTATGAATCCTTTTCACAGGTCATACCTATTAAGGCATACCATAATGACCCTAACATTAGGATTGGATGTGTATACATATGTTAAAATGCAATGAATCATGTCTTTACTAGAAATAGTGATTCTGTCTCAATATGATTGCTTTCATACCTTACTGGGAGAATCTTAGTACACCCAAACAATGTTTTAAATCTTGTGGGACAAAGGTGTTCGAGTTTCCTGTAGTCCCATTCCGTCCTAATAGTAGTTCTCATCATGCATCCCAATAAATATCCTCCATCTTTCTCTCCTTTTCTTTCTATCTTTTTTTTCTATTTTTCTTTTACCTTCCTTTTTTTTCCTTTCCTTTTTTTCTTTTTTCTCCCTCCCTCCTTCCTTTATTTTTTTCACTTTTCTTCTTCTTTCCTTTTATTTTTTTCTTTTCTTTATCTTTCCATTTCTTCTTTCCTCCTTCTCTTCCTATGTGGATGGGCTTCAGAGTCCTATGCTCGTCTCGGTCCCAGTCCCGTCTTCTCATAGAAATGGGACAGAATGGTTTAGACACCTCCGTTCCTATTAGGACGTAAAACCTTTGCCGAACAACTTTTGATTTTTATGAATTACTTGTTTCCTTTTAGAAAAGTTGACATTTTTTTAAAAAATAAAATCTTATGTGGGGGAATAGGATCTTCTTAGGGTTCGTTTGGATGAATGGGATGAAAATCTTATAGGATTCATGGATTAAACCAGTATAGCTAGCAATATTATAGTATTATAGGCTAGGTTAGGCCTATATTCATAAATACCCAATAATAGCTTTGGAGTGGGGTGGCCTGAATCCTATTAGGAGAAAAATTAAGACCTCATCTATTCCTAGATCAAGGTTTTAAATCCCGTGAAACGTGAATGTCTCGATTTTTTCATGAAACGAGACGTGCCGATGTCTCGTCCCATCCCAATACTTGGGACAAGAGATGTCCCCAGGCATCCCGATATTCGGGACAGGAGATGTCCCAAGGCATCCCGACACTCGGGATTGGGATGCTGGGATGCTGATGGGATGTCCTATCATGATATATGGGATAGTACTCCATCTCAGTATCTCATCGAATGTCCCGTCGTGATCTGAATCCTTGTCCTAGATGTTTTTTATTTCTATGAGATTCGGGCTGACCAACTCTAGAGCTGTTCCTAGTATTTATAAATATAAGCTTAGCCTAGCCTGTAATTCGGTGATGTTGCTAGTTGTACTCGCCCAATCTATGAATTCTATAGAATTTTTAGCTCAATCATTCAAATAGACCCTTAGTAGTTTCAAACTATGTTTTCTTCAAAATGAAGCAACTTGTGGATCAATTTTAAATTTTTCATTATGAGATGTTTTGCTCTCAAAATTTATTCTTCTTTTTATGTGTTTAAAATATTTGTTAATAAAATAGCAAGTGCAGATAGGGTACCATTAAGAGGACTTCACAAATCTTGCAACTTTTTAATTCTTGGATTTGCTTTAAGGGCCTGTTTGGGATAATCCTGTGCAATCCCATAGGATTTACAAGAACATAGGCTAGGCAAAGCCCATTTCATAGTATTCACAGAAATTTTTTAGAGTGGTCTGGCCCGAATTCTATAAGGAGAAAAAATGACCTCACCTATCTATAATATTACAAGAACCAGGTCATTTTTTCCACCTAATAGGAATGGATTAGAAGAGGTCCAGTTGACATAGGCTGAGTTGAGCCTCATATTCTATAATATTAGATACAATCTATGCACATAGGTTAGCACATATGTGCTGGATAGGCCAAGCCTTATTCTTGAAGGATTTTTAGCTCAATCCTATAGGAATATCCAAACATTCCTAAGTCATTTCTTTCATCACAAGATTGCCCATGATCCCATTTGTCTCTTAACCTATCTCTTTACATTCAGTGTAAATCTTATCTCTTTTCTCTGTTTTCCACAATCCTACCCCAACTACATGATCAATGGCCTACCCTCTCTTTTTGCTTCCCTCTCTAGGGCTTGACATTAGAACCACCACAATAGTTTAATTGCTCTCTATCTTTCTTTGCTCCATTCCATCTCCACCCTAGTGGTCACCAAGGAAGCTTATTTTTTTGCAATCCCAACTGGAAGATGACCAATGCCTATACCAAGCACCACATAATGCAAACAGAGGAATGCAAGTTTAATTAGGGGCTTGGGATGATGGAAGGATAGTGAGTGGGGAGCTGAAGGATGTATAAAGAAATGTGAGGAGCATTAACGGAGGGTGAAGTGAAAGGAATAGGAATGGTTAACAAAACTATTGAAAGTGGAGAGAGGGGATGGTGGAGCGATGGGGGTCTAGGTGACTAGATAAGATAGATGTTATGGGGAGGTGTGGACCTAACATCTCATGGAGGAAGAGATTGTCTACAGCATGAACATTGTCAAGGACCATGAAATGAAGGAGAGTTTTTGCCTTCAGGTGGACAGGCTCAGCCTTAGCATTGTCATAATGTGAAGCAGGGTGTTTAAGTCCTCAGGGATGAATACCAAAGCAGCAATTAGTTGATAGGTGGAGAGATTCACCTAAGCGGTCATGATTTAAGCTCATGTAACTATGAAGCATGGGTATCAATGTATTATGGTTACAACATGATACTGATACATTAGTATTATAAATATTGGAAAATAGAATATGATATGACTAGGATATGCCAATGGTGTATGTGTGCATGTGTTTTTCATATATGTAACAACTCATATATAAAACATGGTGGATTATGAAGATAATATAGTCTATACTATCCACAAACTCTATTGGTTACTCATCATTCAAATCAATAAACCATAATCTATGTTGCATATAATAATATTGACATCATAGACTCTAAAATTAACCATTCATTATTAAATGCTAGATATTCATCAAAAGATGAAACAATTTAAAGCCCTCCATCTCTAGAGGTATTAGGGAAGTATCTAGGGTGCATTTAGGAAGTACTCAAAGTGATTGTTTAAATATAACATATCTACTAAAAGCATCCAACAAGTAGTCTGTTCAAATGGAAATAACATGTCATTTGAAGCAATATTTAAAATGCTAGTACTGAGTTCGTGTTGATTCTGAACCGAAATAGTATAGTATCAATATGATACTGGTATGGTAGGTATGGACTGAAATCGCTCGTGTTAACAAAAAATAAAATGGAATTGGCATGTACTGACTTCTGGTGTATACCAAGTATCAGTTTTCAATATTGATGTAGGGAGGTGTGTTCAACTTAAAAGCACAAAAATAAGCTGAACAATTAACTTTAGATTGACATGTACACAAACAGATACACGCACAGACACATTGATGATCCAAGATGTTGAATGTGATCTACTATCTCTATACTACCTAAATATGAAAAATCATGCGATTTGAAGACCCCTAGCTTATGCATTAGGTGGTCAAAAATTGTATAGTTTAATTAACACCAACCAATACATGTTTTTTGACCACTTGATCCATTGCCTAGGGCTATCCACATAACATAATTTTGGGAATGTAAGCAATTTAGAGGTAGTAGATCATATTTAGTTGCTTAGATACATACATATATAGACAGTGTGAAATCATATATACTTTTCATGTTAAGAGAAAAATAAGCCAAGTTATTATGTCACATGAGCAGACTTATGGTTGATGATCATATACTTTCTGCTGTTAACTTATTTGCTTTAGCCTTGCCCAAGGTTGACCAATAGCTTATGTATCAGCTGCAACCAAGATGTAACTGAATGTAGTATTAATTATGCTCTGATTTATGTCATGAAGCTTATATCAGTTGATCAGGCCTAAATTGGTCCATATCTCCAGATGTTTTCCCATTTTATCTCATATTAATGGTACTAGATTTCATTAAGCTGGTTCACTTTTTTTGGTTTATGAATAACAAATTAAATTGAAATTTTCTCATGATATTTCATCCCCACAAAGTTTTCATGTTATTTTACCTTCTAAGTAGTGTACTTGGATACTCCCAACTTCAGTTTTTGACGGGTTGGATGCTTGAACAGTCAGGCCACTTCAGGACAGTAACACTTTATTTCCTACCTTTGGTGCTTTTATAATAAATTTATTAAGTTTAGCATAATAATATTTAATCATTGGCAATAATTTTTTTTTTTGGGGACTTAAGAAGCAATAGGTCCAGCTCATTATTCATTGCATATACGTAACGTTTCATAGTTACAGATGCATATGTAAGATGTAGACATATCTCCCTGGTTGATGTTAAAAGGTTTGCATGTTCAACTCTTTTAAGCACTTGGATTCTTTTACCTATATCATGTGTCTGAATAACATTGCCTTTAAGCTTTGGAACCATATTTTTTGTAGAAAGTGCTTAGAAATATCTTATTTCAGAATTATATTAGGGAGCTGTTTGGTCTTTCAGTTTTGCAGAAAAGAAAAAATTGATGATACAAACTAAAATGAGGTGTACTGAAGGCAAACATTTTTTTGGTTGCTTTATACACATTAGTTTGGAGGACGGATAAAGGTTTTCAAATTGACATCCATAAAATGCCCAAGGTCCAAAAGAGCATCATTTCTTCTAGCTTGAGTTGCTGATTTGACACTCATAATAGTAAGGGGCTCCTCAAAGTATTGCTTCTGACAAAATCTCAATCTTTTTGTTGCAATATTGTCTTTGATCCAATTTCTCTTGTGATAGATTTTTAATATTGGAACGTATCCTAGCTAACTGCAAAATTGGTCAGATGGAGGGGGTTGAAGTTTTTGGTTCACCATTTGCAGAATGATCTATATGCTCTGCATGGATTATGTGACAAATTGGGTGCACTTGGAGCTTTATATTCTTGATTTTCTTTTTGTGGTTTTAGTTGGCATATTTAAAATCCTACTGATGTACAATAGATTCATGAAATGTTATTTGATGACCTCTTGAAATTATATTTATTATTCCTTTTTACATTTACATGGTTGAAACTTGAAGTGGAAGTTGTCCATTACATTGCAAGAGTTGAAATATGAACAGTAAATTTTTTATTACATGGCAACCGTATGTAATTTATATATATTGTTGTGAAATTATGGTGCTTGACTAACTCATGTTTAGGCACTATACATGATTGGCTAACCTTGTTTACTAATGTTTCTGTTTATTTATTGATATATCATTTTCCTTCTGTAATCAATTCTTTGTAATGAAAAATTTTGTGGAAATGCAAATAAGGATCAGGCTCCAATTAAATTGTTGCACAACATGTACTATAGAGTTGTCTGTTTTATTAAACAGAATGATGAATTATCATATACCTAATAGTATTGATTGTATGGAATATGGATTATGTGGAGAGGTTCTTCAAGGGTGTTATGTCACTGATGCATTTTCAGTTGACTTCAGGAAAGATCTATAAACTAGATAGAACACCTGATATTTTTTCTTTTCTTTTCTTTAATGAACATGAAAAGGAGGATATGAGAATTTGAAAAGGATGTGATTGATAGAGGAAGGAATCAGCATTCTGGAGAAGGTTTTGGGGGCTAAAGGAGAAAGCGGTCAGGAATCAAATAAAATGTTATGGCCCACAAGTAAAAATTTTGAAGCAGTTTTTGTCAGGGAGAGGTGCTTGAGTCTATGGAGAAAATGTATAAAGAGGAGGTGGAGACATGAGCTGACATGGATAGAACTTGTAGCGAAAGATACAGAAATTGTGCGATTCAACCAAGCATGGTGCTTTACAGAATTGACCAGTGATTATGGATTCCCAGGTGTGATGCAGTGCTTGGACCTTCTCAATATCTATGATGCCATAGATGAATAAATGTTTATTATACAATAATAGTTTAAATGCCCTGCCATCATTCATAGAAGTTATCACCTTGTTATTGGAATTACATATGATTTTTCTCAATTAACTCATGGAAATCATCATCAGATTCTCAAGCATTTTTTTTTCCTCTACCAGATGTTTGAGGAGTATGTAGCCTCTGTCATGGTCCTTATAATTCCAGGTAAAGTGTTACGAACTTTTATTTAAACTTTTTACAATAGCTTTGCTATTATTTTGCTTTGATGAATTATTCTTTTTAATAAGTTTCCTTGCATATTTTTCAGAAGTTCCTATGACATCGCTAGCTACTAATTGCTGCTGCTTGGTATTCCCATTAGCACATCCAAAGGTCTTGTTATAAGCTTTTTATGTATTGAACTAATTAGTATTTATTGTAAGCACATGCATGACATGCTTAAGTTGAAGCTTATTAGGCTCGCTCTCCCATTTCATTTTGGTGAAAGAGAACCCTTATTTTTGGCTTCCTATCTTTTCTGAGCATTGACAAGAGGACTTTCGTTTAATGTTATTTACTTTGGAAAAGAAAAAATGGAAGAGGCAAAAGGTTGGTTAGTTTTAATCACCTTGTCCTTCACTGATGACTCCATATTGTTTATGGTTGAACAGGTCCCACCATGACAATGTGCTTCTAATTAGGGGTTGTCATGGAGGTGATGCTCTGCAATTAGGAAAGCCAAAAATGAAACCCTATCCTTAAGATGGGAAACTACCAGCATTAAATAACCAAAATATATATCGGCTACATGACGATAAGAAATACAAACAAAGACAGCCCAAACAATGTTTGAGCTTGTGGAGATAATACTAAAGAGAAGAACTTTCAGGGCACCCATAGCATTGCCAAGTGCCAAAGTTTCGTTCACCTTGGCAGCCTGCTTGGAGGTAATAGTCTCTTCTGCATCAATCAATCTCCCTTGCAAGAGAGTGAGCTTACGTTGTAGGTCTTCAATAGGCTTGATAGATCAATGCATCTTTTATAAGCCTTCCCCCTCACATGCAACCTCGATTGCCAGTGAAGGAATTGTGTTATCCTTCTTTGCAGACACGTCGCCAGCAGCGCTAGACAACACACCTGGCTCACGGAGTACCTCGCTCTCCTTCATGGATACCTCACCGACGGTGCTAGATAGCATGCCTCGCTTACAAGGAGGCTTTACTACTACAACTTTGTTGGTGGCATCAGATAATGCACCATGCTGAGGCATGTCCTTCATCGACGGACCAGGGCCTCCTTGTCATGAGACCACATACCCTCTACTTATGTACTCAATCTAGGTCGCCACGTCAACTATCGCAAGGACCTTGGGATCCTCAATTCACATGCCCACGATGACCCTAGCCGCCACCGTAGAAGCTTCGCCAATGGCTACCCTCATCCCTGCACCCTTTGAAAATTGAGTGAACTTATAGTTGGCAGCTTCAGCTCTCGGGTCAGGTTGTCGTTCATGTATATGTATAGATCCAACCGACGTTTGGCCATCTGCCTAGCTTCCTTAGCTATGGACTAGTCATTCTTTGCAAAGTGCACACATTCTTTATGATCTTCAACATGTGCCTGCAATCAACGAGCTCTCTTTGCACTTTTGACCTCCAAAAGCTGCATGGCATTGTTCTGCACTACCTACCAGGAGAAAGAAATGGTTAGCCGGGTTGAAGGGAGAAATTTACAACAACGACAGGTGCCTCCCTACCTGCAAGCACTAGGTGAGGTAGTCAATCGACCTCCTGGATAGTGGGTTGGGAACTTGATTGGCGCGAGGTGGGGAGTCATGAAGTCAGCCACTGCTACTACCTTCAATCACTACAGGGAGCATTCTCGTTGAGCGACCTACCCTAGGAGATGTTGGCACCATAGTGTAGCCCCTTCATGCACACCAGCCTTGCCTGCAGTCTCTCCTGCCACCTCAACCACTAGCACTCAACTACTAGCAACTCAATGGCAATTGAGAGAACTTTGACCACTGCCTGGATCGCTGGCAGATCTGCCATTATAGTTCCCCTTGCTTCTCCTATTGTCTCGCCCCTTAGTACATTGGCGACGACCGGAAGAACTTCAACTACAGCCTCAATCGTTAGCGGACTCGCCATGGTAAGCTTCTCTTCTTTGGCTACCTCGACAACGACCGCCTCCACTGACACTGCAAACATTGGGAGCCCGGCCACCTGCATCTCCTCATTATCTGCAATAGTGGGAAGTGCAAGCGGGGCAACCGCTAGGGCCGCCTACCCTAGGAGATGTTGGCACCATAGTGTAGCCCCTTCATGCACACCAGCCTTGCCTGCAGTCTCTCCTGCCACCTCAACCACTAGCACTCAACTACTAGCAACTCAATGGCAATTGAGAGAACTTTGACCACTGCCTGGATCGCTGGCAGATCTGCCATTATAGTTCCCCTTGCTTCTCCTATTGTCTCGCCCCTTAGTACATTGGCGACGACCGGAAGAACTTCAACTACAGCCTCAATCGTTAGCGGACTCGCCATGGTAAGCTTCTCTTCTTTGGCTACCTCGACAACGACCGCCTCCACTGACACTGCAAACATTGGGAGCCCGGCCACCTGCATCTCCTCATTATCTGCAATAGTGGGAAGTGCAAGCGGGGCAACCGCTAGGGCCGCCTCCACCACCTTAACGTCCATCGGGGTGGGTGAAGCCACCTTTGTCTCCTCGACCGGGTGGCTCGCCTCAGGACCAGGACCACTTCGATGATGCCCCCAGAGAAGTCGGTGCCTCTTCACCTGTTGTAGCACCCCCCTTCTTTACCTTAGCCTTGCCATCATCTCTCTTCATCTTCCATGACTCCTCCTTGGTGGGACCCTGAGTAACTTAAAGGTAAACTTGAATCTCATTCCTAAACAATACAATAGTGAGCTAGATTATCATGCAAGTAAGGAAAATGGAAAGCAAAATTCATTGAAATCAGTGTTTATCAAGAAACTTAAATTCCATTTTAGTGGGCTTCTAAGTATTTTGTACAAGCCACAATAGCCAATGCAAAATAAAGGAAAAGGAAAAAGTAAAAGGATGTGCACGTTGATCATGGGAGGCTGGTTGGATCTTTACCCCCTTCAGGGCCCTTTGTGCTAGAGTCTAAGGAGCCCTAGCCACTATCCAAAGATAATTCCATCCTCAGCTTCCCAACATCGATGTTCAGAAGCAATATGGTGACTTGCCCCTTAAAGAACTCAAAGCTTTGCTGGAAAGCATCTCTGCTAGCTTTCAACACCTCTAGACAGTACTCCTCTCCAGCCTTGAAGGCCTCGACCACCTCCATCGCTACCTTGCAGGCTTGCGCCTTCCCCACATGTGCCTCTTCCTCCGTAGCTAAGGCTTGATCCATGACCTTGCCAAGTGCTTCCTCCACCACCTTGGCTTTTACCTTA
The DNA here is from genome assembly GCA_021397845.1 of Areca catechu. Lineage (NCBI taxonomy): Eukaryota > Viridiplantae > Streptophyta > Magnoliopsida > Arecales > Arecaceae > Areca > Areca catechu. Next base: position 73,805,137 of record CM038050.1, read on the forward strand.
ACCTCAGCGACCCTTGCATCGACCTTGGCACCCCTAGCCTCTACCTCGCCAAGCACTTTCTCTGCTTTGATAGCCCTTGCTTCAGCCTTGCCAAGTGTCGCCTACAATCCAGTGAGGTCCTTCTCTCTTTGACCCCGCACCTTTGGTAATAGGCGATGAAGTTCTGTGCACTCTTCTATGTTCTTATCAAGGCAAGCAAATGTGATCACCAGAGAGGCCTCCGCCGTGTTCGCCCTAGCCCTCTCAGTCACCAGTTGCTCATTAGACAAGCTAAGTTCTCGGACTGTTATGTCACGCTCTCCTTCCGCCACTTCAACAAGCTTCCGTGACATCTCCACCTCATTGAGGAGGCGGTCCACATATTGCAGCAGTCCCTAGGTCTCCAAACAACCCTACATTCACTCAGTAAGGCCTCTATCCTTGAAGGAGAGTCAGCATTAGGAAGAGCCCTTAGGGAGAAGACTTGACATGGCGACTCAGACAAACCACTGCAAGCACTAGCCAATGGGTCTTCCCAGTGCCTCCTCCTTGACTCCCAAAGGAACGGAGTCCTCCAAAAACCTAAGGCACTCCACCCTCAGCAGACAAATCTCGCTAAGGGTAGGAGCACTCTCCTGAGTGACGAAAGGCCCCAGCTCTCCACCCTCACCCACATCTACCACGGGGGTTGCCGCCTGCTTCACTTTAGTAATGGCCGCCTTAGCCCTCGTGACCAACTTGGTCACCTACATTGGAGACTCCACAGCCAATTCCCAAGCCTCACCAGCCTCTACCTGAGCCTCCGTAATGGCTACTGGCCCCTCCTCTCTCTCTCTCCTTCAGTGCCTCGCTCACATCGATCGGGGTGGCATCTCCCAAGTTGAAGGGTGCCTCGGCCTCTACCCCCGTCACCATAATCGGCACTTTACAAGAACTTGAAGCAAAGTCCGGGGGGAGAGATCGTCCTTTGATCTTCTTTGCATTTTTCGCCTCCTTCATAGGAGACGAGGAACAGCCTCTTCCACTTCGAATCAGCCGAAGGTGGCGGAGGTGGCCCACTAACAGTCACTGCCTCAGAGCTTACTACGGATTTCCAAGCCTGCACAGAAGACAAGGTCACTCCACCTATCTAGAAAAGTGAGGGACTATTCATCAAATAGTTGGTGAGGGGAGCCTACCTTGGGACAAAAAGAATTTTGTCGCATAAAGAGCCTCCAACCAACTCTTCGATAGAAGAGTGTCATATAGTAGGACCTACACTGATGACAGCTTGTCCACCATGATCTGCTCCTGTTCGTGTAGCATTGGGGGATCCAACAACCGTGAGGGCTCAACCTCACCCTAGTATCCTGGAAACAGCCACAACAATAGGGAAAGCATGAAGAATCATGACTTCCAATCATGCAACTTTGCTGGACCAAATGGGAAGCTGAACCCCTTGTGGGGGGAGATGTACCACCATCCCTGATAAGCCTTCACCTGGAAGAAGTAGCGAAATATCTTTACTTTGGGCTCCATATGGTGGTGGACCATCAAGTTGAAGAAGACAACAATGGCCCTCCAGGTATTAGGGACCAACTACATCCAGCACAGATTGTACCACCATAGTAGGTCCACCATCACTGGAAGTATGGGGATCTTGAGACCTGAAGGAACTGTATGACAATCCTAGGATTGCATGCAGTTTTTTAAAATTTTTTTAACTAATTAATATTAAATTGCAACAAAAATAAAAATCTATTCTAAGCATGCATAGTAAGAACCAATCATGAACATATAATATAAATCTATAAATAAAAATAGAAGTACAATGTAGATCAAATTTACTTTTCTATTACACTACTTTGTCTTCATTAGATCGAATCTTATGGATGCCCGAGATTCCATTAGAGTCGTGCACGCGCCCGACTTCTGCTGGTATCCATATAGAGATGGTCTAATCAAAGTCCTGAGACCACTGAAGTGTTAACACCTTACAGGCTTCGCTTCAACCGTTGGATCGAATCTCCCTTCCATCTTTTTTTCCTATGCTAGAGATCCAAGTAAGAAGATAGATCTCTTCTCAAGAAATCAAAAAATATTTTTTTCTTTCTCATAAGAACCTTTTAAGCAAGATCAAGAATAGGATGAAGAGAGGGGTCGATGAAAAATCTCTCTCAATGTTGATCAATTATGAAAAATCTCTCTTTCAATTTTGATTGGTTGAGCAACCTTAAAGGAGGACAGGTGGCTTGAAGTTAGAACCTCTCTCACATTAAAAAATCTCAAGAATAAATCTCACGCCACTTTTTGTTTAGCGCCCACCACCCTTCACATTTCTCATGCCACATTAAAATTCTTTTTCTCCCTGGAGTCCTTTCTCATCTAGAATTAGGACACAAGTTTTTGAATCAAATTTAAAGACCTATATCTAGATAGCTAATGATAGGAAGGAGGGAGACTTAGAGCGCCTAAACTTCTTTTATGCATCCCAATTAATTCTCCGCACAATATGAATTTTTAACGTGAAATAAGATGGGTGTGGCTTCTTTCTTATATGCTAAAGAGGGAGAGAGGCATGGGGAGGAAGAGAAAATTAGTTAGAAATTAGTTCAACCAACTAACTAACTAATTTTAACCATATTGGGATTCTAACTTAACTCCTAATCCTATTAGGTTAGATCTAAAACCATAACTAATTAGGAACTAGATCTAATCAAATTAAGAATACTAAATCAAATTAGAATAGATTAAGCCTAACTAAATTAAATCAGATTTAATTTACCTAGAATTAGGCAACCAATTAGATCAAACCAAATTGGCTTGCAATATTTATAATTAGGTTGATCCAAATCCTAATTGGATTAAGACATCATCCAAACTTAACCAAATTAAATCTAGTTCAATTTATATTGAGACTAATCATAATTAAATAATCAAATAATCTATTAAATTATAACTCTTGCAATAAAATTCTTCTTGCTAAAATTAGTATGTGCTAAAATTAGTATGTTCCAAATTTGTAATTCTTATAAATTTAGAGTTCTAAATATAAACTTTTATATATTTCGATCTAACTGTATGATCAGGTCAAGCTTCAATTTTGTGTGACCTTTTAGGTTTCATTCTGTCTGGTAGTAAGATATATCATGATCTCTATCATAGTATCATCAAACTCTTTTGATGGATTAGAACAATTCCAGCTCATCCCATCAAGGATCGTTGAATCAAAATGATTCTAGTGGATTCTCACAATCCACTAGTAATGCCTAGCATCATGTAATGTCAACCTAGCAGAATGAATGATGAATTCCTATGTATAGTTACCGTGTGATTAAGTTCTTTTATCGAAAGTTTCGACAAGATGCAGGTCATGGAAACTCATCAAACCCTAAGCATCTGTCATATGCCAGATTTAATTAGCTTAAGTCAAATGTAAAACTCATTGAAACTCTTTTCCATCCTTTACCTACCATGGCTATGGATTTTCGGACTTAGATTTTTAAAGTGCATAGGACAGCACCTTAACTACTAAAATCGATAGATCCCTTATAAGTGTACTTTTACTTTTATAGTGAACTTACTGCAGCCAACGAATATCTCAAGGGCCTGAATAGCTAGGACCAATGTTTTCTATTATCAAACTACAGTAATCCCACTGTGAGTGGCCAAGGTACTATAAGTTAAAGAACCACTTACATAACTATAGCATCGAGAAAGTGACTGATGAGTAAGTAGATATCCATGTGACTTCTCATGATGGTTATGCTCAGTCCCGTTGTTCTTTAATAATCGTATACACTCTCACTCCAATGTCTCTATACTGTAGACTCGAGACTTGTCTACCATAAAAAGAAAGCGATCTATGCACTGATCAAACCAGATTAATCATTGTCCTCGTGATATCCTATGATCAGAAGCATTTAAAAATTAATTTATGATGACATATGTTTTAAATTCTCAATTCTTGAGAATGTGTCATTGTCCATTAATTTTTTGGATGATATATGGACACATAAACTATATGTATGGATAAAATTATTCATATTAAAATATTAAATATAATTTTATATCCTAGAATAATATATATGTTAGTTATATTAGTTTCTAAGACATACATCTAACAAGACCCACATTCAGAAACTCCTCGTGAAGGGCGACCTTCATCATCGTCCCTTCGATGATATGCTCATTTTTCCCAGAAACTTCTAGACAAATGCTCGCCATGAAGCCAAACTTCTCTTCGAGCTAGCAGACCCTCTCTTCCATCAAGATGGAGGTTGCGGTCTTAGGCATCTGACCCGGCTCTTCTGCCCCCATGATTGTCACACGTCGGATATAAAGGAAGAAGAGAGAAGAACGAAAGGAAAGATAGAGAAATCCACTGCTAATAGCTGTTGGTACACTCAATCGATTGTTTGAAAACCCCTTTCCTTTTCCCTGTTGCTTTGCTACTCTTGATCACCTAGATACCGCTAAGGTGAAGGAGGCCCAACCGACTCTTATATATGTATACTAATTGAAAAGGCCCATCCCCCTTCTCGATGAAGGGGCACTGGATTCAGTCTCACCGATTAATGGGTCCCATGTTGATTCGTCATTAAATGCATCGTTCTGGGAGGTACATTGTAACGTCTCAAAAGTCTAAACCACCATAGTAATTTTTAAACTATCACTGCTCTGGATAGCATCGCCTCCTGAAGGGCCGCGCCTGATCCCGACATGAATTTTGATGAGTGCAGCCTCGCCTACCTTACCGTGAGCAATCTCGCCCAGCATAGCTTTGCCTGTCTAGCCCAGCGCAGCTTCATATGCCTTGCTGCGAACTTCCTCGCATAGTGCCTGCCTCGCCAGCTTCACCCTAGCATAGCAGGCCCCTGTGCCTTGATGAACTAATTAGATCTCTACTTTCTTCACCTAAGGCTCCGGAAGCTTGGCCACTTGGTTCGCAAGTGGGGGATATTTGATACGTTAGGATTCGGTTGGTCCAACATGACATCAAGCCTCCAACGCACTCCAGACACATGTCAATCAGCTTAAGCAACATGACTAGCTCCAAGCGCCTTGCCACATAGACACTAAGATGCATGCTCACCAACCCCTGCATGGACATCGACCACTACCAGGCCTGCCCCCATCCATTCAGTCACGCATACTCCAGGTGCGATGGCCATTAATATTTGCCACATGAGAGACATCCCGTTGTAGGAATGTACTGTGCTATTCACCACTCCCTACGTCACCTACTATGGTATGACTCCCACTCTAGGCATGCCTACAATAACCAGAATATGCCAACCATCATTCCCTGTCTTTAGGCATCAAGTACACACCTCTAAATCGATTCTCCATGACCCTCAAAGTAAGAGGAGAGAAGCCATGGTATGTAAGCCACTGAAGAAGAATAAAGCGGGGGAAGGAGATGCGGAGCCGATAATCCACCACTAGTTACCCTAAGAGACACACCTCCAGTTCCTTAACTCTGTGAGCATCCACCGAAGTGTTCATCAACATATTTGTAGGCCTCTTAATGCACCTTCCCCTATTCGCAAAGCATCCTGGCCTCCACAAATCCACTCACCAGTATGTCATCTCCCAAGAAGCAGGCCTCGTCTGCACTGAGCACCCCTTCTTCCATAAACCTTGATCCATCTTTCTTCCTCATTCCTTCTCCAGCTCCTCTCAACTCCACTCTACTCTCTAAATCTAGAGAGGACTCCAAGCATCCTATGTTTATCTCTCTAGAAGACTGACTTAGGCATCGGAGGGTCTGCCACCGGGAACCCACCTTCGGTGTGCAGACTTTTTAGTTTCCCTTGTCTTGCAGAATCGACTCATAGTAATAGAATCCTGTGAGACCCGGCTCCATGATAGTAGCTATGCCAGCTCCAGCCTTGTCCGAGTCGAGCATGAGTCAACCATCTCTAGGTTTGGCAACATGTATTAATATAATATTAATATTTTAATATATTAAAATTTTATTATAAATATTAATATTATATTAATAATATTATTATTATTTAGTATTTCATCTTAATGATCCATTGATATTTTGTACAATTTTAGTCCCAAATCTTAAAAGAATATTTTAAAAAAAAAAGCACTCATGCCATCGGAAGTACTAAAACCTACCTTTTCTATGAATTTTCATTTTTCATGAAATGTGTAAAATGTAGGAAGACTTTTTTCATTCTCTCTTCTCTTAAAATTTTAACCAAATAAGGAGACTTCTCTCCACTTCTTAAGAAGTGCCTTTTTTTCCCTCCACTTCCTGTCAACCAAACGAGTTCTTAAAAAATAGAGACTAAAAAATAACTATCAAAATTCTTAAATGGCTCAATCTCTACCCATCCAAACAAACTTTTCGGCAACATTTTAAATCCACTTCTGGTTGTCCCAATTTTTTCATAGAATGATATGCGCTATTGTCCCACCCCATCTCGACACTTGAGACAGGAAATATTTCGATCAAGATGCTAGGATGCTAGCAAGATGGTCGTGTCCTGATATATGAAATAATATCTTATCCTGGTGTTACGTGGGATGTCCTATCTGGACTTGAATCTTTGCTTTCAGTTTACCTATAATTTTGGGCATGATAGGGACCAAAGTACATAAAACTGATAGAATTATTGCTGAGGCACTCACCATAAATATAAAACTTGTAGAATTTTGAGCAAAAAGCTGAGGCGCTCACCATAAATATAAGAGTACTTGCGTGTGTAGAATGGTTGTTTAATTGAATTATTGCAGGGGGTTTTGATTCATTTTACTCAAGATTAAATCCTAGAAGCTCTTCAAAATTTGTAAGTACCCACCCTGAATTCCTAATGTGAGAAAATTGATTACTTTAGATTTCTTATGTGGTTTCAGTTCCTCCCTGGGATCCATCCTTTTCCAGTTTATATTTCTACATTTTGTTTTGGTAACTATATTTCTACATTTCAGTATCATGAAACCTAACTATATTTCTGATTGTTCATCATATGAAGATTAATACATGCTTAGCATCAAACATGCATGTGTTTATTAAATTGTTCCTGTTACCGCAAAAGGTTTGCTTGTTTTCTAATGTTTTGTATTTAATGGAGTTTCCTGCCAAATCAATTTCCAAGAACCCATGGTACTTGGGATTTTCAAGATTCCGTTTGATCTTTGCTTTCGGATTTTTGATTTCCTTCCACATTGGGCTGAAATTTTATGCAAAGGATGTAAACTTTCCATGTTTCTCCTTGCAGCATTTTCTCGTTTGTTGTACTGCTAGACCACCTAAGCTCCTGTAATTTAACAAGGGGCACTGCCCTTGGCCATATCGACAACAATACCATATATGCTCTTGTACGAGGATCTTGCTTCTGTATCGATATGATCTTGCCATCAGCTTAACGCTAGAGAAAATCTGCACTCTTGCAATCAGCTTAACGCTACAGAAAATCTGTAACCAAGCCCATGGCACAGTAACAACGGTGAAACCTGTGTTTTCCAGTTATTGAAAAATTTCCTTTGCTACCACAAGAAAACAAGCAAGGAAATTAATGTTGAGAAAAAATATCACGATTATGCCTTAAAGAGATCCATTACAATGAAGCCCACGGGAAACCAAGCTTAGGAGGACCCGGACCACATTTCGTAGCAGGTTAGGCTCGACCCGCAAGCATGTGTGGGCATGCGGTCTAGACTGACTCATGCAGACGAGGGGGCGCAGCCCAGAGACTGTAGTCTATGCATGGTCTAAGGCATCTACCGAGAGGGGTAGCATGGTCTACAGGGGATGTTTTTGATCTTTATTGTGGTCTACGCACTGTTTTTGTGCGATCCGACAATTACGTACAATCCATATGAAGATCTGACAGGATGAGTCCAACTTTGATCGAAGTGTGATGTGCAGGATTTCAGGCACATCTAATGTTGATCATATGGCCAGAAGCTTTCAAAGGATTAAATAGGAGTTGGACAAGGAATTGGAGTCTTTTCTGATGCAATTTAAACCATCGAATTTTTGTCGAAGTGCTCTTCAACAGAGAGGCTATAAAAACAAGGACAAGGGTCAAAAAGGTCACATGTGAAAATCTAAAGTGCTTCCAGGAGGTGTGGCGGCGGAAGAGAATTTATAGGGGCTAGAGGGTCTCCTTGAGAGTTGAAAGCTTTGTGAGAGATTTGGAGCTTCTTATTCAAAGAAATTATACAAGATTGAGAGTACAAGTTCTTATTTTATAATTAATTATATTTCTCATAGTAAAGTCTTGTATATCCTATTAAATTATATTATTTTATTTTTTCTTATTCATTCTCTTGCGGCATCAATAATGACATCGTGATCTTGAAAATGGAGATTTGTATTCTATATAAAAAATTTTCTAACAAATGGTATCAGTGCATTTAGTATCATAATAACTAGTATCAAAGCCCCTGGTTGTCTAGATTATTCGTATTGATCGAGATTAAAGAAGATGGAGAAGACAAGAACAATCAAAGTCGACATCAACTAGTTCGATGGAAAGAGCAATTTCTCTCTCTAGCAAGTGAGAGTGAAAGATGTGTTCATTCAGTAAGGATTAATCGATGCTCTCATATATGAGAAGAAACCGGCTACCATAGAGGAGAAAAGTTGAAGGCAGTTTCAGAAGCAAGCGGTGAGTATGATCTGCTTGTACTTGGTGAATGATGTGGTGATTCATGTGCTGAGCAAGACTTTCCAGATGGTGATATGGGCGGAGCTCGAGGAGTTCTGCATAGCAAAGTTTGTCACCAACATGCTTTTTCTTTGAAAGCAGTTCTATCAATTATGAAAAGCGAATGACAAAGCATGTAGGAGCATTTGAGTAATTTTCAAAGATTCTTTACCAATCTTCTCAGTATATGTGAGAAAGTTGAATAGAAGATTAGGGCGTTTGTCTTGCTATCATCATTTTCACATTTCTTTGAGTCCTTGATGACTGTTCTTTTATTAAGAAAGAGCACTATCAAGATGAAAGAGATCATTTCAACCCTTCTTCAGAATGAGATTTTTAGGCGAGAGAATTAAACTTTGAGTTCAGGCAGGAACTCAACATTGGCAGTCTTTAGAGGAGCTGACGATAGAGGACAGAGTCAAAGAAGATTGCATGGCAGGCAATCCAGGTCCAAGTCGAAGGATGCTGATAAGATCAAGTGCTATTGGTACGATGAGTTGGGATATCGTATCAGATATTGTCCACAACTCAAAGTCAAATGAAAGCTACTACTTTAGTGGCCAATGGTAGTAATAGTGATGGATACGGTGAGCACTCATGGTATCCGATGAGATATCTTCTTCTTCCTGATAGTGGATTTTAAATTCTACATGTCCTCATCATGTATGTTGCAAAGAGAAGCTATTCGACTCTTAAAAAATAGAGAGGGTACTATTCACTTACCAAACGGATCAAACTGTGAGATCAAGGATCAAGGGATAATCAATTTAAAGCATCATGATGCAACATCGAAAAAACTCAATGAGGTCCAATACATATATAGCTCTAACAAGAATCTAATGTCATTATTAAACTGGATTCAAATTGCTACACGTAGAGAGCCGATGATAGAGTCTTGAAGGTTATCTATGGTAGTAAGGTTATCTTGTAGGGAAAGAAGTGTAGATAACATTATCTCTTGACGAGGAATCTAGTGCGAGGTGGAGTCCTTAATGCAGATGGGAACCCAGTGCATGATGGAGCTCTGGGAGTAAGTAAATCGAGCATGTGATGAGAGACTTGGGAGGATGACAGATGACGTCACACGGTAAAGTTTTTATTGCTGCACAGGGCTTCCTTGAGTGGTCTTAGGTCAAAGTGAACCAGTACATGATGGAGATAGGATCAAGTAGCTTGATTTGATTTTCATGTTTGTACATCCATGAATAGTAGGCATTTGTCCTAGGGCATGAAAGTGAGATCCTTTAAGAGTTATCAAAGTCAAATGGAGGTGGAGATTATTAAAAAAAACATCTTGATTTGGCCCAGAAGAGATCCACCGAAATGAAGCCCATAAGGAACCAAGCCCAGGAAAACCCAGATCACACCCCGCAATAAGCCAGGCCCGGCCTGCAGGCAAGCATGCAGCTTGCATGTAGGTGCATGGCCCAGGTGGGCACATGGCCTAGACCCATGCCCATGGATGCCCATGGACATGCTGGTGCGGCCTAGCATGCACACGTGGCCCAGCGACCGTAGAGATGGCAATGAGAAGGGTTCGGGCCGGGTGCATAACTACCCAAACCCAAACTCAAATATTCAATACATTAACCAAACCCGGCCCAAACACTATCGGGACTGGATTTTTTTTACCCAAACCCATCTCAATCGGGTATCGAGTAATTTGGGTTTACCCGGCCCGAACCCAATTGAGTCATATCCAAGATTCCACTTAATTCTATAGCTTTCATATTCTCTAATAATCTAATACTTTAATATTTATTATTATATTAATTTTTTATTTCTTTTTTGTTAAATAAAATTTTAAAATTTATTTAATTAATTTTTTTTAAGGAAAAGAAAAGTAGAAGGATTAAGATGCATAAAAAATTAAGATGCATAAAAAATTAAGATGTTTAGATGTATATGTACAAAATTTATATTATAAATTTGGTAAACTATTAATTATGATCTTGTTTTGAATTCATCTTGAATAAAATAGGATAAAAAAACCCCAAAATATATATATATATATATCTAATTTTATTATTTATTATATATATATAATTTTATTATTTCTTATATTTATAATTTTATTATTTATTTTTAAGCTAGTTAACTTAATCCATTAACCACTTAACCCAGACCGAGCCCCTCCCCATCTCTCCCTGACTCTCTCCATTGACAACCCCACATCATCGATGCCCTCACCCCTCATCCTTGTTCGTCGGCCGCTGCATGACATTCCACCCTCCCCGCCACCCTCCTCGCCGGTGCCCTCCCTCAATCCCATACCGAGTCCACATTTCTGTCTCTCTGACTCTCTCCGTTAACAACCCCAACATCATCGAGGCCCTCGCTCGTCGCTCTCGTCCGCCGGCCGCCGCACGACGTTCCACCCTCCCCGTCACCATCCTCGTCGATGCCCTCTCCCTCAATCCCAGACCGACTCCCCATCTATGTCTCTCTGACTCTCTCCATCGGCAACCCCACCATCATCGAGGCCCATGCCTCTCGTCCGTCGACCGCCGCATGACGTTCCACCCTCCGCGCTGCCCTCCTCACCGGCACCCTCTCCCCCAGTCCCTCCCCTCCGCCGCCGCAGGTTCCTTCTCTCCCTCGTCCGCTGGTCACTAGACCTTCCGCCCACCTAAACCCCTCCCACCCCTCCCATCTATTCCTCCTCTCCCTCGCCCGTCGCCTCATCGTTGACGTCTCCCCCACCACCCCCGGATGCACCGCTGTGCCCTCCCCTTCAACGCCCCTCCTCCCCGATGGCTATCACAATCCAAAAAAAAAGAAAAACAACTCGACGATGACTCACTTAGATGATGACCTAAAATGGAGGAAGTCACTGCCGTCGCTCATCGCCGCTTCTTCACTAATCCAAGAGGAAAGCCACTGAAGAGGAAGAGGGGAGAAGGGGCCAGGGAGCTAGAGATTAATTTAATCAGGGATTAATAGGAAAATAATGATTATGGTAATTGGGTAAAGGGTTTAAGTTATTAAGTACTTTAAGATTTAATAACTAATAAATAATATTTAATAAAATATATATTAATTATATATATTTAATATTAAAATAATTCGGGTTGGGTTCGGGTCGGGTATATATCTACCCAGTCCCGGCCCAAACCCAATGTTAAGCATTCGGGTTTTACCCAAACCCGATCCAAATCCAATTAAAGCATTGACTACCCGACCCAATCGGGTCGGGTCGGGTCGGGTATCCATGGGTTTGGATTTTATTGCCATCCCTAAGTGACCGTAGTCCATGCATGGTCTATGGGATGGGCACGGTCCACCAAGGGGGGTGTAACACGGCCAATAGGAGATGTTTTTGGTCTTTATCATGGTTTACGTGTTGTTTTTGTATAATCCGAGAATCACGCATGATTCGAGCAAAGATTTGACGGTCCAGGATGAATTCAACTTTGATCCAAGCATGATGCATGGAATTTTAGGCACTTCTGATACCAAACAGATACCTAGAAGGTTCCAAGGGGTCAAACAAGAGTTAGATAAGGAATTGAAGTCCTTTTTCGGTGCGGTTTGAAGTACCAGACTCTTGTCAAAGTGTTCTTCGACAAAGAAACTATGAAAAGAGGGATAGGGATTAGAGAGATCAACATATGAGGATCCATTGGGCTTCTAGGAGGTATGATAGCAACAGAGAAAGTTTGTAACCTGTAGGGATTAGAGGGTCTCCTTGAAAGTTGAGAGCTTTGTAAGGAATTTTGGGTTTCTTATTGAGAAAAATTATACGAGATTGAAAGTATGAGTTCTTATATTGTAAATAATTTTTTTTATCATAGTGAAGTATTACATACTCTATTAAATTATATTTTATATTTTCTTTTCTTCTTTTTTTTTGTAGCATCAATAATGATATCATGATCTTAGACATAGGGATCCAGATTCTGTATGAGAAATTCTCTAATAAATAGTATCAATGTAGTTGGTACTATAATAACTAATACTTAGTGTTGGCGTGGAGTCCCTGTATCGGCCGGTCAGAGCTGCTGTACTGCAGGGCCGCTCCCTAGTTCACCTGCAAAATAGGTCCCTTGTCGGAGTTGTTCCGGTGGGGGACACTCCGATGCCTAAGTCAGTGGCGGATCCTAGCCACAGAATGGGGAAGAGTGTCGAGAGTATGAGAGAAAAGCTCTTAGAGTATGGGTGAATCTGTGTGTGTACCTCTCGAGCCATTCTTCTTACCATTATTTAAAAGGAGGCCTCCGGCCTCTGGCATGCTCTTTTTCCAGTGATTATGGGGAGTCAATTTCTCCCATGATTGGCGATCATGGGTTGTCACTGAGCAGTTCCGGCCAGATTGGAGGCGTGGCAGCTGGAATTGCACGTCATGATCGTGGCATGGAGAGTGTCGATTGTAACTGTTGGTTATAGTTGCCTATTTGGGCTAGATTATGGTCCCATTTTCGGGTTTCCCCTTGCGTGGGCCGAAGACTTGGTGTTTATCCCGGGACCGGTGATCGTGTCTACGGTAGGGACCGAAGAGCGTGTCTTCAGAAGTCGATAAGAAACTTGATCTTCGGCCAAGGTCGAAGACATCATCCAAAGATTTAGCTTTCGGATGTCGTAGTTCGGTGAGAAGCCTTGGGTTGCCTGCAGTTGGCCTGGCCTTTCCCTGGTCCGAAGTCCGTGGTCCGGAGAAAAGGGCTTCGGCCAGTCAAACCGGAGTTCGGTTCGTAGCTGAACCAGGATATCCCAACAGTTGCCCCCCTACTCTCAGTTCTCGAAGCGGAGGTTTGCCTCGAGAAGTGAGAGTATTAATGCTTTGTCGTTTTCCTCCCAGGAGATAGTGTAGTGGATGATTATGGGATCTCTAATTGGACTGTCCATCATGACTGCTGGTTGATCTGGGAATCAGGTGGTGGACAGCTATCACTCCCAGGTTGGGGAAGAAGGAAAAAATGGGCGGCCCTGGGACCATCTCTTTTTTTCTCGTTGCATGATGGTTAAGACAATCTTTTGTTTGAGATTTAGATGGTTGTGGCGGCTTTCCCTTATCCGTTGGATGATGGATGCGCCTCATCCCGGTGGTTAGTTGAAGGCGGGTTACCTCCCTAGGTAACCTTGGGTCAAATCAACCCGGTAGGGCTTCAGAGACCCCTGCTTTTCTTTTGGGAAAGGGTGAAGGTCCGGCCAAGGAAGCTTCTTCAACCTCGTCTCATCCTTCGTCCAACGTTCCTTGTTCTGGATTACCAGTCTATCCCGCATATAGAATCTTCCTTCTGCTCCCTTGCTTCATTCTTTTATCATGGAAGAAACCGTAGAAAGTTAGGGGGAACAGGTTGGTTGGGCCCTCGGGGGCCGGTAATGTAGTAGGTCCGGAGTCGATTCCCAGTTCAGTTTCTCAGGGTAAGGCGGTCATTCTTTGGGAACTTTATCACTTTCCTAAGGAGTTCCCCTTCGTTCTCCCAGCACTCGAGGAATGAGTGAACGAACCTCCCCCAGGATGTCTAGCCGTGTATAAAGATCATCTGAAAGCTGGTCTTTGATTTTCCCTGCATCTTTTCTTCATCAAGATCTTCCGCTTGTACCAAGTGGTGCCGGCGCAGTTGACCCCGAACAGCATCCAGAATATCTGCGGATTCCTGGTCATGTGCAGCATCGCAAACATAGAACCTAGGATCAATTTGTTTATGGCCCTTTTCATTCTCAAGAGGGATTTTCACAGCAACGGATGGTGGGTGATTGGCCCTAGATCAGGCCGCAAGGTCATCAAGGACATGCCCAGCGCCATCCATGGGTGGAAACCCGTTTTTGTGTTTGTACTGTCCTTTGATCCATGGGGCTTCGACACTGTTTGGAAGAAGCCTTGTTTAACCGTCAATGATGGAAAGAAGGTCTTGGCGGCCGATCAGTCGGATTATGATCTCTTGGTCAATTCCAAAGTTGCTCCTATCCGGGAGTTGTTGGAGGAGAGAAATCTCCATTTGGCGGGAATTAGCAAATTCCCCTCATTAGGTATAGTGACGGGAATTTCTGCTCCCCTTCCCCATTTTGTTGTAGCTCGGTCAATTGAAATGAACTCTTTTGCTTGTAGGTGGCGGGATGAAACCCGGTGTGAGCTGGCTCCGTCAGACTTCGGAGAAGAGAGTAGCACAGGCCCCTCTCACCAGGTCAGTGGTTCAGAAGAAGGCTTGAAGGGACAGCCCTGAGGGGGACTGGAGCATTTCATCTTCCCGGGGAACCTCAGGGGAAGATGCAGCATTGCGGAAGGGGCCCGGTCGAGACCCTGTCCAGTCGAAGCTCCACCGACGGCTGTCTCCCCGGTTTGCACAACGGGGAGTCTGACTCAGGCAGTGGATATGCCATCGTTTTGCCTCCTGCAGTTGATAGGGGCAAAGCGCGGCATGTTGAAGGAGAGTTTGCTGGCGGGGCTTCCCCAATTGGAGGCTGTTCGATGAACTCTTCTGAGCTTTCACCTACGGGGGGACTGCTGGTCCCTGCCATAGCCAGGCAGGCATTGAAGGGTACGCTACTGCCTCATGACTTGGCGGGTCTTCGAAATCGAAACCTTTCCAGGGTGTCCGATTCTGCCTTCTCCACCCTGCAACAGGTATGATCCTTGCCATCCCCTTTGTCTTGAGAATTGTTCGATCCATGACCCCTCATTTTTGATGCAGTTGGTCTACGACCTTACCTTTATGGAGGAGGGCCTGGGAAACGTTGACAGCCTCATCCATGGCCTCAAGGAGGAGCTTCATACTTCCAGGGCTGCAAAGGAAGTAGCCGAAGAGTTGAGGCAGTCTATGGAGGACCGCCTTATCCGGGTGAACGATGAAGTTCGCCAACTGAAGGGCGAACTAAAAAGTTTCCATCTGACAATGGCGGAGCAAGGGGTAGGGTGGAGAAAGAGCAGGAAACAAGTCGACTCCTTGGAGCAAGCTTCTAGGGAGAATCAGGAGAAAATAGAAAGCTTGACCAAGGCGGTGGAGGAGGCTTCCAGGAGGGCCGAAGAGGCGATTCTGGAGTCCGAAGCGACCAAGAGAGAGTCCGTGTCTTTGAGGAAGCGGGTAGACGATGCTGTGACAGACTTCAAAATGTCTTCATAATTTCAAGTGGAAATAGATGAAGCATCTTTGTATGGCTACCAGCATGGCTTTAACGATGGACTTTTCAAGGTAAAAGAGACCTTCTCTCACCTTGAACTCTCCGGCATTCCTCCCTTCAAATAGCTGAAGAAGAAGAGGAGGAAGTAGAGGAGGTCGAAGACACTGTAGAGGCCGAAGAGGTGCCATGCCCGAGTGAGGAGGCCACTGCCTTAGTTGAAAATTGGGGGTGACCCCAACTCCGATTCCAATTTAGGAGGAAGTTCAGGCTAGGGGAGTCCAAGCCGAAGGTTCTCCGGTCCCGGCCCAGATTGATGAGATCCTTTCAGCACAAGTTGACAAGTTGCTTCAGTCATGTGGTGTGGGGTCTCCTCCTGTTGATATTGAGTGATCCAAATTGCTTTAGATGCATTTTCTTCTTTTCCTCTTTGTATTGTCAATGAATTTTGTATGATAATTTTTCTAGATCTTGAAATGACTTCTTCTCCCTTTGCATATGCAATGTCGCGTTTCATATGTAGCTTGAACTAGTTTTACCGTTCTCCCTTCTGCTTGGTTGAACAGTCATGGCCGAAGGCCGTTCAGTTGATAGTTGATGAAGACGAACTCTGGAACATATTAGAACTCCGTTTTCGAAGACCATTTACGATTGGTCAGGCTGGTGTCACCTTCCTTTTGATATTAAATCTATCTGTTGGGGCGAACAGGCGTCAACTCCCTGTTAACCAGTGATCAAGGAAGTTTGATCGTAATTCTTGTTATCCACATGGCACGACGGTACTCGTACAGTTTTGATTTCTTGTGCCTTGTGTGCCGCTAGGTCTCCTTTTTCCAAAAAGGAACCATTAATGTTGCCGTCGCACGATGGGAATTTCTCCGGATTCGAAGCACCGGCAGTTATTATCTTGGGAATGACCTCCGAGCGGCCTTCTGGTTCTCGAAGCGTCACCCAGACACGTGGCACTTTCTGATGCGGTTGGAGAAAGACATGGAGCACGCCTCCCGGTAGTCGGTCGTGGGTGCATGGTCTCTATAAATAAGACCTTGCCTTCTGCTGTCAAGGGCCATCATCCTCGTAGACTTCTTCTTTCCATCGAAAATGAGGTTCAGTACTTCTGAGCTCCGCCGAGTCGCAAAGAGAAGGGCCGTCAATCTAAAAAGGAAGAGGAGCCTGGAGTACTTCGAGTCGGGGAATGATGAGGAGCCTCTCGTGGACTATTTGGAGAAGAAGATCCACCTGTTGGTGGCCCAACTAAGGGAGGCTCGGGCCCAGGTCGCGATGGCAGCCACGAAGGTAGAGGAGGCCAAGAGGGAGGTGGTGAATGCCATCTCAGACTTTAGGGCATTTGCTACCTTCAAGGAGGAAGTCGTTGAGGCAGCTCTAGACTCCTTCTATCAGGGGTTCCGAGAATGTAGGAGGAAGGCCTTCAAGTTGTAAAGCCTTCAAGTTTTACAACTTGAAGGGCCTGGACAACATCAAGCCCTCCATTCCCTTTCCTGGACATGAATTTGATTCCGACTCCGATGAGGGGTCGGATTCTGGTTCGGATGGGAACCCCGGGGGCCCTTCGTCGTCCCTCCAGATCTTCCCGTGTTGGTATGGAAAAAATCCGGTAGGAGGTTATTGAAAATTTCCCACATCTTATCAATGTTATTCTTTTTTTTTTGGTCTCTCTTTTTGAGAGTCTTTTCTTTTTTGTTATCTCTTTATGAGAGTTTCTTCTTTCTTTTTTCTTCCTTTTTTTTATTTTTATAAAAAATCAAAAAAAGAAATGAAGTATCTTTCTTTTATCTCTTCCCATGCATTTCTTTCAATATGTTGTATCATGTTTTGTTTGGAATGTAGACTCCGCAGACCATTTTCGGTCTATAGGAAAGAAGTGAGGTTAGTTGGACCGTTCTTGGAATGTCTGTTGTTGACAGAAAGGACGACAGTGGTCCTTTTAGGCACGTTTTTGGATTTACCGTAGAATAGGGTGTTTACACCATCCCTGTGCACTTCTGTCGTGATTAAGGTAGGCTATTCAGGCCTATCCCGGTGCATCTTCGGGTTTATCATAGGGTAGGTTATGAAAACCATCCCTACACCTTTGATCTTCTTGGTGGCCTGGTTAGGCCATCCGTTGCGCTCGTCGGGCATACCGATAAGGTGAGCGGATTAGACTCTCCTTTGCACAGTTGATCGATTTTTCAGATCAGGTCACTTAGGCTGTTGTTGTTCAGTCGATGCAACTAGCCATTCTGAGTTGAGTAGGGTTGAGTAACTTTGCACAGGAAATTTAGGAACTCATTTATTGATAGTATTTGCGAAGGTTTTGTACATTCCATGACCGGGATAGAGTCTTCCCCTCCACGATCTTAAGTCGATATGCTCCTGTTCGAATGACTTCTTCGACTTGATATGGGCCTTCCCGTTGGGGAAGAGTTTACCCTGTTCCATTGGCCTGGATATCTCTGCCCTTTGCAATACCATGTCCCCTGTGTGGAAAGTTTGCTCCTTAACTCTTGAGTTATAGTATTTGGTGACCTTTTGCTGGTACGCCGCCATCCTTATCTGGGCCTGGAGTCTGGTGCTTGGTAGCAGGTCCAGATCAATCCTTCTACGATTGGAGTTCCCGGGCTCTTCATAGTTGTCAATTCTAAGGGACTGTAAGGAGACTTCAATAGGTAGCACAGCTTCGGTACCATATGCCAGGTTGAACGGAGACTCGCCGGTGGCCGTTCTCGGGGTAGTTCGGTATGCCTAGAGAACGGAGGTCAGTTCTTTGGCCCAAAGTTCTTTGGCGGCGTTCAACCTTGTCTTCAGACCATGGAGGATGGTCCGGTTAGTGACTTCGGATTTTTCGTTGGATGTGGATGAGCAACGGAAGTCAGCCGATGTTGAATATGGTACCGAGCACAGAAGTCCTTGAACTTCGGATTGTCGAATTGTCTCCCGTTGTTCGTGATTATGACATGTGGGATGCCGAACTTGAATATGATGGAATTTTTTACAAAATTCTCCACCTTGCCTTCTGTGATCTGGGCCAGTGGCTCGGCTTCTACCCACTTCGTAAAGTAGTCGATGGCCACAAGGAGAAATTTTCTTTGCCCTGATGCCGGTAGGAATGGTCCAAGAATGTCCAATCCCCATTAGGCAAAAGGCCATGGGGCTGCCAGTTGGGTCAGGCGACTCGCAGGCTATCTTTGAACATTGGCGTACCTCTGGCACTGGTTGCACTTTCGCATAAAATCAGTCGAGTCCTTCTGGATGGAGGGCCAGTAATATCTCTGTCGAATGATCTTGTATGCTAGAGACCTGCCTCCCAAGTGATCACCGCATATGCCCTTGTGGACCTCTCTCAGGGCATAATCCGCATCCGTGGGTTCTAAGCATTTTAGCAGTGGCTGAGAGAACGATCTCTTATAGAGGATTCCGTCTAAGATGATGTATTGAGATGCCATCCAGCATATCTTCTTGGCCTCTACCTTGTCTTCTGGTAGCCCTCCCTCATTCAAGAACTTAATGATGGGATCCATCCAGCTTGGTTTAGCGTCGATTTGGCACACCTTCGCAGCATCTTCGGCTATGCTTGGAGTTTCAAGATGTTCAACGAAGGTGCGCTCGAGAGATTTCGGTGCTGTAGTTGCCAGTCAAGATAATGCATCTGCCCGGAAATTCTCTGATCGTGGGACATGGATAATCTCAAAATGTTCTAGTTGAGAGGATAGAGCCCGTAACTTCTCTAGGTACTGCACCATGGTTGGATCCTTGGCTGCATACTCTTCGTTAACTTGATTTACAACCAGTTGGGAGTCTGAGAAAGTTTGGAGTTGCTGAACTCCCAAATCTTTGGCGATCCGAAGTCCGGCGAGCAAGGCTTCGTATTCGGCCTGGTTATTAGAGGCATGGAAGGAGAACTGGAGTGCGTACTCTATGATATGGCCATCAGGTTCGGCCAGCATGAGTCCAGCCCCGCATCATGTAGCATTAGAAGCTCCGTCCACATGAAGTACCCAAATAGACTTCGTCTCTTTCAGGACTTCATCTTCTATCGAAGATGCTTCGTCTTCGGACCTCCAAGTGCATTCAGCCAAGAAATTTGAGAGCACCTAGGCCTTCATAGCCGATCGGGGCTGAAAACTGATGTCGAACTCACTTAACTTTACAGCCCACTTGGCTATCCTTCCAGAGATATCCGGAGATCGGAGAACGGTCTTAAGAGGTTGATCGATTAGCACCAGAATAGTGTGGGCATTGAAATACGGCCGTAGTCGCTTTGCCGCAATCACCAAAGAGTATATCAGCTTCTGCATCCTCGCATATCGCGTTTCGGCATCATGCAGGACCTTGCTGATATAGTAGATCGGCTTGTGGGATCTGTCTTCATCTCTTAGGACAAGAACCGAACTGATTGCTTCATCTGAAGCAAAGAGGTATAGGTAGATGACCTCGCCTTCTTGTGGCTTGGAGAGCAATGGCGGGGTTTCCAGGTACCTCTTCAACTCCTCAAAGGCAGTATGATAGTCTTTAGACCATTCAAAGCCCTTTGACTGCCGGAGTACCTTGAAGAATGAGAGGCATTTCTCGGTTGACCGAGAAATGAATCTGCTTAGGGAGGCAATTCTCCCTGTCAACTGCTGGACTTCCTTTTTGTAGGAGGGATGTCTTATATCTTTCAGGGCTTGGATCTTCTCAGGGTTCGCCTCAATCTCTCGTTTGATGACAAGAAAGCTCAAGAATTTACCCGAAGTGATCCCAAAGGCACACTTTGCCGGGTTTAGCTTCATGCGGTAGCACCGTAGAGCACTGAATGACTCTTCCAAGTCACGGATGTGATCTTTTTGGAGGAGGCTCTTGACGATCATGTCGTCAACATAGGCCTCCATGTTTCTCCCTAGTTGCTTTTCAAATATCTTGTTGATCAGCCTTTGAAATGTTGTTCCGGCATTCTTGAGGCTGAACGGCATCATTTTGTAGCAGTAGAGACCTTTATCAATGATGAAAGCCATCTTCTCCTCATCTTGCAGATCCACTCTAATTTGGTTATAGCCTGAAAAAGCATCCATGAAGCTCAGCAACTGGTGGCCGGCAGTAGCGTCGACCAGCTGATCAATCTTCGGGAGAGGGAAGCTATCCTTTGGGCAAGCCTTGTTGAGGTCTGTATAATCGATGTAAATCCTCCACTTGCCACTGGCTTTCTTCACCATTACCATATTGGCTAACCACTCGGGATAGTGGGCCTCTTGGATGAACCCTGCCTTAAAGAGCTTGCCAACTTTTTCATCCACGGCTTGCTATCTTTCAGGAGCGAAGCTTCTTTTCTTCTGCCGCACGGGCTTATACCCAGGGATAACTTCCAGTTCATGAGTGATTACTTCGGTGTGAATCCTCGGTATATCCAAAGCTGACCAGGAGAAGATGTCAGCGTTGTCTCTTAGGAAATGGATCAACTCTGTTCTGGTTTACTCATCGAGTGCACTCCCGATCCGTACAACTCTGGAGGGGTCTTCCTTTGTCAAGGGGACCAGGATAGTCCTCTCCATGGGTTCACCAAGGCTTGTGGTTGTATCCCTCGGATCCAGCTGATTTGGAGTTGTCGAGTCATTGAAATGCCTATCCTGGATCATCAGGCACTGCCATGCTGTCCTCTGGTCTCCTCTAACTTCTCCGACACCATTCCTAGTAGGGAAGTGTACCAGGAGATAATGAGAGGAGATCACGGTTCGGAACCTGTTTAAGGCGGGTCACCCCAGAATGATGTTGTATGCTGAGGGGATGCAGACCACCGTGAAGTTGATCGGCAGCATCTTTTGTCGAAGTTCAGTGCCAAGGGTTACAGGCAACACTATTTCTCCCTCATCATGAACTTGATTGCCCCCAAAATCGATGAGCGATATGGGGGATCTTCGTAGTTGATGTCTAGGCAAACATATTTTAGAGAATGCATAGTAAATCAAGACATCAGTCGAGCTTCCATTATCAACAAGGATTCACTGTACATCATAATTGGCCACTACGACCGAGATTACAAGAGGATCATCATGTGGGAGCCGAACTCCCGCAAGGTCATCGTCGGAGAAGAGGATAGCGTTGTTGTCCTGAGTCGCTTTGGGGCTTCGTCCTCATCCCTTCTCTAGTTGGTAGGTCGGTGTATCATCCCTACACCTCCGTTGGTGGGCCTTTGATTTGGTAGTTCGGCCTCTTCAGGAGGTGACTGGGGAACAGTAGCTTCCGACCGAGGTGCTTGGCGACCAATGTACCACCCCAAATACCCTCTTTTGATGAGATCCTCAATCGCATCCTTCAACTGGATGCACTCTTCAGTGTTGTGGCCGTGGTCCCGGTGGAATCGGCAATATTTGTTCCTGTTTCTTACGGAAGAGGAGGCCTTCATGGGACGGGGCCGTTGGAGATAGTTTTCTTTCTCTATCTCCATGAGGATCTTTTCTCGAGGGAGATTGAGGGGGGTGTAGGAGTCGAATCTTCCCCCCGATGCTCTAGGCCTGGGAGGACTTCTTCGGCAGTCTGTATATTTGCCGCCATTGTTATTGGAGGGTGGGGGACCTTGTCCCCTGTTATTCTTCTTTTTTGAAGGGGGTTTCCCTTCGATTAGTCATCGATTAGCCGCCTGCTCTTTAGCATCGGCATATTTCTGAGCCCTTGACAAGAGCTCAGCATAGCTTTTAGGAAACTTCTTATCCAGGAAAAAGGTAAGCCCGAAGGCTCAAAACCCCTTCTTTAGTGCAGACATGGCCACGTGTTCGTTGAGATCGGGGGTCTCAAGTGTGGCCGCATTGAACCTGGAGATGTAGTCTCGCAGGCTTTCTCCTTCGTTCTGGTGAAGGAGGAACAGTGTGTCCGTATTCCGTGGAGTCTTGCGACAGGTCCTGAAATGCAAAACAAATAATTTTTCTAACACGGAAAAAGAATCAATGGTACCTGGGTGCAGGCTCGAGTACCACATCCGAGCAGCTTTCTTCAAGGTAGCTGGGAACGCGAGGCAGTACATCGTGTCCGAAGCTCCTTGGATCATCATATGGGCCTTGAAACTATCCAAGTGGTCGAGGGGGTCAGAGGTGCCGTCGTAGGATTCCATCTGGGGAACCCTGAAGTGTCGAGGAACAACTTTGGCCATGATACGGTCGGTGTAGGGTGGGCGTAGATCACCCATAATCAAATCGTCGGGATCTTTCAGATCCTGCATTCTCTGTTCTCGTGCCTTTGCCATTTCTGACTCGATGGCTCTGAATCTCCCATCATAATCGGGAGTCTACTTCGGCGCTCTCTTCATGGAGGTGGAGTCTTTGGAGGAGGGTGAGAGAGTTTGCCTAGGCCTTTTCCCTTTCTGTGGGGAATCAGTGGACCTAGGCAATCTCGAAGTTCGGCCTTTGGTAGCGGGCCGAGAACGGGAGGAGGGACGCGTAGAATCCTCCCGTGGGGTTTTCTTCCTTCGGGACCGAGAGCTATGTCTGGAGGCGGCTGGTGGATTTTCCATCGGAAAAGCTCTGTTTTGGAAGTCCTGAACCATGGCCGTGAGGTTGGTGACCTGGTTCACAAGGGCTTCAAATTGCTGTAATCCCACAACAACTGTGGGAGGTGGGACGTCGTTCTCTCCCGGGGGTGCGGCCCCTTGGGATGGAGCACGACTTCGGCTTGTAGAAGCTATCTGAGTCTTTCCTCTCGCCATCAAGAACCTCTTACTTCCTCTTGTCTAGGAGGGAGCCTAAAGAGTGCTAACGCCCCCCTACTTAGCGCGCTAATCTATTGGCATGGAGTCCCTGTATCTGCCGATCAGAGCTGCTGTACCGCAGGGCCGCTTCCTGGTTCACCTGCAAAACAGGTCCCTTGCCGGAGTTGTTCCGGCGGGGGACACTCCGATGCCTAAGTCAGTGACGGATCCCAGCCACGGAATGGAGAAGAGTGTCGAGAGTATGAGAGAAAAGCTCTTAGAGTATGGGTGAATCTGTGTACCTCTCAAGCCATTCTTCTTACCATTATTTAAAAGGAGGCCTCCGGCCTGCGGCCCGCTCTTTTTTCGGTGATTATGGGGAGTCAATTTCTTCCATGATTGGCGATCGTGGATTGTCACTGAGCGGTTCCGGCCAGATCAGAGGTGTGGCGGCTGGAATTGCGCGTCATGATCGTGGCATGGAGAGTGTCGATTGTAACCGTTGGTTACAGTTGCCTATCTGGGCCAGATTGTGGTCCCATCTTCGGGTTTTCCCTTGCGTGGGCCGAAGACTAGGTGTTTGCCTCGGGGCCGGAGATCGTGTCTGCGTTAGGGACCGAAGAGCGTGTCTTCGAAAGTTGATGAGAAACTTGGTCTTCGGCCAAAGTTGAAGATGTCATCCGAAGATCTGGCTTTCGGATGTCGTAGTCCGGTAAGAAGCCTTGGGTTGCCTGCAGTTGGCCTGGCCTTTTCCTGGTCCGAAGTCCGTGGTCTAGAGAAAAGGACTTCGGTTAGTCAAACCGGAGTTCGATTCGTAGTTGAACCGGAATATCCCAACACTTAGTAACATGAGACAACCCTTCCAAGATCTCTCTCTTCTTCTAATGTTCAATCTTATCCCCAGAGAAAGCCTTCTTCCCCACCAGATGACCAATCAAAGAGCCTGGTACCAACATTTTCTAAAGCTCTGTGTTCATATGCTACTCTATTATTTGCTTATTACTTTGGTTAGCATGCATGATTTGGTTTTTTATCAGCATTGCAGTCAAGAACGTGTCACAAATCCTTTTATTTTTGTTAGTTTTAACTCGAGTATCTATTTTTTGTACCAAACACTTGCTTTCTCTTTGACATTAAAGCTGATGCAAGATGTTGACTTTTCTTTCCCCCTTTTTTTTAAAAAAAAGGTCAAAATGAGCCATCATCAGCAAACGGTAAAATCAGGCAGCCGCCATGGCAGTGGGAAGCCGGTTGAACCCTTTAATAGCCGGGATTCACTTTTTTGTGATGGAACCGGTGTTGTTGATTGTTCTCTCTTGTTTATTTCTCAACTTCGTCCTTAATCTTTGTGATTGTCGAGCATATTGTATCTTTGTGTTTCTTAGATTCCAACAGCTTTTCTCAAGGTTTTCCCTCCTCTGTAGAGTAATCAACGCTGCTGTAGTTTGTTCAATCATCTGCCGGACGAGCACATATTTTCTTTGGGTGCACCATGCGATGCACCATGCAGTCATCCATTGAATGATGGATGAAAGCATGAATTCTCTGTAATATAGTGTAGCATGCGGTATATTATGCAGCCATCCATCGCAATGGATGACTCGTGCAGTGCACTGCATGCTGCAGTGCACCACGTGTAGGAGTCGGGTTCTTGCTAAACTCCCACGTAACTACCATACTCTGCTTCGCACAGTATACCCTCCCATCTCACATAAATGCTATTAAATATTTTTCATGATTCTCGAATATGTTCTATGATTTTTAATTTTTTAAATATAATAAGATGTCAGATGGTCAACGAATAATGTCCATGTCATACATATATATATATATATATATATGCAGTGCGGATTATTCACTGTCCGTATAATAAATGGTTCATATGGTATATTATATGCTGCAGCGCATTGCATGCATCATGGAGCCGGATTCTTGCTCTACCGTGCTCTTATAGATTGCCCTCTCCTCTCACGTAAATGCCATCAAATGTTTTTCGTGATTCTTGTATGTCCTTTGATTTTTTTTTCCTAAATATGGTAAGTTATCTTTATATATATATATATATATATATAAAGCAAAAGGGATGGACCCAGTGTAGCTACCTTCGCATGCTTCTACCAGATAATATTCGATGTAAGATGTTCGAATTTATGTATCTAAAGGTAAGTACGTTAACCTGACATCACTAAGACGCCGGCTAGTAGAAGGCCAACGGGATAAAGAGGGAGATCCTGATTTCTCACTCATATCAACAATCATGGGTTCCAAAAAAAATTCTATATTTAATTGTAAGTACGTTAACCAGACACCACTAAGATGCCGGCTAGTAGAATGTAAATAAAAAGGGAGATCCTGACTTCTCACTCATACCAACGATAATTTTTATATTTAATTGAGTCATCATTGGAATCATGTCTCGAATCCACGATCGATTGGTAGTGAAGCAAGGCCCTAGCAATTAGGCTACTGCCTTAACGGTTCGTTTTAATTTATTAGGAGTGTTCTTGGAACAGTTGTGCCCTTTAGCTTTAAATACCCTATATGCTTTATATACTGGAATTTTTTAAATAATATTTTTTTAAAAAATAAAAATATCAAAATAGGGGTTTTTTAAATAATTTTATCAAACTAAGCCACGTGTTATTATTTTTAAAATTCTTATTGCCACATGGAGATGATCAGGAACATGAAAAAAATGCAGATGTTACCTGCATTTTTTAACTAAAGACGCAGATTCTATTTGTATCTTTAAAGAAGACCGAACTCCAAAAAAATTTACCTAAAAGAACCTGAATCTTCTAAACCGATCAAAAGAAAAAAAAATCCTTCTTTATTAAATGAAATCGGCCTTTATATTTTAACATAGAAAAATTTAAAAAACATAATAAAATTTAAAATAATATAATAGAATATTTAAAATAATATAATAAAATAAAAAATATTTAAAATAATATAATAAAATTATAATATCTAAAATATTTAAAATAAATAAAAAAATAAAAAAAATAAAAAAATAAAAATAAAAAAAGAAGTTGCAGGTAAAGTAAAGTCACAGGTCATACATGCGACTTCATCTTATTCCTACATCTTTATTTTTTAAATAAAAAATTAAAAAATTAAAACATATATAAATAAAGTCATAAATTATTATTTTAATAATAATATAAAACATTAATTTTATAAAATAAAATTTATTATAAATATAATAAATATTATAATAAATATATTAAATATATTAAATTATATATTTTATATTATATTATAAAATATAATAATTATAATAATTATTTTATACTATAATATAAAATTTATAATTTAGTCGGTACCAGTCTAGTCACCAGTCTGGTAGCCAATTAGCCAGTCCGACCGTCAATCCGATACTAATTCACCACCATGCCGATACCAGTCTGGTCGTTAGTCCGGTCACCAATCCGGTGCCAATCCGGTCCCTTTCTCGGTACCAGTTCGGTCGCAAGTTCGAGTCGGACTGGCACCGACCTAGTGACCAGATAGGTAATCAAATCGATGACTGGATTGGCATCGAATCGGTGGCTGGACTAGCAATCGGATGGATGGCCAGACTGGCGATCGAATTGACAGCCAGATTGGCATCCGGACTGACGGCCAGACTGGCACTAACTTGATGACCAGACTGGCTATCGGACTGGTGGTGAGACTAGTGGCCAGTCGGTGCCCTAACTAGCTATTGGATCGCTGGCCGGACAGGTGACCGGACCGGTGATCAGACTGGCACCGTCTTGGCAGCTAGACTAGCTATCGGATCAAGAGCCAAACTGGAGGTTGAACTGATGGCCTCCAGTCCGGTATCAATTTGGCGACCGGACCGGTGGCTACCAATTCAACAGCCAGTCCAACTACCAAGTCAATGCCAATTTACTTGTTGGTTTGGCTATCAATCTGGCCACCGGTCTGATAATCATCTGGCTACCAGGTCGGTGCCAGTCCAACCATCGATCTAGCCACCAGCCCGATAGCTAGTCCAATCATTGATCTAGCCATCAGTTTGCTCCTAGTATGATAGCTAGTCTGATTGCCAAGTTGGTGCTAGTTCGACCATCGATCGGGCTACCAGTCTGGCCACCGACCCGATAATCAATCCATTCACCAGGTCGGTGCTAGTCTGGTCACTAGTCTAGTCACCAGTTCGACTATCGATCTGATAGCTAATTCGACCACCAATCCGATAGCTAGTTCGGTTTCCAAGTCTATGCCAGTCCGATTACCAAGTCGGTGCCAATCTGGTTGTTGATCTGGCCACCAGTTTGATATCAAGTCAGCTCTGGCCACTGATCTGACATCCAGTTTGGCTGCCAGGTCTGTGTTAATTCGATCATCAATCTGGCCGCCAGTCAGGCCACCGAACTAGCCACTAGACTGCTACCGACTAAATTATAAATTTTATATTTGATGTGGCGGGATCGCTGATGTGGGACCTCAATCGGATGCCATGTCGGATAAAGCTGCCCCGTGGCACGTCCCAGCCCGGACTCCTTCACCCAATCGTGCTCCCTTCGAGTCGAGATGCCAAGGTCGAAGCCAAGCTCCGCCCTCCTTCACCCGGCCGCACTCCCTTCGGGTTGAGATGCCGAGGTCGAAGCCGAGCTCCGCCCTCCTTCGCCCGGCTGCGCTCCTTTTGGGTCAAGATGCCAAGGCCAAAGTCGAGCTCCGCCCTCCTTCGCCTGGCCGCACTCCCTTCGGGTCGAGACGCTGAGGCCGAAGTCGAGCTCCGCCCTCCTTTGCCCAGCCGCGCTCCTTTCAGGTCGAGATGCCGAGGCCGAAGTTGGGCTCTGCCTCTCCAGATTGGCTTCATCTTGGACAAAGAGATCTGCTATTGAAGGAGGTCGCCACTCTCCCGGGACAACGGCCCAATGCCCGAGGACCATAAAAAGATGCCTGCTGGGCGTGATGGTGACCCAAGCGGCCACTTGCACCAGAATAGAAGGAATCCTCCGATCAAGGCTCTGCATTCTCTTTAACAATCTGCACCCTCCGAAATTGGAAGTCAACCAATAGATCCGAATCCAGGAGGCGGCGGCCAGTCGATCGAGACCCTACAAAGTTGCCCAAAAGGGAGTGACCAGAAGGAATGTCAGCACGTTAGCTTCCATGTCACCAAAATGGAAAGATAACCCATCCACGGCACAAAACATCACTGCACGCGCCCATAAGCATGGAGAAGATCCCGAGGTAAGCAGCGAGCAACGCCCCAGCAAAAAGTGCTCCCAGGTTCAAACGAGGTAAGACACACACATTCAAGCTAAGTTTCAGATGAGTGAGATTCAACGAGCAAGAAGGGGGCAGCGCATTTGAAGATAATGCTCAAGGCTACCGTGAAACCCCCAGGAGGGGTCTAGATGGATGCAGCCACCCAGTCGAGCTTTCCCCTGCTGTCACTCCCACAATCTGTGCTCAGCCAGCTCGCACTCTTTCATTTCACAACTTCTCCTCCTAGCATGGAGTCCATACTCGGGGCTTGACCAGGAGGATCTGTTCCCTTAGATTGTTACTGACTTGAGCATCGGAGTGTCCCCGCTGGAATCCCAGGCCCGTGTCACTGACTCTGTTTTGTAGGTTCGGGCGATCGAGCAGGATCTCGTAACACGGCGGTGAGTTCCGACCTCGACCTCAGCTACGGGCCACAATGATCTTGGCGGCAATAGATTGGCATGCCAGGTAGGGGGGTGACATGATACACTTTGATCCAACCCAAACCCCTTGCAAGCAGCTCACAGGGAGGATGGTGACGACGCAGGTGAGAAAAGTCTCCACCAGCCATGCGAGAGATCCCCCTTCCCATTGGGATCCGCATAGTCCAGAAGGGGAGCTCCCTGCTCCAGCTCAACCACCTCCAATGGATGTCCAGCTAGCTGCACTCGCCCAGCAGATGCAAATCCTCACTGCGGCAGTGCGCCAGCTCCAGCACCATCACCGGTCCTTGGCCACCCATTAGCAGCCAGGGACCCTCGCGGCCCATGCCGCAGCATCCCGTGATAGCCTGCGTTCCTTCCAAGGAAGGCCTTCGCAGTCGTGGGCCATCACCAACCACCGGGTAGTCACCAGACCCCGGCGAAGAGACAACGGGCCGGATTTGCCGATCAGGAGAGTTGGTCCCCGACCCTCAAGCGGGTAATGGCTAGAGCCCGCCGAAGTCGAAAAGGCAAGACCCCCCATCATAGACACCATCCCACGTCACCTTCTCCATCTCCTTTGGCCTTTGCAGAGGGTTCCACCGACGAGGCCATCAGGCACATGGTAGAGAAGTTCCTGGAGGAGCAGAAGCTTTAGCTGACGAAGCTTACCCGCCAGTTTGCAAACATGTAGGGCTCCGCTAGCGAGCCGGCGGGCTATGACGCCCTCCCCCTTTCTCCCGAGAAGTCCAAGAGGATATGGTTCCGAGTCGGTTCCGCATGCCACAGGTAAATCCTTACGATGGGACCACCGACCCCCTGGATCATCTTGAGAGCTACAAAGCCCTCATGAGAGTCTAGGGGGTGACCAACGCTCTCCTCTGTGTTGCCTTTCCTGCTACTCTCCAAAAAGCAGCTCGGGTGTGGTTCACCTGCCTAGAGCTGGAGAGCATCAGCTGCTTCGCTCAGTTGGAGCGAAAGTTCATGGCTCACTTTGATACCTGCCAGAAGGTGCCACGAGAGTCGGACAGCCTCTTTTCCTTCAGGCAGCAGGACCGCAAGCTCTTACGGGACTACGTGGCCCATTTTAAGGTTGCCACGTTGGAGATCTACAACCTTGATAAGCCAATTGCTATGCTGGTGCTAAAGAGAGGGCTCAGGACTTCCCGCCTGACTTACTCTCTTGACAAAAAGCCCCCCAAGACTTATTTTGAGCTCCTCCTTCGAGTTCAGAAGTACATCCACACCGAGAAGGTGGATCGAATGAGGAGGGAGCTGGACGGAAGGCCTCCGAAGAAGCCATCTCCCGGGGAGACCTCCGGGATGTGGAAGCCCAGACCAGCCACGCCGGACTCCCACCAGAGGTCGAAGCTAAAAAGATACCCCATCCCAGAAGGGAGCTTCACTCCTCTTCTCACCCCGAGGGCAAAGATCCTTATGAAGATCGAGGGTGAGCACTACCTGAGGCACCCACCTTCGCTGAAACTGTCCAGTGGTCGCGATAGAATGAAATACTACAACTTCCACCATGACTACGTCCACGACACCAAGGAGTGCCGCAACCTCAAGAGAGAAATCAAAGAACTCATAAAGAAGGGCTACCTCGGAAGGTTTGTCGGGGGCAGACCCCCAACGGAACCCCAGACGCTCGTCGTGCTCCCTCCAGTCCCTGCCGTCGACAACCATCCTACCGAGAAGCTGGTGGGAATGATATGCTGGGAAGTCGAGCGGGCTTCCAAGAAGGCCCGGGGTGGGGAAAATTTTGAGAACGTACTTTCCTTTGCGAGGGAAGGGAGATGAAAATAAAAATATAAACAATGATACTGTGGTCGTTGAGATGACAATCACAAAATATCCTATAAAATGCATCATGGTTGATAGTGGAAGCTCCATGGATGTACTTTTTTATGATGCTTTCTCCATGATGAATCTTTTCTCTGCTCAGCTCAGACCCGTGTACACATCTCTTGTTGGTTTCACGGGTGACTCCGTAGGGGTCGAAGGGGAGATTACCCTCCCTGTTATTGCCAGGACGCCACCTCGGTAGAGCACCGTCATGATAACATTCACAGTTGTTAGGCTCCCTTCAGCCTACAACGTGATCCTTGGCCGATCCGAGCTCAACCTGCTCGATGCAGTCATCTCCATAAAGTGGCTATTGGTGCAGTTCCCAACTCCCTATGGTGTCGGGGAGATGAGGGGGGCACCTTAGCTTGTTCAACGTTACCTCCAAATCGTCCCTGGGGCCAAGGCTGCCAAGGATGACCCTAGTGCAAATGACCTCGACCAAAGGGCACGGGACCCCAGAGGTGGCCCGATCGAGAGCCTGCTATCGTATCCCCTCGAAACCGACCCGGCAAAGATGGTACGATTGGGGCGTAGCAACAAGATGATGAACAGGCCCATCTTTTGGAGTTCCACCGGGCGAATGCTGATGTGTTCACTTGGACAACGGTCGACATGCCCGGGATCCCACCGAGATCATAACCCACAAGCTAAGCATCAACCCAAAGTATCGCCCTGTCTGGCAGAAGAAGAGAAGTTTTGTACCAGAGAGGCAAAGGGCGATCAACGAGGAGGTGGACAAACTCCTCGCAGCTGGCTTTGTTCGAGAAGTGCAGTATCCAAGCTGGCTGGCAAATATAGTCATGGTGAAGAATAATAATGAGAAGTGGAGGATCTATGTAGACTACACCAACCTCAATCGAGCCTGTCCAAAGGACAGCTTCCCTCTACCGAAGATCGACCAGCTAATGGACGCCACCTCGGGGCACTGCTTGCTCTCCTTTATGGATGCATTTTTCAGATATAACCAGATCCGGATGCACCCAGAGGACGAGGAGCACACTGCTTTTGTCACCAACTGAGGGACGTACTGCTATCGAATGATGCTATTTGGCTTGAAGAATGCTGGAGACACATACCAGCGCCTGGTTAGCTAGGTTTTCAGAGACCATATCAGTAGGAATATGCAAGTCTATGTAGATGACATGCTCGTCATGAGCAAGCCGAGTTTGGACCATGTAGCCGACCTCGCGGAAGCCTTCCACAACCTTCGAGAACATAAGATGAAGCTGAACCAGTGAAGTATGCCTTCGGGGTAGTAGCGGGAAAGTTTCTCGGCTTCATGGTGACCCAAAGGGGGATCGAGGCGAACTCGGAGAAGGTCCAGGCGATCATCGACATGGAGCATCCGACCTCGAAGAAGCAGGTCCAGCGCCTGATGGGTCGGATCGCCGCATTGAGCCGATTCATCTCGAGGTCGACAGACCGCTGCCTTCCTTCTTTAAGGTATTACACAAGATAAGTGACTTCACTTGGACGAAGGAGTGCATGATGACCTTCGAGGAGCTTAAAGACTTCCTGGCATTACCACCACTGCTCTCTAGGTCAAAGACGGGAGAGGAACACCTGCTATACCTGGCGATCACCCCTGGAGCTGTTAGTTCGGTCCTCATCCCCACAGATCAGGACGGGTCCCAAAAGTTGGTGTACTATGCCAACAAGCTCCTCCGGGATGCTGAGACCAGGTACATCCGATCCGAAAGACTCATTTTTATACTTATCATGTATGTTCAATGTCTCAGGCCATACTTCCAAGCACATCTAATTGTGGTCTTGATGGACCAGTCCTTGAAGGCTGTGCTCAGTTGTCCCGACACATCCGGATGCTTGGCTAAGTGGGTATTAAAGCTCAGCGAGTTCGACATCATGTACCGACCGAGGTCATCCCAGAAAGCCCAGGTGCTGGCCGACTTCCTAGTCGAGTGTGCGGGACTCACCGAAGAGCCAGAGCAGACAATCCTAGAGCAACAAGAAGAGCCTGATGACAAGGGGGAGCCCTAGATCCTCCATGTTGACAACGCATCCAATGCGGGCGGAAGCGATGCATGCCTAATCCTCGCCAACAATGATGGAGTTATGGCTGAATGCGCACTTTGTTTCAAGTTCGCCACGACAAATAACCAGGCAGAATACGAGGCATTCCTCGCGAGCCTCAGGGTCTCCCGCGAGCTGGGTGTACGAAGCCTGAAGGTCTTCATCGACTCCCAACTGGTGGCCAGATAGGTCTTCGGAGAATACAAAGCCAGGGACCCCTAGATGATGAAGTACTTGGAGCAGGTATGTTTGAGCACGATAGGTTTCCGGTGCTTCAGCATTACTTATATCCCCCGAGGTGAGAATGCTCATGCTGATATGCTATCAAGACTTACGACCTTGCCGGACTCGTCATTGGGGCGGGCCCATATCGAGTACCTCAAAAATCCAAGCAACAAAGCTCCAGCAGAGGTGTAGTAGGTCACCCCGGAGCCGAGCTGGATGGATAGGTACATCAGATACATTACTGATGGTACCTTGCCGGAAGATTGAGCAGAGGCAGGCCTTTTCAAGAAGAAGGCCTCATGGTTCGTCCTCATGGAGGGACAACTCTATCGCCGATCCCACTCCCATCTACTCTTGAAGTGCTTGAGACCCACAAAGGCAACCTTCATGCTCCAAGAGATCCATGAAGGCCTTTGTGGAAACCACATCGAGGGGAAGATACTGGCATGCAAGGCCCTCCGCCAAGGTCACCATTGGGAGACTATGAGGGAGTTCGCCGCTGACTTTGTGAAGAGGTGCAATCGGTGCCAGTGCCACGCCCACATACAGCGTCAACCAACGGCGCCCCTCTCCCAGCTCTCCGCTCCAAGGCCATTCGCCCAGTGGGGAATGGACATCCTAGGTCCATTTCCCCCTGCACAAGGGCAACGGAAGTTTTTGATAGTGGCCATCGACTACTTCACCAAGTGGGTAGAAGCAGAGCTACTAGCACGGATCACAGAAGCCAAGGTTTGCCAGTTCTTCTGGAAGTCTATCATCTGCCGCTTCAGGCTTTTCCATAGCATCATCATTGATAATGGGCGGCAGTTTGACAACCGGGAGTTCGAAGAGTTTTGTGCCGAGCTCAGCATCCAGCACCGCTTCACCTCGGTCGCTCATCCCCAGACCAATGGGGAGGTTGAGGTGACCAACCAGACCATTCTCCAGGGACTCAGGACCAGGCTGAACCAAGCCAAGGATAAGTGAGCAAAAGAATTTTCCAGCATGCTCTGGGCCTACCACACAATGCCCAGGATGGCAATGGATGAAACGCCCTTCAACCTCACTTTCAGCGTAGAAGCTGTTATCCCAGTCAAACTTGGCATGCCCATACTGCGGATACAGCAGTACACGAAGCAGAGAACCCGGCATGCCTTCTCCTCAACCTGGACCTCCTCGAGGAAACCAGAGACAAGGCTTGACTCCGGATGGCAGCTTACCTACAGTGTGTAGCTCGGTACTACAATGCATGAGTAAAGCCGAAGGTCTTCCGCCCCGGCGACCTGGTGCTGCGCCGAGCTGAGGCATCCCAACCTCGAGAGTGCGGCATGCTCTCGCCAAATTGGGAAGGCCCCTACAAGGTGGTCGAAGCCCTCTCGCATGGGGCTTATTTTCTCGCAAGTCTGGACGGCACCAGATTCCCGCGGACATGGAATGCCTGCCACCTGAGAACATACTATCAATAATGTAAGGCCTTTTCCTAATAATAATAAAGATCCCCTTCTGTGCAAATCATTTTTGCCTTGTAAGGATTTTGTTGCCTGGACTAAGGCCCGGTACGCCGAAGCCCGGAGTCTAGTCCTTCGGCACCAAGTCCCGGAGCCCAGCTCTCCAGCATCGAAGCCTGGATCCCATGCTCTTCGGCACCAAAGCATGGTAGCCCAGCTCTCCAGCAATCAGGCCTGGATCCCACGCTCTCCGGCACTCAAGCCTGGATCCTACGCTCTATGGCACTCAAGCCTGGAAGCCCAGCTCTTCAGCACTCAAGCCCAGATCCCACGCTATCCGGCACTCAAGCCAGGATCCCACGCTCTCTGGCACTCAAGCCCGAAAGCCCAGCTCTCCAGCACTCAAGCCCGGATCCCACGCTCTCCGGCACTCAAACCCAGAGCCTGGCTCTCCGGCACTGAAGATTTGAGCCCAGCTCTCCAGCAATCAAGCCCAGATCCCATGCTCTCCGGTACTCAAGCCCGGATCCCATGCTCTCCGGCACTTAAGCCTGGAAGCCCAGCTCTCCAACACTCAAGCCTGGAAGCCCAGCTCTCCAACACTCAAGCCTGGATCCCATGCTCTCCAGCACTCAAGCTCGGATCCCATGCTCTCTGGCACTCAAGCTTGGAAGCCCAGCCCTCTAGCACTCAAACCCGGATCCCACGCTCTCCGGCACTCAAGCTTGGAAGCCCGGCACTCTAGCACTCAAACTCGGAGCCCGGCTCTCCGGCACTGAAGATTTGAGCCCAGCTCTCAAGCACTCAAGCCCGGATCCCACGCTCTCCGGTACTCAAGCCTGGAAGCCCAGCTCTCCAACACTCAAACCCAGAGCCTGGCTCTCCAGAACTAAAGATTTGAGCCCAGCTCTCAAGTACTGAAGCCTGGAAGCCCAGCTCTCTAGCACTCAAGCTCGGATCCCACGCTCTCCGACACTCAAGCCTGAAAGCCCAGCTCTCTAGCACTCAAACCCGGAGCCCGGCTCTCCGGCACTGAAGCTTCGAGCCCAGCGCTCCGGCACTCAAAAACATTCATTCACTTCCGAAACATTTAGGAACAAAGTGGAAACAACTCAGCAACTTGTGAAACTCCTCTCTAACTTCATCACATAAAAAAAAAGAAAGAGAAGAAGAGAGAAGAGGAAAGAGGAAGGAGTTCCGAGCCAAAATGTCTGGAAGAAGTTACTTCATTAAAAACCAACTATTTGATACAACTACTTCTGGGCCCCGACACACCGGGTAGCCCAGGTCAAAAGCAAAGAAAAGAAAAATACAAAGGGGAATTACTCAAGCGGCCCCTTCCCATGATCGTGCTCCGCCGGGACGTCATCCTTCGGGGCCTCAAGCTGTGCAGCTTCAGCTTTGATGGCCATCGCTGGCAGAGTAGGCTTGGAGTCTGTGACCGGCTCCTCAGCGATGCCTGAATCTGGTGCTGACTCCATGTCCGAAGCCTTGGGATATGTGAGGAGACTTTGACCCTTATCTGTGATGAAGTCCTCCATCCTGGAGCGAAGATACATTAAGCCTTTGTAGAAGGAGTCCGATGCCGTATCATGGAACTCAGCGACGAACTCTTCCGAGGTCCTGTACCTTGCCACGGCCTCCTCAGTCTCCTTCTTTGCCTCGGCGGCTTGCTTCTTCACCACCTCTGCCGACTCGACCATCGCTGCTGCCTCCTTCTCAACAGCGATGACCCTCTTCTCAGTGGCGATCAGCCTCTCCTTGGCCGCCTCCAGCTCGGCCTAGAGAGACTGAGCGCGCCCCTTCTACCGACAGCCTCGACATTGAACTTAGTCAGCCTTTTCTTAGTGGTTGTGAGCTCCTCAGCCTTGCTCCTTGAACGGCTCTGCTCCCGGTCCAGGCTCTCCTGGAGCTCTGCCCCTCAGCACTCGCGAGCTCCTTCTGAAGCTCCTTATTTTTATGACTGAGCTCCCAGGAGACGTCATTCTTCTCTCTCAACTCGGTCTTCAAAGACTCAAGCTCCGCTACCCGTTGCTAGTCATTCTTCAGCCAATTCTTGCAGCAATCTCTAATTAAGAGGAGCTCAGCACCGAGTTGCACCAAAGGAAATCCCGGCAATCAGTACAAGAAAGAAAGAAGTTAAGAGGATGAAGTTACTTACCGAGAAAAGCTGGGGGAATGTGCTGCCAATCACGTCCCCTAGCAGCTTTCTGGCCTTTTCCCGCCGGTCGCATGATTGGATTGCAAAATCCATCATGCGCTCTGCCAGCCCTTGGTCCCAGACCAGGGAGACATTCGGTGCAAGTCTAAATGGGACTCGGTGATAGTCCCTATCTCCCTTAGTCACCCCAAAAGTGGAGTTGCCTGCTCCGCCAGCAGAAAAGGCTTCGGGGGCATGGTGGGAGCTCGGCACCCCCTCAGACGGCACCCATGGCTCCGGCTCTATTCCCCCTTGCACCTCCTCCTCCTCGACAACAATGACCTCTGGGGGAGGAGGAGACATTACGGCGATGGCTGCAACCGCGGCCTTGGCCCGGACGACCACCTCAGGCTCCAAGGCTGGGACCAACTCTCACCACCTCAACCGCTCTGGCACGGGCTCAGCCGCCCTTTGACCCATCTCGGGCTTCACCTCAACCACCCCTCCTCCTCGTCCAGGGATGGTCTCAGCCTTTATTGCCCATGTGGCTTCCCAAGAGGGGGGTAAACTAGGTTTAAGAAACTTTTCATAATTATGTGCACTTTGAAATTCTTTTAGTATTGTGGTGAAATATGCAATGCAGAAGTAATAAAATAAAAACAATAAAACAATAAGAGCACAAGCACAAACACAAAGAGATTTAGAGTGGTTCAGAGGAACCGGCTCCCACGTCCACTACCCAAGCACCACTTGGGATTTCCACTATATCCTCCAATCGGAATACAGTCGGATTATTTTACCAGGCTCATAATCCAAACCTATACACTTTGGTTTTACCGGGTGATGTGACGAGACCGCTGACATGGATAGCTGACAGGTGCCACATCAAAGGAGATCGCTGTGTCGGATGCCAAGGTGACGCCTCAGCCCAGACTGTTCTGCCGAGCTAAGCTGAGCTCCCCAAAGGCAACGAGCCGAGCTCCATCCTTCGCCAGGTCGGGCCCGCGAGCTCGAGACGCCTAGGCCAGAGCCACCTTCCGCCCTCCCGAGCGAGACCCTTGGAGGTTAGTGCCCTGTGGTTGAGGTCGAGCTCAGCGCTCACCCGCCAATGTGGAGCCTCTCCAAGCGCGCATCCTCTGGATCGGGTTCGCCTTCCACCCTCCAGAGTGAGACCCTTGGAAGTTAGTGCCCTGTGGTCGAGGTTGAGCTCAGCGCTCACCCGCCAATGTGGAGCCTCTCCGAGCGCACGCCCTCTAGACCGGGTCCGCATTCTGCCCTCTAGAGCGAGACCCTCGGAGGTTAGTGCCCTGTGGTCGTGGTCGAGCTCAGCGATCACCTGCCAATGTGGAGCCTCTCTGAGTGCGCGCCCTCTGGACCGGGTCCGCCTTCCGCCCTCCAGAGCGAGACCCTCGGAGGTAGTGCCCTGTGGTCGAGGTCGAGCTTAGCGCTCACCTGCCAATGTGGAGCCTCTCCGAGCGTACGCCCTCTGGACTGGGTCCGCCTTCTGCCCTCCAGAGTGAGACCCTCGAAGGTTAGTGTCCTGTGGTCGAGGTCGAGCTCAGCGCTCACCCACCAATGTGGAGCCTCTCTGAGCATGCACCCTCTAGACCGGGTCTGCCTTCAACCCTCCAGAGTGAGACCCTCGGAGGTTAGTGCCCTGTGGTCGAGGTTGAGCTCAGCGCTCATCCGCCAACGTGGAGCCTCTTTGAGCGCGCGCCTTTTGGACCAGGCCCGCACTCTTCCCTCTTCCATCAAGGTGGCCACACGAGCTCAGAGCATCCAGACTGGAGCAAGTCCTACCATCCCAGAACACCAGCGAGCCACCCAAGGACTACGGAATGGTGCCCCCCATATCACCATAACTACCTGTCCAGCCGTACTTCCAAGGGGATGGGCCAGCTAGAAAGCACGAACCCCTAGAGCGGCGACCCCCAGATTGAGGCTCTGCCAAGCTTCCCGGAATGGGGCGACCGGAGGGGATGTCAGTGAAAGAAAAGTGTGCGGGTGTTTGAGGTGCCTACACTAAGCATGCAACAGCAGGGAGCAGGTATGTATTTTAAAACTATTTTAAAATAACAGCGGAAACTACCTACTCCGTACAGGATCTAACATATTCCGGATGCATGTATAGGCAAAACTAGGCATGAACAAGGGCATGTAATATTTATAAACAATTATATAAACCTAGATCTAGGCATGCATGAAAAATAAAACTAGAAATAATTATCTTATTTCTGCTGGAATAACCCTAGGATATCTGCTGGAATTGCCGGGATAACAGGAATAAATTTATTCCTGTCTTCTTCTTCTTCCAGCATGTTGAAATGGTGTTATCTTTTCCTCCAAAATCTGCAGCAAACCAAAACAAAATTGGCAAACTTCTTGGTCTCACTTCCAGCACCAAAAGCAAGGGAACTTCTTGCTTGTTCTTCCTTCAAGGGAGTGCAAATGGATCGATCATCCAACGTCGTTTGGATTGATTCTTCCTCTCTTCAAAATTCTGCAACAGGAATTTCTGCAACCTGAAAAACAGAGCAACAAACCAGCAGCTATGGATGATCAACCAGCTCTCAGGTGTTCACGTGAACACCCTCTAGAGGGGGGACACGCCTGGGGCTGCTCAGATCCAGCCTCTCGCGCGATGCTAGTCGCCGGAAACCTTGGAACGGTGGGAGGGAAGAATAAATTTCAGAACACTCTATTCTGAATTCTGTTTTCTCCAAAACAGATTTGAATTCCTTCCACCAATTGAGCACTTCAAACAATAGGGAATCAAGATGAGTTTCTCTTCCAATTACTCAACCAAACCCAGCCCTCAAAATCACTGGTGGAAGGGTAGTGGAAGTTCTCCAAGGAAGAAGCACGAAGAGCAATTTTTTAGCCTCTCAAAAGGAAGAACTCCCTAGTTTGTTTCCTCTCTTCTCACGGTGAAAAAAAAATTTTTTTTGCTGCTGAAATAGGGCTGCTGTGGGTTTATAAAGGCAGCAGGGGAAGAGGGAAATGGAGAGGCGGGGAGGCCAAAAGATGTCGGCTGCCATTCTACCAATAAATAGCCATTAACAAAGATTTTAAAACAAACCGGTGGGAGGATGAAAGGACGCCCAGCAGGAGGACGTTCAGCCTTCTCAGCGCTAGGAAAAACTCAACATCAAAACCGTGTAAACCGGTCCAAGTGAAGAAAAACCACCGGTTCAAAACTGGTCCAACCAAAACCGGTCAACCCCTTTTTAAACCTCTTGGTTCAATCCAATTGAACCGGTTCAAACCCAATTAAAATTGGTTCAAGGGATTAAAATTGGTTCACAACCAATTGAAGGCCGAAACGAGCTCCGAATCAGTTCAAAACTGATTTAGAAAAATCCTGGTGCAGTCCTGGTCAGCCCGGAACAATTTTTGGTTGACACGGACAAGGGCAAGTTGGGGAAAAGAGTGCTCAAAAAATACCGTGACCTTAAAACCGAGATGATTCTCAATCGTAATCGGTATCCAGATCAGAGAGTAATCCTCTGTGGCATGTGACCTCATAGGTTCGAACCTAAACGGTAGCACTGGAACAATTCTAGTACCAGCACAGGAAATCATCTAGCAATGGGTCCCGATGTTCGGATAGGTCGAAGATGCGGGAGCAAACTATCGAACCTCTGGCATATGGTTACCGTATAATTCATCCCTTTGACCTCTAATGCTCAGGACGACTGAGATTGGGCTGCCAACCCAGACTGAGTCAGTCGACTACGTGTCTCAACCTTGCAAGCCCAGTGACTCTTCACTAGGTCTGCCCCGGTCGAGGATTTGCTAAATTGAGATACTGTGAGACATTCGATCCAAACTGTTTGGACAGGTCAATTCCATCTTGGTCCATCACTGCTCCACAAGTACTTTCCTGTACCCAGAAACCTTTCATCACCGGATTAAAAATCCGGGTAGTCCGGCACCAAAGCATAGGGAGTTGCTTGCAAGCTACCATGATGACCTCAGGTCGGAGGGACACATATACCCATATCTAATCGTGAGTATCCCTTTGGCAGAAAGGGGCTGCACGGAGTTACGTTCAATAAGATATCACATATCCCACTTGCAGATCACATCAATGTCACCACACTTATTTGGTCAAGAGGACAACCAAACGATGTGAACTACAACAACCTATACTTGATATATTGCCATCTAGTACAATATATCCTTTGGTTGTGAACAGGGTTTAAGGACCACTCGATACATCCTCTCTGTATCGAAGTCAGTGTAGTCCTAAGGACTTCATCACATGGAAAGAGTTCATTTCAGAAAAATTTAATATGTGATGAGCTGCCAAAAATATATTTTATTAATTCAAAAAAAAAGTACAATACTGAGCTCAACCGCCTACAACCCATGCGATTGGCTTTGGGACACAATTCCCAACAGTTAGAACGAATGGAAGCTTCCCATACCACCTGTCAGGAAAGATGCTCATCCATGGCACGGAATCCTGCTGCACGCGCCTGCCAGCCCAGCGAAGAACCCGAGATGAGCACCCAACGGCCAATTTTCAACTACAAAGAACAATGGACACCCCCGAAAGGGGGGAGGTAACAATAGCAATCAACCACAAAAACACAAGCGCAAGCTCCACCAAGAGGGCGAAGCGCCACCACCACTACCACAGTTGAAGGAAAACCAGGGATACAAGGAGAGGAAGAGTGACAGGGAACCCCTCTGTCCCTGTTATTATTCTCCCCCTGCAATGTTTTCATCTTCACACACATCTTTCACTCCTCCTAGTGCAGAGTCCATCAAGAGGG
This sequence comes from Areca catechu, assembly GCA_021397845.1. Classification (NCBI taxonomy): domain Eukaryota; kingdom Viridiplantae; phylum Streptophyta; class Magnoliopsida; order Arecales; family Arecaceae; genus Areca; species Areca catechu. The sequence continues at coordinate 73,846,577 of CM038050.1, forward strand.
GCCCGACTAGGAGGATATGTTTCATTGGATTGTCACTAACTTGACCGTCGGAGTGCCCCCGCCGGAAATCCCGACCCGGGTCACTAACCCTTGTTTCGCAGGTCTAGGAGTAGAGGACCGCCAGGCAGCGAAGGGAGCATACTTCGGCACTGGCAGCAACTACAGGCCATGACGATCTTGGCAGCAACACCGGGATCACCAAAAAAATCCAAACTCCCTTTGGTTTTAAATGGGATTACTAAAGAAAACCCCGACACTTGGTTTTATACCGGGATCACCAAGAACCCAACTTATGTTTTCACAAGGCTCACCTAAAAACCTTCAACCATCTCTTAAGACACAGCTCCTTGCTGTTCTTAGAGAAAAAACAAAGATATAAAGAAATAAATAAGCAACTATATCAAACCAAGTTTGTTTAAATGTTGCCAATGTAGATCAAGATGAAGCCTAGCTTTGAATGCTCTTTAATTGCTCTTCAAGCTGCTTCTTTGCTTCTTCAATGATTAGATTCAATGATGGAGTGGAGTTGGTGAAGCTTTGAATCCTAACTTGAAAGTTCTTTGAAGTAGGTAGGTGAAAGACTTGAAGTTTCTTCAATATCTCAAGATAAATCAATAATAATGCTCTAATTATCTTTTAATCCCTCAAAACAATCCATTTTATAGTTTTCCAAGAGATATGGCCATTGTAGGGCTTAGGGATTCATGAAAAAGCTGTTGGAAACGAAATAGAATTCAAAAATCACTTTCAGCAACTAGCCGTTGAAGTACAAAAAATGGCTACTCGAGTCGGCTCAAAGTCTCAAACAGCCCAAAATAAATTTCTATAGGAGTCGGCTCTTGCCTTCAGTTAATTCAAAATGACAAATACCTAGAGTCAGCTCTTCAGGTTGGAGTCGGCTCTAGTTCTCAATTCACCAAAAACCCTAACTCTAGATGAGTCAGCTCTTGGGGCAGGAGTCGGCTCTTGATACTGAAACTCTAAAATTTTTTTCGTGTCGTGCCACAAAGAGTCGGCTCTCGATCCATGAGTCAGCTCTTGCCAAGTCTTCAATTGATGCTTCAAGCTTCTCCAAAACTCTTCAACACTTGAATCAAATAAGAGCTAATCTACATACTCTTTAGCCTAGTTGACTCATCCAGAGTGAACAATTTTTTCAACTATGGAACCTAGCCGACTGGTATTCAGCCCAGCCGACCAGAACCTAATCCGAGTCGACTCGAAGATGTCTGAGCTGATTGGAATGACGGGATCTATTCCAACGGCTAGTTCCAGACTTCTGATTTTGAATTCCAAAAGTGCTCCAACGGTAACCTGTCACTTCCCAACGATCTACAACGTTCAAAATCAAGGGAAGGCAGTTGAAGTCTCTATAAATGAGGTATGAGAACATCCTTAGAGGAGACTAATGAGTTGTTGAATATTTATTGAACATTTATTGAAGTAAGAAGAGAGAGCACTTGAGCTTTGAAGTCAGCCTTCAAGCCTTTACCAACTCTTATCAAAAGCTTGAAGCATCTTTTGAGGAAAGCAAGGAAGCCATTGAAGAGCATTCAATTGAGCTTCACTCGAGCTGCATCGGCAACCACCAGATAACTTAGTTTATCATTTCTGTTGCTTTTCTTTTTACTCTTAGAATACTTGGATTATTGGTGAGCCCGGTTGTAAAAACCAAATAGGTTTCTTTGGTAAGCCTACTGAAAACCAAAGTGTAGAGGTTCTAGGTGAGCCTGTGAAAACCTAGTGTGGGTTTCTTTGGTGATCCCTTTCAAAATCAAAGTGTAGAGGTTGGGATTGTGAGCCTGAAAAATAATCCGACTGTATTCCGGTTTGGGAGATATAGTGAAAATCCCGAGTGGTGAACTTGGATAGTGGACGTAGGAGCTGGGTTGCTCTGAACCACTATAAACTTATTTTATTTCTGTTGTGCTTTACTTGCTTTTCAGCTTCTGCACTTATTCTCTGATTAACATAACACTCAACCACTAAAAGGAATTACTTGTGCACATATTTGCAATAAATTTTGTTATTCCCAATTCACCCCCCTCTTGAGAAATGTCACTTGGGCAACAGCTGGTATCAGAGCAGTGTCTCTGATTACTTGAGTAAAGATTGATGGCTCATCCCATGAGTACATCCTTGGCCGAAGGCCAGTCAACAAATAGACCTCCACTATTCATAGGCACTAATTACTTTTATTGGAAAGCACGAATGAAAATTTACATTCAAGCTGTTGATTTTCAATTATGGAATGTCATATTAAAAGGGCCACACATTCCCACGATCAAAGTTGATAGCGTGGACATCCCTAAGCCTGAAGAGGACTGGGATGATCATGACATGAAAATGGAGGAATTGAATGCCAAAGCAATGAACTTACTATACTATGCTTTGGATGCAAATGAGTTCAATCAAATTTTCACTTGCTCTTTAGCAAAGGAAATCTAGGACAAACTCGAAGTGACCCATGAGGGAACTTTCCAAGTGAAAATCTCAAAGATAAATCTTATAGTTCACAACTATGAACTATTTAAAATGGAACCTTCTGAAATAATTTCTGCCATGTTCTCTAGATTTACATACTTGGTAGGGTATACTCAAATGCTGATCTAGTTCAGAAGATACTCCGATCCTTACCTGACAAGTGGGGTCCCAAAATGATAGCAATCCAGTAGGCCAAAGACCTCAACACATTACTACTGGATGAACTACTAGGATCACTCATCACCTACGAGCTGACTATGCAGCACAGAACTGAAGATGAACAGAAGAAAAAGAAAATTATAGCCTTCAGAGCTACTACCGAATTAAAGAGAGATGATGAAGAGTCTGAAAAAGAAAGCACCTCCTCCAATGATGACCTAGAAAATGATGATATTGCAATGGTTGTGAGGAGATTCAAAAAGTTCATGGGAAGAAAGAAAGGAAGATTCAACCAGAAATTCCATAGGAAGGATTACGGAAAAGAAAAAGAAAAGGACAGAGAGAAAGATAAAGAAGTAGTCCCCACATGCTATGAATGCAAGAAGCCGGGGCACATTCATCCAGACTATCCTCTATTGAAGAAATACTTCAGGCAGAAAAAGAAGAAGAAAGCCATGGTTGCCACATGGTCCAATAGTGAAGAATCATCTTCGTCTGAAGAAGAAGAGACCACCAAAACTACAAATCTGTGTTTAATGGGTCTCGAAGAAGTGGTAACATCCCCTAGCAATTGCACTGAATTTAAATTTGATGAATTAAATTCTGCATTTTATGATCTATTATCTGAATTTAAAAAAGCTGGGGTAAAGATAAAAACATTGAAAAATATGAATGACTCTTTACTCAAACAGAAAAATGAAATTTCAGAAAAGAACCTTTTATTGCAAAAAGAATTGCATGACTTTTCTGAAAGAATTGAAAAGCTGAAAAATGAAAATCTCTTATGTGAAAGGAAAAACAATGATTTATTTACTGAAAATATTGAACTAAAAAAGGAGGTTACAAAACTCAAGCCATTAGTTGAAAAAATTACTGTCTTCAAATAAGCTTGAGTTAATTTTAAAAGAACAACGAATTTCAGGAAACAAAGCTGGAATTGGTTTTAAAACTTCTATTATGAATGGAATTTCAGCAACTACTTTTGTGAAATCTAAAGTACCTGTTCAAAACATATTATCACAAAAAGCTTTGGCTGCACCAAAAACTGTTTCGACTTCAAAATCTTTATTGCATGTTCCTAAGAACTTGAGCAAAAATGCTTATATTTCAAAAGGTTCAAAATCTGCATCAATTGCATCAACTTTTAAAACTTCTAATTCTGCTTTTACCAAAAACTCTAAAATTGTATGCCATGTTTGCAAAATAATAGGACATAAAGCTTTTGACTGCAATAATTCTAGAAATGTCCATAAGAATGTAAGAAAAATCTGGGTTTCCAAAGGAACCACCTTTGCTGATTTGCAAGGACCCAAGGTAGCTTGGGTACCTAAAAGAATTCATTGATTGTTTTGCAAGAATGACTTGCAGCCCAAAAATTGAAGAAAATGTGGTACTTAGACAGTGGCTGCTCAAGACATATGACGGATGATAAGGACCAGTTTATCACCCTTGAAATGAAAGAAGGAGGCATGGTCACCTTTGGAGACAATGGCAAAGGAAGAATAATCGGTATTGGTAAGATCAAAATAACTCCCTTCACTTTTATTGAAAATGTTTTGCTAGTAGACAAGTTGAAGTATAATCTCTTAAGCATAAGTCAATTGTGTGATAAAGGCTTCAAGGTTGTCTTTGAATCTTCAATGTGTATAGTAACTAACTCTTTAGATTCTAGGATTAAGTTCATTGGACATAGACTTGGGAATATCTATGTGGTAGATCTTAATGATTTTTCCATGTCAAGTAGCCCTAGTCTAGTTGCAATAAATGCTAAGACCAAAGAGTCATGTTTACTATGGCATAGACGACTAGATCATGCTAGCATGCATACTATTACCAAATTGATTTCTAAAGATCTTGTTAGAGGCATGCCTAAGTTTAAAGTTGATTTTGATTATGTTTGTGATGCACGCCAAATGGGTAAACAAACCAAGGAAAGTTTTAAATCAAAAAATATAGTTTCTACAACAAGACCACTTGAACTACTTCACATGGACCTTTTCGGACCTACTAGGACCACAAGCCTAGGTGGTATGAAATATGCTCTTGTGATAGTAGATGATTTTTTAAGATTTACTTGGGTTTTGTTTATTGCTTCAAAAGATGAAACCTTTAATGTTTTCAGAAAACTCCATAAAAAGGTTTTAAATCAAAAGAACTTATCTTTAATTTCAATTAGAAGTGATCATGGAATTGAATTTGAAAATTAATTTTTTGAAGATTATTGTACTAAATCTGGCATTGATCACAACTTCTCCGCTCCTAGAACACCTCAACAATATGATGTTGTAGAGAGGAAAAATAGGACATTGGAAGAAATGGCTCGCATAATGTTGTGCGAAGGCAATCTTCCAATGTACTTTTGGGTAGAAGCGATGAACACTGCATGCTATATTTTAAATCGCATTTTGATCCATCCTATTTTAAAGAAAACCCCTTATGAGCTTTAGAATGATAGAAAACCCAATATCAGTTATTTTCATGTGTTTGGATGCAAATGCTTTGTGCATAACAATGGAAAAGATAATTTGGAAAAATTTGACTCTAAAGCTGATGATGCAATTTTTCTAGGTTATTCATTACATAGTAAAGCATATCGGGTTTTTAATAAAAGGACTCTTACTGTTGAAGAGTCAATACATGTTGTATTTATTGAAACTAACCCTATACCTTATAGACAAGAAGAGTGCATAGATAATGATGCAGGTACATTACAAAAAGGAATGGATGACTTGAGCATTCAAGATAAAGACACTCAAGATGGAGAAGAAACAGTAAGGATCACACCGATCTACCGAGGGACTGGAGGTATGTTACATCTCATCCTAAAGAATTAATCATAGGAGATCCTTCACATGGTGTTAGGACTAGGTCTGCTCATAAGGATGCACATGATTACCTAGCCTTTGTATCACAAATAGAACTCCATAGCCTAGAAGAAGCTGAGACTGACCCAAACTGGATGATGGCAATGCATGAAGAATTAAACCAGTTTGAAAGAAATAGGGTATGGACACTTGTAGATAGACCTACTGACCATCCAATAATAGGAACCAAATGGGTCTATAGGAATAAATTAGATGAACAGGGAAACATAATAAGAAACAAAGCTAGACTAGTGGCTAAGGGATATAACCAAGAAGAAGGTATTGATTTTGATGAAACTTATGCAGTTGTAGCAAGACTAGAAGCCATTACACTACTACTTGCATTTGCTTGTTACATGAATTTCAAACTTTTTCAAATGGATGTAAAGAGTGCATTTCTTAATGGTTTTATCTCTGAACAAGTTTTCGTGGAACAACCACCAGGTTTTGAAAATCACACTTTTTCAAACCACGTATTTAAATTAAACAAAGCATTGTATGGTTTGAAACAAGCACCTAGAGCCTGATATGATAGACTTATCACTTTCTTAATTGAAAATAATTTTTCAAAAGGAAATGTAGACAAAACCTTATTTATCAAAAAGAAGAATAATGATATCTTAGTTGTACAAATATATGTTGATGATATCATTTTTGGTGCAACTAACGAATCTCTATGTAAAAAATTTGCTAAGCTTATGCAGGAAGAATTTGAAATGAGCTTAATGGGCGAACTAAACTACTTCCTTGGACTTCAAGTAAAACAAACAAAGGAAGGCATATTCATCAACCAAGCCAAATATATCAAAGAAATCATCAAAAAGTTTGGTATGGAGAGTAGCAAATCAATGAGCACACCCATGAGCCCAGCTTACAGATTGGACAAAGATAAAAATAGATCCAATGTTGACCAAAAGCTATATAGAGGTATGATCGGATCCTTATTGTATTTGACTACAAGTAGACCTGACATATTATATAGTGTATGTGTATGTGCTAGATTTCAGTCATCACCAAAAGAAACACATATGCTTGCTATTAAGAGAATAATTAAATACTTGAAAGGAACAAGTAATTTAGGAATTTGGTATTCTAAACATTCTATCCTAAATTTGATTGGATTATCTGATGTTGACTATGCTGGTTGTAAAATAAATAGAAAAAATACTAGCGGTACATGCCAATTTCTAGGATTGAATTTAATTTCATGGTACTGTAAGAAGCAAAACTCCGTAGCCCTGTCCACTGCTGAGGCAGAGTACGTGGCTGCTGGTAGTTGCTGTGTTCAAGTGTTATGGATTAAATAATAACTAGAAGACTTTGGTGTATCACAATCTAAGATTTTAATTAAATATGATAACACAAGTGCTATCAATTTGACAAAGAATCCAATTGAACACTCTAGAACTAAGCACATTGAAATTAGACATCATTTTATTAGATATTATGTTTCAAATGGTGATATAGTGCTTGATTTTGTTTCTACTGAAAATTAATTAGCTGATATATTTACTAAGCCACTTAATCAAGACAGGTTTGAACTAATTAGAAGTGAATTAGGACTTTATGATCCTTTTTAAATTCTCTAATCTAATTCTTTCAAATTTAAGGAAACATCATCTAGAGAACCTCCTGATTTCATTCTCTATCATAGAGCCTAAATTTCCTTAGAAGTTTTCTCCAAAGATCTCTCAGGTTTGTGATTAAATTTTTCAAAAATCCTAATTTCTCTGTTCGAGTCGACTGGCTCTTAAACCGAGTCGACTGGATTATCGTGCCTGAGTTTTTTATTTTGGGGCGTAAACCCCATTCTGAACTGTCTAACCTTCATTTCAATTTTCTAACCATTCGTCCCTTTCCTAATCCTACTCCAAATACTCCTATCTCCCTTCTAAGCTCTCCATTCTCTCATCTCTTCCTTTTTCCTAGCAATGGCTCCAAAACGTGCTACCGGGAAATGCTCCTTACGGGCTGCTCCGTCTGTGGAAAGGGAAAGAAGAACTAAGAGGCATCAAGAAGAGCCGACTGCCACTGTTCATAGTGAAGAACTTGTGGAAGAACCTGCAAGGGCTGCTCCAATTGCTCCAAGCCAAATCCCTTCAATGTCCACAAGACCGGTAACCTCTGGCCGTCGTATCAACTTTGAATTTATTAAGGAGATAAGGTTAAAGATTGGTGATTTGATTGAGGATCAAGGTTGGAGGAAATTTTGCTCCATAAATGAAAAAACCTATCCCTCTCTTGTTAAGACATTTTATGAAAATTTGAGATTGCGTACAAATTATGTAGAATCTACAATTAAAGGAAGAAGAGTTATTGTCAATGAAGATGTTTTACACAACCTATTGGATTTACCTATTGATGGGGTGAAATTCTTAGTAATTAAGGATAGAGAGAAGGCCTTGAGAACTATTCTAAACAAGGAAGATATCAGTGGGATTGGAACTATCTTTGCCAATACTTTATCACTTGAAATGAGGTTGTTACATAATTTCATCAGTAGAATATTTTTGCAAAGAACTGGAAGGTTTGATTGGGTAAGTGAGAAAGACCTGTGCCTTATGGAACATATCATGGAAAAAACTCCTGTAAATCTATCTTATATTATCATTTTGCAAATGAAGGAGACTGTTAGAAAGGCTAAGTCTTGCTTACCTTATGGAATGATGTTAACTCTACTATTCAAGTCTCAAAGAGTGAATTTGGAAGGTGAAGATGGAGTTGAACTGCACCATACTGATGTCTACACCTCCAAGTCACTAGAAAGAATGGGTTACATTCAAGTTGAAGGTGTTTGGAGAAAGGGACTAATGTCAGGGCAATTGGTAGTTTGAGTAGTGAAGAAGAAGAAGAAGAGAATGAAGAAACAACTGGAACCTCTACTGCACCTACACCTGAACCAGAGTCTCTCTTTCCTGAACCTGCTGCCACTTTTGAAGAGACTGATGTACCTTTTCCTGATTTTGATATGCCTGCACCTGAATTTGATTTGCCTGCAACTGATATACCTTTACCACACTTCACTCCTACAGCTTCACATCCTCCAAACATCCAAAGTCAAATTGAAGATCAGATGAAGGCTTTGACTGATTCACTGACAGAGACTATCACTTCACTTTTTGGTGATCTAAAACAGTCAGTGGATAGTAGACTGTCTCAACTGAAAGAACATGTTATAAGTTTGCAAGGAAAGGTTGAAGCAATAGAAACTTCGAGATCTACACCTCAAGTAGAACTTCAATCTATCCTAGACCTTATTTCTTCTAGTTCTGAAGGCATAAAGAATTCAGTTGATGCAACATTAAATGAGTATAGAACTAAGTTGAATGAAGCCAAATGCACTTTGGGAACAATTGCAGAAATAAGACAAATTGCAGATGACTACATACGAGGCATTGAAATTATCAGATCAGAACTTGGAAGACTTAGAAGATCTGCTGAAGCTTTTGCTAATGTCCAAGCTTCTGAACTTATGTCAATGCAAAAAGAAATTGGTGAAATGAAAGAGGCTGTGAACAACGTACCTACAAGCCTCAAGGACATGGAACAACAACTTGGTGCAATCTGGATGGAGATGGTTTCAATATGTGGCACTGTTAGATCCTTGGAGATCACTGCTAGGACTAGACCTCTTTATGATCATTCTCCTATTTCCTCTAGGAGTCCTACCACTTCTCACCATCCTAGAGCACCTCCACCTCATGCATCTTCCAGTAGACCTCCTAGACATGCTTCTTGGCATGGTGTCAATATACCTAAGGAAGAATCTGATAGTGAGTAGGTCTTTGATAATTTCAGTACTTTTTGAAAACTTTTTGAAGATGGTGTAATGTTTAATGTACTGAATCTTTTGATGGAAATACAATGAATATCTTTTTGGACACATGTGTGTACTTCTTTTATCTTGTTAACACTCTAATATTTTTAAATAGGGTTCTCTCTCTAAATTGAGAAAGTGAAATTATCTCAAACAAATCTTACTACAGTCTCAATCTACTTAAAATCTGAGCTTAATTGTATAACCTTTTTAATTTGATGACAAAAAGGGGGAGAACTATTATAAAATAAAGTGCATGAAAGAAAAAACTTAATGAATTGAAATAGAACTGCTAAAGTTAACTAGACAGGGGGAGCTTAATGAATATTGCATACCTTTTCTGCTAAAGTGTTCAAATAAATGATAAAGGGGGAAAATTTTCACGTTGATTAGAAATTTTATAAAAAGGGGGAGAAATACATGTTTGATTTGCTTCATCGGTTACTATTCTGCTCTCTACTAATTACATCTAACTGTTAATGCTTAATGTTGCTTAATACACACAGGCACTTATTCTCTAACACTTACATTTTATAGAATTGGCTTTGTGTATAACTGTATAGCATACATTGATATTGATTTGAGAATACAGTTAATATTGTGATACGTCAAACAAGTGTAAATGCTTACTATGATATACATCTATACTTGTGAATAGAATAGATTTTTTCATGCCCGATGTTTTGTCATCATCAAAAAGGGGGAGATTGTTGAACTCTAAAGTGATTTTGATGATAACAAAACATTGGAGTATATATTTGGTTATCTAACAACTCTTCAAATGGTTGACAAGTTTTTGTAGGATGACTACTTTGACATATTTTTTAAACCCCACAACCTTTATTTCTTTGTGTTGAGTTGTAAGTAATTAGAATCTTGTAAAGAAGAACCCAACAAAAATTTTCCTATTTAAAACAAAGATAAAGGGTTGCTTCTACTAGTTTTCAAGCTTCAATTTCTCTTGATTTTGGTGAAAGAAGATCTTAGGGAAGCCTTCAAAGCTTGACATGTGAGTTCTGGAGAATTGAATTGGTCTGGCTGAAGGACCAATCTGGAGCCGACTGGATGGAGGAATCAGCCGACTCTGGCACTGGCACAAGAAAGATCTCTGGCACGCAGACCAAGCCAACTGGCACCAAGTCACGGCCGACTCATCCAGAACTTGGTTGAGAATGTTCTGAGAACCTCAGGGATCTGAGCCGACTGGATTTCAGCCTAGCAAACTCGTCCAGAGTGAACTATTTTCTCAATTGTGGAACCTAGCCGACTGGTATTTAGCATAGTCGACCCGAACCTAATCTGTGTCGACTCGAAGATGTCCGAGCCGACTGGAATGATGGGATCTCTTCCAACGACTAGTTCCAGACTTCTGATTTTGAATTCCAAAAGTGCTCCAATGGTAACCTGTCACTTCTCAATGGTCTACAACGTTCAAAATCAAGGGAAGGCAGTTGAAGTCTCTTTAAATGAGGTATGAGAACATCCTTAGAGGAGACTAATGAGTTGTTGAACATTTATTGAACATTTATTGAAGTAACAAGAGAGAGCACTTGAGCTTTGAAGTCAGCCTTCAAGCCTTCACCAACTCTTATCAGAAGCTTGAAGCTTCTTTCGAGGAAAGCAAGGAAGCCATTGAAGTACATTGAAGAGCATTCAATTGAGCTTCACTTGAGCTGCATCAGCAACCACCAGACAACTTAGTTTGTCATTTCTGTTGCTTTTCTTTCTACTCTTAGAATACTTGGATTATTGGTGAGCCCGGTTGTAAAAACCAAATAGGTTTCTTTGGTAAGCCTACTAAAAACCAAAGTGTAGAGGTTTTAGGTGAGCATGTGAAAACCTAGTGTGGGTTTCTTTGGTGATCCCTTTCAAAACCAAAGTGTAGAGGTTTGGATTGTGAGCCTGAAAAACCATCCGACTGTATTCCGGTTTGGGGGATATAGTGAAAATCCTGAGTGGTGAACTTGGGTAGTGGACGTTGGAGCTGGATTGCTCCGAACCACTCTAAACTTATTTTGTTTGTATTGTGCTTTACTTACTTTTTAGCTTCTGTACTTATTCTCTGATTAACACAACACTCAACCACTAAAGGTAGTGTTTGGTAACGGAATAAGGATTTTTGGAATAGGGATTGGTATTCCTCGAGAATAGGTTATTCTTGTTGTTATTCTCGATTTGTGTTTGGATGAAAATCTGGTATTCCACCTTATTCCAGTGCAATTAATGCGGTGTTATTCTAAATGATGTTTGGATGAGATGGGAATAAGCCGGTATTTCACCAAGAATAGGGAAGGAATTTTTTGAAATCCCAAAAATACCCCTACTCAAATATTAATATAAAATGAGTTATAAAATTCATTTTTAATTTTATATTTAAATAAATATATTATTATATTAATAATAATTTAATAATATGATATATTAAAAAGATGTTATACCAAATAATTTATTAGTATGGTTTATGTAAATATTAAATTAAAAATAAATTTATATAAAAGACCAAATCACCCCTAGAATCCGAAAACAGGAATTACCCTATTCCATGGAAAAGGTGGAATACGAATTCTGGAATTTCCAAGTTTGACCAGAATAAGGAATAACTCTTATTTTCCCTTGATTTCGGAGCGGTTTGGGAGAATAAGAGGCTTATTCCCCTTATTCTCCACTGTATTCCGCAACCAAGAAGGGTCAAAAGGAATTACTTGTGCACATATTTGCAAAAAATTTTGTAATTCCCAATTCACCCCCCTCTTGGGAAAAGCCACCAGGGCAACAGATGGACCACCACCTCTCCTCGGAAGGGTGGAGTTTCAGGGTGAGAAAGGCCCTGAACAGAAAAAAATGGGCTACAATCCCGTGGAAATGGCAGAGTACTATAAAACAAAAAATGGTCCTTATAGCATTTGGGACCAGTTGAGCAGGGACGAGGTGGTAATTGCTCAGGACCGAAAGGAAGAAAGGATGAAAGGGGAACCAAAGTCCCACTGCAAAGGTCTCCTCATAAAGGGCGATCTGGCCCGAGCCACTAAGGTGACCCGTTTCGCCGGTCGCGGGATCAAGAGCCGGACGGAGTATGGGATGCCATAGACATTCCGGATGGTCCCCAGTTTTTCAGCAAATATTGTCTAAGCAATCCCGCCAGGTCCTATTGACCGAGCAGGTTCAGGGGCAGGTTCAAATGGAGGGGGAAGAGGGGGCTAGCTCTGGGCTCCCTAATGACTATCCCAGTGGGGGGACGCCTCCTACTACACTCGAAGTGTTCTTCTTTCCTCTCCTCATCGAAGGAAGAAGAAGGTGGCCTTCGCACAGAAGGCCCCGCCTCGACCGGTTGGTCGAGGGATGGAAGGTGGGACCGAAACAAGACATCTAAAGAGACGAAGAAGATGAAAGCTCAAGGAGAGGAGGAAGACGGACTGCATTCGAGAAGACCCTAAACTCAAAAGAAAAGCTCTGCTCAGTTGGGAGATGGAGGAAGAAAGAGACGAACCTAGTTCCTGGGGGAGTCTAAGATGGACGGGGGAGAAGAGAATACTTGGGTATGATGGTGGGCAAGCGAGAATCGAAAGAGTAGATGTCGAGCTCCGCCCTCCTTCGCCCGGCAACACTCCCTTCCGGTCGAGACGTCGAGGCCGAAGTCGAGCTCCGCCCTCATTCGCCCGGCCGCGCTCCCTTCGAGTCGAGACACCGAGGCCGAAGTCGAGCTCCACCCTCCTTCACCCAGTCGCGCTCCCTTCGGGTCGGACGTCGAGGCCAAAGTCGAGCTCCGCCCTCCTTCGCCCGACCATGCTCCCTTCGGGTCGAGACACCAAGGCCGAAGTCGAGCTCCGCCTCTCCAGATCAGCTCCACCTCGGACAAAGAGATCTGCTACTGAAGGAGGTCGCCGCTCTCCCGGGATGACAGCCCGATGCTCGAGGACTACGAAAAGATGCCTACCGGGCCGTGATGGTGACCCAAGCGGCCACTTGCACCAGAATAAAAGGAATCCTTCAATCGAGGCTCTACATTCTTCACCAACTGTCTGCACCCTCCGAAATTGGAAGTCAACCAGTAGATTCGAATCCAGGAGGCAGCGACCCGTCGATCGAGACCCTGCAAAGTTGCCTAAAAGGGAGCGACTAGAAGGAATGTCAACACGAATGGTAGCTTCCATGTCACCAGAATGAAAAGACAACCCGTCCACGGCACGAAACATCACCGCTCGCACCCATAAGCATGGGAAAGATCCCGAGGTAAGCGGCGAGCAACGCCCCAGCAAAAAGAGCTCCCATGTTCAAATGAGGTAAGACGCACACATTCAAGCTAAGTTTCAGATGAGTGAGGTTCAATAAGCAAGAAGGGGGCAGCGCACAGGAAGATAACGCTCAAGGCTACCACGAAACCCCCAAGAGGGGTCTAGACGAATGCAGCCACCCAGTTCGAGCTTTCCTCTGCTGTCACTCTCGCAATCTGTGTGATGCAGAACAAATAAAGGGACGCGATGCGGAAGTAGATTAAGATTAACTAATTTTTTTGTTGTTTTTATATGTTTGTAGAAGTTGGCTTCAAATCAAAGAAAAGTTAACCTAACATTGAAAGAGACTAATATGATAATTGAAAGCACAATTTTAAGGAAACTAAAGTATCAGAGTAGTTTAGAAGCAACGGATCGCTGGGGGTTGAGAAACTCCCAGACCTAGGGTTTCACTCCGAGCTTTCAACAAAACAGAAATAAAGAGAAGGGAAGGTTTATCTAACCATACAATGATCTTCACAGATTTTGGTGGAAGAACTCTCCCGAGCAGATTGTTGGATCCTCGGAGTCGGATATCTTCGTAATGGATCCTCCAATACTGGTCCTTTGGCGGGTTGGCTTCTCCTGAACTCAAGATCTGGAAGAGAAGAAAAATAATTGATGGAATCAGAGAGTCAAGGAAAAGATTTACCAGGTTGATGAACTTGAAGATCGAAATTGCTGAAAACTGGATTCTCCTGGATGCTGCTGTGATTTTCCTTGGAACTTGCTCTGGATCTGAAGTTGCCGGACTGGATCTGGATGAAGGTGGACGGCCTGGACTTGTAGAGAGAGAGAGGCCATGGGAGATGGATGGATCTAGGGTTTGGTGGATGGAAAATAATGAAAGGTGGCTAGGGTTTTGGAATTTCAAGTGGCTAACCTAGGGTTTTGGATAAAGATGGAGATCTCTCACCTCCTCAAGGCTCCAATGGAACCCGGATTACCCCCTCACGGAGCTCAACACTTAGAATAGTGCGGAAGAAGAGAAACCTAGGTCACTCAACACAAGAGAGTAGCAAAAAAAATAATTTTCTTCATTGATTTTCTAAAGTTACAAAGAGAGGTCTATTATATAGACCTAAAATTTTCTCCTAGCTTGTACAAATTCCCATGTGGGACTAAACTCTTCCAACCCCTAGATTAGGTAGAAAATCCTCTCCCTTGGCCGACCAAGAGTCCAAAAAAAAATTGGGACGGCCATAAAGGAATTGTTTTGGAACTTTTATGGCACCTCCTTTGGAGTTGGATTTGGATTTGGAGTCCTCTTCTTCTTATGGTATTTCTTCTTTTCTTCCACTCCAAGTTAAGCTCTTTGATTTTGATTTGAACTTCAATTAGGAGTAGGTTGGATGTCCTTCTTTGATTTCTTCTCCAAGAGAAGTTTTCTTCCTTCTTTGCTTAGGTAAATTAGGCAGGTGTGGGCGCCTCCTTTAATTTAGCCTCCAATTTGATTTTTTCTTCTTTGGATGTGGGGACCATGACACTGGGATGCCTCTATGGCGCCTCCTGGACTCTGGCGTGTGCTCGGAGTGTGGCTGGGCGTGTGGCTTGGAGTGTGGCCTCCACTTGCTTGAATCTTGAGTTGATTGGAAGAGAAATGTGGCACCATTTTGGACCAAATTGAAACCACATTGGGACTTGCACCGAGTCAACATGACTCAACAAAATTTAAATGGTGACTCAAGAAATAAATAAAATAAATAAACTGGTTGACCAGGTCAACCTTTATTACAAACCCTAATTTCTCGGGCAATGTCAATCAGAGATCCAAATGGAGCTATGAAGTCTTCTTCTGAGTCTGGTGCCCGCACCACTATGCTCGGCCAGCTTGCACTCTTTCATTTCATAACTTCTCCTCCTAGCGTGGAGTCCATACTCGAGGCTCGACCAGAAGGATCTGTTCCGCTAGATCGTTACTGACTTGAGCATTGGAGTGCCCCAGCCGTAATCCTCGGCCCCGATCACTGACTGTGTTTTGCAGGTTTGGGCGATCGAGCAGGATCCCATAAGATGGCGGTGAGTTCTGACCTCGACCTCAACTACGGGCCACAACGATCTTGGCGGTAACAATATTATATTATAAAATAATTATTATATTTTATAATATAATTTATAATTTATAATTTAATATATTTTGTTGTAATATTTATATTATTTATTATATATTATAATAAATTTTATTTTATAATATTAATATTTTATATTATTATTAAGGTAATAATTTATGACTTTACTTATATATGTTTTATTTTTTAAAATTTTTTATTTTAAAAATAGAGGTACATGAATAAGAAAAAATTATAGGTACGGCCTACAGCTTCCCTTTACATGTAGCTTCTTTTTTTATTTTTTAGTTTTTAATTTTTTTATATTATTTTAAATATTTCATATATTATAATTTTATTATATTATTTTAAATATTTTAATTTTATTTTTTTATTTTAAATATTTTATTATGTTATCTTAAATTTTATTATGTTAAAAATATAAAGGCTGGCTTGATTTAATGAAGAAAGTTTTTTATTTTTCTTTTGGCTAGTTTGAAAAAGACCAGCTTCATTTAATGAAGAATTTTTTTTTGCTGAATTAGAAGATGCTACCTTCAAGTTTTTTTTTTTTTTATGGATTCGGTCTTCTCTAAAGACACAGGTGGAACCTATATTTTCTCTAAATTAAAAAATGTAGGTAACCTATATCTTCTCCACATCCCTATCCACCTCCTGCATGGCAATAAAAATTTTAAAAATAGTAACACATTGTCGGTGTGGAGTCCCTGGATCGGTCGGTCGGAGCCGCAGCATCGCAAGACCACTCCCTGGTTCACCTGCAAAATAGGTTCCTTACCGAAGTTGTTCCGGCGGAGGATACTCCGATGCCTAAGTCAGTGGCAGATTCCAGCCATAGAATGGGAAAGGTGTCGAGAAAGAGTGGAAGTGAAAAGGCTCTTTGGGATTGAAAGTGTATGTGTGCGAGATTATTCGCGTACCTCTCGAGCTATCCTTCTTACTTATATTTAAAAGATGGCCTCCGGTCTATGGCCCGCTCTTTTTTCGGTGATCATGGGGAGCCAATCTCTCCCATGATTGGCGATCATGGGTTGTCAATGAGCGGTTCCGGCCAGATCGGAGGTGTGGCTGCAGGAGTTGCGCACCATGATCATGGCATGATGAGTGTCGATTGTAACCATTGGTTACAGTTTCCTTTCTAGAATAGATTGTGGTTCAAGCTTCGAGTTTCCCCTTGCGTGGGCCGAAGACTTGGTATTTCCCCGAGGTTAGAGATCGTGTCTACGGTGGGGACCGAAGTATGTGTCTTTGAAAGTCGATGAGTAGTTCAGACTTCGGCCAGGGCCGAAGGTGCTACCTGAAGGACTGGCCTCCGGATGTTGTAGTCCGGTGTGAAGCCTTGGGTTGCTTGCAGTTGGCCTGTCCTTCGCTTAGTCCGAAGTTCGTAGTCCAGAGAAACGAGCTTTGATAAGTCAAACCGGAGTTTGGTTTGTAGCTGAATCAGGATATCCCAACAGTTGCCCCCTACTCTCAGTTGTCGAAGCAAAGATCTGCCTCGAGAAGTGAGAGTATTATGGCCTTGTCGTTTTCTTCCTGAGAGACAGTACAGTGAATGATTACAGGACCCTTATTGGGCTATCCATCACGATCTGAGAATCAGATGGTGGATAGGTGCCATTCTCGGATTGCGAAAAAGTAGGTGGCCCTGGGGCTATCTTTTCTTGTCCTGTTGCATGGTGGTTGAGGCAATCTTTTGGTTGAGATTTGGATAGTTATGGTGGCTGTCCTCCGCCCGTTGGATGAAGGGTAGATCTTATCCTGGCGGTCAGTCACAAGTGGGTTACCTCACAGGATAACCTTGAGTCAAAACAATGCTCGGTGGGGGTCCAGAGACACTTATTTTTCTTTTGGGGATGGGCGAAGGTCTGGGCAAGGAAGCTTCTTCAACCTCGTCTCATTCTCCGCCCAAACTGTTATGGACTACCAGTCTATTCTCCAGGTAGAATCCTCTTTTTGCTCCTTTGCTTCATTCCTTTATCATGGAAGAGACCCTTGAGAGTCAGGGGGAAAAGGTTGGGCCCTTGGGAGCCGGAGATATAGTAGGTCCGAAGTCGGTCCCTAGCTCGGTTTCTCAGGGCAAGGCAGCCCTTCTTTGGGAATGATATTGCATTCCTGAGGAGTTTCCCTTTGTCCTCCCCGTGCCTGAGGAGTGGGTGAACGAAGCTCCCCCTGGGTGCCTAGCTGTATACGAAGATCACCTGAAGGCTGGTCTTCGGTTTCCCCTGCACCCCTTCTTTGTTAAGATTTTTTGCTTGTACCAAGTGGTGCCAGCATAGTTGACCCCAAACAGTATCAGGAACATCTGCGGGTTCCTGGTTATGTGCAGCATTGCCAATGTAGAACCTAGGAACAACTTGTTCACGGCCCTTTTCATTCTCAAGAGGGACTTCCACAGCAACGGATGGTGGGTGATCGGTCTCAGATCGGGCCGCAAGGTGATCAAGGACATGCCCAGCACCATCCACAGGTGGAAACCCGTCATCGTATTTGTATTGTCTTTTGACCCATGGGGCTTCGACTCTGTGTGGAAGAAGCCTCGCCTGACCGCCAATGACGGAAAGAAAGTCATGGCGACCGATCAGTCGAATTATGATCTTCTGGCTAACTCCGAAGTCGCCCCTATCTGGGAGCTGTTGGAGGAGAGGAATCTCCATCGGGTGGGAATCAGTAAATTCCCCTCACTAGGTATAGCGGTGGAAATTTCTGCCCCTCTACTTCAGGTTTTATTGTAACTCACTTAACTGAGGTGATCTCCTTTGCCTGCAAGTGGTGGGATGTAGCACGATTTAAGCTGGCTTCGCCAGACTTCAAGGAAGAGGGTTGCACAGGCCCCTTCCACCAGGTCTGCGGTTCGGATGAAAGCTTGGATGGATGGCCCCGAAGGAGACCAAAGCACTTTGTCCTCCCGAGGCGCCTCAGGGGAAGATGTAGTGGCTGCGGAAGGGGCTCCGGTGAGACCCTGTCCAGTCGAAACTCTACCGGCGGTCACCTCCCCAGTCGACACAATGGGGAGCCCACCTCAAGGAGTGGATGTGCCACCGGTTTGCCCCCTTGCTGCTAATAGGGACAAAGCGCGGCAAGTCAAAGGAGAGTCCGTCTACGGGGCTTCTTCAGTCGGAGGCCATTCGATTAACTTCTCGAAGCTCCCGCCTATGAGGGGACTGCTGGTCCTGGTCGAAGCCAGGCAGGTCTTGAAGGGTACGATACTGCCCCATAACTTGGCAATTCTTCGGAATCGGAGCTTTCTCAAAGTGTCTGATTCCGGCTTCGCCGCCTTGCAACAGGTATGACTATCATCGCCTTCTTTGTCCTGAGAGTTATTTGACCCTCAATTCTTCTTTTTTGATATAGTTGGTCTATGATTTCACCTTCATGGAGGAAAGCCTGGGGAACGTAGACAGCCTCATCCACAGCCTCAAGGAGGAGCTCCAGACCGCTAGGGCTGCCAGGGAAGTAGCCGAAGAGCTGAAGCAATCCATGGAGGACTGTCTTGTTCGAGTAACTGATGAAGTTCGCGAACTGAAAAGCAAACTGAAAGATGCTCACTCGAGGATAGGGGGACAAGAGGCAGGGTAGAAGAGGAGCAGGAAGCAAGTTGAGTCCCTGGAGCAGGCTGCTAGGAAAGATCAGGAGAAGATGGAAAATTTGTCCAAGGTGGCAGAGGAGGCTTCTAGGAGGGCCGAAGAGGTGATCCTGGAATCCGAAGCTGCTAAGAGGGAGGTCGAAGCCGCCAAGAGAGAGTCCGAAGCTTTGAGGAAGTGGATAGACAATGCCATGGCTGACTTCAAGATGTCTTCGCAATTTAGACAGAGATTGATGAAGCATGATTGTATGCCTACCAGTACGGCTTCAATGATGGACTCTCCATGGTAAAGGAGACCCTCCCTCACCTCGACCTTTCGAGCATTCCCTCCTACAACATAATTAGAGAGGAAGGAGAAGAAGTGGAGGAGGCCGAAGCCGCAGGGGAGGTCGAGGAGTCGCCATGTCCGAAGGAGGAGGCTGCTATTCCAGTCGAAGATCCGGAGGTGATCCCAGCTCCAATCCAGGCCCAGGAGATAACTCAGACTGGAGGAGTCCAAGCTGAAGGTTCTCCTGTCCCAGCTCAGATTGATGAGGTCCTCTCAGAGCAAATCGATAAGGTACTCCAGTCCTATGGTGTGGAGCCTTCTTTCGTTGATGTTGAGTGACTTGGGTCACCCTAGATGTATTTTCCACCTTTCTTTTTTGCTTAATCAACGAACTTTGTATGATAACTTTTCTAAATTTTGGAATGAATTTTCCTTCCTTTGCATATACTGTTGTGCTTCATGTGTAGCTCGAAATGGTTTTACCGTTCTTTCTTCCACTTAGTCGAATAGCCATAGGTGAAGGCCATTCTATCGGCAGGGACGAACTCCAGGATGGACCCGAACTCTATTACTGAAGACCGTCGCATGACTTCGGATGTCAAATTTGTCTGTTAGGGTGGGCAAGGGCCATTTCCCCACCAATCAGCGACCAGGGATATCTGATTGTGATCGCTGTTATCCACATGATATGTCGATATCTGTACAGTCATGATTTCTTGCGCCTTGTGAGCCGTCGGGTCTATTTTTTTCAAAAAGGAGCCATTAATAATGCCATCGCACGATGAGGATTTCTCCAGATTCAAAGCGATGGTGGTTGTTGTCCCAGAGATGGCTCCGAGCGACTTTTCTGATTCTCGAAGCGTCGCCCGGATACGTGGCGCCTTCTATAAATAGGACCCTGCCCTCCGCTGTCAAAGGCCATCATTTTCGTAGGCTTCTTCCCTCCATTATCCATGAGGTTCAGCATTTCTGAGCTTCGCCGAGCGGCGAAAAGGAGGGCTATTGACCCCAAGAGAAAGCGAAGTCCAGAGTCACCTGGGCTAGGAGGTGAAGAGGAGGAGCCTCTGGTGGATCGTCTCGAGAAGAAGGTCCGCCTTCTGGAGGCTCAATTGAGGGAGGCCTGGGCTCAAGTCACGGTGGCGACCACGACGGTGGAGGAGGCAAAGAAGGAGGCGGCGGATGCCGTCGCAAACTTTAGAGCTTCTGCTGCCTTCAAGGACGAGCTCACCGGGATGGCCCTGGACTCCTTCCACCAGGGGTTTTGGGAGTGCCGGAGGAAAGCCTCCAAGTTTTATAACTTGAAGGGCTTGGATAATATCAAACCCTCCATTCTCTTCCCCGGCCACGAGTTCGATTCTGACTCTGATGAGGGGTCGGACTCAAGTTCGAACGGGAACCCCGGGGGCCCTTTGTTGTTCCATCTGGTCTCTCCCTAATAGTACGGGAAAAAGCCGTCGGGGAGTTATTGAAAATTTTCCAAATTCTGCTATTGCTGCTCTTCTTTTTTTTTTTTTTTACATCTCTCTTTAGGAGAGTTTCTTTCTTTCTTTTTTCTCACTCTCTTTTTCTTGTGTAAAAAATTTGAAAGAAATGAAAGATCTTTTTTGTTACCTCTTCCTATGTACTTTTTGCGATGTGTTGCATCACGATTTGTCTGTAATGTAGACTCCGTAGGCCACTTTCGTTCTACAGGGAAGAAGCGAGGTCAATTGGACCATTCTGAGAATGTTTGTTGTTGACAGAAAGGACAACAGTGATCCTTTTAGGCACGTGTTCGGATTTTCCGTAGGGTAAGGTGTTCACACCATCCCTATGCACTTTTTGTCGTGATTAAGGTAGACTGTTCAGGCTCGCCTCGGCACATGTTCGGATTCACCGTAGGGTAGGTTACGAAAACCATCCCTATGCCTTTGATCTTTTTGGTGGCCTGGTTAGACCATCCATTGCGCTCGTCGGGCATACCGATAAGGTGAGTGGATCAGACTCTCCTTTACGTAGTTGACCAATTTTTCAGATCGGGTCATGCAGGCTGTTGTCGTTCAATCAATGCAACTAGCCATTCCGAGTTGAGTAGGGTTGAGGAGCTTTGCACTGGAGTTTTTTGGAACTTTTTCATTGATAGTATTTGCGAAGGTTTTGTACATTCCATGGCCGGGATAGGGGCTTCCCCTCCAGGGTCTTGAGTCGATATGTCCCTGGTCGAATGACTTCTTCGACTTGATATGGGCCTTCCCAGTTTGGGGAGAGTTTACCTTATTCCGTTGGCCTGGAAACTTCTGCTCTTCGCAATACGATATCCCCCGTGCGAAAAGTTTGCTCCTTCACCCTTGAGTTGTGTACTTGGCGACTTTTTGCTGGTATGCCACCATTCTTATCTGGGCCTATAGCCTGGTGCTTGATAGCAAATCCAGATCAATCCTTCTGCGATCGAAATTCTCAGGCTCTTCAAAGTTGTCAATTCTCAGAGACTGTAGGAAGACTTCGATGGGTAGTACGACTTTGGTACCGTAGGCCAGGTTGAACGGAGATTCGCTGGTGGCCATTCTCGGGGTAGTTCGGTACGCCCAGAGAATGGAGGTTAGCTCTTCGGCCCAAAGTCCCTTGGCGACGTTCAACCTCATCTTCAGACCATGAAGGATGGTCCGGTTGGTGACTTCGGCTTCTCCGTTGGACTGCGGATGAGCTACGGATGTCAACCGATGCTGGATATGGTCCGAGCACAGAAGTCCTTGAACTTTGGATTATCGAATTGTCTCCCGTTGTCCGTGATGATGACATGTGGGATGCCGAACCTGAAGATGATGAAATTTTTCATAAAATTTTTCACTTTGCCTTCTGTGATCTGGGCCAATGATTCGGCTTCCACCCACTTCGTGAAATAGCTGATGGCCACTAGGAGAAACTTTCTTTGCCCTGATGTTGGTGGGAATGGGCCAAGAATGTCCATCCCCCACTAGGCAAAAGGCCATGGGGCTGCCTCTTCGACAATGCTTCGACAATGATTGGAGTTTTAAGATGTTCAACAAAGGTGCGCCCGAGAGACTCCGGTGCTGTAGTTGCCGGTCGAGACAGTGCATCTGCCTGGGAGTTCTCTGATCAGGGAACATGGATAATTTTAAAATGTTCCAGTTAGGAGGATAAAGCCTGAACCTTCTCCAGGTATTGCACCATGGTTGGATCTTTGGCTGCGTATTCTCCGTTGACTTGGTTTACAACCAGTTGAGAATCGGAGAAAGTTCGGAGTTGCCAAACTCCCAGATCTTTGGCGATCTGAAGTCCGGCGAGTAGGGCCTCATATTTGGCCTGATTATTAGAGGCGTGGAAGGAGAAACGGAGTGCATACTCTATGGTATAGCCAGCAGGTTCGGCCAACATGAGTCCAGCCCCGCACCTGGTAGCATTGGAAGCTCCGTCCACATGAAGCACCCAAACAGACTACGTCTCCTTCGAGGCTTCTTCTTCTTCCGAAGAGGCTTCATCTTCGGGCTTCCAGGTGCACTCAGCCAAAAAATCGAAGAGCACTTGAGCCTTTATAGCCACTCGGGGCTGAAAGCTGATGTCAAATTCACTTAGCTTCACAGCTCACTTGGCTATCCTTCCAGAAGTGTTCGAAGATCGGAGAACGGCCTTGAGAGGTTGATCAGTCAGCACCACAATAGCGTGGGCCTGGAAGTATGGCCATAGTCACTTTGCCGCAATCACTAAAGAGTAGATCAGCTTCTGCATCCTTGCATATCGCGTTTCTGCGTCATGCAGGACCTTGCTGATGTAGTAAATCGACCTGTGGGACCCGTCTTCTTCCTTCTGGACAAGAACCGAACTCACTGCTTTGTCTGAAGTAGAGAGGTACAGGTAGAGGACCTCGCCTTCTTTTTGCTTGGAGAGCAATGGCGGGGTCTCCAAATACTTCTTCAATTCTTTAAAGGCAACGCGATAGTCTTCGGACCATTCAAAACCCTTTGATTGCCAAAGTACCTTGAAGAATGGAAGATATTTCTCGGCTGACCGAGAGATAAATCTGCCTAGGGAGGCAATCCTCCCTGTCAACTGTTGGACTTCCTTTTTGCTAGAGGGATGTCTCATATCTTTCAAGGCTTGAGTCTTCTCAGGGTTCACCTCAATTTCTCATTTGGTGACAAGAAAGCCCAGGAATTTACCCGACGTGACTCCGAAGGCACACTTTGCCAGGTTTAACTTCATATGGTAGCGCCGGAGGGCGCTGAATGACTCCTCCAAGTCGTCGATGTGATCTCTCCGGTGGAGGCTCTTGACGATCATGTCATCAACATAGGCCTCCATATTTCTCCCCAATTGCTTTTCGAACACCTTATTGATGAGTCTTTGAAACGTCGTTCCAGCATTCTTGAGGACGAACGACATCATCTTGTAGCAGTAGAGACCTTTGTCAGTGATGAATGCCATCTTATCCTTATCTTGTGGATGCATTCTAATTTGGTTGTTGCCGGAGAAGGCATCCATGAAGCTCAGCAACTGGTGGCCGGCGGTAGTGTCGACCAGTTGATCAATCTTTGAGAGAGGGAAGCTATCCTTTGGACAAGCCTTGTTGAGGTCTGTATAGTCGATGCAAATCCTTCACTTGCCATTAGCTTTCTTCACCATCACTACATTGGCCAACCACTCGGGATAGCGGGCCTCTCTGATGAACCCTGCCTTGAGGAGCTTGCCAACCTCTTCATCTATAGCTTGCTGTCTTTCTGGGGCGAAGCTCCTCTTCTTCTGTCACACCGGCTTGTACCCGGGGGTTACTTCCAGCCAATGAGTGATTACTTCGACGGGAATCTCGGGCATATCCGAAGCCGACCAGGCGAAGACATCGGCGTTGTCCTTGAGGAAATGGATCACCTCCGTTCTGGTTTCCTCATTAAGGGCGCTTCCGATTTGCACAACTCTAGAGGGATCCTCCTCTTTCAAAGGTACCGGGATGGTCCTTTCCATGTGTTCACCAAGATTTGTGGTTGCATCCCTTGGATCCAGTTGATCCGGAGTGGTCGAATCCTTGAAATGCCTGTCTTCAATCATTAGACATTACCGTGCCGTCCTCTGGTTTTCTCTAACTTCTCCAACACCATTTCTGGTGGGGAAGCGTACCAAGAGGTAGTGAGAGGAGATCACGGTCCGGAACTTGTTTAAGGCAGGCCTCCCAGAATAATGTTGTATGCTGAGGGGATCTGGACCACCATGAAATTGATCGGCAATGTCTTTTATCGAGGCTCGGTGATGAGGGTTACAGGCAACACTATCTCCCCCTCAGCATAAACTTGGTTGCCCCCGAAATCGGAGAGTGGTATGGGAGATCTTTGCAGTTGATGTCTAGGCAAACACATTTTGGAGAATGTATCGTACATCAATACATCAGTCAAACTTCCATTATCAATAAGAACTTGCTGTACATCATAATTGGCCACTATGGCCGAAATTACAAGAGGGTTGTCATGTGGGAGCTGAACTCCCGCAAGGTCGTCGTCGGAGAAGAGGATGGAGTTGTTATCTTTTAGTCGCTTTGAAGCTTCATCTTCATCCTTTCTCCAATTGGTAGGCCGGTGTATCATCCCTACACCTCCGTTGGTGGGCCTTTGATTTGGCAATTCGGCCTCTTCGAGAGGTGGTTGGGGAACAGTTGCTTCCGACCGGGGTCCCTGGCGACCGATGTACCATCCCAGGTATCCTCTCTTGATGAGATCCTCGATTGTATCCCTCAGCTGGATGCACTCTTCTGTATTATGGCTGTGGTCCCGGTGGAATCGACAGAATTTATTCCTATTCCTTACGAAAGAGGAGGCCTTCGTGGGACGGGGCCGTTGGAGATAGTTTTCTTTCTCTATCTCCATGAAGATCTTCTCTCGGGGGAGGTTGAGGGGGGATGTATGAGTTGAATCTTCCTCCCATCGCTCTGGGCTTGGGAGGACTTCTTCGGCGGTCTGTATATCTGCCGTCGTTGTTATTATTGGAGATTTGGGGACCTTGTCCCCTATTATTCTTCTTTTTTGAAGGGGGTTTCTCTTCAATTGTCGTCAATTCGCCGCCTGCTCTTCGGCATCGACATATTTCTGAGCCCTCGACAGGAGCCCAGCATAGCTTTTAGGGAACTTCTTATCCAGGGAGAAAGTAAGCCTGAAGATACGAAGCCCCTTCTTCAATGCTGACATGGCCACGTGTTCGTTGAGATCTGGGATCTCAAGCATGGCCGCATTAAACCTGGAGAAATAATCCCGCAGGCTTTCTCCTTCATTATGGTGGAGGAAGAGTGTGTCCGTATTTCGAGGAGTCTTGCGGCAGGTCCTGAAATGCAAGACAAACAGTTTTTCTAACTTGGAAAAGGAATCGATGGTACCTGGGCACAGGCTCGAGTACCACATCCAAGCGGACTTCTTCAAGGTAGCTGGGAATGCCAAGCAGTACATTGCGTCCGAAGCTCCTTGGATCATCATATGGGCTTTGAAGCTGCCCAAATGGTCGAGGGGGTCGGAGGTGCCATCGTAGGGTTCCATCTGGGGAAGGAATGTCCTCAGCCAGGATGCGGTCGGTGTAGGGTGGGCGTAGATCACCCACAATTAAGTCATCGGGATCTCTCTGATCCCGCATTCTCTGCTCTCGTGCATTTGCCATCTCTGATTCGATGGCTCTGAACCTCCCGTCATAATCGGGAGTTTGCTTCGACGCTCTCTCCATCGGAGTGGAGTCTTTGGAGAAGGAGGAGGAGGTTTGCCTAGGCCTTTTCCCTTTTTATGGAGAATCGGCATACCTAGGCAGTCTCGAAGTTCGGCCTTCAGGAGAGGGCCGAGAACGGGGGGAGGGATGTGCAGAATTCTCCCGTGGTGCTCTCCTTCTTCGGGATCAAGAGCTATGTCTAGAAATAGCCGATAGGTTTGCCACCAGAAAGGCTCTGTCTTGGAACTCTTGGACCATGGCCATTAGGTTGGCGACCTGGTTCATAAGAGCTTCAAACTGCTATGCTCCCACAACAATTATGGGAGGTGGAGCATCGTTCTCCTCCAGGGGTACACCCCCTTGAGACGGAGCATGACTCCGGCTTGTAGAAGCGATTGGGGCTTTTTCTCTTGCCATCAAAGAACATTTTCCTTCCCCTTGTCTGGGAGGGAGCTTAAAGAATGTTAATGCGCTCCCCTACCTGGCGCGCCAATCTGTTGGCGTGGAGTCCCTGGATCGGCCGGTCGGAGCCGCTGCGTCGCAGGACCGCTCCCTGGTTCACCTGCAAAATAAGTCCCTTGCCGGAGTTGTTCCGGCGGAGGACACTCCGATGCTTAAGTCAATGGCGGATTCCAGCCACAGAATGGGGAAGGTGTCGAGAAAGAGTGGAAGAGAAAAGGCTCTTTGGGATTGAAAGTGTATGTGTGCGGGATTTTTTGCGTACCTCTCGAGCTATCCTTCTTACACATATTTAAAAGATGGCCTTCGGTCTGTGGCCCACTCTTTTTCCGGTGATCATAGGGAGCCAATCTCTCCCATGATTGGCGATCATGGGTTGTCAATGAGCGGTTCCGGCCAGATCGGAGGCGTGGCTGCAGGAGTTGCGCGCCATGATCATGGCATGATGAGTGTCGATTGTAACCGTTGGTTACAGTTTCCTTTTTGGAACAGATTATGGTTCAAGCTTCGGGTTTTCCCTTACGTGGGCCGAAGACTTGGTATTTCCCCGAGGCCGGAGATCATGTCTACAGCGGGGACCGAAGTACATGTTTTCGGAAGTCGATGAGTAGTTCAGACTTCGGCCAGGACCGAAGGTGCTACCTGAAGGACTGCCTCCGGATGTTGTAGTCCGGTGTGAAGCCTTGGGTTGCTTGCAGTTGGCCTATCATTCGCTTAGTCCGAAGTCCGTAGTACTGAGAAACGGGCTTCGATAAGTCGAACCAGAGTTTGATTTGTAGCTGAACCAGGATATCCCGACACACATGATCAAAATTATGTTAGTTTAATAAAATTATTTAAATGAGCTCTATTTCGGTATTCTTATTTTTAAAAAATATTATTTAAAAAAAAAAATCCTTTACATGCCCATTGCCAACGGAGTCGAAGCGATGTGATTAAACCAATTCTAAGTTGATGAGGATTGAATTGAAGGCGTATGTCAACGTCCCTGCAACTGCACCTTGGCACAATCCATTTAACCAACACACGCACAGATTCATTTATTATTTTACCATCTCAAATTCAAGTCTTGTATTGTGTACTAATTATCAAAAGAATTCATCAAGCTGTGCAAAAACGAACATAGGCAAGATATCCAAGCAAAATTACACCATGATCTAGTCTTTACCGTGTACACCATGTTGTCACATACATAAAATAAACTGGACGAGATGATCATCATTGTAAGGAATCCACCTCGATACGTGTTGAGTTAGCTGGAGACCACGCTTCGGTTAGCCGTGTCTTGGCGTCAAACTTTCAGTTCCTAGGAGAACCTGCATCAAGGCAAAATGCAACTTTAGACATACATTTCACCAACCAATTCATGATCCCACCATCTAGCACTTGTCTTCAAGTACACTGGAGATGGCAAATTTGATGCACTTGGTCGTGGGAATGCAGTGACGTGGAGCTTAACAAATGCATCGATGGAATAAGACATAGAAAATTGATCTCGAGTGTTTGGTATAATTATTTAAATACTAATTTATGTGCATGTAATGAGAGTCCCCCAAAGTTGTTCTAACAGCTGTGATAATGCAAGAATCCTTGTTAAGAGTTGTAGGCAAAATGATGCCTTGGATAGCAATATATGAATGTGTGATGAAATGCTAACATAATTAAAATTGGACATTACAACCCTTCCATCTATGGGAAATTGCAACGGCATGCACGAGTATGCATCCACAAATTGTAGAGATGGGTAACAATCTTTGACCCAACCCATGAATTTGAACTAAGAAAAGTGTGACTGGATTTGGTATAAATAGATTTGTGACTGGACTTAGAGAAATATATTTGTTAAATTTATGGGGTTTAGAATCCATTCAGATCTAACTTGGTTTGATCAACTTGATAACTAGGACAATTCTATTAAATTATCATTCAACCCACTTAAAACTCACTTAACTAATAAAGGTGAAGATTAAAGGTGTGGAATTTTCTTCCAAAAAAAAAAAAAGTCTGGATTATTGAAGTTAAGGCGGCAATCCATGAGCTGACCTGCTAACCTGACACAAAACTTGACCCAAGATAATACCGTATATTGGGTTGTTTAATAAGTATATTAATTCAAATTTAGATTTCTATCTTATTTAATAAATAGTTTGGATTCAAATTGATTTTTTCTCTGATACCTGCTCTCAACTTGATACTAACCTGACATCAACTGCCTGATATTAAACAGAGTTGTTGTGTCCAAACAGATTACAACAAGCTTGAAATAAAAGAGAAACAGATCGAGCAGATTTGATCTAGTTCTCAGTCATCTTCTTGGAATATCTGGGTATTGAAGTAGCTATCAAGCTTGTTAATGGCGTCTGGACTGGAACAGATGCGATCTGAAGGAAAACTAGGTGGAAAGTGTTTGAAAAATATGAATTGCCCAAAAAAAAAAGATCCTCTCACCATTACGATCATGGGTATTTATAGGCTAAGGAGTCAACCGCTTATAGCTGGCATCTATATGTAAAACGGTTAATACAGAGTGTAAGCACGTGCAACCTAAGTTGGTCATAAGGAATTAACCGCTTACAGCTGGCATCTATCTGTAAAACGGTTAATACAGAGTATAAGCATGTGCAACCAAAGTTGTTCATAATTAATCAATCCTCTCTTCTAAATGATCAACTTCTTCAAAGTTGATCAGCTTCGTCGAAGTTGATCGTCTTCTTCAGACTTGATCGTCTCCTCCAAAGTTGATCGTCTTCTTCATAATCGATCGTCTCCTCCGAAGTTGATCATCTTCTTCATAATTGATTGTCTCCTCCGAAGTTGATCGTCTTCTTCAGAATCGATTGTCTCCTCCGAAGTTGATCGTCTTCTTTAGAATCGATCGTCTCTTCTAAAGTTGATCGTCTTCTTCGGAATTGATCGTCTCCTCCGAAGTTGATCGTCTCCTGTAGTACATAATTATTACCAAATTCCATCCTCAAATAAATCTATCAATTACCTGGAAATGGATTGATTTTGCGTATGTTGAAAATTAATCGGCTTCATATCCTTTGGATGTTGATAAATTACGTACCGATCATATTTGTGCCTTTCAAGCATTGATTAGTTTGATACCTTTTGAACATAAACCAATTTCAATTTCAGGCCCTCAATGGGTCACAATCAATTTTTTCATATCCCAATACTAGTCCCCCCAGTTTCTGAGTCCATTAAATGGAAATCAGAAACTGTCAGGAATTTCTGCTTGGGAACAACACGCCCAGATGACGTGTCAAACTTTAATTGGAGAAACGGTAATAAAAACAAACCGCCGTATCTTCTCCTCATCATTATAATTTTTCCAAAATCCGAGAAAATCAAAATATCCTCGAAAAAAAAAAAAGATATCCATCTTATCAGTAGATCGCAGCTATCGTACCATAAAAAACTATTTCGACCCTTCGAGAAACCCAATTTCCATTAAATACTCTAAGGACAGATGGCTAAATCTGGTTCATTCTCATTGTTCGCAAAGAGATCTTGATCTTTGAAAGGCATTATATAAACACCAGCCCTCTTAGAGAAATAGGTTTTCAGCCATTTCTGCCTTTTTGCTTTATGAGCGAAAGAAAAAACTCCACAGGTTGGCTTCCTATTTCTCTTCTTCTTTACCAAGTTAATCTTCTTTTAATTCCTTTCTTCATCATGGTTAGGATCTTAGAAACCAGTCATATAGAAAACCCCGGAAACGCTGAAGAATCCAGTTCTTAGCAACAAAAAAAATAAACTGAACAAGTAAAAATAGGAGATATTAGGTCTTCTCTGTCCGAACATAGAATTTTAGCATTAAAACAGCATTATAATATTTCTAATGAATATGCTGTAATCCTCCCTCTTGCTGAAGATCAAATAGATCGGCGCCCTGCTGGTAGCATAACCATATACGAAGAATATCTAAGGGCCGGACTTAGATTTCCAATCCATCCATTCTTCCTCATGATCTTCAAATTATATCGGGTATTACCATCCCAACTAACCCCTAATAGCATTCGGATTATTTGCGCGTTATTGATCCTTTGCAGGGATGCGGACATAACTCCAAAAACCTCACTCTTTACCTCTTTATTCGTATTAAAACGAGATTTTCATGGCCATGGATGGTGGGTAATCAACCCACAACATGATCAGAAAATCATTTCTGGACTTCCTTCAGCCATTCATGGCTGGAAACCGAGCTTCTTTCATATCTTCTCTAAAATTCCTTGGGACTTTATCACTAGCCATAGGGAACCCCGACTAACTCCAAACGACGGCAAAAAGGTTATGGCTTCTGATCAAGAAGACTACGAGAAGCTTACCGGGATGGAAGTTCCTTTAATTAAAGAACTTTTTGATGAAAGAGGGCTCTTTTCAGCGAAAATCAGTCCTAAACCCTTTTTAGGTATTGTCATTACTGATATTATTTCATCAACCTTTCTGATCAATCTGTCTTAATCTCTGACTTTTTTTTTTCGTAGATACATCAATCATGGTGGACGTCCGAAAACTTCGGAAGCTTTCGAAGAAAAGAAAGGTAGAAACCACCTCTTCTATTCAAGAAAAGAGAAGAATCAAGAAACTGAAGAAGAAGATTTCGATCAACCCAACAATTTCATCAACAGTAACAAGACCTGATTCTCCAATTGTGATAGCTAGTGTGTCGGAGGACGATGAAGTTCCTTTATCAACATCCCTCCAACCACCCATGCAATAACAAACGACAAGCATTCCAAGAGACGACACACTCTCTCGTCCTATTGATCAGCTGGATAAGGGCAAAGCTCCGATGAGGGATGAGGAAGAAAGAATCCTAGCTGTAAATATTTCGGCTGGTTTCCCTATATATGTTGATGATTCAGGCCTCAACGACCGGATGTTGGCATGTCAACTTACGAAGTCTATAATAATTCCAAGAGACTAGGAGATAACAAAGTCCCAGCAAATTGACGACACAATCTTGCAACTTCATCCGACAGTGTTGAAGGTATGAGCTACACTTACATTTTGAATAAATATTTAATCATCTTTTTTAGTTTTGGCAAATCTGATTAATATAAGGTATGAAATAACAGCTCATCCATGGGATTAATATCATGGATGAAAGTTTGAAAAAATTTGATCAATTCCACAAAGCCATGAGTAATGAAGTGAGTGTGGCAAAGGTGGAGAAAGAAGTAGCCGAAGAATTAAAAAACTCCATGGAAAAAAAGTTGGGAGAAGCGACGATCAAAATCTCGGCATTAGAGGCAGAATTAAAAGAAACAAGGTCAAAGATGAACAATATGGAATCTAAGCTAAAGAAGAAAAGTAAGAAGGTCCGATCACTATCTCTTAAATTGGAGGGAGCTGAAGAAAAAATTGCAATGACTGAGAAGAAGGTTTTAGCAGCCGAAGAAAAAATTTTGACAACAACTAAAAGAATTGAGCAAGCTGTTGAAGAAGCCGTGAATGGGGCAGTCAAGAAATATGTCGAATCAAAGGCCTTCGACGACAAACTCAATGAGACGGGAGTTGAAAGTTACAACTACGGTCTTGCTGACTGTTTGAAGAAAGTAAAGAAATTTTACCCTGATCTTGATACTTCAAAGATAGAGGAAGACTCCGATGAAGAAAATTCTGATGAAGAGAGCTCAGATGAAGAAAATCAAATTGATAAACTCATTTTCGATCAAACGGAAAGATTAACCAAAGGCCCTACTGAACAGCTGATCGAATATCCAATTGAAGTACCGGCACCAACTTCCCAAATTCTAGGAAAAATTTTACCAGTTCTTTCTGTAACTCAAAGTGAAATAGAGGAAAGTTCTATCGAGGTCAATGTAACAGATTGATGATGTAACAACTTAGCTTACTTTTTAATAAAAAATCCTTCTCCTTAATGTTTGTCAGATCATGAAAAAGTATAAAATAATCAGATTAAATGAACAATTTTCAAGGAAAACTGTTCTGATCATAAAATCCTTTACTTGAATCGTAAGCATTAACTAATATTTCAAGGAATTTAAAAGAACCAATTTCAAATAAGTTTATCAAAGTTTATTAAACAGCAATTTCTAACTATTAATGCAAAAATAATTTTTAAATTGTCAATCTTCCTACTTTTATAAAAACTTTTTCAAATGAGGTAGGTGATCATACTTACTTTGTCAGTCGTAATCTTTTTGTCAGAAGTACGATTGAGAAAAACTTTCCCAAACGAGGGAGGTAATCATACTTACTTTTGTAGGCGTAATCTTTTTGTCAGAGATATGGTCGAAAGCCGTACAACTGAGGGCCGTATAACCGCTTTTATCAGAATTTAGAAGGGCATATAGAAGGGCGTATAGAAAGGTGCATAAAGTTTGAAATTCAAATTATATGCTTTCATACTCATATCTTATAATTGACTTTCTGAAAATCAGCAACGACATACGAATTCTCGCTAAATCCAGTTCGAAACGTGTCGAAATCCCCCGCTATCTCGGAACTTGAGCTACGAATCAGGACCATCAACATCTTCTATATAGAAGGGTCCCAAGCTTAAGTTTTCGAACCAACTTTGTGTCAAGTGTTTTTCTTTTGCAATTCTTTACTTCAAAGCATAGTCTTGAAAAATCTTCATCTTCATCGAATTCAAAGAATGAAGCCGGGTGATAAAAAATCGCATCAGATGTCAAAAAGAAAAGTAGGACCGGTACGATTCAGAGAAGAAAGGTCATGTGTGAGAAGAAGCTGTTTATTAAGAAGTGCCTCCAACAAACCAACAGTTCCTGAATATATCTCATCTTCATCCGAAGAAGAAGAGGAGAATCCTTTTGCCCCCGCTTTAGAGGAAGCAAACCAAGATTCGTTTACGAAACATGTTCCGTCAGAAAAAGGAAAAGCCCCTGTTGAAGAATTTGCTGATCTAACCGGTAATAAACCCGTTCAAGTATTGGTCGCTGAAACAAGTATCAATAATCCGAAATTGGCGAAAACTATACTGCAATCCACTATTCTTCGGAAGGATTGGGAGATGACCATCAAACAAGGAGTGAAGGAAGCTTTAACTTTCATTTACCCAAAAATCTCAAAGGTAAGCAATACTCTTTTCTTTTCTTCATAACAAATTGTTCATATTCTAACAATATTGCAAACCTATCATATAGTTTGTCAGTGATATCTCTATGATTGAAGAAGGTTGGAATCAGGTGCAGAATCTTCAAGAAGATCTTCAAAGGCAATTAGCAATAGCTAAGGAAGAGAAAAATAAAGCCGTTGTCGATTGGAAGGTCTTTAGGACAGAAGTTCTCTTTCTGACGGCGAAGATTATGCCTTTGCAGAAGCAAGTAAAACAAAATGAAACATATGTTCATCAGCTCATGGAAGATGGAGCCAAAAGAAGGAAGAGACTTCAACAAGCTGATGAAGCCATAGAAGAAAAAACTCAATCATACGAAGAAGTGCTAAATCAGAATCTACTGATAAAGAAGGGAATATCGCTTCTTGAAGAAAATCTGAGAAAAACCGAACAAGAAAACGTTTCGCTGACTCAACAAAGGTCTTCTGTAATTGAGGAATTTATGAAATCTGACAGTTTTTCCCAGGGAATAGAAAAAGTGGGAGTCAAAGGCTATGAGCTTGGTTTTAAAGATTGCCTTAATAAGGTCAAAAAATTATATCCTGACCTTGACCTTTCCACTATCTCTACAGACTTTTCTGTGAGGAAAGAAGAAGGACAACCAAGCAAAACTTTGACAAAGTTGCCTGATCATGAGACATCTGGCCAAGAGAAAATTCCAATATATCAGGCCATTTAGAATAAAGCCAAATAGTATATGTGATAGGGAATTAGCAATAGCTTTACTGCCATTTATTTCCCTCTTTCCTCTCTTTGTAACAGAATATTGATGAAATCTTCTGTCCCTTCGATTAATCAGCAAACCATTGAATGCAAATGAATTAGCATATTAGATCAATATGTTTTGTCAGAATGTAATATAATCTTTATCTTGATCATTAAATATCGATTGAGTTAGCGGATCAGACTAACTCGATTTGTCGGATTGTGATCAGCTTATCAGGCCAATCTTTGGATCAGTTATTCTGATCATTAAACACCGATTGAGTTAGTGGATCAAACTAACTTGATTTGTCGGATCGTGATCAGCTTATCAGGCCAATCTTTGGATCAGTTGTTCTGATCATTAAACACCAATTGAGTTAGTGGATCAAACTAACTCGATTTGTCGGATCGTGATCAGCTTATCAGGCTAATCTTTGGATCAGTTGTTCTGATCATTAAATACATATTGAGTTAGTGGATCAAACTAACTCGATTTGTCGGACTGTGATAAGCTTATCAGGCCAATATTTGGATCAGTTGTTCTATTATATATATATATATATATATATATATATATTAGAGAATATCAGAAAATAAAATACCTTCTTCATATGGCAGAAGAAAAAGAGAGAAACTGTCTTTATTGATGGTATTTGCGTAGATTTTCTACATTCCATGACCTTGCCAAAGGATAACCATCTAGACTCTCTAGTCGATAGGTCCTTGATCGTACAACTTCAGTGACACGATAAGGGCCTTCCCAATTTGGAGCAAATTTGCCTTGTTCAGTTGGTCAGGATATAGTAGTTCGGCACAGAACAAGATCTCCAGTCCGAAAGATTCAGGTCTTTACTCTTGAATTGTAATACCGCGCCACCCTTTGTTGGTAAGCAGCCATCTTCAGTTGTGCTTGCAGCCTAGAATTTTCAACCAAATCAAGATCCAATCTCCTCTGATTATCATTATCAGATTCTGTAAAACCATCAGTTCTTCTAGAATGAAGGACAATTTTCACAGGTAACATAGCTTCACTTCCATAAGCTAGATTAAACGGAGATTCGCCCGTTGTAGATCGAGGAGTTGTTCGATAAGCCCATAAAACAGAGTTAAGTTCATCAACCCAAGATCCTTTGGTTTCATTTAATCGGGTTTTCAATCCATGGAGGATTGTCCGATTGGTTACCTCCGCTTCCTCATTAGCTTGAGGGTGTCCGACGGATGTTAATTTATAAAGAATTCCATGTTGAGCACAGAAATCTTTGAACTTCTGATTATCAAACTGTCTTCCATTATCCGTAATAATTGCATGAGGGATTCCAAATCTATATATAATGAAATTTTTAACAAATATTTCAACTTTTGCTTCAGTGATTAAAGCCAGAGATTCAGCTTCTACCCATTTAGTAAAATAATCAATTGCAACGATCAAAAACTTTCGTTGCCCAGAAGCTGGAGGAAATGGACCAAGTATATCCATCCCCCATTAAGCAGATGGCCAAGGAGCTATCAATTGTGTTAACTGACTAGCAGGACGCCTTTGGATATTTGTATATCTTTGACAAGAATCACATTTTCTTACAAAATCTGCAGCATCTTTTTGCATGGTCGGTCAATAGTAACCCTGCCTTATGATCTTATAGGCTAAAGATTTTCCTCCCAAATGATCACCACATATTTTCTCATGTACTTCCTTAAGGACATAGTCAGCATCTGAAGGAGACAAACTATTGCCGCCCGGATCATCGTGGCCCGTAGCTGCTGGCGGTGCCGGGTGTTCCGCGTCCACCCGCGGGAGATGCCTCCGGTGCCTCGGGGCCTGCAAGAAAGCCAATGTCAGTGACCCGAGCCGAGGATTCTGGCGGGGACACTCCGACGATCAAGTCAATGACGATCCAGGGGAATAGATCCTCCTGGTCGAGCCCCTCTCGATGAGCTCCATGCTAAGATGAGTGAATATAGTGTATGAGAGTGCGAGTGAGCTGGGAGATATGGTGGCCGAGGTGGTCTTGCCCTCTTGTCTGGCCTCTCCCCTTTCTCTTCTTTCTTTTTGTGGTGTTTGTATTGTTCTTGCTTGGAATTGGAAATTGAAAAATGAGTGTTACCTCCCCTTTGCTTATACTGGCTGGGTCTTTTTTCGTGGCTTGCCTCGGGGTCCTCCCATGTTGTTAGATGGGTATGACGTGATATCGTGCCGTGAACGATACGCCTTCTTTATTGGATATCTGGGAAAGTTTCCACAAGCCTCTGACATTCCTTCGTTTGCCCTTCTTGGAAGCCTGGCAGGGCCTTGACTGTCGCGCCGCTGCTCTCGGGAATCGCGCTCCTTGGTGGGATCTTTTTCTTGGTCGTACGGCAAGCCGGTAGGGGGCATAGTGCCTTGATGTGAGCTTCCTTTCCTCCTGGGATGAATGGCAGCTATGGGCATTAATGGTGATGTGGCGGGTGTTGTCGTACGGTTCTCGGGAGGCCCGCCACCGTCTTCAGATGGGAGGTGATGCTTCCTTGGTGGTTGACATCTTGATTTGCGTTGGGGGCCGAGCTGGAAAGATGGGGCCCACTCGCAAGGGACCCGCTTTGCAACGGCTCGGCTATGCGGAGAGGGGCCGAGCTCGGAACCAGGCCAGAGGGGCCCAACCTTGACCGAGGTCGGGCTGGCTGAAGTGGATGAGGCGCGCCCAGGCCAGGGGACCCGGCCTCGAGGGGGCTCCTCGTGGCGGAGGAGGCTTGAGCTCGACTCCGGACCACGAGACCCGAGCTCGGGCTCGAGAGGTCTGCCTCCAGTAGCGTTTGAGCTCGGCTCTGACCTAGGCATCCCGACCTGGCGGAGGATGGAGCCCGGCTTCGACGGGCGATCCCGTTGGCATGGGGGAGCTCAGCCTGGCGAACGGGCCTATGAGTGGGATCCCGTGTGGCGTCCAATGAGGAGTCCACGTCAAGCTCCTTTCCTTATGTCAGCGATCCGGTCACATCACAAACATTTCAACAATGGCTGAGAAAATGATTTTTTGTATAGTAAACCATCCAGAATGACATATTGAACATCCCATTTTCGAATCTGCTTGGCTTCTGTATCATTTTTAGGCAATATTCCTTCAGTTAGATATTTGACTATCGGATTCATCCAATTCATTTCTGGTTCTATTTGAAGAACTTTTCTTTTTCAGTTACTGAGATACTCGGAATCTTCAAGTGTTCCACAAAAATCTGACCCATTTATTCAGGTGTAGAAGTAGCTAATATGGATAATACATCGGCTCGAGAATTTTTGATTCTAGGAATGTGACTGATATCCCATGAATCGAATGAAGTCCCCAATTTTTTAACTTTTTCCAAATATAAACTTAAAATGGCATCATGAACCTTAAAATCCCCTTTCACCTGATTGATAACCAGCTGTGAATCAAACAATACCTTCAATCTTCTGACATTTACCTCTTTGTCAATTTTCAATCTTACTAAAAGAGCTTCATATTCGGCTTGATTGTTAGAAGCTTTGAAAGAAAATCGAAGTGCATATTCTATGGCATCTCCATAGGGGCTAGATAAGATTAACCCCGCTCCACAACTAGAAGAGTTGGATGCCCCATCTACATGTAATATCCAGGGTGCATCGGTCATTCCCATTTCAACAGATGATTCACTGTCACTCCAGGTACATTCGGCTACAAAGTCAACCAATACTTGAGCTTTCATTGCAGATCTAGACTGATAAATGATGTCATATTTACTCAATTTAATTGCCCATTTCGCCATTCGACCAGAAGTATCAGGACATTGTAAAACAGTCCTTAAGGGCTGATCAGTCAATACAATGATACGATGAGACTGGAAATATGGTCTGAGTTGCTTGGCCGATATTACCATAGTGTATACAATATTTTGAAGTTTTGGATATCTAGTTTCTGCATCATGAAGAACTTTGCTGATATAATAGATGGGCTTATGCGATCCGCCAGAATCCTTTCTGACCAATACTGAACTAACTGCTTCATCTGATGTAGCCAAATAAAGGTACAAATCCTCGCCTTCTTGAGGTTTAGACAATATGATCGGGTTCACTAAGTACTTCTTTAGTTCTTCAAATGCTGTTCGACAATTATCCGACCAATTGAACTCTTTGGTTTGCCATAAAGCCTTGAAGAAAGGCAAGCATCTGTCAGCTGAACGAGAAATAAATCGGCTTAATGAAACGATTCGTCCAGTCAACTGTTGAATCTCCTTCTTATTAGCTGGTTCTCTCATATTCAAGATAGCCCAGATTTTTTCTGGATTGGCTTCAATTCCCCGTTGTATAACCATGAATCCCAGGAATTTTCCAGAAGTCACACCAAAGATACATTTGGTCGGATTTAACTTCATATGATTCTGGCGTAAAATATCAAAGGCCGTCTATAAATCTTTAATATGGTCATCAGACTGATTGCTCTTAACAATCATATCATCAACATATACCTCCATAGTCTTTCCAATTTGATCTTCAAAGATTTTATTTACTAATCTCTGATAAGTGGCCCCGGCATTTTTGAGACCAAACGACATTACTTTATAACAATATACCCCCTTATCTGTGACAAAAGATGTTTTTTCTTCATCTTCTGGATTCATTCGTATCTAATTGTATCCGGAAAAAGCATCCATAAAACTTAAAAACTTATGTCCAGCCGTTGCATCAACTAACTGATCAATTTTTGGCAAAGAAAAACTATCTTTAGGACACGCCTTGTTAAGGTCGGTATAATCTATGCATATCCTCCATTTTTCATTTGCTTTCCTGACCATCACTACATTAGCAAGCCAATCAGCATAATAAACCTCTCTGATGAATCCAGCATCGAGCAGTTTAGTGACTTCTTCATTAATAACACTTTGTCTTTCTGGGGCAAAGTTTCGTTTCTTTTGTCAAACAGGTCTAATGAGCGGATTGACCTTAAGTTCATGCTTGATTAGTTCAATAGGAATCCCTAACATGTCAGTAGCTTTCCATGCAAATATGTCAGCATTTGCCTGTAATAAATTAATCAACTTCTCCCTTTGATCTTCGACAAGTAAACTTCCGATCTGAACTATTTTGGTAGGATCATCTTTTGTCAGAGGAATATGAATGGTTTTCTCCATTGATATACTAACTTCATCCTTCATATCACGTGGATCCATTTGTTCAGAAGTTGGTTTGATAGCTGATTGCTGATTCTGGATTGTTAGTCATTGTCGAGCCATTTGCTGGTTTCCCCTTACTACTCCAATTCCACTTGGAGTTGGAAATTTCATCAGGAAGTGATATGTAGACACAACGGCTTGGAATTTATTCAAGGCAGGTCTTCCCAAAATGGCATTGTAAGCAGAAGGAATCCAAACAATCATAAAGGAAAGAAGGTAGGTTCTTTGCTTTGGTGCCGTCCTAAGAGTTATAAGAAGGGTGATCTCTCCTTCTACTCCTATAGAATTTCTGCCAAATCCAGTAAGCAGTGTATGAATTCTTCGTAACTTATTAATTGGTAAGTTCATTTTGACAAATGCATCATAGAGCAAGACCTCTATGGAACTTCCATTATCAACTAGAATCCGATGTATCTCATAGTTTGCAATAATATCAGAAATTATAACAGGATCGTTATGAGCCGTTCGAACGC
Source organism: Areca catechu (assembly GCA_021397845.1). Taxonomy (NCBI): domain Eukaryota; kingdom Viridiplantae; phylum Streptophyta; class Magnoliopsida; order Arecales; family Arecaceae; genus Areca; species Areca catechu. Next base: position 73,886,666 of record CM038050.1, read on the forward strand.
CTTGTAAATCTTCGTCAGAAAAAACAACACTTCCTTGAAACCTCTTAGGACTCCAATCTTCTTCAAGACATGTATGGCAAATCATTCCAACCGACCCATCAGTTGGCTGCTAGTTTGGGAGCTCTGTCCCGTCAGTGATCATCCTCGGAACAGCTGGCCTTGGTATTGCCGCTTTATTTGGTCGGTTTTGATTTTGACTTCAGATGTATCTAGCCAAATAACCTTGTTTGATCAAAGCTTTAATTTCATCTCGCAGTTGAATGCATTCTTCTGTTGTATGGCCATGATCCCGATGATAGCGATAATATTTGGCTTTATTTCGCACAGCTGATGGAGCTCTCATTAGTCTTGGCCTTTGTAAAAAGTTTTCTTTCTCAATCTCCATTAAAATATGTTCTCTTGGATGAGTCAATGGAGTATACATGTTGAATCGGTTAACATAGTTTCTACTGATCAATTCTCTTGGCCTTTGACTTTGCCGTTGAATAGATCGGATCCCAAAAAATCAAGATTCATCCTCTTTGGCTCTCTTCTTACTTGGTATTAATTTTTTCTCCACCTGTCGCCGACTCAACGCCTGTTCTTCGGCCTGAGCATACTTTTAAGCACAGGCCAATAATTCCGAATAATTGGTCGGAAATTTCTTATCCAAAAAAAATGTAAATCTAGAGGCTTGCAAGCCTTTCTTCATAGCAGACATCACCACATATTCATCGAGATCAGGTATCTCCAACGTGGCAGAATTAAATCTCTTGATATAATCATTCAGAGATTCTCCTTCTGACTATTGAATAAAGAACAAGCTATCAGAATTTCTGGATATTTTTCTGCTTGTCCCGAAGTGAGAGACGAACAACTTTTCTAGTTGACCGAATGAATGGATGGCATCCGGCTGCAAACTGGAATACCATATTCTGGCAAACTTTTTCAAGGTCGCAGGAAAGGCAAGACAATGCAATACGTCTGACGCTCCCTGTATTAGCATATGAGCTTTAAAGCTACCCAAATAGTCTAAAGGATCAGACGACCCATCATACAATTCGATCGGCGATACTTTGAAATGATGTGGGATCTTTTCATCTATAATCTTCTTGGAAAAAGGAGGCAAAATACTATAACTTGGTGCAATATCCTCTGTTCTCCTCTGCTCCAAAACTTTGGCGACCTGCAACTCCAACTTCTTAAATTTTCTATCAAAATCTCTCTCTCTTTCAAGGTGTTGAGCTTGGATACTGTCAGGGGTTGATTCTCTAGATGAGGTTGACCAAGATCATGGTCGTTTCCCTTTGATTTTGCTTCTTGGAGTGATGACGAGATCGATGATGATGTCTTATAGGAGATTGTTGACATGAAGAACATTGATAAGAAGAACGTCTTCTAGGGTTGAGATGTTTACTTACCTGGAGTGACAGTTGCCGGCTGGTTCTTGATACAGCTGGCTGCATCAACTCCTTCATAGCCATTTCTTGAAGATTCTGCATTGCCATGGTAAGCACTTCTACCTTGTTAAACAGAGCATTCAACTTTTCTTGATCAAAGTGCCCTGTGGGAGAAACTTTCACCCTTTCCTTTGGAACAGGGTCATTTCTTCTTTCATTAGGAACAGGACCTGTTGCTTTGCCATCTAGAACAAGATTTTTTCCTTGGTTGTCAAGAACAAGATCAGTTTCTTTTGAAGAATTAGGAGCAGCTTCTGTCGGCAAATTCTTCTTCCTACCCTTCACCATGCTTCCTTCCAGATTTTTCGGAACTCTTTTACAAAGAATCCCCTACCTGGCGCGCCAATCTGTTATGTCCAAACAGATTACAACAAGCTTGAAATAAAAGAGGAACGGATCGAGCTAATTTGATCTAGCTCTCAATCATCTTCTTGGGATATCTGGGTGTTGAAGTAGCTATCAAGCTTGTTAATGGCGTCTAGACTGGAACAGATACGATCTAAAGGAAGACTAGGTAGAAAGTGTTTGAAAAATATGAATTGCCCCAAAAAAAAAGGTCCTCTCACCATTACAATCATGGGTATTTATAGGCTAAGGAGTCAACCGCTTACAGCTGGCATCCATCTGTAAAATGGTTAATACATAGTGTAAGCACGTGCAACCTAAGTTGGTCGTAAGGAATTAACCGTTTACAGCTGGCATCTATCTATAAAACGGTTAATACAGAGTGTAAGCACGCACAACCAAAGTTGTTCGTAATTAATCAATCATCTCTTCTAAATGATCAACTTCTTCAAAGTTGATCAACTTCGTCAAAGTTGATCAACTTCGTCAAAGTTGATCAACTTCGTCAAAGTTGATCAACTTCGTCAAAGTTGATCATCTTCTTCAGACTTGATCGTCTCCTTCAAAGTTGATCGTCTTCTTCAGAATCGATCGTCTCCTCCAAAATTGATCGTCTTCTTCATAATTGATTGTCTCCTCCGAAGTTGATCGTCTTCTTCAAAATCGATTGTCTCCTCCGAAGTTGATCGTCTTCTTCAGAATCGATCGTCTCTTCCAAAGTTAATTGTCTTCTTCAGAATTGATCGTCTCCTCCAAAGTTGATCGTCTCCTGCAGTACATAATTATTACCAAATTCCATCATCAAATAAATCTATCAATTACCTGAAAATGGATCGATTTTGTGTTTGTTGATTATTAATCGGCTTCGTATTCTTTGGATGTTGATAAATTACGTATCGATCATATTTGTGCATTTCAAGTATTGATCGATTTTATACCTTTTGAACATAGACCAATTTCAATTTCAGGCCCTCAATGGATCAAAATAAACAGATCAATTTTATCATATCCCAACAAAAGTGATACACATAAATAAAAAAAAAGAAAAAAAAAAAGACACAATGAACATCAAGAATATCTATGTAAAAAAATGTAATAAATTATAACTTATTACACATGATAAGAAGGAACAAATAACTCCGGTCTGCTCTAGTAATCACTTCCGTATGTTCAGCAACTCGGAATAGCGGTTTTGAATCTTGAATAGTGTATCTCTAAAAAAAAAAAAAAAATTCTAAATAATTATAGTATGAGTGGATATCCCTCCCTCGGAGCAGGAGGGAAAAAAAGGTATAATCATAATGCCAACAGCATTATGAAACAACGAGACCATTTTTTTTTTTTTTACCACAAAAAAAAAACATTTTTTTTTTTACCCAAAAAAAACATTTTTTTTTTTACCACAAAAAAAAAATAATACCAGAGACATTTCTGAGAAAATCCCACCATTTAAAAAGCTTTTGAATTAAGAAAAAGGCATGAAATCATGATCATAAAATTAAAAAGCATGTGCGTTGGAATTGTTTGTGCATTGCTTATTTTTTCTCCCTTATGCTTAGTTTTTCACAAATAAATATATAAAATCTTATTATTTCTATATTACTTAATTATTCTTTTTGAAGTTTTGATGATTTTTTTAATTAAAAAAAAACCTTCTGCGAGTATCTCTTATCAGAAGTTCTCGAGCGTTGAATTTGTGACATGGCGACCATCTGAAGATTAGCCAAATCCAGGATCAATATTTATATTTATTTTATAATTAAAATTTTATATCCATACCACTTTATACTTATCTTGGATGGGGTCAGGTCGGGCTATGTCAAAGTAGAGGTCCGGATCTTTTAAATAAGAAGGGTTGTATTGGATTAGATAAAAAAATTATCATAAAAATATTATAAAATAATTATAATTTTAAAAAATTAGATTAATATTATGTCGGATAGGTAAAAATCGTTTTATTTGGATCGGATCAGATAGGCCATCAGATTGATTGGCTAAAATTACCATTCCTAGCCGAATATAAACCCTCTAATTTTTTATTTTTTATTTTTTTTCTTTAGTGATATCTGACAAAAAAAAAAAAATAGCGAGTGTTGTTGAGAGGCTCACCGGCGCAGATCGAAGGACTACAGGAGGCTGGGGCACAAGATCGACGGCTCGATGATCTCGGTAATCACGGATCTCGAGGACGGCGGCCGCGGAGGCGACGGGAGTGCATGGGCTCCTCCGTGCTGGTCTTCGCGGACAACTCGCCGGCTTGAGCCTGAGCCGAGCGAAGGTGCGCCGATATCCTTCGCTCTTTGGAGGGACGGCAGGAAGTGGCCTCGTCCTCCGCCGCGGCACGAGCCGGAAACCATGGCACCCGAGCTGGAGCCGGAGACAACGCGACGTAGCTCGGTGGGGACGAGAAGGTGGGACCCTCCTGCGGTAACGCGCAGGAAATCTTGACCGTCAGGTTGGGATTGAGGGAGAAATATGTGTGGAGGATTCCCGAGCACGGGGAAATTTAGGTTTATTGGGATTTCTTTTAAAACAATGTTTTTAACGATAAAAACAAAACTAAATTTCCGTACTCCATTATTGGATTTTTAAAGATAATAAAAGAACATGAAGAAATTTGTGGAAGAATAAGAGAATAAACAAGACAAATCCAAGCAAAAAAATAAAAATAAAAATAAAGATGCATGGCTTCTCCAATACCTATTTTGTCACCCAGCAAAAATATTTATATTTAAATTAAAGTGCATGGACTGAAGAAATAAAAGAAAATTGCAATTTAAACTAATTCCCTTTTAATATCGATCATATAGGCTGAGCGTCTACCTCGAAAAAACAAAAGAAAAACGATGGACACACATTACCCCTTTGTTGAAAGAAAGTATTGATAGCTTTCTCAAATCATTTGTATTTTATTTTGTTAATTATATAACGATAAAATTTTTGGAGAGGAAGGACGGCTACCTGAGAAGCGAGCTCTGTAGCGTTCTCCCGCATCCGCTTCAAGAATCCATTACCGATCCGGCTGGACGACTCCTCGCTCGTAGAAGAGCTCGACGCCGTGGTCACTGCCACCGCCGCCGCCGGCGACCACGGCACTACCTGGTTCTCCCCATCCTCCTCCTCCGTTTCCTCTTCTAACTCATCTTCCTCGTCCTCAATTTCTTCTTCTTCTTCCTCTTCTTCTTCTTCTTCTTCTTCTTCTTCTTCCTCCGACACTTCTCCACATCCACCTCCTCCTTCTCCTTCCTCTTCTTCTCCTCCACTGGCTTCATCGCCACCTGTAACCGGTGGCTGCTTCCCTCCGGCGAGGAGGCGGCTGCAACGGTCGCAGATGGAGACGGTGGGGCCGAGGCGGGCACCGGCCGCCCGCCAAGGCGTCGGGGATTGGCAGGTTCGGCAGAGGAGGGTGCGGGAGTGGCGGGCGACGAGGAAGTTGGCGGCGTGGACTTTGGCGTCGCACTCCCAGCACAGACTCGCTTGGTCCGACTCGCAGTACATCCTTGCCGGCCGCTCGCACAGCTCGCATCCCTTCATCTCTCTCTGTCTCTCTCTCTTCCCCTGCTTTCCCTTCCCCTCTTGCAGTCTTTGGGAACAGGAAAAATATAAGTCGGTGTCACTTGTCCCTATTTATACTAAACCTCCACCTCTTTACCTCAAGTCTTTCACCCAACTTAAGACCAGCGGTCTACTCTAATTCTTAATTTATTTCTGAAGTATCACTGGGGTATACTGGGGTTTTTCAAATGTCAAACTTTGCGTGCTTATTATTTCTCCAATTTAAAAAACATAAAAATATATCAATAATTATATACTTAAAAAAAATTAAGTGTAAAATTTAAAAAAACACAGTAGAAAATTGAAATTTTATAATTTTTACATTATGAATGAAATTTCACTCTACAAAACATGCTTTTGTCATGATTAAACCATACAATAGCATGATTTTGTTGTGAGACCAAATGGACAGTAAATATTAGTTTTTTAAAAAATATGCTGGCTTCTCAGCAAAATAATAATAATAATAATATATTGGTTTAAATTAAAATATACCACCATGTTATCAGTGGAAGAGTTCAACATTGTTAAATTACAATCATCATGTCATAAAAAAAAAAACATATTCACAATTATATATTTTTCTTTATAAAATTATAATATTTATTATAATAATATGAATAATTATGTATATTAGATTGTAGATTTCATCTACTCGCTCCGGGGTTGGATGGTGGCGGTTGACCAGAAGGTGCACTTCATCTTCATGTTGCTTGCATGTAGTGGGAAACTTCATCTTATCCCGTGCTGATAGCTCTCGCCTGGATTTTTATTCCCCTGGATGGCTGGATCTCCTTTTGGAGGAACGTTTCCATTTTTCTGTCCTCTAAGCTCCCCAAGGCCTCTTTACGACTTTCGACTCGCTTCCCCGTCAAGCTTTGGATATTTTTCCCGCCATCGATTGCGTGGCATCAGCATTCCCTCGTTCCAACGTGGCGCGATGTCCACCACTCGATGCTTACAGACACGTGACTTGCAGCTGCCTTCAGATCTACGTCGCACCGAACCATAAATAAGGATTTAAAAAATATATCGTTCTTTTTCTTGATAATAAAATGCAAGCGTTTAGAAATAATTGAAAAAAAAATTATGCGGCTGGGAAACGCCGTCCCTCGCGGCGCGAGCATGGCCACAATCGGAGCATGAGCGGATGATCTGATCCCCAGGATTGCTGACATGGATATACCACGGGAAGTTTCCACGTGGAGCCCATTTGCACTGCCTCCGCCTCTTTGGCTATACCAGTTGAGATCTTTTTGTGGTCAGATTAGCTATTGGTAAGCTTGGCCCGGTCAAAACCATACTTATATTTTTAAATGAAATATTCTTAATATGAATCTAAATATTAAAAAGGAGAGGCCAACGAACTCAACTATTATTTAATAGATTGTGCTAGCCAGCCAACCTTCAAAAAAGTCCACTACCCGGGTTTCATCTTGTTTCCATGGAGGGGGTATCGGTCGGTAAGTGTGGTTTGCTGGAAATTAGATTACATAACGGGATGCCGCATTGGTTTGGAAACTAATTAATTAGTTGGATCTTGTAATAATACTCTTCTATTATATATGTACTAGAGTAGTGCATGTAATGCAGCATGTATATCCTCAAGAGTCTCCTTAATCAACCAAATATCCTTTTAGATAGATATTTCCCCGTTAGTGAACTCTCTCGAATTGTTGGACCATGGAATTGTAGTAAGTCTCTTTCAATTTACATCCATAGAATGACCTTCCTCAACTGCTTTTAGTTCCACCTTTGGAATTGAAACAACAGCTAAGGACTTAGATGCCACATGAATAAAGTTTTGCTTGAATGGCCTCCATTAGAATGGATATTTCCTAGAGAGTGGACTATATTCGATCACTGATCCATTGAATTGGATAAAAGTGAGACTTTTTCAATTTACATCAACCCAGGCCTTCACAAACGACTCTGAGTTCCCTATTTGGCATTGATACTTCTAGCTAAGGGCTTGGATGTGGCATGAAAAAGCTTTCCCTGAATGTTAAACTGGTCAATATTCCATCAGTTTTTTTGGTAAAATCAATATTCCATCAGTTTTTTTAAAAAAAGCTATTACACAGTTATGGCTCCGGCAATGCATGATCCATAGCTATTATAAAAACCTTCTCAAACTACTCTTACTTTCCCCAATGCTCAAGTCAATCCAAGCCTTCACACACCGAGTCATGCCCTTCTCTTTGATCCATCATTTGGTTCTTAATCTTCCTCCTCTTCTTCTTTTTTGGCCCGCCGGGGGAGGGGGGGGGGGGGGGAGCAGAATTCTTTAGAATGCCATAAAGCATGGTGGTCCAAATGGGTCCAGAAAACGAACGGTCGGCCTTGCTTCCGATACAAGGAGCAATTTCCAGCCACGAATCGAAGGGAGTCCGATCATGAGGTCCGGAGGAGGCCAGAAATAAAGATCCACCTGCTCCCAAATCCGATACGGTCACACGTGTCGATCCCTGGCCTTCTGAATTGTGGGACCGTCAGATTGCCATTAGACGGCACAAAGAGGTCGCGCCAATAGTTGTGCGGTTGGTGGTCGGGAGGAAAACGAATGGCGGAGATCGCTCGGAGGCTATTCGAGACGGATGGATCAGCGGACTGGGACACATGATGTTGGACCATTTTATTAAAAGTGTGCCGCAGTCTGGATGTGGGCCCAAGATAAACCGGAGAGACCGCAGTCTGGACGTCGGGCCATGATATACCAGAGAAGATGGGTTGGGTGGATGCATATGGAGAGAACTTGGTGAAGTCTGAAGAGTGGGTCAGGGGTAGCTCTTTTGGGTCCACGCTGCACGAGAATATATACGGATGTGGAATGATAAGGAACATCGATCGATGGCATGTGAAGTTAGCGTGGAGTAGTAGCTTAGGAGGGGTCACCCACTGGGGCCAACTAAAGTTTGCTAGAGCCTCATAAGTTGGATTTGATATCACCAATAATGACAAATAATTCACTATTAGGTTGGATTGAAGATAAGATATTATATTTGATGCACAACAGTTTATTATTATTTTGGATCGAGGTTGAAATCATTAACTATTGCTGCATTTAAAAGGAAAGATAAGAGATGGAGGAGACGGCCTCGTAAACCTAACTCGTTGACAAGCTTTCGCAACCAGAGGGGGTTCGACAGGAATTTTATTCTACATTATCATGTGCGATGAGTTAAAAGTTTTTGGTATCGTGAGCTAGATAAAATCATTGTTATTTCTAGTTGTATCATTTTGTCGAAGGGCGATAGATGTTATCATGACTTGGAATTTTTCATAAAAGGTTGTTATAATGGACTTTTAGTGTGTCACCAACAACCCATTTTGTTAAATAATCGCTCCAAGCTTATTGATATGGACGAGAGAAATATTGCTTCGAACCCACTGATCAAGTATTAACTTTAATTGGACCGACCTTGGACCCTATCCGACATGATGTATTCTACTAGATCATACCTGAGCTTGATTGGCAGACTCAATAAACATTAACTATTGATTTCGTGTGGATCATAGAATCCTGCGATCTCCAACATCAACTAAGCATGAGCAAATGGGATAGCAAACTCTTATTAGATTACGCAGAATTAGCAGATAACAAGGAGCATACCTTGCCTGATAAGGAATGGATAAAAGCCTAATTCTCTTTCTTTCTCAGGGTATTTTAGCCTCATCCTATAAATAGTGCCCCCAGGGAATTCCAAATATGCAATTACTTCTCTTTCATTCTCGGTCCTTTCCAACTATTCTAGAGTCTTGACTTAAACATCGGAGGGTTCTACCAATGATCGAGAACTTGTTTTGTAGGTTCTCCTGTCATCACTACCTAGCACTTGCCATTGTCCGTAAGCCAATCCAACTATGAGTTAGATTCTGTAGTAATAGATTTATGCTAGAGAAAATGCTAGATCCATTTTTGGAAAGGAGCAAGCATTCTATCAGCATGGCTTCATGTAAAGGAACTTCATCACATCGCTCTAATGCCACTACTTCCAGAATAGCTGAAGCCCTTATCAATGTTCAAACACTAGAATAGTAGCTAGAGGCACCGCCACCACTAGCTCAGCCGGTCATGGGAGTAAACATATATCAGTTTAACTCCCTCATCTAGCAAGTATAGAGTCTTGTTGCTGCAGTCTAGGCGATACAGTAATCCAACCGTGTAATAGAAAGCACCTTAATTGAAGTTGCCTCAACCTCACCTACGTAGCCCAAAGCAGGAAAGGCAAACTTGGCTTAGTCGATCCAAAAGTTTTGATAGAGCAAGAAGGTGATCCTGTACTCTAAAGTCTGAGAAGGGGTCTACCCTAGATTGATCTCTGTCATAATATTTTGAGGTTTGCACCATAACAAATGTGGACATGGATCAAAGGCTTTTTTACGGAATGGATCGCAGTAGAATACGAAATTCATAGAAAATAAAGGAAAACCTAGCAAAATAAATCACTACAACAAGCACAATACAAGAGATTACATGGTTCGGAGACTCCTGCTCCTACATCCACGGCCACACAAGATTAAATCTTCACTACAGAAAAGATTTATAGGAAGTTTTATAGAATGCTCACCCTAGCTCTCGAACAGGAGGAAGAAAAGAAGAAAACAAAAAATACTCCAAAAATATCTCTCACTCGAAAATAATTTTTGGTGGAAGATCTTTTGCCTCCCTACAGTTTTCTCTCTTTCTCTTTCTCTTTCTCTACCTTTTTCTCTCTTGAAAAAGGTCTTCAGGGCTTCTGTTGTGCTATATGTGTCTCTGCAGGCTGGCATCGGCGGCTCTCTGCTGTCTCTTGATATAAAGAGCCCGAAAAATAACCAAAACCTCGTCTCAGAAGTCTCTAAACTCTCAGGAAACATCTCAGGCCGTCAGATCTGAGATCAAGAGTCCAGATCGCACCAAAAATAGTGCCATATCAAGCCCTAACAGATCATATCCATCTTAGATCTTGCCAAAAATAGTGCCAGATCAAGCCCAAGCAGGTCGGATCCATCTCAACCATCCGATTAGGCGATCGGATGGTCCAAATCAATGAGAAACCCCGTGAATCATGGTGGACTGCGAGAAACCACTGGGAAAATAGTGGGAAACGGGGGGAAACGCCTAAAGGAGCTGCCGCTTCCGCCTGGGCCGAGCCCGCGCATGCCCGCGTGCACGTCGCATGGGCTTGGACCACACTCCGTGCATTTGCACACTGGGCTGGGCTGCGCACCCGCATGCTCGCGCGCCTGGGCCGGGCAGTGCGTTCGCTCACGCGCGCCCGCACGCTCGTGGGTCCGGGCCGGGCCAAACTCCTAGGCTAACCTACTACTTCTTTTCTTTTTTTTTGGTTTTTCCTTGGGCTTGGTTTTCTTGGGCTGATGGGCTTGCTGGATAAGGCTCCACGCCCAACAACTCTCTCACTTGGAGACTTAGACACCATATCAGCATCCACCTGAAAAACAAAACAAAACATCCAAAATAAAAGTTAGTATCTTGTGCGGCGCCTCCAATCAATTAGCTCCGGAGGCCAATTGAGACCATACATAGCCCCAATTTATCTGCAGTGACCATCTTTGTCAGCATATTAGCTAGATTCTTTGAGCTTTGAATTTTTTCAGTGACAGACATCCATCTTCAAGCAATACCCTTATAAAATGATATCTCAGTTGTATATGCTTCGTTCTCGCATGGAACATTGGATTCTTCGCCAGATGAATAGAACTCTGACTGTCATAGAACAGTACACTGTAGCTCTGCTCTCTACCAAGCTCCTTCAATAAATTTTGCAGCCAGATCATCTCCTTGCTAGCTTCAGTGATTGCCACATACTCTGCCTCGGTGGTGAAAAGAGCCACGATCTTCTGCTGTTGCAAGATCCAGCTTACCGCTGTCCTACCAATGGTATACACATACCCAGTCATGCTCCTCTTGTTGGCATCACCACTCAGGTCTGCATCCATATATCCCTGTCAAGTCAAACTGCCCCTCCTGTAGCATAGGCCGATATCCTTGGTACCTTTAAGATATCACAGGATTCACTTGATAGCTTCCCAGTGTTGCTTGTCGAATTTGCCATATACCTGCTCACAGCTTCCACTGTATGTGTAATGTCTGACCTCGTGCAAACCATCGCGTACATCAAGCTACCAATCGCTGAAGCATATGGAACCCTGGCCATTGTTTTCAGCTCATCATCAACCTTGGGTGATTGTTCCTTCGAAAGCTTAAAATGTGTGGCCAAAAGTGTCTTCACCGGTTTTACATCTGACATGTTAAATCTGTCCAGCACCTTTTCAATATAGCTGCTCTGAATCAACTTCAGTATGCCTGCCGCTCTATCTCTTTCGATCCTCAATCCAAGTATCTGCTTTGCTGCGCCCATGTTCTTCATTGCAAATTCTCTAGACAGCTCTCGCTTCGATCTTTCAATCTCTTACATGTCTGGCCCAGCAATTAACATATCATGAACATACAAGAGTAATATCATGAAACTGTCTTTGAGTATCTTGAAATAACAACAATGATCCTCTTGGCATCTAGAAAACCATTATTGATTATGAATCTATCAAACTTCTTGTACCATAACCTAGGGGCTTACTTTAAACCATACAAGCTTTTCCTCAGCTTGCATACTTGATCTTCTTTATCAGGGACCTCGAAGCCAACAGGCTGCTGCATATAAATGTCTTCATATATCTCACCATGCAGATAGACAGTAGTAACATCCAGTTGCTATAGGTGTAAGTCCTCCGTAGCTACAATGCTTAGAACAACTCGAATCATAGAGAGCTTGACAACAGGAGAAAATCTCGGTATAATCTATACCCTCTTTCTGTTGGAATCCTTTCACGACCAGCCTCACTTTGTACCTCTTACTGTCATCGGGTTCCTCTTTGACCTTGTAGACCCATTTGTTATGCAGTGCTTTCTTTCCATCCTGTAGTGCTGAGCTCCCACGTATTGTTCTTTATCAAGGACTGCATCTCATCCTTCATCGCCAGCTCCCACTTGACTGAATCTTCACTCTCTATGGCTTCATCAAAGCACTCGGGCTCCCCTCCATCTGTCAACAGTAGGTAATGTAGCGAGGATGAGTACCTTACACGTGGTTTCGAGATCCTTGCAGATCTTCTTAATTGAGGTGTCACTGGCTCAGGCTTAGGAACTCTTTCTCCCTTGGCACTGTCCTTCTCAATGATCTCTTCCAACTCGACTTGCTCTTTCTCCTTGTCTGCCTCTTCTGCTCTATTTAAAACACCTTGGTCCTTGTACAGGCTTCTCTCATTGAACACCACATCATTTCTCTTGATGATTTTCATGTCCTTCTCACTCCATAGCTTATAACCAAAATCATTAGTGCCATAACCAATGAAGAAGCACTTCTTCGATTTTGCATCTAGCTTGTCTCTCTTCTCAGCATTGACGTGCACATAAAAGACATAGCCGAAGACCTTCAGGTGAGATAAGTTTGCTGATTTACCCATCCACTCTTCTTCAGGGATCTTGCAATCAAGAGGGATGGAGGGACCTCTATTAATCAGGTAGGTAGCAATGCTAACTGCCTCAGCCCAAAACATCTTGAATAATCCAGTATGGAGCCTCATGCTCCTCGCTCTCTCGTTCAGGATACGGTTCATGCTCTCAGCTATCCCATTTTGTTGTGGCATATTCAGGTTAGTCTTCTCCATCTTGATCCCATTAGCTGCGCATAACTCCATGAACTCAGTACTAATGTACCCGCCTTCATTATCTGATTTTAGGCACTTGATTTTCTATCCATACTCATTTTTCATCAAGCTTTTTCACTTCCTGAAAGTGTCAAACACATTAGATTTATTCTGTAGAAAATAAATCTATACCTACCTAGTGGAATCATCGATAAATATCACATAATACTTTGAGCCTCCAAGGGATGCCATCAGAGAGGGACCCCACACATCGATGTGAACTAGCTCCAACTTTTCTGATCTTGGTGCTCTACCTATCTTGATGAAGCCGACTCTCTTCTGCTTCCCAACAACACAGTGCTCGCAGAAACCAACATCCATCATCTTCAGACCAGCTAGCTTGCCCTTCTTCTGTAATACTAGCATTCCTTTTTACCCCATGTCACCTAGACGGTAGTGCCACAACTCCGAGTCTGCCTATGCCAAAGCCACTACGTCTTTCATGTTACCAGTCATGTAGAGGGTGCCTAACTTGCTTTCATATGTTATCACCATAGCACCCTTGGCGATCTTCCAGGAGTTGCCAACAAAAGTTATGACATAACCCTCTGAGTCCAGTTGCCTGACTGAGATCAAGTTCCTATTTAAACCAGGGACATGCCTGACATTCTTCAGCTTCCATACCAACTGATTTGGCATCTTGATATGAACATCACCTCTCCCCATGATGTCCAAAGGCTTATCATCTATCAGATAAACCTTTTCGAAATTATCAGCTGTATAATTGTTAGATGTATGCCCTGAAATCCATGTTGGCTTGACACATTATAATTTTTAGGGCATTAACTTTGTACATAATTCTTCTTTATTAATAAAGGACATTAGTTTCATTTATATTGATGTATCTATGAATTGTCCATGGAGTTAATGGACAATGATACATATTCTCAAGAGTTGAGAATCTGAGACATGTGTCTTATAAATTAACTCCTAAAGGCTCCCGATTGTTGGAATATCATGAAGATGATGATTGATCCATTAAAATCGGTACACAGATTGCTTTCTTTTCTAGGTAGATGAGTCTTTGACCTATAATGTGATGATACTGGAGTTAGAGTGTAGGTAGTTGATACAGATCAAGATATTGAGCATGACCAAGTACAGGAAGTTATACGGATGACTACTCACTCGTCGATATCTTCCTGATACTGTAGTTGTGTGAATAGTTCCTTGACTTAGAGTGCCTCGGCTACTCACAATAAGGTTGCAATAGTTTGATGGTACAATCATATGGTTCCTATCCATACGGGATCTTGAGATGTTCGTTGGCTACAGTAAGTTTATTGTAGGAGCAGGGTGTTCACTTGAAGGGATCTATCAGTCTTAGTAGTAAGGTATAATCTTATGCAAGCTTAATGAGACTAAGTCCAGAAATCTATGGCCATAGTAGGGTGATAATGAAAAGGTATTTTCATTAGTATCACAATTGGACTTGAGTCAATTAGGTTAAGCATATGACTGATGGGTTTGACGAGTATCCGTAACCAACATCATGTCAAGATTTTGATAGAGGAACTGAATCACATGGTAACTATACCTAGGGGTTCCAATCTTATTCTGCTGGGTTGCCACTACATACTGCTAGGTATCACTAGTGGATTATGAGAGCCCGTTAGGATCGTTTTCGGATCGATAATCCTAATTAGGGTTGAGCTGAAATTATTTCAATCCATCGAAAGGAGTTTTGATGATGTATAATAGAGATTATAGCATGTCTCATTATCAGACAGGATAGGACCTGAGGGGTCACACATATTAGGAGCTCAAGTAACCAATCAGCAAATCAATTTGACCTAATTATAAATATTACAATTAATTAGTTATGGATTAATTGCTAATTAAATTAAATTAGATTTAATTTAATTGAGTTGACTCAACTAATTAATCCTAATTGAGTCCGGTCAATGTCCGCTTCGAAAGGGTTCGATCGGATTTAAAATCGACTTCAGTTTGACTATAAAATCATCACATTTAGACCATGACCTAGAGTCCAGTTAGACTGGGACTCTCTCTTTTTGTCTCCCCTTCCCTCCATACGCCAAAGGGTGGGTCCCATTTATTTTGTGTGGCAAATAGTGGGATGTGAAAATAATAGGTGCTGATTTAGTTTAGGCATGGAGAAATAAAAGAGGAGGAAGAGTCCTTCTCTTCTACTTCCCTTAAAAATCTAAACTAGATAAGTTCAAACTCCTTTTATTTTGGAGTGGAGAATTTTTGTAAGACAATAACTGAGAGGTTTATCCTTATTTTGGCATGGGGAATATTTGTACAACAAAAGGAGGGCCCATATATGGATTTGGCATGGAGAAATTAAGAGAGGAAAGAGTCCTCTTTCACTCCTCTTAATTTTCAACCGGTTGAAATTGAAACACCGGTGTTTTAGTCTAAAGGGATGGGAGAACTTGAATTTAAAATAGAGGAGAAGTGGCCGACCACTAGAAAAAAAAATTACCGTGAATATTTTTGGGTGTCTTTCTTCTCTTGGCTGAGAACACCTGAGATTCTCTCTCCTAGCTCCAAGTTCTGCTCTTCTCCCTTTTTATGATTCTTTCTTCCTTCTGAGAGATTGAAAGAGCTGTTCTACAAAAAAAAGAAAAGAGAAAAGGGTCCAAAGGTCTTGCATAGTCTGATTTGCAAAACAAAAGTCAAAAGCCGGTCCGGATTCGGATTAGCACAGTTTTTAAAGCATGCGATTTACTGAAAAAGGAGAGGGCTGCAAGGATCTAGTAGTTTGGTGCCCTCTATGACTCGGTAGTAAGATCTTTGTGTGGATACCAGTAGAGGCCGGATGATTGCACGGCTCCGACAGAATCCCGATTTTTCAGTAGCGAATCTGCACGTCTTTCAGAGCATGCCCGGATAGCGATCTAGGTAAGTATTTTATGCTTAAAATAATTTTGTTTTAGATCTAATATTTTTTTCATATGTTGCAGCGTGTTAGGAATTTATGATAAACAAATTAGATTTATTTATGAATTGCATGATTAGATATGAATTATTTTTATATCTACTTCCGCTGTGATATGCTATTGATGCCTATTCGATTGCAATTTTTCTATTCCTGGAAGAATTCCAATAATAATTTTTTATGCATTCCATCTGTGAGGTAGAGTGAAACGAAGTACCAAAGTCTAGGATCCATGACTCTATTGGACTATCCACACTGAGAAACAAAACCTCCTCAGTATTCTCAATCGCTGCATTGACTGACTCTCCCTTCTATCTTTATTCTTCCTCACCTAGTAATTTTTCCTGGTGTGCCCCTTCTTACCGCAATTCCAATAGACATCACTCCTAGGTCTTGACTGGCTCCTCTGCTTGGATTTGGATCTCTCGTAGTTATTGCTATGCTATGTAGTCCTCCCTCTGCCTATTTGAATCGTCAAGGTAGATCTAGAGCTCCCACTGGTTTCTTTTGTCCTGATATCTTCACTGAGATTCAGGTTCCGGACCTTTTCAAATTTTAACTTATTTGATCCGCAAGAACTGCTAACAGCTGTCACAGTTGCATCCCAGCTCTCGGGCAAAGATGATAAGAGGATCAAAGCACGGATTTCATCCTTAAAACTGATGTCGATAGAATTTAACTGACCGGTAATCAAATTGAACTCATTGATGTGATTCATGACAGACGCACCTTCGCTCATCTTCAGATTGAACAGACATACATAAGATAAACTTTGTTGGAGACCGAAAGCTTCTCATACATGTCACATAGAGCCTTCATCAAACCTGCTATTGTCTTCTCCTCTAGAATGTTGAACGTAATATTCTTGGCCAACGTCAGCCGAATAACGTCAAACCTGTCGATTTTAACTTTTCCTTCGTCTCCTGCCATTGCTCCCACTAAAATCGGTGCTCTGATACCAGTTGTTGCAGAATGGATCATAGTGAAATACAAAATTCATAGAAAAGAAAGGAAAACCTATCAAAATAAATCACTGCAACAAGCATAACACAAGGGATTACGTGGTTCGGAGACTATTACTCCTACATCCACGGCCTCACAAGATCAAATCTTCACTATAGAAAAGATTTACAGGAAGTTTTACATGATGCTTACCCCAACTCTCGAACAGGAGGAAGTAAAGAAGAAAATAAAAAATACTCAAAAAATATCTCTCATCCAGAAATATTTTTGGTGGAAGATCTCTTGCCTCCTTACAGTTTTCTCTCTTTCTCTCTCTCTCTCTCTCTTTCTCTACCTTTTTTTCTCTTGGAAAAGGCCTTCAGGGCTTCTGTCGTGCTCTCTGTGTCTCTTCAAGCTAGCATCGGCTGCTCTCTACTATCTCTTGATATAAAGAGCCCAAAAAATAACCAAAATCTCATCTCAGAAGTCCCTAAACTCTCAGGTTGTCAAATTTGAGATCAAGAGTCTAGATCAAGCCCAAATAGGTCAGATCCATCTCAGCCATCCGATTAAGTGATTAGATGGTCCGAATCAACGAGAAACCCCATGAACTACGATGGACCGTGAGAAACCACTGGGAAAACTAGTAGGAAATGTGGGGAACGCCCAGAGGAGCTGCTGCTTCCACCTGGGCTGAGCCTGCGTGCGCTCACGCATGTGTCATGTAGGCTTGGGCTGTGCTCCGCGTGCCCACGCTCGCTCACATGCACGTGGGTTCGGGCTAGGCCGAACTCCTGGGCCGGCTTGTTGCTTCTTTTCTTTTTTTTTTTCGATTTTTCCTTGGGCTTGGTTTTCTTAGGGTGATGGGCTTGCTGGATAAGGCTCCACGCCCAACAGGCTTGAGGAGATGAATTGGTAGATTAAGGTGCCGTGCAACCAGGCTTCGATCCAGAATGATGGGCTAAACTTCAACACCAACCCATCCTTCACCACCAAAATAATGTAGAAGCCAGCCCCCAACCATTTCAAGATG
Organism: Areca catechu; assembly: GCA_021397845.1. Classification (NCBI taxonomy): domain Eukaryota; kingdom Viridiplantae; phylum Streptophyta; class Magnoliopsida; order Arecales; family Arecaceae; genus Areca; species Areca catechu. The sequence continues at coordinate 73,904,598 of CM038050.1, forward strand.
CCCCTGCTAGAGGCTTATGATGGCTCAATTGACCTGGTAGATCATGTGAAAAGCTTCAAGGCTTTGATGTTTCTTCACGGAGCCATTGACATGATTATGTGCCAAGCTTTCCCCTCCACCTTAAAAAGGATAGCTTGGTATTGGTATTTAAGTATGAAGTTGAACTTGATTCACTCATTTGACCAACTTAGCCATTTGTTTGTAGCACACTTTGTAAGTAGTTGAAGGCAATGCTATGGATATGATCCTTTCATCAATATTAAGTAGAGGGAAGGAGAATCTATTGCCTAAATTGACAACCCAAGAGTAGAGGTGAATTAGATTTTCAAAAAAATTAAGCATGTATGTATATTTTGAAATCTTTAAGTTAGTGGCAAAGTATAGTATGAGTTAAGCTAGATACAAAGCTAGAGAGAATATAAAGTACATATATAAATAAAAAAGATTTATAGTGGTTCGGTGTAATCTCGGCACCTACATTCACTCTCTAAGGTCCACTCGAGTATTTCCACTAATTTCCTCAAGAATATGAACAAATTATTTTTCAGGTTCACAATCCAAAATCTAATACATATTTATTTTAATACGAGCTCACAAACAAACCTATTTGCTTTTACCATAATAGCTAATCAAATTCTCACAACCTTGCTAAGGTTACAAACACACTCCTCAAGTTTTAGATCTCACTAAAACTTGAAACAAAATTAGCAACAAAAAGAAAACTTCTCAAAAGTAGGTTGTTGTCATTGAAACTTGACAAATGATTACTTGGATGTTTTAATGATTGCTCTTTAATTTTCTTCTGATTACTCACTTAATGCTTCAAGAGAAGTAGATGGAAAATAATTGAGCTTTCTCTTGAATGTCAATGAATATTGGAGGTTATCTCTCTTTTTCAAAATATTCTTTAATAATCCTTATCAATTTGAACTTAATCCTTTCTTTTATAGTGTTTTCCATGTTTTTCCATTAGTTTAGAAATCCATTTAACCATTTCTACCATTGGGATTTAATAAATAACCATTAAAAAAAGTTTTGGACAAAAAAAGGATAGCTATAGAACTAGCCATTTGAATCTATCAATAGCCTATGGTTGGCTCATCTATCAAGAGTTGGCTTATTTTAAAATTTCAACCTTCTATTTTTTATGAGAAAATTAACTTTTTTTCATAGGAGCCGACTCTTTTGTATGTTTTGAAATTTTGACCTTCTGTTTTTTCACAAGATTCGACTCCTCTGCTATAGAGGCATTCAAAATACTTCAATAACTTCTCGAAATACTTCAAACACTTCTCTAACTTTTTTGAAATGCTTCCAATACTTGTCCAACATTAAGATTTATCTCTTTAATGCTTCTTATCTTTTCCTTAAGATCATATTATCAATAAGCCAAAACATGTATAATTTTGCTTGAAAATCTTTTGACCTAGCTTTTTAAAAAAGATTTCTTCCTTAATTTAATGTGTCTTTATGAGCACTTGAGAGATCCTATATTTATTCTTGAAATACACAAGAGTATCATTTGTATTTAAAGTTTTGTTATTATCAAAATTAATTTTTAAATCAACAATCTCTTCATTTTTGATGATAACAAAACTTTGAATATATGCAAGATAAAGAATAGTATATTAAGATGATTTATATATAATTATTAAATATGAAGTAAATAAATAGATGCATTGAGCATGATAGATGGGATTCTGTACCAGCTGTAGGGCACTCTGATTATCACTATGTAGCATTAGCATGTCCTGTTTCACCCTTATTTCTTAGATGAGCCTCCTCAACCACAATGCCTCCTTCGTAGCCTCTATATAGCCTATATACTCAGTCTCTGTAGTAGACAAGGCTATAATAGGTTGAAGGATCGATCTCCATGACACCAGTCCACAATTCATGCTAAAGATGTAACCTATGATAGATCTCCTCGTATCCTGATCCCCTGCATAGTTTGTATCCACGAACCCTTCCAACTGACCTGTAGCTCCATCTACCTCTATAGAGTGTTCCACAGGTCCTCTTGGCTACCCAAAAGTCAGTCCAAGTCTCCTGGTCCTTTGCAAGTATCAAAGTATCCACTTCAATGCTTGTCAATGTACCATGCCTGGGTTAGCCATGTACCTGCTAACCTGGCTAATAGTATATGCTATGTTAGGCATGCAATACACCATCATGTACATGATGCTCTCTACTGCATTGGCATATGGGACTCTATCTATATATTTCCTTTCGTCCTTTATCTATGAGCACTATAGCTTTGAAAGGGATATGTAGCCTGGCAAATGTGTTCATACTAATTTAGCCTTACACATCCCAAACCTTTCCAACACCTTTTATATGTACCCTCCCTAAGATATATAGAGGATATCCATGCTCCTATCCCTAAAAATCTCCATTCCAAGGATTTTGTTTACTAGCTCCAAATCTTTCATCTCAAACTCTTTTGATAATGCTTTCTTCAATCTCTGCACTATCTTGATACTCCTACTAGCTATTAGCATGCTGTCTATATACAATAGCAAATACAAAGCATTATCCTCCTCCACATCATGAACATATGTGCAGCTATTATGCTCACACCTCTAAAACCTAAGGCTAGATACAAAGGCATCGAATCTTTTGTGAGGGGATTATTTTAACCCATACAGAGATTTCTACAGTAAGCATACCTTCTCCTCCTATCCAATCTCCATGAACCCTTCTACTACCTCATGTAGATTTGCTCCTCAATACTCCCACATAAACATATTGTCTTGATATCCATCTAGTCCAACTCCATGTCATAGACTGCCACCAAAGATAGTAATACTCTGATTGAAGCATGTCTTACCAAAGGAGAGAATATCTATATATAATCTATGCATTTCTTTTGTGAGTACCCCTTTACTATCAATCTAACCTTGTATCTGACTTCATCTTGCTCTGAAAGTGCCTCTTTCCATGTGAACACCCACTTTGAGTCAATAGGTCGAGCACCTTTTGGTAGATCCACCAACTACCATGTCTTGTACTTTTCTAGAGACTCCATATCTTCCATCATGAAATGCATCCATGAGTCCCTATCATAACTCTCCGTGGCCTCCTTATAGTTTTCAAGATCTCTATTGGTAGTGATGAGAGCATAGGAAGTGGTCTCATTAATGCCATATCCAATTGGCTTCATGATGGAATACTTTGGCTTGTGCAGTGCCACTCCCCTGGAACTCTGTACCAAGTCTGGAGTATATGACTTTGACTGCACCTCCACTTTAATAGCTAGCTTATCCCTTAGAACCTCCACTTCTAGGAGAACATATCTGCCCAACTCTACCTCAAACTGTACTTGTCTTGAAGTAAAAGCTCCTGATACTATTGAGTTCTGAATCTGCCCACTACTGCCTTGTATTGCCTTCCTAGTTCTATCTGCAATTGCCCATGCTTTCAAGATGCTATACTCATCAAATATCACATCTCTTTTTACTGTGGTCTTTTGGGATTGAGGATCCCATAGCAAGTGTCCCTTGACCCCCAAAGGATAACCAATAAATGCAAGCTTTTGAGACTTTGGATCCAGCTTACTTATTTTGATTGTTTCAATATAAGTGTGTTACTCAGGTGGCTATCCAAGAGGGGGGTGAATTAGGTCTTTTAAAAAATTGAAGGCAAGTAATGTGCAATTCAAAATCCTTTGCAAGTGGTAGGTGCTGTGATAGAATTATAAAATGCATAAACTAAATAGAGACAAGAAAGCACAACACAAACACACCAAATTTATAGTGGTTCGGAGCAACCCAGCTCCTACATCCACTATCCAAGATACCACTTAGAATTTTCACTATATTCACACCCGAATACAGTAGGATTGTTTTACAGGATCACAATCTAAAACCTCTATACTTTGGTTTTACGGGATCACCAAAGAAAATCCAACACCCTTTGGTTTTAACAGGCTCACCAAAGAAATCCAACTTGGTTTTTACAGGATCACCAAGAACCTAACCCTTAGTTTTAATAAGGCTCACCAAAAATCTATTTGATTTTTCAACCGGGCTCACCAATAACCTAACAATTCAAAGATTGAATTAAAAATAAATGCAACAAGAATGACAAACTCAATTTGTCGGATAGTTGCGATGCAGCTTGTTGGAAGTCCACTTGAATGCACTTAAATAAGATTTAATGACTTCAGTGGCTTCTTTCCAAAGTTGCTTCAAGCTTCAGATTGGAGTTGGTGAAGACTTGAAAGCTTGACTTGAATGCTCTTGTGCTCTTTTGCTGTTGGTAGGTAGGATATTCAATGAAGCTCTCTTCTTTGAAGAACTCTCTAATTTATTGCTTCAAGGAAGTTCAAATCCTTTAAATTTAAAGTCTTCCATCATCCCAATGCAGTTCTAGCTATTGTAGACCATTGGAAAATAATTTTTGACCGTTGGAGCACTTTTTAGCATTCAAAAATAAATTCTGGAACTAGCCGATGGATACCTGAAAGTGGCATTCGAGTCAACTCGGATTCCTTCGAGTCGGCTCGGATCCTTCGAGTCGCCAAATCTTCAATGCAGTCGGCTCTTTATCTCAAGGCGCAAAACATCACTCTAGACGAGTCGGCTCTTTATAGCTCGGGTCGGCTCGAACTTGAATCATGAAAATCTTGAACTCGAGGAGTCAGCACTTTTCAGCTTGAGTCGGCTCTTCTTCTCAGGTTCGAAAAACCTCACTCTGGAAGAGTCAGCTCGATGCAGTTCGGGTCGGCTCACTTTCTCAGGCTTTCAGAATTAGGTATGGCAGAGTCGGCTCTCTTTGGTTCAGGTCGGCTCGCCTGGCTGTTCTCAGAAATCTTCAGAAAATGGACTCTGGAGGAGTCAGCTCGGATTGCTATGTTCCAGAATCCTTGCTGCGTGCTAATAATCAGAGTCGGCTCTTCATTACTTGGGGTCGGCTCGAGTATCTTTTTCAAGATTTTCATAATTGAACTTAAAGAAAACTCTCACAAACTCTTTTACAATTTCACACAAACCAGCTCAAACTAAAAATCATGGCATACACACTCATAGAAGTAACCCTTTTAATTATTTTTTTCTTAGCATTTTGATTGGGTTCTTCTTTACAAAAATATTTACAACACAACTCAACCAAGAAAACAGAAGTGTAGTAGTTGAAGTTTGAATATGTTATTCATCCTACAAAAACTTGTCAAACACTTAAAGAGTTGTCATAAATAAATGTACATGCTTCAATGTTTGGTTATCATCAAAATCGCTTATGAGGTCAACAATCTCCCCCTTTTTGATGATGACAAAACACTAGGCATGAAAAATCCATATAAAACTTTACAATTGCTTGTTTAATAATATTTGCAAAAGTATATGAACAAGTAGAGCAAATTGACTTCAGTTAGTGCCAAACAATGAGAGGAGAATTAGGGCTTAGAGAGATAATCTCCCCCTCAATAAAATACTCCATGTTTTGGCAAACTCTTCATTTAATTTTACATTTTAAAGCTCAAAAGCTTTGATCAACAGAGCTAACAAATGTTGAAGTGTAAAACATTATATATCAGAGTCATTATGTATCAGAGTTTGTAAAAACAATTACAATTCAGGCTTTAAACATTATAAGTCAGAACTTAAAGGATTAGAGCTTGAAATATCAATACATGTTCATTTCAAGTATCAAAGCAAATATGTAGCAAATATGTATCGAAGCTTTGAAGTATCAATGTTTTATCTTTTTCATGCAATACTTTCTCTCCCCCTTTTTGTCAGTCAATCAAAAGGGTTAATAAAGAATTAAGCTCAGAATTTAAAATAGATTGAGAAAGTATTTAAAATTATTTGAGATAATTTCACTTTCTCATATTTATCTTGAAATTCTAATTAAAATATTAATCATTGTAAGAGCAATCAAATATTCAATTCATAAAGAAATTGAAGAATTTGTTAGACAAAAGATGTACTTTCATTTCATTTCAAAAGTTTAGTACAAAGTACAAAAAGGTAATAGACTTAGTCACTGTCTATGTCTACATTAGGTTTTGAGGAAGTTTGGCCAGGGATTTGAATTCCAGGAGGAGAGAAGCAATAGGATCAATGAATTGTGAAATATCATGAGATCCAGGTGTTCTGATGTGTGGAGCAGGTTGTCTTGGATGGCCTGAGTGACTAGGAAAGGATCTAGAGGGAGTCTTGAGAGTAGCTAGGATATCTTCAATCTTGCCCATCATTTTCCACAGAAAGCTACTCATTGACTTCAATTCGGCTTCAACTTTCTTTACACTTCTAGAAGCAGCCAAGTCTTCCATTCCTTCTTTGATTACTGCCATTTCTTTTTGTAGTGTAAGCATTTCTAAAGCTTGAACATTGGCAAATGCTTCGACTGAACCTCTTAATCTCCCAAATTCACTTCTAATTATACCAATACCTTTGGTATAATCTTCCTCCATCCTTTTTCCTGCTTCAAGTGATCCCATTCTGACCCTCAAGTTATCTATCTCAGTTCTGTAGGCTTCAAGTATTTGAGTGACTGAGCTTTTGATAGATCTGAACTTGATGTAATCAACTAAAGGATCGGCTGGACATCTGTCACAGTTGTACTAGCTGTACTAGTTGCTGGAGCTTTGGAGGTTTCAATATTTTCAATTCTTCCTTTTAGATCATTTATTTATTCTCCAAACTGGGTTAGCCTATCATCGACTGATTTTTGAAATACTCCAAACATTTCACCCATAGAAGACTTAACGGATTCAGTTATACTGTTCATTTGTCGTGCCAAGAAGTCTTGTATCATTGAAGTGTTCATAGTAGGAGCAGTAGCAGCTTGATCATGACTTGGAATGTTTGTAGCCTGATTAAAGGTAGGTGTGCTGTATGGCATGTCAGGCAAGTCAAGGATAAAAATATCTGAAAAAGAAGTATCAAAGTCCATCTAGATAGGGGATTCCTGCTGTGGCTGTGACTCAGGGATGTGCATTGTGTGCCTTCACAAGCCACTTCTTCTATTTGTTCTTGGACTTCTTCAGTCTCTTCAAATATAGGAGTATCAGTTTTCTTCTTCCGGGTACAATCTGTTAGCAAGTATCCCATTCTCTAAAGGGTCTTGGTTGTATATGTATCAGTGTGAAGTAATGCCTTACTGTCTTCTCCTGTCAAGTCTAAACTTGCTCTTTGAAAGAAGATTGAAAGAATCATTCCATATGGAAAGCAGGCTTTAACTTTCCTAATTGCCTCCTTTATTTGGCTAATCATAATTATAGGCAAATTAATCTTTTCTCCATTAATTAAGAGCTCCATAAAACATAAATCTCTTTCACTTACCCAGTCAAATCGACCTGTTCTAGGTAAGAAGATTCGGCTAATAAAGTTATGTAGGAGTCTCATCTCAATGGACAACATGTTTGCTTTGAGAATCCCAATCTCATTTACCTCAGCTCTTTCCAAAACTGTCTACAACACCTTGGTTCTATCCTTTAGTACAAGATATTCTGTGCCTTCAAAAGGCATTTCCAAAACACTTCCTAGGATTTCAGCAGTGATAATTATCCTCTTTACTTTAACTGAGGACTTAATGAAATTTTTCTCAAACCTCAAGTTTTCATTGAATATTCTTACTAGGTTTGGATAGGTCTTAATATCTAGTGAACACAAATTCCTCCAACCTTAGTTCTCAATAAGATCCCCAATCACAAAACTAATTTTCCTTAAATATTCGAACAAAATACGTCGGCCGGTAGTGATTGGTCGCATACCTAGGAACATTTGGAGCCTTGGTGAAATAGGGCTTCCTTCTTCTTCAGGCTGTGGTTCATTCCAGGAGACATTATCTTCTCAGAATTTTGTTCTTCATTCTTGTGGAGCCGCATCACCAATTCTCCCATCTTTCTTTCCAATTACTCTCCTTGGTGCCATTGTGCAAGGGAATTGAGTTTAGAAGAGGTTTATGGAAGTTTAGAGAAGTTTGGAAAGTTTCTTGGAGGGAATGGAATAGGGTTTAGGAGTAAGAATGGTAAAAACAAAACCTTATGGCTCGAATCTAAAAAAGAGATGGCTTGACATCTGAGCCGGCTTGACCAACAGTTCATCTACTCGAGTCGGCTCGAGCAGAGGGAGATAAAAAAAATAATTTTTGTATTTTAATCAAGGCTCATAAAATTTTGGGATTTGGATCAAATGGTTATCTAGATACATTATCCTTAAGACTCTGGAGGTGGTTCTAGATAGGATCATATAATCCTAGTTCATTTCTAATCATTGCAAACCTAACTAAATTCAATGGTTTGGTAAAGATATCAGTAAGTTGGTTTTCAGTTGACACATATTCAAGAGTGATATCATTAATCAAGACATGTTCTCTTATAAAGTGGTGCTTAATTTCAATGTGTCTTTCTATCAATTTTGCAACCAGCATAGTCAGCATCAGAAAAAACTAATTAAACTCAAGGATGATTCTTTAGAATAACAAAGACCTAAGTTACTTGTACCTTTCAAGTATTTGAGAATTCTTTAAATAGCAAGCATACGTGTTTCTTTAGGATTACCTTGAAATCTAGCATAGACACATACATTGTACAAGATATCAAGCCTACTGGCTGTCAAATATAAAAGGGATTCGAACATACCTTTATATAACTTTTGGTCAACATTAGATCCACTTTCATCTTTGTCCAGTCTTCAGGTAGGATTTATGGATGTGCTAGCCTCTTACTTGTTTTCATGCCAAATTACTTGATTAATTCCTTAATGTACTTGGCTTGGCTTATAAAGATTCCTTCCTTCATTTGTTTGACTTGTAATCCAAGGAAGTAGTTGAGCTTACCCATAAAGCTTATTTCAAACTCAACCTGCATTAGCTCAGTAAATTATTCATGAAAACTTTCATTAGTTGTATTAAAGATAATATCATCAATGTATATTTGTACAGCTGACATGTCATTAAAAAGAATTTTGTCAACATTTTCTCTTTTGAAATCATCTTCAAGTAAAAACATGCTCAATTTACCATACCAGGCCCTAGGTGTTTGTTTCAAATTATATAAAGCTTTATTTAACTTAAACACATGATTCGCAAAAAAAACATGATTTTCAAAACTTAGTGGATGTTCTACAAAAACTTGTTCAGAAATAAATCCATTTAGAAAAGCACTTTTGATATTTATTTGAAAGAGTTTAAAATTCATGCAGCAAGCAAATACAAGAAGTAATCTAAAGGTCTCAGGTCTTGCTATAGGTGCATAAGTTTCATCAAAACCAATATCTTCTTCTTGATTGAATTCATTTGCTACCAACCTTGCTTTACTTCTAATTACTTTACCATTTTCATCTAGTGTATTCCTATAGACCCATTTGGTTTCTATTATAGAATGGTCTGTAGGTCTACTAACTAGTGTCCAAACATTGTTCTTTTCAAACTGGTTTAATTCGAGAGACAAAGGCCAGGTAGTCATGTACATCTCTATGTGCTGACCTAGTCCTAACACCATGAGAAGGATCACCGGTGATTAAATCTTTGGGATGTGAAGTTACATACCTGCATTCCTTTGGTAAATCAGCATGATCCTTGCTTACCATTTTACTTCCATCTTGCGTTGGCTTGTCTTGAATGTTTAGATCATTCATTTCCTTTTGTAGTGTATCTGCATCATTATCTATGCACTCATCTTTTCTAGATAGTGAGGGATTAGCTTCATCAAAGACAACATGAATTGACTCTTCTACAGTAGGAGTCCTCTTGTTAAACACTCTATATACTTTGCTATGTAATGAATAACCAAGGAATATAGATTCATCAGATTTTGCATCAAACTTTCCTAGATTATCCTTACCATTATTTAACACAAAGCATTTACACCCAAAAACATAAAAATAATCACTATTTGATTTTCTTCCATTCCAAAGCTCATAGGGGGTTTTCTTTGAAATTGGTCGTATCAAAACTTGGTTTAGTATATAACAGGCAGTGTTCACGGCTTCTGCCCAAAAGTACCTTGGAAGATTACCTTCACATAACATCATTCTAGCCATCTCTTCCAAAGTCCTATTCTTTCTCTCTACAACACCATTTTGTTGTGGTATTCTAGGAGCGGAGAAGTTGTGATCAATGTCGTGCTCAGTGCAATATTTATCGAAGAATTGATTTTGAAATTCAGTTCCATGATCACTTCTAATAGAGATAATAGAAAGATTTTTCTCATTTGAAGCATTTTTATGAAATTTTCGAAATACATCAAAAGTTTCATCTTTATGTGCAATAAATAATATCCATGTGAATCTAGAAAAGTCATCTACAATCACAAGGCCATATTTCATACCTCCTAGGCTTGTGGTCCTAGTTAGTCCAAATAAGTTCATGTGAAGTAGCTCAAGAGGTCTAGTCGTTGAAATAACATTTTTCGATTTAAAACTCTTCCTAGTTTGTTTGCCTAATTGACAAGCATCACATACATAATTAAAATCAACTTTGAAATGAGGCAAACATCTAATTAGATTCTTTGAGATTAATTTGGCAAAAGTATGTATGCTAGCATGACCTAATCATCTATGCCATAATAAACATGACTCCTTAGCCTTAGCATTCATTGCTACTAAACTGGAACTACTAAACATGGCTAGATCATTTATATCTACCACATAAATTTTTCTGAGTCTATGACCAATAAATTTGTTGCTAGAGTCAATAGAGTTAGTTACTATACACATAGATGATTCAAAGATAACTTTGAAGCCTATCACACAATTGACTAATACTTAATAAATTATGCTTCAATTTATCTACTAGAAACACATCTTCAATAGAAGTACAGGGGGTTATTTTAATCTTACCGATTTCGATTATTCTTCCCTTGCCATTATCTCCGAAAGTAACCGATCCTCCTTTCATTTATAGAATGATAAATTGATCCTTGTCACCCGTCATATGCCTTGAACAGCCACTGTCAAGATACCATCTTTTCTTTGATTTTTGGACTGCAAGATAATCCTACAAAACAATCAAGGAGTGATTTTAGGTACCCAAGCTAACTTGTGTCCTTTTGGGTTAGCAACATTGGTTCTCTTTGGAATCCAAATGGTTCTATATTTCAATGCACTACTCATGGAATTTTTCAAGAAATTGCATTGATAAGATTTATGCCCAAATCTATGACATGCATAACAAATAATTTTGTCATTTTTGAATGATGCATGCTTCGAAGCTATAACAGATGCAGAAACAGGAATACTTGATTTGAAGGATTTTTGCATAGTATTCTTAGGAATATATTTCAAGCCATTTGAAATTGATTTCGATGGAAAACCTTTTTCAAATTTAGCATTTACAACTGAAACCTCTGAAGACACAAATTTTGTTACTGAAATTCCTTTAGCATTTATAGCATTAAATCCAATTCCAGCTTTATTTTTTGAGTCTTTTTGTTCTTTCAAAATTAGCTCACGCTTATTTGAATTCAAGGTCAACTTTTCTACTAAAGGCTTAAGCTTTTCAACCTCCTTTTTCAAATCAAAATTTTAGACAATTAAAATATTGTTTGTCTCATATAAAATAGTTTTTTCATTGTTCAAGACTATAACATTTTCAGAAAGGTTATTTAATTTTCTTTGCAAAATGTTATTCTTTTCAAAAACTTCATCCTTGTCTTTTAATAAAACATCATTTTATTTCTTTAAGGACTTAATTTTAACCTCAGCTTTCTTAAAATCAATGAGTAAATCATGAAATGCAGAATTCAGTTCATCATATGTAAATTCAGTTTGAAGCTCAGGGGATGATACGACATTTTCGAGACCCATCAAGCAAAGATTCGCAGATTTTGAAGCCTCTTCTTCTTCATTTGATAAAGATGCTTCGCTGTCGCTCCACGTCACTACCATTGCTTTCTTTTTCTTTTTCTTAAATCCCTTTTTCAATAAAGGACAATCTGGTCTGATGTGCCCTGGCTTTTTGCACTCATAACATGTGGGCACTTCTTTTTCTTTCTCTTTTTCCTTATTCTTCTCCTTACTGAACTCTTTGTTCTTGTGGAATTTTTGAAAATATCTTCCTTTCTTTCTTCCCAAGAACTTTCTGAACTTTCTGACGACCATGGCAACATCTTCATCTTCCATGTTGCTTTCAGTAGAGGAGCTTTCTTCTTCTGATTCTTCATCCCTTTTAGAATCTATAGCAGCTTTAAAGGCGATCGATTTCCTTTTCTTTTGATCATCTTCAGTTCGGTGCTGCATGATCAGTTCATGGGTGATGAGAGATCCCAGCAGTTCATCCAGCAATAAGGTATTCAAATCTTTTGCTTCCTGGATGGCAGTCACTTTCGGATCCCACTTATTTGGAAGAGATTTTAGAATCTTCTGCACTAGATCTGCATTAGTGTATACCCTGCTAAGACTTTTTAAGCCGTTAATAATATTAGTGAAATGTGAAAACATGGCAGAGATTGTTTCATTTGGTTCCATCATAAATAATTCATAATTATGTACAAGAAGATTAATTTTAGAAGACTTCACTTGTGAAGTTCCTTCATGGGTCACTTCGAGTTTATCCCAAATTTCCTTTGCCGAAGAGCAAATTGAAATTCAATTAAACTCATTACTATCCAAAGCACAGTATAACAAGTTCATGGCTTTGGCATTTAACTCTCCCATCTTTATGTCGTGTTCGTCCCAATCCTCTTCAGGTTTAGGAACATTCACTCCATCAATTTTAATCATGGGGATATAAGAACCTTTTAGAATGACCTTCCATAACTGAAAATCAACTGCTTGAATATAGATATTCATTCTAGCTTTCCAATATGCATAATTTTTGCCAGTGAAGAGTGGAGGTCTATTAGTTGATTGGCCTTCTGTCAAGGACGTACTCATTGGATGAGCCATCAATCTTTACTCTAATGTATTCAAAGACTCTACTCTGATACCAGTTGTTGCCCAGGTGGCTATCCAAGAGAGGGGGTGAATTAGGTCTTTTAAAAAATTGAATGCAAGTAATGTGCAATTCAAAATCCTTTGCAAGTGGTAGGTGCTGTGATAGAATTATAAAATGTAGAAGCTAAACAGAGACAAGAAAGCACAACACAAACACACCAAATTTATAGTGGTTCGGAGCAACCCAGCTCCTACGTCCACTATCCAAGATACCACTTGGAATTTCCACTATATTCATATCCGAATACAGTAAGATTGTTTTACAAGATCACAATCCAAAATCTCTACACTTTGGTTTTACGGGATCACCAAAGAAAACCCAACACCCTTTGATTTTAACAGGCTCACCAAAGAAACCTAACTTGGTTTTCACAGGATCACCAAGAGCCTAACCCTTGGTTTTAATAAGGCTCACCAAAAACCTATTTGGTTTTTCAACCGGGCTCACCAATAATCCAACAATTCAAATATTGAATTGAAAATAAATACAATAAGAATGACAAACTCAATTTGTTGGATAGTTGCCGGTGCAGCTTGTTGGAAGTCCACTTGAATGCACTTGAATAAGCTTTAATGACTTCAGTGGCTTCTTTCCAAAGTTGCTTCAAGCTTCATATTAGAGTTGGTGAAGACTTGAATGCTCTTGTGCTCTTTTGCTATTGGTAGGTAGGATATTCAATGAAGCACTCTTCTTTGAAGAACTCTCTAATTCATTGCTTCAAAGAAGTTCAAATCCTTCAAATTTAAAGTCTTCCATCATCCCAAAGCAGTTCTAGTCGTTGTAGACTGTTGGGGAATGATTTTTGACCGTTGGAGCACTTTTTAGCATTCAAAAATAAATTCTAGAACTAGCCGTTGGATACTTGAAAGAGGCATTCGAGTTGACTCGGATTCTTTTGAGTCAGCTCGGATCCTTCGAGTTGATGGGTCGAGTCACCAAATCTTCAATGCAATTGGCTCTTTATCTCAGGGCACAAAACATCACTCTAGACGAGTCGGCTTTTTGTAGCTCGGGTCGGCTCGAACTTGAATATTGAAAATCTTGAACTCGAGGAGTCGGCTCTTTTTAGCTTGGGTCGGCTCTTCTTCTTAGGTTCGAAAAACCTCACTCTGGAAGAGTCGGCTCGATGCAGTTCGGGTCGACTCGCTTTCTCGGGCTTTCAGAATTAGGTCTGGTAGAGTCTGCTTTTTTTGGTTCGGGTCGGCTTGCCTGAATGTTCTCAGAAATCTTCAAGAAATGGACTTTGGAGGAGTCGGCTCGCTTTCCATCGAGTCGGCTTGGATTGCTATATTCCATAATCCTTGCTACATGCCAGTAATCAGAGTCGGCTCTTCATTACTTGGGGTCTGCTCAAGTGTCTTCTTCAGGATTTTCATAATTGAACTTAAAGAAAATTCTCACCAACTCTTTTACAATTAATTTCATACAAACCAACTCAAACTAAATATCATGGCACACACACTCACAGAAGTAACCCTTTTAATTATTTTTTCTTAGCATTTTGATTGGGTTCTTCTTTACAAAAATATTTACAACACAACTCAACCAAGAAAATAGAAGTGTAGGAGTTGAAGTTTGAACATGTTATTCATCCTACAAAAACTTGTCAAACACTTGAAGAGTTGTCAGAAATAAATGTACATGCTCCAATGTTTGGTTATCATCAAAATCACTTATGGGGTCAACAAAGTGTAAGCAGTGCAACCGAAGACCTTAAGGTGGCCGAGTTTTACCTACTTCTCGATCAAGAGCTCCTCTAGAATGTCACCATTGAGCTTCCTATGAGGAGATCCATTTACAAGGAAACATACAAAGATTAGTGCATCACCTCAAAATGACTTTGGTAGTGATCCTTGCAGTCTCAAAGCTCTAGCTTTCTCCATGAGTGTGCAATTTATTCTCTCCACTACTCCATTTTTTTGAGGAGTCATTCTCACTATGTAATAGTGTTTGATTCCATTTTCCTCACAATATCTCCTAAATTCAACTCCAGTCAACTCTCCATCATTGTCTAACTTTAAGCACTTTACTGCTTGCCCTATTTCCTTCTCCACTTCAGCTCTCCAAATTTTTAACCTACTAAAGATATATGATTTCTCCTTCATTAGATAGATCCAGACCTTCCTTGAACAATGATCTATGAAGGTTAAAACATGCTTTGCCTCTCTGGATAACATCAGGGATAGTCCCCACACATCTGAGTGTACTAACTCTAGTACACACTCAGCCCACTTAGAACTATTAATAAACTTTATCTTATGATGTTTGTCATATATGCACATCTCAAAAAGATCCTTCCTTCCATATTCAACACTAGAATCAGATCTTTCTTACTAAGCTCTATGAAACCCTATTACTTATGTGGCCCAATCTATAGTGCCATAGCTGATACGCCAGCTAATCCTCCCATAATGCTACTAGCACCTCTACTCCATTTGTAACTACCGAGCCCTCCGTACAAAAAAGATTATTTTCTAATCTCCGCCCCCTCATCACTACCAGTTGCCCCTTGGTTTTTCTCAGACATTTGTTGCCTGGCTAACTATGAATCCTGTAGCCCTATTTCTCTAGGTATCCTAGTGAAATCAACTTCTTTTTTAATTCTGGAATATACTTTACATTGCTAAGTGTCTTGATAATGTTATCATACATCCTCACCTTGACTGTACCAATCCTGGCCACTTTGCAAGGATGATTATTTTTGAGGCTGATACTATCTCTATCTAATTTGATATATATGTCAAAACACTCCTAATGTGAGGTATAGTGATAGGAACACTTCAAATCAAGTATCCACTCAGTCTTCTAAATTGTGGACCTATCTAACACCACCAGTAAGTCATCTCCACTATCCCCAGATACAATAGTACCAGCGATCCTCCCTTTTAAGTGTTCTTCCCCTTCTTATTTTTCAAAAGAGGGCAATTCCTTTTAAAGTGCCCTGTCTAATGGCACTTATAATACTTCATTACTTTTTTCTGAGCCCAAGACATTAATCAGCCTTTAGACTTATCTCTGCTCCTCTCTTTAGTTCTCCCTTGCCTTTTATTAATAGCAAGCATCTCCAAGTTCAGGTTCTCCTTGCAGATCTTTTTTCTCTGCACATTCAACCTGATCCCCACAACTTTCTCAAAGTTTAGGGTCTCCTTCCCATAAACCAGAGTTGTGATCAAACCATTATATAAACCTAGGAGTGAACACGATAGCAAAAGAGCCCAATCCTCTTCATCTATCTTCACATCTAAGCTCCTTACATCATAACATACTTGATTAAACCTATGAATATGATTAATAAAGTCTCCTCCTTCGGGCATCCTAATACTATATAACTATTTCTTCAACCACAACTTATTGATCATATTCTTCCCCATATAAATATTTTGAAGTTTTTCCCATAATCCCTTAGTCATGGTCTCATTGCTGATCTCAAGTAGGATTTGATTAGCGAGATACATCCTTATAGTGCTGTTAGCTCTCTTCTAATTCTTTCCAATCTTCAACACTAATTTTTTCTAGTCTTTCTTTAACTAAGATCTTGTAAATTCTTTATTGTACTAGCAAATCCTTCATCCTCTGCTGCTAGAGCAAGAAGTTTTTCTTGCCATAGTATTTCTCAAAATCAATTTTAATATTGTTATCCATGGTCTCCTTCTACACTACAATCTCAAAAAGTTATTAGATTTGAGAACTACTTGATCTTGGATTTGTAGCCTTCAAAATCCTAACAGCACCTTCCCTCCTCCAAACACCTGATGTTTAGGGTTTTCCCTCCTTGACTCCTAACTTCTATAGAAGCCCTCCATAGTATCTAGATTCCTATGATGGTTGAGGGACTCCAAGAAGAAATCCACCGCTACCTTCCTTGCTACGAAATGATAAACCCTAGCACCCAAAATCCTCCTTTTCCTTCCACATCCTAGCTCTGATACCAATTGTAGGTTTCGAGGAACCCTAGATGCCCTAGGACCGACTATGTGCCTGGTAGTTAGCCAGTAATTAATCCAAAAACTAGATTGAAAACAATGGAGAAGGAAAGATGGAAACCTTAGGTTTCCTTGCTCTTATGTGAGAGAGAGAAAGAAACAAAGAATTGAAAGAAAAAGAGTTTTTCCTTGATTTGTGATTCATCTGAGTATAACATGTACCTTTATATACATTGGACTCAATTTGAAACCCAAACTCCCAATGGCTAACTCAAACCAATTACCTTCATCCAATCCCATGGATTTACATATAATTGATCTCTAGACTAAAGTCCCAGCCCACATTGAGTTAGCCCCACTTTGGACTCAAAGACTGTACCCAAAGAATCTATAAAAAGCCATTTTTCATATTATCTAGCAGCAAAATAATATATCATTCATCAAGGGTCGGCAATTCATCAGGGGTTAGCAAATTAGCTGACCCCTGTGGTTTCTTATCACTTGTGCCTAGAAAACAAACCGTCAGCCTTGAGTGGTTGGCAAATTTGCTAACCCCTTCCCACAAGGGTCTGCAAATTTGTCGTCCCCTTTTTATAGGGGTTTGCAAATTTACCAACCCCTTTCCACCGGGGTCTACAAATTTGCCAACTTTTGAGGCTACTTTTACTGGATTTTTAGCTCCAAGCTTTGAGGATACCACCTTTCAGCCTACATGGTACTGTTGTAAGGCTTTAGCTAAGGCATCTTGAACCGAGTGGGAATCAACTCTTCCATTATTCATCGGGAGAAGGGGGATGGGTGTTGAACTTCGTCAGGTCTTTGCTTTCTCCTTGGAGGTTCGCAAGCCATAGATTGATTTCTCTCAATTTATGATCATAGTCATCGAGTCATTAGGAATCAGCAACTTGCCGAGAAATTCGTAAATTGATCCCTCCTTGGATGAGGAATGGAAGCATTTTTCTCGCCTTGACTCTCCTCCTCATCATAGATCCTCATGCTGGGGAGGTTAGTCGATGTGGAGATCTCATGAGAGGAGATCACTGGCTGGGTCGAGTGGTAGCTATAGGAATAGGGAATGTCTTCGGCTACTATCATTGATTTGTAGTGGCCTGCTATTGTTAGTTTGTAGCTACTTGCTATGAGCCTTGCATAGCGATAATCAACATCCATATTTGCTATACCAAAGTTGCAAGTGGCTACTACTAATCTGTTGGAAGATGAGCACTGGGCTCGATTGTTTTGCTGGGATGTCCTTCATGGCAAGAAGACCACCTGGTGCCACTGGTGGAGGCAGTCTAGACTCTCATTCTTGCCATGATCTTTTTAGCTCCTATATCTTCTTTTCCCCTACCTAACATGCCAATCTATTATAACTAAATCTCTAGTCTGGCCTCCTAACTATGGTCGATATTACCTACAAGAATTTTTAGTTGGATGCAATCATGCTCCTAGGTAGCGCTTGGTATTTTCTACAAGAAAAGTCCCGCTTAACTAGTGACTTTTCGATGGGAAACCCTTCGACACTCAAATTAGTCAGGAATTTGGACAATAGTAGAGTTAAGAAAAGCCTGTAGCAAGTATGAGCATCAATGAGCATGGTTGTCAGTGTACATTTGGAAGGCCCGCTCTTACCTATTTATAATATTTAGATGTAACTATTTTTCATTTGAAAATAATCTTTTTTGATTATGATAATTTTTTTTGGTCGAGAATAATCTCTTTTGATTGGAATAACCTATTTTAATTGAGAGTAACCTTTTTTGGTTGAAAGCAATCTCTTTTCGGTTAGAATAACCTTTTTTTGGTTGAGTAACCTTTTCTGATTAGAGATAACAACTTCTTGTTATAATAACTGCTTTTCATTCTTTCGTGTCTTTTATTCGAGCATCTCAAATTTATGGTATCAATGGATGGTTTAAGCCTTCTGCTTGTGCTTTGTTCGTCATCGATAGTAGAAGCTTAAGTATTTGAAATCCTAGTACTTATGGCTATTGAGTATATTCTGTATTGGCTATTAGTTGGGTCTAACTAATTACTCGACCTTTATGCTTCAAGGAATGTCATGCCTATTTGACTTGTAGTCATTGATAATTACTCGGTTCCAAATATCATAGTTGCTCGATTTCAACGATGAGTGTAGTTTCCAACTAAATCATCGATCTAGATAATCCTTGAGGATGAGTATTATGAGTAGTTGTTATAATAGATTTAGACTAGCCACATGAAACAAATAGATTATCTTTGATAAATTAAATTTATGGGACCAAACCAAGTTTTGACAAAGATGGGAAAAATGTAGAAATTTGAAACGCTAGGAAGCAATAAGCAAAGTGCCATCGTTCTGTCCCTTTTTTTTTTTCCCCCTTAGCGATCTTATATATTAGTTGATGGTGACTAATACTGTCGTTTTGTCAGGCAAATAACAAGCCAAATTTCAACCTTATCTGATCCAAGGGAAAAAAAAAATCTAGATCTGGATGAAATTCAATGGAATCCATATGGAGATCATGTCTTCATCCATCGGGCCCCAAGAAATTTTTTGGTGTCATGTCTGCAGAGATGTGACAAGTAGGTCATCTTTGATGGATTCAATTTTTTGGGCCAGAAAAAGATTCGAAGAAGAGGAAAAAATGTAGAAATTTGAAATACTAGAAAGAAATAAGGGGCAAGAAAAACTAGAGAAAAAAAAAAAAATATGAAACAGAAAATAAAAATAGTTACGTTACATGAAAAAAATCCATACCAGCCCAGACAAAATAGGTTACGTTATATGAAAGAAAAGTCAGCCCAGACAATATTTTAAACAAGGAGCAAGACAAGATAAAACCAAAAAAAGAGAAGAAATATAAAACTAAAGGAACAAAAGATGGAAGGAGTTTACAAAAGTAGGCCCTGCCTGAAGGAGTTTAGCCCACTGTGAATCTGGGGACTTTCAAATACCTAGGTGGGGAATCCAAGCTAGTTGTGTTTTGTCATTGTTTTCTTCCATCAGAAGGGTTTATGAAGTTTAATTGGGAGCATTTGTTCCTTGCAACAAACCTAGTTGCACCATTTGCAATCATGGTATGGTGGAGTTCCCCATCTCGATGTGCTTACCGGCTCTCTTGATGTCTTCACTTCACTTCCGTTTTCGGCCACCGTTCGTGCACTGACTGTACTCTATTTTGGGTGGTTCCATGTTTTGGGCTGTATGTTTTGCTTTTTCGCAGGCCTTCTTGTAAATGGTTTTGCCGGTTTTGTTTAGGAGTCCTTGTACACTACTTTGTACAGCCTCCCTTTATCTTTATTAATATAACCTGGCCTCCTACCATCTACCAAAAACAAAAAACAAAAAAAAAAAACACCCGGGTTGCATAGAATTATTTGTTAAGGAAGTATTCATTTTCGGGTGGGGAACGACTGCGAAAAAATTAATATGCGCCGTGTATCGAACATTCCCTGGTTGGGATTAGGGGACCATCTGGAGGTGACCACGTCCGGGATCTAACTCCTCCCTCCTTTTTTTGTTCAACCAAAAAAAAAAAAAAAAAAAAAGAAAAAGAAAGAGAAGTATTCAAACTTAAAAAACTAACAAAGCCCTTAATTCAAAGAAATAAACAAAAAATTCAAATTTTTAAAGGTCTGCTTGGGTTGGATTATGGATTATATAGTATATTTAAGTTAGGCCGATATCAACCCAATTCCCCTTCAACCCAAATCTCATGGGATGGGAGAAAAAAAAAAAAAAAGGTATTTAATTGCCGGTCCCCCATTTGACCCGAAACTAACGGAAAATTCCTGTTGACTAATATTGTAACTTCCGGTCCCTGAGAACCCCTGAGAAACGTACGACAGTGTATTTGGCGGGAAGCTAAGCAAGGAAAATATCAGAAATGCACTTTCTTATGAAGTGTTCATTGAAACGTGTCGTTTTTCCATTTAATTTTGTTTTTTTTTTAACGGAAGCACTCACTCTAAGAAACGTTTGTTGGTTAGTGTTTTTTCCTGTTTTTTTGGGTACTATTTCATTGGCTAAACTCTCTCCCTCAAAGCTTTGATTCTACACGGAAATCCATTTCGATTTCTCATTCTGAAATCAAAGTTTGTTCAATGTCATTGACCTGAACTCTATCAACCGGAAAGGAAGCAAAGTCCAATCTCTGTTCGGTAATCCATTCACTATTCGAACAGAGGCTGTCATAAAATCTCGTTTTGGCCTTCCATAATTCCATATCACTTGGAATTATATTAGATGTATAGATAGTTTTCTTACTCACAAGAATGTATTTATAAAAATTGTTATTTAGTCATGAATGTTTTTTTTATTTTGCTGACCTTCGTTTAGGAGTTCTTCTTGCTTCAAAAGTGATACTATGTTATTCATCGTTGGAAACCTCGAAGGTCTGAAAAAAATTATCTTCTTCAGTATTATGTCTTGATAGGTTATTCATGACAAATTAGTTGGATTTCAAGAAACTGATAGATGTTTATGAAAGGCTTCATCTACCTTAGTAGTAGTCATGGATTGTAAAAATAATGGAAAGTGAGGTAGGGGCTTCCCCTGCATCTCCCTGACCTGAATGCCTTGAATGACCTATGGATGACCCTTCTGTTGAAATGGATAATTTTAAATTAACTTTTAATAGTTTGTCGACAAATTTGTCAACAATTTTTCATTATATTTCTGT
Source organism: Areca catechu (assembly GCA_021397845.1). Classification (NCBI taxonomy): domain Eukaryota; kingdom Viridiplantae; phylum Streptophyta; class Magnoliopsida; order Arecales; family Arecaceae; genus Areca; species Areca catechu. The sequence continues at coordinate 73,926,073 of CM038050.1, forward strand.
TAAGTTTCTAGATAGCTGCAGAGTTGTCGACAATGTTGTCGACAACTTTGATTAAATTTTTTATTTTTATGTTACGTTTCAACAACATTGTCGACAAATATTTGGACAACATTGCATTTCAAATTAATTAATTTAAAAATGGTGTAATTGTGTTGTCAGCAACTTTGTCGACAACTTTGCATTTCAATTCTGTATTTGATATCAGAGTTGGTTTGTGTACAAAGTTATTCAACGTGCTGTACACAGTTATTAAGAGTGGTGTACACAGATATTCAGAGTGGTGTACACAGTTAATTTTAGAAGTATGTACACAGTTATTCAAAGTGCTGTACACAGTTATTCAGAATGGCGTACATAATAATTCAGAGTGGTGTACACAGTTATTCAGATGTTTGTACATAGTTAACTTTAGAAGTGCTGTACACAGTTATTTAGAGTAGTGTACATAGTTATTCAGAGTTGTGTACACAGTTATTCAAAGTCGTGTACACAGTTATTCAGAAGTGTGTATACAGTTAACTTTAAAAGTGCTGTACACAGTTATTCAGAGTGGTGTATACAGTTATTCAGAGTGGTGTATACAGTTATTCAGAGTTGTGTACATAATTATTCAGAGTGGTGTACACAGTTATTCAGAGTTGTGTATACAGTTATTCAGAGTGTTGTACATAGTTATTCAGAAGTGTGTACATAGTTAAATTTAGAAGTGCTGTACACAGTTATTCAGAGTGGTGTACACAGTTATTCAGAGTGATGTACATAGTTATTCAGAAGTGTGTACACAGTTAACTTTAGAAGTGCTGTACACAGTTATTCAGTGTGGTGTACACAGTTATTCAGAGTTGTGTACACAATTATTCAGAATGGTGTACACAGTTATTCAGAGTGCTGTACATAATTATTCAGAGTGGTGTATACAGTTATTCAAAGTTGTGTACACAGTTATTCAGAGTATTGTACATAGTTATTCAGAAGTGTGTATACAGTTAACTTTAGAAGTGCTGTACACAGTTATTCAGAGTGGTGTATATAGTTATTCAGAGTGGTGTACACAGTTATTCAGAGTGGTGTACACAGTTATTCAGAAGTGCGTACACAGTTAACTTTAGAAGTGTTGTACAAAGTTATTCAAAGTACTGTACATAATTGTTTAGAATGGTGTACACAGTTTTTCAGAATGGTGTACACAATTATTCAGAGTGGTGTACACAGTTATTCAGAAGTGTGTACGCAGTTAACTTTAGAAGTATGTATACAGTTATTCAGAGTGGTGTACATAGTTATTCAGAAGTGTGTACATAGTTAACTTTAGAAGTGTGTACACAGTTATTCAGAGTGGTGTACACAGTTATTCAGAGTGGTGTACACAGTTATTCAGAGTGGTGCATACAGTTATTCAGAAGTGTGTACACAGTTAACTTTAGAAGTGTGTACACAGTTATTCAGAGTGGTGTGCACAGTTATTCAGAGTGGTGTACACAGTTATTCAGAGTTGTATATACAGTTATTTAGAGTGGTGTACACAGTTATTCAGAGTGGTGTACACAGTTATTTAGAGTTGTGTACACAGTTAACTTTAGAAGTGTGTACACAGTTATTCAAAGTGGTGTACATAGTTATTCAGAATGGTGTAAATAGTTATTCAGAGTGGTGTACACAGTTATTCAGAAGTGTGTACACAATAAACCTGACAAGTGTGTACACAGTTATTCAGAAATGTGTGATTTGTTGACAACGTTGTCGACAACCATGATACATTGTCGATAATTATGTCCACAAGTCGTACAGTTAATGCAAAAAAAATAAAAGATGAAATGTATGTTGTCGACAAATTTGTCGATAATAAAATAGAAGATAAATTATATGTTGTCGACAAAAATACAGCAATATAGGCAAAAAGCAGAATATCCTTGAAAAATTGTCGACACAATTGTCGACAAACACGGACTCTGATACGAAAAAAAAGAAGTTATTGCGAACATGTCGACAACATTGTCGACAAAAGGATTGGGACAAGCTCTGAAACTGTATGGCAGCTCTGAGATTGTCGACAAATTTGTCGACAAACGAAAAAAATCAATTCTTCCTGAAATTATGTTATCTTTAAAAATATTTCCTTAAAAATCATATATGTGGAAATTATAAAGGCTAGTAAATAATGAAAAAGGAAAGATGCTAAAAAATATGTATATATATGCTTCAAATTGGAGAAATGTCATGGAGAATACAGTGTGTTGGCAATTTTGAATATTTCAATATAGTTTGACATCATTTCAGAAACATTCAAATGACCTTTTACGATAAAATTAAAAAATTATTTATGAACAAATACACGATGTTGCGAAGAAAAAAATGTATACATAGTAATCATTAAGAACAAAATTCCTTTCATTTAAATCTCCAAATAGTCTTTACAAATTCTCTATCCTTAACTTTCATATACAAATGCATCCTTTACATCACAAAATTTTTTCTACAACAACGAAGCCCATACATTATCAACTTACATATCATCTTTTTCATGCAATAAAAAAAATTCTTGGTATGTCGCACAATAGTGATGTAACAAAATATTCTCCACTATCCAGCACGTTTATAGGTTCTTTGATATTTTACGGTGACCTTGGCTTTCTCAATGGGCTTTCTAATGCGAGGTCCCATTTTTACTCTCTTGCATAAAGATGACACATGTTTTGAAGCAGAACCTTCCTTATCACATGAAACATCGTCCACCGAGGTGGCCTAGCAACAACAAAAATCTCACTTAAGTAACACTTTATATTTAACTATGAAAACCAAATCTTTCATAATAAATTGAGATACCTGAACATCTTCTTGAACAAACTTGATACCAGGGTCTCCAACAAATGGAGAGCTCTCTTCACCTGCAACTTGGAGCTCGGTGCCCACCTAACATTGAAGGATATTAATATTAGAACTGAAATTAAGTGAATGGAATTTATATTAAAATCTATATCTTCATAATCACCTTAGAGGGGAATGTATATCTGCCAGCACTGTCATTGGGCATCATTAAACTATTATCGCGTAGTATCTTCTCAATGCACGATACCTTCCTACCCAGCGAACATAATCGTGTATCATCTCCGCATACATCATCAGCAGGTTGAGTGTCCTCTATGCGAATACCATGATAGAGAAGTGACCTCTCAACCATTATTATTCTTCCTTCTAAATCACTAAATGAAACCTTTTTATGCTCGCTACATGATGGAACCTGAGATATTATACAGCATTGTAAGCATATTAGGGACTAAGCTTTGTATATGAAGTACATGTCGTATTAAGCATTACACTTCAATTAACTGTTTTAAATGGAAGTTTACAACTAATTATATAATTGCATCTATATAAAGCAAAATATCAAAGTGCAAAAACTTTAATACGGGCCTGTGGTCTCACCTCTATCGGAACGTGCCGTTTTAACCTTCAAAGAGATGGTTCAACTCATCTTCAGTTGCCTGTAATACATCGACCACCTAACAAGAACAATAAATATAAGTTATAGATCAGATTACAAAATTTCTAATGTTATATACAAAAAAATAATACCTCCGAATTCTTTAAATTCTTCATGACTTTAATTATTGAGTCGACCTTATGGGAAAATAGGGCATTGAAAGGATTATGCCCTAAAGGCCAATCGAAATATTATATTTTGTTGGGATTTTTCCTTATCCATCCCAAAAATCAATGTATTGACATTATCATTCAATAAAGGCATTATTTTCATCATACGCTGTGTCTTAATTATTATATGATGAACTCCATAGATTAGGGCTATGGTTCTAGGGTTATGATGAGATCATACCAGTGAGACCTAAAGCCTTAAAATCCTAATATAAAATATTCCTGGTCAATGGGATATTGAGTAGGGGATCAATGTTTCTGGTAAAGATCAGCACTTCCTATGTATGAGGGTGACTGATCTCACAGTCACTTGTGTTTGACACTAATACTAGGATGTGGGTGCTCATTAGAGAATGAGTTCACTGAATAGATCCAGATTGAGAATATCTAATGGAACCTTATCTGTTTGTCAATAGATATTTCTCATAGTAAGAGTAGTGCATGTGGTCCTTTGACCTGAGACTGCCATGGTACCTTATATACATGAATCCACATTTTGGTTCACACTCAATCATAACACTGAGTTATGCATGAGGTGATACTGGATATGGTGGATTGTATATGAAGGTTGTGAGTAGGTCAACAAGGAATTAATTAGCCCTAGTAAGAGGATATTGCATCCAGCCAATTTCGATCAAATGATGATTCAGAAAATCTTTGATTAAAGTATGAACATTAGAAGTAGTTTCTAATAGTTCATTAATGAATCATCATTAAAAAGATTGAGCTAGGGATGAATATGAAATTGGATTTGACAAGGTATCCATATCCATAATCATATTCGGGATGCAAGTTGATCAAAGGACTGAATTGCCCGGTAACTCACCACTGAAGGGTATTTTGGTAATTCCATCAAAATTTCACATCTTCTGGGTAGACATGATACGTTGCTAGACGTCAATCTTGTCTTGTAGAAAAATGATTAAATTATGATAATTTAAATCAGTTAATTAGAATTAGATTCTAATTGACCAAGTTGAGCTAGCTTGAGTTGACCTAAATCGGCTTAGTTAAGATCAACCGAATTAAGTCAAATAGCACTCGGACCTACTGCTGGCTAGATGTGGAACCCAATGGGTCACACACAAAAGAGAGTCGATGAGGGATTTAATTTAGAATTAAATCATGTTTGCAGGACAAACACATTAGCATGTGTTGCAGACCCAACTTCTATTCAAATTGGATTCGAATTTGGTTCTGAATTGGGCTTAATTGGGTTATAATTTTACCTAATTAGAGTCTAATTTAAATTTTGGGACTTTGGGCTAACCCGTGGCTAAACCCATTGATTAAAAATCAATTTAAACCCTTTTCCCAAGACCGCCCAAGCCATCTTTCCCACGCGCGCGCACCAAAGGAAGAGTCCACGTGCGTGGACTCCTCTTCACGCGCGTGGGGACTTCTTTTACCGTGAAAACTAGATGGGAGGGGGCGGAAATCTTTTCTTTAGGCATCTCATCTGGAGTCCCTTGGATCAAGATCAGATGGCCAGAAGAAATCCGTTGCTTTTCGGTCGCAACTCTGTCTCAAAACATCACGACTTTTCTGAGATTTCTTCCGAGGTTTTTCTTCATCGAAAAATCTTGAAATAAATCAGGAAAGGCGTGAAAAATCTGAGGGGACGCGTGAGGATGGAAAGAACGTGATTCTTGGGATAGCAGAGGGTTGCGTTGTTTTTGAAAAGACACCCCTCTGATATCTATAAATAGGGTTGGGTTCTCGGGGGTTTTCATGTAAGATAATTTAGAGATCAGATTCCCTTTCTTCCTCTCCAGAATACTCCTTCCCCTTGTTCTTGTTGGGTATTGTTTCCCTTACAGAGGTATCCTCTGTCGAAACTCTGACCCTAAACAAGAATAAGAGGAAGGTCTTGAATGGTAAAGGAAATAAATATGAAGGGTCTCTTTTCTTTCTTGAATTAAGATATTACTTGTCTTAATTTTTCTTCCACTTCAAATAAGAATTTTTTACAAGGATTGAAGTTGAGGAAAGGATCAAGAAGAGGAAAGAAGGGAGAAAGGGAATATTCAAGAAAGAAAATTCCAGCCTATAAGTTCAAGAATTGAATTCTTGAAAAAGAATTCAAGAAGAGGATCCAAGATCAAGAAGTTGTTGTCTTCATCTCTTCTCCGTGTGGATCACCATTGGAGGGTGAACATTTGGGCACCTGGTGGAGATTTGTATTTTGGATATTGCGGTACAGGTTAGTACTTACATATATATATATCTAAATCATGTATATGAATGATATATATTTTTAATTTTTTTAAGGAGATCTAGGGCTAAAGGGTTTGGTATAGATTTCATAAGATAAAAATTTTAAAATCTATGTTTCCGCCTTGGTCAACAAACCCAACATTGGTATCAGAGCCTCCTTATCAAGATTAAAATATATATGCTGATTTTTATAGGCATATGTAGATAATTTACATATGATGTGGTTTGTGTTTGATGTATTGTCACCAATTAGGGTTTTCACTTAAACCCTAATTGTTGTAGAGATATGTTTAGTAATCCAGTCATCATTCCGAAATAAGGTTGCCCTGGCATAATGGTGGATCCATTATGTGGTAAATGGTTGTCCTAGAATGATGACACACTAATCACATATTTGTGTTAATTGTGCATATATGTTTGATGTATGCCACTAATTAAGGTTTTCACTCAAACCTTAATTTGTATAGAGATATGTTTAGCCTTCCAGTCATCATACTAAAATAAGGTTGCCCTGGCATAATGGTGGATCCATTATGTGGTAAATGGTTGTCCTAGTATGATGACACACTTGGCACATATTTTCTTAGTTATATATATAGAATGTGCTTTGTTTTAATAAAGCCCTCTTTCAAATTATATTAAGTTGAGTGTCATATACCAAAAGCGAAATAATCAATATGATTAATTGATCATTCGGTGTCTAGGAAAAGTGGTTCATGATCGGTAAAAAGGACATGATTTTTAATTGGTTCCGTTGACTGACCTGGCCAATTCTTATTGATGTCTATGGAAAGCAACGGGGGGACTCCCACCACTCTCCCACTTACCTGGCCGATAAGATTAACTTAATTATTGATTGATATGCTTAGTGTAATATTCACTACATGTGGCCTTCCTTCATGCCAAGTCATTATTATGTTATGATTCATATTAGGTTTGTTGTGTACACACAAGGCCTCTTATGGTGACTGACATAATTTTAATTTGGTGCATTTGAAGTTTATGGCATGATTTAATATAATACTTTTGTTGTGTACACACAAGGGTATTATAATTAATATCATGACTATATAGCAATGAAGGGTCTGACTTAACTAAAATATTATAGTTTGTTGTGCACACACAAGGCTATTAATATTTTAGAGGCCAAGATAAGTTGAGAATTGTATTAGTTATAATTGGAAAGAGTTTTCTTACCTTTGAACTTATATAAGATTTGTTGTGTACACACAAGGTCTTTTATAAGGAATTAGAATCTCAACCCCACTAAGAAAACCAATTAGGATTTTCTCGATCATCATATGGAGGGTTATGATGCTTGATAAAATAGTGGGAGACATAATTAAGTTAAAGTCCTAATTTAATTATGTTTTGTCAACATTGGTTGTTTGCTTATGAAATGTTCTTTGTTAATGTAGATTAAATGGCCTCTTCACTCTCACTCCGTAGCATTCTTGATGCCAATAAGTTGATTAGACCAAACTATGTTGATTGGTTGAGAAACCTGAAGATAGTACTCAGCCAAGAAAGACTTTCTTATATTCTTGATACCCCTACCTTGGAACCATTAGGGGAAGATGCCTCGCAAGAGGAAAAGACCACATATAACATGTGGCAAAATGTCTCACTTACTATCAAATGTGTAATGCTTGCCGCTATGACCAATGAGTTGCAGAGGCAACATGAAAGCATGGACACTAACTCCATAATGCTCAATCTAAAAGAACTTTATGGAGAACATAGTCGAACTGCTAGATATGAAATATCTAAGCAGTTATTCCGTGCAAGGATGACAGAAGGAACATCTGTACAAGACCATGTATTAAAGGTTATTGACCTAATCACCCGATTAGGTCAATTGGGTTTTGTTATGGATGGGGAGTTGAATCAGGATTTAATCCTGCAGTCACTCCCAGAGTCATTGTCACAGTTTGTTCTCAATTATCATATGAACAAACTTAATTCTTCCCTACCTGAGCTGTTGAATATGTTGAAAACGGCAGAGAGCCATTTAAAGAAAAATAAGGCTCCACTTCTTCTTGTGGATGGAATAAACAAGAAGAAAACAGGCAAAAAGGGTTCCAAGAGGAGGATGAACCCTAAAGGGGGCATCAAGAAAAAGAAAGGAAAGAAGGCCTCCGAACAAATGACCTGCTTTCATTGTGGCAAGCCGGGTCACTGGAAAAGAAACTGCAAGGTTTACCTTGCAAGTGTGAAGCCTGGTGCTAGTGATGCACCAAAAGGTATGTATGAGATACATGCAATTTTGTCATTAGACTCTTCTAATTCAAACTCTTGGATATTGGATACCGCTTGTGGTTATCATATCTGCAAATCATTGTAGGGACTGCGGAACATTAGAGTTTTGAAGGAAGGAGACTTCGAGCTCTACGGTGCTGGAGGAGATTCCATCCAAGCAGAAGCTGTAGGGACTTATATATTGAAGCTGCCTTCTGGGAAGATTTTAGAGTTGAAAAGTTGTTATTATATGCCTAAGGTCATTAGAAACATCATATCTGTACCCTTGTTAATTAAACAAGGTTATACTATGAATGTAATGAGTAGTGGCTGCTCAATCAGTTTTTCTAATGAAATAATATTTTATGGCATATGTTGCAATGGTCTTTTAACTCTATCTACTGATGACAATATCCTTCATGTTAGTAACAAACGAAAGAGAGATGATGTGAACAATACTTTACTTTGGCACTGTCGTCTTGGACATATTAGTAAGCAAAGGATTAACAAGTTATACAAGGAAAATCTTCTTAATCCTTATGACTATGAATCATTAGGAACTTGTGAATCATGTCTCATGGGTAAAATGACCAAGACTCTATTTAGTGGACATAATGAAAGGACAACTGAGTTATTATGACCCATACACACAGATGTATGTGGGCCTATGACAACTCAGGCTAAGGGTGGATACTCATATTTCATCACATTCACTGATGATTTTTTAAGGTACGGATTTGTGTATCTAATGAAACATAAGTCCGAAGCTTTTGAAAAATTTCTAGAGTATCAAAGTGTGGTAGAGAAACAAACGGGAAAAAGTATTAAGATCCTTCGATCAGATAGAGGAGGTGAATACTTATCCACCGAGTTTCTTGATCACCTTAAAGAAAAGGAGATCATCTCTGAATGGACTCTTCCTTATACACCATAATTAAATGGTGTTGCTGAAAGGAGAAATCGTACTTTGTTAGATATGGTACGGTCCATGATATGCTTCATAGAGTTACCTATTTCTTTTTGGGGATATGCCTTAGAAACCGCGGCTAATATTTTAAATAGAGTACCATCTAAATCTGTTTCTAGCACTCCATATGAATTATGAAGGGGAAGGAAACCCAATCTTAAATATCTTAAGATATGGGGATGTCCAACTTATGTCAAAAGAAATTTTGGACATAAGCTAGATGCTAGAGCAGATAAGTATCTATTTGTAGGATATTCTAAAGATAGTATAGGATATCTGTTCTACCACCCTACTGAACAAAAGGTTTTAGTCAGTAGGCATGTCACTTTTATGGAGAAAGAATTCATCCTACAAAAGGGCAGTAGGAGAAATATTGAACTTGAAGAAGTTCAACAAATAGGTACATCTCAACCAAATCATAACATAGTTAGTATAGAACCTGAACACACCACTCCTATCCGTAGGTCTGATAGGATGCTACATGCACCTGAGAGGTATGGGTTCATTATTGAAAATAATGAAGCCCAAATCATTGAAAATGATGAGCCTCTAACCTATACAGATGCTGTCATGAGTAGTGACTCAGACAAATGGCTGGAAGCCATGAGATCCGAAATGGACTCCATGTATGTCAACCAAGTCTGGACTTTGGTTGATGCACCAGAGGGTGTTAACCCTATTGGATGCAAATGGGTCTATAAGAAAAAGATTGGGGCAGATTGCCAAGTCGAAACGTATAAAGCCAGATTAGTGGCTAAGGGTTTCAGACAAAAATAGAGAATAGATTATGATGAAACATTTTCTCCTGTTGCCATGCTCAAATCTATTCGGATCAAGCTTGCTATAGCAGCATATCATGATTATGAAATCTGGTAGATGGATGTGAAAACCACATTCCTCAATGGTTTTCTTGAGGAGGAGGTTTATATGTCACAGCCATAAGGTTTTATCTTGGAGACTAGACCTAATCAGGTATGTAGGCTGAAGAAATCCATTTATGGATTAAAACAAGCATCAAGGAGTTGGAACATCCGATTTGATAAGACAGTCAAAGAATTTGATTTTATCAAAAATGAGGATGAACCTTGTGTGTATAAGAAGACTAGTGGGAGTGCCATAGTTTTCTTGGTTCTGTATGTAGATGACATACTACTCATTGGGAATGATATCCCAATGTTACAATCAGTCAAGGTGTGGTTATCTAAACAGTTTTCCATGAAAGACTTGGGAGAAGCATCTTATATACTGGGCATAAAGATCTATAGAGATAGATCCAAGAGGATGCTAGGTTTATCCCAGTCTAGGTACATTGACCAAGTGCTAAAAAGATTTAGCATGGAGGAAAGTAAAAGAGGTTACTTACCTATTGGTCATGGCATACATCTTTCTAAAAAGATGTCTCCTAAGACACCTGAAGAAAGAAATAGAATGAATTCTATACCTTATGCTTCGATAGTAGGGTTTATTATGTATGCTATGTTATGTACCAGGCCTGATGTGGCATATGCCTTAGGTATAGCTAGTAGATTTCAGGCTGATCCAAGAGAGGATCACTGGAAGGCTGTGTAAAATATTCTTAAGTACTTAAGAAGGACTAAGGATATTTTTCTAATATATGGTGGATCTGATCTTAAATTAGAAGCTTATTCAGATTCTAGTTTTCAATCAGATCTAGATGATAGCAAATCTATATCTGAGAATGTCTTTACCCTAAATGGAGGAGCTGTAAGTTGGAAGAGTTCTAAACAGCAGACTGTAGCTGACTCAACAACTGAGGCAGAGTACATTGCAGTTAGTGAAGCTGCCAAGGAAGCTGTCTGGATGAAGAAGTTCATATCAGAGTTGGGCGTTGTTTCCGAGATTGAAGGTCCAGTACCACTTTACTATGATAATACTGGGGCTGTTGCTCAAGCAAAGGAACCAAGAGCCCATCACAAATCAAAGCACATTCTGAGACATTTCCATCTTGTTCGAGAGATTGTCGAAAGACAAGAAGTCTGCATTAAAAGAGTTGAAATGAAGAACAACATAGCAGACCCGTTCACTAAGGCTCTACCACAGCGAGAGTTTGATCGCCACCTCGATTATATGGAGTTAAAATTTAAAGGCGATTGACTTTAGTGCAAGTGGGAGATTGAAAGAATTATGCCCTAAAGGCCAATCGAAATATTATATTTCGTTGGGATTTTTCCTTATCCATCCCAAAAATCAATGTATTGACATTATCATTCAATAAAGGCATTATTTTCATCATACGCTGTCTTAATTATTATATGATGAACTCCATAGATTAGGGCTATGGTTCTAGGGTTATGATGAGATCATACCAGTGAGACCTAAAGCCTTAAAACCCTAATCTAAAATATTCCTGGTCAATGGGACATTGAGTAGGGGATCAATGTTTCTGGTAAAGATCAGCACTTCCTATGTATGAGGGTGACTGATCTCACAGTCACTTGTGTTTGACACTAATACTAGGATGTGGGTGCTCATTAGAGAATGAGTTCACTGAATAGATCCAGATTGAGAATATCTAATGGAACCTTATCTATTTGTCAATAGATATTTCTCATAGTGGGAGTAGTGCATGTGGTCCTTTGACCTGAGACTGCCATGGTACCTTATATACATGAATCCACATTTTGGTTCACACTCAATCATAACACTGAGTTATGCATGAGGTGATACTGGATATGGTGGATTGTATATTAAGGTTGTGAGTAGGTCAACAAGGAATTGATCAGCCCTAGTAAGAGGATATTGCATCCAGCCAATTTCGATCAAATGATGATTTGGAAAATCTTTGATCAAAGTATGAACATTAGAAGTAGTTTCTAATAGTTCATTAATGAATCATCATTAAAAAGATTGAGCTAGGGATGAATATGAAATTAGATTTGACAAGGTATCCATATCCATAATTATATTTAGGATGCAAGTTGATCAAAGGACTGAATTGCCCGGTAACTCACCACTGAAGGGTATTTTGGTAATTCCATCAAAATTCCACATCTTCCGGGTAGACATGATACATTGCTAGACGTCAATCTTGTCTTGTAGGAAAATGTTTAAATTATGATAATTTAAATCAGTTAATTAGAATTAGATTCTAATTGACCAAGTCAAGCTAGCTTGAGTTGACCTAAATCGGCTTAGTTGAGATCTAACCGAATTAAGTCAAATAGCACTCGGACCTACTGCTGGCTAGATATGGAACCCAATGGGTCACACACAAAAGAGAGTCGATGAGGGATTTAATTTAGAATTAAATCATGTTTGCAGGACAAACACACTAGCATGTGTTGCAGACCCAACTTCTATTCGAATTGGATTCGAATTTGGTTCTGAATTGGGCTTAATTGGGTTCTAATTGAACCTAATTAGAGTCTAATTTAAATTTTGGGACTTTGGGCTAACCCGTGGCTGAACCCATTATTTAAAATTCAATTTAAACCCTTTTCCCAAGACCGCCCAAGCCATCTTTCCCACGCGCGCGCACCAAAGGAAGAGTCCACGCGCGTGGACTCCTCTTCACGCGCGTGGGCACTTCTTTTACTGTGAAAACCAGATGGGAGGGGGCGGAAATCTTTTCTTTAGGTGTCTCATCTAGAGTCCCTTGGGTCAAGATCAGATGGCCAGAAGAAATCCATTGCTTTTCTGTCGCAACTCCGTCTCAGAACATCGCGACTTTTCTGAGGTTTCTTTCAAGGTTTTTCTTCATCGAAAAATCTTGAAATAAATCAGGAAAGGTGTGAAAAATCTCAGGGGATGCATGAGGATGGAAAGAACGTGATTCTTGGGATAGCAGAGGGTTGCGTTGTTTTTGAAAAGACACCCCTCTGATATCTATAAATAGGGTTGGGTTCTCGGGGATTTTCATGTAAGATAATTCAGAGATCAGATTCCCTTTCTTCCTCTCTAGAATACTTCTTTCCCTTGTTCTTGTTGGGTATTGTTTCCCTTACAGAGGTATCCTCTATCGAAACTCTGACCCTAAACAAGAATAAGAGGAAGGTCTTGAACAGTAAAGGAAAGAAATAGGAAGGATCTCTTTTCTTTCTTGAATTAAGACATTACTTGTCTTAATTTTTCTTCCACTTTAAATAAAAATTTTCTACAAGGATTGAAGTTGAGGAAAGGATCAAGAAGAGGAAAGAAGGGAGAAAGGGAATTTTCAAGAAAGAAAATTCCAGCCTATAAGTCCAAGAATTGAATTCTTGAAAAAGAATTCAAGAAGAGGATCCAAGATCAAGAAGTTGTTGTCTTCATCTCTTCTCCGTGTGGATCACCATTGGAGGGTCAACATTTGGGCACCTGGTGGAGATTTGCATTTTGGATATTGCGGTACAGGTTAGTACTTACATATATATATATATTTAAATTATGTATATGAATGATATATATTTTTAATTTTTTTTAAGGAGATCTAGGGCTAAAGGGTTTGGTATAGATTTCATAAGATAAAATTTTGAAATCTATGTTTCCGCCTTGGTCAACAAACCCAACATACCAACGGAACCAACGGGGATATGTAAATGCTGGCCTGTACTTTCCCATAAGACTGTTCGAATGCTCGACAGCCCATGCCTAAAAAAAAAAGATAATTGAAATAATTACATTGTACAAAAATTAAGTCTAAATAAATTATACTGCAACTAAAGATAAGCTTACCACCAACACAATCATGCAACCATCCATATAGCTAGCGGAACCTACGCCACTCATGTTCCTCATCCGGACGCTATACGCTAGGCCCGGAATTTGCTGGCGAATGAAAGAATAAACAGCATAACCCCAGTTATATCTAGCTATACTATCTAGATCATCAATATATAAAAACAAATCCCTAGGAATGATGTGGTGTGCAGTTGGGAAGAGGATTGTTACAAAAAGAAAAACTACCCATAACTTAGTAAAGTCTACCACATCATCCAATCCACTCTTTCCAACAAGAGACACCAATTTATTTTTTATTAAATCCCGAGTTGCCTTTTTATGGTCCCCATCAAAAAAATGGTTCAGAATGTCTGACTCAACTATCCTCTCCCTATGAAAAAGAATCTCATCACCTGTTGCATTCAGTCCAAGGACAAGGATAATGTCGGACCCTACAAATGAAACTAGAGTTTTACCAAACATAAAACCCTTGCCCTCATCATCCCAAAATGATAAAAGTGCATCTAACAACAGTCTGCTCTGCTTGATGTATGGCAGCTCAAGCAAATGCCCAAATGGAGTAGCATTTATTCTTTGCCTTTGATCGCCATACATCAACTTAATTAGATCTTCTGCAACCGTGGTGTAGTTGCGAAAGTAGCATCTCCCATTTATCATAGTGCTCGATGTAATGACCACTTCTTTTCCTTTCTTTCTTGGCGCCATTACAAAACTGCATCGCAAATAAAATTTTTAAAAAATTATTATAATTTACAAATATTATGCTCTTATCATAAAGACATAACAACACAATCTATCACACATTCCTCTATTGATGAACGAACATTACTTGTTATTAATATAACAGACTATATTAACTAATATTATATAAGAACAATCATACAAAAATAGATTTAGGAAATATATGTTCAACTATGATAAACATGACATCCCAAGGTTGAATGATATATATATTTGATAGATTACTTTTTCTATATCATTGACCATATTACATATTTTTGTTACAAAACCATCAAATCATGAAGTGGCATCTAAATACTACTCAAATCAACTTTTCATTGATGTTTAATTAATCCCAAATCAGAATACTATGATTTGACAACATTTGATATCTTTTTAAATATCTGACATTTTCTTTCTCCTTCCTACTATATTAAAAAAAATGACCTGCATTACATTTTTTTTCATATTAACTTTTAAGTAGAATAAGTTTATCGAAAAACAATGATCTAATCTTTTTTTACCTGTGTTATCTATCTTCAGAAATGCTCTGTCCAAATAATTCAATTCACTTATTTTGAATTTTATGGACTGAATATATGATCTAAAGCCATCATGCTATTACATTAAACTATTCTAAATGCAATGTAAGGAGGAGAAGAGGGCACCACTCACATAGAGGAAAATGCTTATGCTAGACAAGATCGGCCGAAGGAGAACACCGAATCCAAAAATGAGAGAGAAGATTGTTGAATGGCGGAGCCTTCAAAATAATTATCCCACGGAGTTTAGCAGACTGCAAAATTATTCCTGCCAACAATGGACCATGAAAAATAAAGTAACAACTCTGGCAACGATAATGGATAAGACAGTCATGAAAAATCCTCGTAACAAAAAAAATGGTGTCGAACATTATGCGGAGAAGGAATTTTACCGTGATGAGAGGGAATCGGATGGAAATGGAGATTTATGGACGGAAAGGTTGATTACGATCGGAAATGGAGGTTTAATTAGAGAAAAGAAATTCTTGCAGTTCTTCCGTGGCAGAGACGAAGCACTTGCAGTTCTTCCGTAGGAAGAGGAAAGGGAACACTGATGGGATATTTATAAAGGATAAAATTATCCAAAATTTGGACTAAAAGTTAAGTCATGTCTGTTCTGAACCGGGAGTTAAAAGAAGGATCAACAGGGATTCCAAGTAAACTTGCGGTCAAAAATTGGACCGCCAGTTAAAATCCCCAAAAAAAAATTATCCAGCAGGCTATGGATATGACTTGGGATAAGATTACGATGGGCTTTAGAAAAAAGAGACCGTACGTGCTCAGAAGCCTGGATAATATGGGAAATCTAGTTCCATCTTGTCAGATTTTTCAAACAAGCCCTGGATGAGATAACAACACTTGGAAAGTGACAGTAATCATCATTTAGAAATCAGAAAAGCTACCTACATTCGCTCATGTTGGTAAAGAAAACTTCGACGACCGTAAACCATACCATGCCCCTCTAAAATCAGAGAAGTGCGTGAATCATTCGAGACCCACATTAAGGAGTCCTGTTTGTGGTTCAAACTTTCGAAACCAAGCTTGCGACCCTCGTCCTGCTTGGCTTTGCCCATGACAACAAGGACCTCGGTAAGAAAATGGCCACAGTATGCAATGCGCTCGTTTTGCCCAACAATATAACGTACAATCTTATGAGACGTATGAGGATTGCTTTTTCGCAAAGCATGGCATTACTGGGAACATCTATGATATGTAAAGTCTGTAAAGATACGTAGATAAGGAAAGATAAAAGAGGATAAAACATAAGTGAACAGAATTTCTACAACAAACTTGTTATGTAACATAGAGACCAGAGATGACTTCAAGTTTAGTTACAACTAGTCAGTGGAGCCTAAACAACAAACAAAAAGGTTATCAGTCCACAAAACACTTGAATGCCTTGAGAGCTTCTCCCACTACACTCTCTGACCCTTCCATCAGCTCTGGGCTCAATCTGACCATAAGCACACAGAACTCCTTCTGGTCTAGAGCCCCATCCCCATCCAAGTCCCCCTCCCTCACCATGCCCATCAGCTCCTCATCCCCTAAACCTTCCAGCCCCAATGCCACCGAGTTCCTCTTCAAGCTCTCAAAAGTGATGAGACCCCTTGCTGGATCCATCAGCAGCTGAAAGCCTTTGCACAGCTCCTCCATCAGTCCCTCTGCTCCAAGCCGCTGAGCCATGGAAGGTAGAAAGTCTTCAAAGCTAAGGGAAGAACTAGCCATGTTTCCGATGGAAACGAGAAGAGGAGGGAAGGATACTTAAATAAGAGATTTAAGGGACAGGGCATCTAAAGGAAGTTGCCATGCATGGATGCCTTCCAGCAATGGTACGGATAAGTGTAAGCTTTTGAAAGGTGGTCGCAGGATTTGGTTCCGAGGAGCCAAGTTTCCTGGCCTCTGCTTCCAAACTGCGGACTTTTCCCGGAAGCTGCATGGGGTTTTCCCAAGTAGCTTATGACCCTCCGCAGGCCGACAAGCTTCTAAATGTGTATCCTTCTTTTCCAAGTTAGTTAATGCCTTGGGCCTAAAGTATGTCTAAATGGAAGAGCTATCGTGTACCTCGTGGGTTCTGAGAAGCTGGATTGAAGGGTGGAATTTGAACCTAGTTCTTCGGTATAATATTTGAGGGACTTTACCAACTTGATGCATCAATGGAGTTGAACATGATTTGGTAGAGTTGGTTGTTCTGATTTAGATTGGTCCATTTGGTGGAGTTGGTTATAGTTGCCTTAAACCTAACTCTATAATGGATCTGACCTGCATCACTTGTCAAATTGGATGGGTCAATGGGTCTCAATCAATAAGCAGATTTAATTGGGTTTCTAGTCAGCCTGGATCTTGACTGTTCCAACTCGCATCCGTACGTGTCAAATGTCTGGAGGGGTGGAAGCTGGTTTGAGAAGATGAGAACCTTCCAATTTAAACCCCGACCTTGATTGAATTATATAACCATAGTTCGAGTAGGGTTAATGGGTGTCAAATAGAGATCAGAACTCCAAATATGAATTTTTTACAATTGGTCCGGTCAAATTGTAGACAAATAAGGCATGATCAAACCCAAACAAATCATATCAATTTTACATGTCATAATCCATGGTTGGACCAATGTTGTATCTTGAAATTGGGATCCAAGAAGACCCACCTAGTTAAGTGTATGATTTAAATTGGATCTAATTCCAAAGAGTTTAAATAGACTTTTTTTGGTAAATCAGATGATCTAAATTATTTGAGTATAAATGCATATGTGGGACTAAAAAAGTAAAATATTTAAATATTTAAATAGAAAGATCTGCCGAGAAAATTTATAATTTAGATTCTGTATGGTTTGTCATATAAGATGCCATTTAATTAGCTAGATTATTAACTTCCCTGGATCGCCATGGCCTATGCTCCGGCGGGGCCTTGTTGAAACTGGCATCCTCTATGAATGTCGGGTATTTTGTCATCGAGTCCTCATGGTTGGTTGGTTCTACAAAAAAGAGGAGACTCAGGCCAGTATCCCGACAAGGATACTTCGACAGTCAAGTTAGTAAGGCAACCAAGAAAAACAATCCCTCTGCTAGAAAGGGAGATAGAAAAGAATAGAAAATCAGAGTTTATGGAGGGTGGTTCACTGCTTTAGCCTTTTTGCCTTTGCTAGCTTGCTCTTCTTCTCTTGTTTGCTCTCTCTGTCTTAGAGGTTCTTTTGGTCATTATATAGGAGCCAATGTTGCCAGACTGGATCTGGAGCCTTGGTTGGGTGCTTCTCCCAGGGCATTCCCTGCGGAAGGGATACGAGCTCGTTAGAGCCTCGATGAACAAGGTCCGAGGTTCCCGGGAGAGGGTCTTCTTATAGGGGGTGCAATCGGCGTGCTACAGAGTCTGTCCCCTAGTGGAGTGATCCTTGCGAAGGGCACAGTTAGGATGCTATAGGGCCTAGAGCCCCGGTATATCACTCTTCCTGCAAGCGATGTAGATGGCGTGTTGTAGGGCCTGGAGCCCTGATAGAGCACTCCTTCTGCAAGGGGTGCGGACAGCATGCTGTAGGACCTGGAGCGCTGGTGGAGCACCCCTCTTACAGGAAGTACAAATGGCGTGGTACAAGACCTGAAGCCCTGTGGAGCACTCCTCTTATAGGGGGTGTGGGTGGTGTGCTGTAGGGCATAGAGCCTTAGTGGAACATGCACCCCCACAAGAGTTGCAGCCGGTCTAGTGGAGATGGCGACATCATGCTCCTATGTCACTACCTGGATCCCTTTTTGTATCTATCCTCTGGGGGTCGTGTCTCGCCTTCTACCATTTCTTTCATCATGGCTAGGGAGTTGTCTTCTTGCCTTCGGGGGCTTGGTTTGGCCGGGAGCTCTACTGGACCAAAACTCTCTTCGACCACAAGCTTACCTCGGATAGGAGCTGGCCTCGTATAGGAGCTCACCTCGGATCGGAGCTCACCTTGGTCGAGAGCTCATGGGAGCTCACCTTGGTCGAAAGCTTACCTTGGATGGGAGCTAGCCTCAGATGGGAGCTGGCCTCAAACGGGAGCTGGCATCGGATGAGAGCAAGCCTCGGGTGGGAGTTGGCCTCGGGCAGGAGCTGGCCTCAGACGGGAGCTAGCCTCGGGTGGGAGCTGGCCTCAAGCGGGAGTTCACCTTGGATGGGAGCTGGCCTTGGATGGGAGCTCACCTCTATTGGGAGCTAGCCTCGAACAGGAGCTGGCCTTGGATGGTAGCTTATCTTGGATGGGAGCTCACCTCGGTTGGGAGCTCACCTCGGCTAAAAGCTTGCCTTGTTAGAAAATCCCGGATCAGAGTATATGCCGCGGAAGCACCGTGGGAGAGACCCCGACGTGATGATGGCAGCCTTTTTTATAAACCAAGAAGTAGGAGAAGTAATTGAAGAGATTTGGAGAAAAGAGAGACTGATCTTTATTAATCCTTGGAAAAGAAACCTTGATTACAATCAAGAACCAGCGCCTCTCTGACATCCGAGAAGCAACTCCACCTTGTGGACTCCCTCATGCAAGATCCCTTCTCCAAACCCGTGGAAGACCTCCACGCTCAAGCCCTTCTTCTGTGTAATGTAACCCTCATGCTGATTCCTCTCTCATACCCCTCTAAATCGATGCCCCCTCTATATAATCACATGGGTGATTTGGGGCTTCCTAAGTTGGTTCAAACCAACTAACTAATTCTTGGAATTAAACCCCATAACCCACACACCAGGTTATGTTACAGTCTCTCAAAAACTCTCCTCTAAGTCACATGAGATAAAATTGAAACTTAGAGCATCCCTGGAACACCTCCAAGAAATCCCTGGAATACATCCAGGACCCGCTTGGAACATGCCCCCAAGCCCCAGGAATCCTCAAACATCCCTGCCATGGCCTTCCAAGTTTCTCCAAGGCTTGGGAGCACCACAAAATCCCTACAATCTCTACCTTGGTGCCCCCAAGCTTTGGCAAACCCGGCAATGTCCTCCTGCATAACCCTACTGTAACTGCGTGTCCTGACAGCCTCCTGTACGGATCTCCTTGCCTCTGCCAACACCCTTCAACTACTGTGCACCCTTGGAGGCCTTTGGGATGACTGCCTCCATAGCTGAAAATCCTTGCTTGTAACCTGGCACCACCATTGTAGCCTTCCTTCTGCTTGGTAGCTATATCAGTCTTTTCCTTGGACTTTCCTGGAGAGAACCCATCGAACCTGAACCGGCACTCACTGCAACTGGAGCTTTGCCTGACACCATCTCCTTAGAGCTATGCCTGACTACCTATGCACACTACTCCACCTACCTCGTTGCATCCCTAGCGCTGGTGCTGGGATGTGACTCCTCCCCATGCACCCTTCCGCTCTGACCTCGTGTCAAAACCTGCTCCACCCGTGAAGCCACCTCTCTCCAGTGCTCCACCTAAAACTGAAGTCCACCTGATGCCACAGAATGAAATCCTGAGGCCAGCAACTCAACGCTGCCCTGCTGAGCCTGCACTTGAACCTCGTACCCAGTCGTACCTCCTCGGACCCCCCGTATCTCGTAGATCCCTTCGAGATTGTTTCAGATACACTATCTCCCGCAGGCTCCTCCAAAACCAAGAGTTCATCCGACTCTTCCTTTCACCCAGTGACTGAACCTGAGAAATATGGGCTTTCCTTTTCTCCATCCTTGCACTTCTTCCTAAGCTAACACTCCCGCTTAAAGTACCCTGCTATACCATAACTATAGCACTTGCCAGCCATGCTAACTTTCCTGGACTATACCCGTCCTACCTGTTCACCTTTCTTTTTCCATTTCCTTGGCCTCTCTAACACAGCCAAACCCTCCTGGAAGACCTCCCTCTTCATCATCTGTTCTTGCTGCTCATTAGACCTTAGCACTGATCTGATCTCCTTATACACCTATGTCTCCTTTTCATACAGTAGTGTAGTCACCAACGGATCAAAGCTCCCGGGTAGTGAACATAAAAGCAATAGACTTTTATCTTCCTCTTCTAAATCCACTCCAATGTTGAGCAAATCCATGCTTATCCGGTCAAACCACTGAATGTGTCCCGCAATATCCTCACCCTCTTGTATCTTAAGGCTATACAGTTGCTTCTTTAGCACCAACTTGTTGCACATATTTTTTTTCCATGTACATGGTGTGCAACCTTGACCACAATCCCTTGGGTGTCTTCTTTTCTAACACGCCGTATAAAATCTCATCCACTAGACAAGCCCTAATCGTGGCACATGCCCTTTTCTCCAAGGACATCCACTTCTTGTCATTCATACCCTCTGGCCTATCTTCCAAAGCCAGATCTAATCCCATATGAACCAGTAAGTCTTCCACCCTAACTTTTCACATAGTGAAACTCCCTTTTCCATCAAACTTCTCCAGACCAATCTTCACTCCGTTGCCTTCCATGATCCAGAACAATCACCAATAGTGAAAGATTGAAAATCATGAAGAAGGAACTTGATGAAAGAGAGATGGACAAAAGTTCCAGATCTGAACCCTTATCCAAAATCCTGGAGAAACCTCAATGGGATCCTAGGATAGAAAACTCCTTGATGCGGGACTAATATGCATGCAATTCTTTTTGTATGTTTTATATGTGGGGTTAGGTGATTAATTCCTAAATTTCAGATCAAAATTAGTTGTAGGGAATTTTGTATGAATTTTTGAAACCAGGCATGCAGATTAGAACCTAGAAAAGTACTAAAGAAGGATCGCCGGGGCTGAGAAGCCTCGATTAGGGCAAGTTCTCCTACAATATAAAGACTGGAGGTAGAGGGGGTATACCTGACAACATCTGAAGTGCCCGGTGAAGATCGCAGTGAAGGGATCTCTTGTTCCTCGATGGATGTGGCCTGAAAAACCGAGCCAAAGACCCGCGGATACCCGGCTTTCTGCTCGGTGGTCCGATTGAGGCTTGGCTGGAGTTGTTGGATTCGTAGGAACTCGGGGACCTGCAAACGACCTGTCAGGGGTTAGAAAACTCAAAGGAAATCAAGAAAATAAAGAAAAATAGCAAAGGGAAGAAATTCTTGGAGGGGGTTGGAAGGATAATTGGCGGCAGGAAGATGGTTGCAAACACCAGGAAGAAGAACTCTCAAACCCCTTTATGCACACAGCAGGGTAATCACACAAAGCAATTGAAGAACTCAAGGTTTATTTCATATATCAAAATCTCCCTTCATACAAGAGGCTAGGGTCCTCTAAATAGACCCTTAACCTTGGGCTCCAAGTAAGGGCACATAAGTCTTTACGTAAGAATCCTTTTCCCTCTCAAACCCTAGCTAGAAAATAAGGAAACATTAGGTAGAAAAATCCATAAAAATTCTCTTGAGTTGGCCAACACTCCAAGGATGCCTAGGAGGGGTGTTGGGCTTCTAGGAGCAGCAAGAGGCCGGCCCAAAGGGGCTCGGGCGCATAGGTTTGGGCCTCTAGAAGCTGGGATGGCCTGGTAGCCATGTAGCAGGAATATTCCCTGGTATCTTGCTTCTTAGGGGCTTGGGCTTGGCACCTGGGCTTGATTTCTTTGGGCTAGGATGCAGATGGACCTCTAAAATTATGGATGCCTTGGTATATGAATATATTTTGGCATATGGAAGGGAATCTGGGCATCTGGAGGGCATCTGCAAGGAATCAGGGTTTTCTGAGTTTTTTCTCTTAGGGTCTTCAAATCTTCAAGCTGGGTTGGACTTGGGCTATACTTCCATGTCTTCAATCTGGTTGGACTTGGTCTTCATTTGTATGATGTGGTCTTGAGTCTTCAATATGGTTGAATAGGACTCAAAAAAATAAAATTAGCTCGACATGAGCTGACTAACACTGGACTGAACTAGCTCAACATGAGCTGACTAGTACAGAACTGAAACTCAAAAGACTCAAATAATAACTAAAATGGACTCAGATGGGCTAAGCCCTTATTACAGATGGACTCATAAATTATTGATCAATTCACAGAGGGTTGAAAAGCCTCTGTCTTATTCTGGTGCCTCCGGTGTCCCCACCACTCCTCTCTCCACGCTCGAACCCGCTCTAATACCACTTGTTAGAGAATGCTAGGTACTGAGTATATGCCATGGAAGCACCGTGGGAGAGACCCTGACGTGATGGTGGCAGCCTTCTTTATAAACTAAGAAGTAGGAGAAGTAATAGAAGAGATTAAGAGAAAAGAGAGACTGATCTTTATTAATCCTTGGAGAAGAAACATTGATTACAATCAAGAACCAGCACCTCTCTAATCCCTGAGAAGCAACTCTACCTTGTAGACTCCCTCATGCAAGATCTCTTCTCCAAACCCGTGGAAGACATCCATGCTCAAGCCCTTCTTCCACGTAATGTAACCTTTACGCTGATTCCTCTCTCACACCCCTCTAAATCGATGCCCCCTCTATATAATCACATGGACGGTTTGGGGCTTCCTAAGTTTGTTACAACCAACCAACTAATTCTTGGACTTAAATCCCATAACCCATAAACCGGGTTATGTTACAGTCTCTCAAAAACTTCTCCCTAAGTCACATAAGATAAAACTAAAACTTAGAGCATCCCTGGAACACCTTTAGAAAATCCCTGGAATATATCCAGGATCTGCTTTGGACATGCCCCCAAGCCCCAGGGATCTTCGAACCTCCGTGCCATGGCCTTTTAAATCTCTCCAAGGCTTGGGAGCACCACAAAATCCCTACATGCCTTGGATAGGAGCTCACCTCGATCAGGAGCTCACCTTGGATGGGAGCTCATCTCAATTGGGAGCTGGCCTCAGATGGGAGCTCTCCTTGGCTGGGAGCTAGCTAGGTGGAACTCTTCACCACCTTATCAGCCAGCTGTGTTGGACATGCGTACCATATTTGTGGCTTGCCACATCAAGCTTGATGTTAAGATAACTTTCTTATATAGTGAGCTTGAAAAACAAATTTATATGCAATAACCAGAGAAATTTATTATGTAGGGTAAAGAGGATAATGTTCGCCTGTTGAAAAAATCATTATATGATATGAAGTAATCTTTTGATTAGTGGTATAAGTGGTTTAATATATTTATGCTTGAGTATGGTTACTCTCGGAGTGATTATAATAATTATGTTTATCAAATCAGGCTTCCAGATGATTCTTTTATTTATTTATTATTTTATGTTGATGACATGCTCATTGCATGAAAAAGTATGTCTAAGATTAAGAAATTGAAGGCTCAGCTTAGTAGTAAATTTGAGATGAAAGACTTGGATACAGCAAAGAAGATTTTGGATATGGGGATTCACGAGGATCAATAAATAGGTAGATTATACTTATCACAGAAAAATCATATTGAAAAGATGTATAAAAGTTTTGGTACGTAGGACTGCAAGCCAATGAATACTCCACTTATATCATATTTCAGACTTTTAGCTTCTTTGTCTCTATAGTCAAATAAGGAGTATATATCACATGTTCCATTTGCTAGTATAATTAGAAATATCATGTATGCCATGATTTATACTCGTTCAGATATCTCATAGGGCATTACTGTCGTTAGCAAGTATATAAGACATCCAAGAAAGATCCACTGGCAGGTTATGAAATTGATCTTATACTATTTAAGAGGTATTATACATGCTAGTTTGGTATATGATCATGCTTCAGATACTTGTAATAGTATTGTTGGTTTTGTGAATCTTGATTATGCAAGTAGCTTGGATAGGAGACCCCTGACAAGCTATATCTTCACTCATTCAAATTATGCCATTAGTTGAAAAGTAACTTTATGGTTTACTATAGAAGTAGAATATATGACAATGAAAAAGACAATTACTACAAGAGAATAGATCATTTGTAATGGCAAGAATGTCATAAAAAATAAATTCCATCAAAAAAAATTTCCATCACAAAAAAATCTTTTGTGATGGCTCATGATGGATAGGGCTACAAATGGGTCGGGTCAGACAGGGTTATGCTTGATCCCAACCCGACTCGGTTCCTTGATCGGGTCTTGATATTGGACCCGAACCCAATTGAATGAATGATCGGGTCAGGTCGGGTTGGGTCCATAATCAAATTTATTGATCCAATGGATCATTCGGGTCGGGTCGGGTCTATATATAACATGACCCAATCCATAATATACAGGTCTGATTCGGGTCCGGTTCGGGTCGGGTCAGATCATGTATTTCTCTGCACCTCCTTCAAGTCCTGAGAAGAATTATCCTAGTAAAAAATAACCCTCTAGTTCATGGCTTAAGTGGATAAAGGGATCTTCCTGTCATAAATGATCAAAATCATCAGGACCGAGTAATTGTGTTGAAAATATCCAGGATCTTTTCGTGATACCCCTAGATTATACTTGGATATCGCCCGAAGTAAAGAAAAAGAAATTACAAAACAATAAGAACTGTTGGGATATCTCGGTCCAAGTACAAGCTAGCCAACCGGTTCGACAGGCAGAAAACATTTCTTCTAAACCATAAACTTCGGACCAGGCAACTTGTGGATGAGTCAAGACTCTTAATAGGTCTACGGCTCTCGAAGACATGGTCTTCGGGTTATGTCGAAGACAAAGTCTTCGGCCTATGTCGAAGATCAAGTTCTACGGCCCCTGAAAACAAGGTCCTCGGCCCGAACCAAGGAGTAACCTTCACTGACTCCCGTAAACATGGTCTCCGATTTATGTTGAAGACCTAGTCTTCGGCTTGTGATAAAGATTAAGTCCTCGATCTATGCCAAAGACATGATTTCTGATCTATCTCGAGAGGATCTGAGGACGAAGACATTCCCTGATTCAATCACGGAAATCTTCCTAAAAGGAAAGTTTGAGGACGGGCCTTGACCTGTCTCGAGTCTTTACAAACATGACAAGCAACGGTTATCATCGACTATTTCTGGAACATAATTGTGGCGCGTAACTCCAGCAGCAACACCTCCGGTCTGGCTGCCGGAACTGCCCGATAACTACCTATAATTCTAAATTATGGGAAGGAAATTAATTCCCCCATCATAATTGCTGGAGGAGGATCGAAACCGCAGGCTAGACAACTCCTTATAAATAATGGTAAGAGGGAATGCTCTAGGTAAGGCACCAGACATCTCTGAAAATCTCAGAATCCTTCCTTTTTTCATCCTCCTTAAAATCTTCCCCATTCTGTGGCTGGAGCCTACCTCTGACTTAGGCATCGGAGTGTCCCCTGCGGGAGCACCAGTAAAGGTAATTGTGATGGGTAAAAGACCGTCACTAAACGTTATTTATGACAGGCATGGGACCGTCACATATAATGTCGAGAGCTTAGTGACAATTATTTGTGCCGGCCCCAAACCATTGCAAAAGTTATTTGTGATGACCAAGGGCTTATCACAATAGAAAGTCTTATTATTTGTGATGGCAATGTGACCATTACAAATAACTTTTAGTGATGGTTACATAATCATCATAAATAGTTGGCATATGGCTTTTTATTGAATTTCCATTTTTTTTTAACCTATGTATCTATGATCAACATACACATAATCCATATATCTAATATTATTGATGTGGCACAACCGCTGACGTGGAGCCTATGATGGTGACAGCTGGCGGCCACACGGGTGGAAAGTGACATCTGGATGTGGCGTCCAAATGAATACCTAAGGACGAGCCCTCCATCTGAGTCAGCTCCTAGCCGGGGTCGTGCTCATAGGGTGAGCCCTTCGTCTGAGGTCAGCTCTCGGTCAGGGTCTAAGATCAACTCCTGGCCAGGGTCATGCTCATGCATGCTAGGGCATGCCCTCCATTCGAGGTCAGCTCCCAGCCGGGGTCGTGTTCATAGGGCGAGCCCTCCATCTAAAGTCAGCTCCGGGCCGGGGTTTTGCTCATGCATTCCAAGGACGAGTCCTCCGACCGAGGTTAGCTCCCAACCGGGGTCGTGCTCATAGGGCAAGCTCCCCATCTGAGGTTAGCTCCCGGTCGGGGTCGTGCTCATGCATGCCAAGGGGAGCCCTTCGTCCGAGGTCAGCTTCCAACCAAGGTCGTGCTCATAGCACGAGCCCTCCATCTGTGATCAACTCCAGTCGGGGTTGTGCTCATGCGTGCCAGGGTGAGCCTTCCATCCGAGGTCAGCTCCCAGCCGGGGTCATGCTCATAGGGTGTTGACCCCTGGAATGATTTTGATGATCACAAAACATTGGAGCTTGTATTTGATACTAACTCTTTACAAATGTTTAAGAAGTTTTTGTAGGAATTGATTACCTTGGTTTTAAAATAGTATTCAAACTCACTTAAAGGAAATTCAATTGAGTTTGTAAAGGCCCTAAGTTATGAATGTTGTAATCATGAAAAATGGACTTAAAAGTATAAATAATTTGATAAAGTATGTAAATTAGCTTCTAGTTGTTTCAATGATGAAGTTTTTGGAAAGCTTGAAGCAAATTTTTAAAAGACTTGTAAGAGTCGATTCAAGGTGGCACGGCACGAAGAAAGACTTAAAGTTTCAGAACCAAGAGCTGACTCCTAGTTCAAGAGCCGACTCTTCCAGAAGTATAGTTTTTGAAGTTCTGAGAATTAGAGCCGACTCCCAGATCAAGAGCAGACTCCAGGTATGCATGTTTGTCAAGACTGAAAGCTTGAAGGCAAGAGCCGACTCCTAGTCCAAGAGTCGGCTCCTACAGAAGTTTGTTTTTGGCATGTCTAAGACTTCTAGCCGACTCCTGGAGCTCGAGCCGGCTCGTAGAGCCGTTGTCTGCACTTCAATGACTAGCTACAGAAATTGAAATTTGAATGCCAAATCACATCCAATGACCATTTCATGAATTCCAAGGCTCTACAATGGCCATATCACATGAAAAACTATAAAGGGGATAATTTTTGAAGGATTAAAAAAATTAATAGAGGATTATTGTTGAATATTCTTGAAAGAACCAAGAGCTTCCAAGTTATTCCTCTACCTACCTCAAAGAGCATTCAAGTGAGATTCAAAGCTTCACCAACTCCACTCCATCATTAAATCCACTCATTGAAGAAGGGAAGAAGCAGCTTTGAAGAGCATTGAAGTGTACTTAAAGCTTGACTTCATTTTGATCTTCATCGGCAACATCAAAACAAACTTGGTTTGTTGTAATTGCTTATTTTACATTCTTATCTTGGTTTGCTCTCTTAGAACAGCAAGGGGCTGTATCTAGAGAGAGAGTCAAAGGTTATTAGGTGAACCTTGTAAAACCTAAGTTTGGGTTCTTGGTTTTTCCGGTTTGAAATCAAGTGTTTGGGTTTTCTTTGGTGATCCCGTGTAAAACCAAAGGAAGTTTGGGTTTCTTTGGTGATCCCGGTAAAACCAAAGTGTATAGGTTTGGATTGTAAGCTTGGTAAAACAATCCAACTGTATTCTGGTTGGGGGATATAGTGGAAATCCCAAGTGGTCCATGGGTAGTGGATGTAGGAGCAGGTTACTCCGAACCACTCTATTTCTTGGTGTTTGTGATTATGCTTTCATTGCCTTATTGTTTAAATTTATTTACTTCCACTTTGCACACTTTACTTCTACACTAAAAGAATTTCAAAGTGCATATACTTGCAAAAATTTTTAATCCCAATTCACCCCCCTCTTGGAAAGCCACCTGGGCAACAAGTGGTATCAGAGCAGAGTCTCTGAAAGTTTCTTAGAGTAAAGACATATGGCACATTCCATAAGCACTTCATTGTCCGAAGGTCAATCCACAAATAGACCACCACTTTTCACCAAAATTAATTACACTTATTGGAAGGCAAGAATGAAGATATACATTCAAGCCGTAGACTTTCACCTATGGAAAATTATCATGAAAGGACCTCACACACCTACAATTAAAGTTAATGATGTAGAGGTTTCCAAACCAGAAGAGGATTGGGACGAGAATGATATGAAATTAGCTGAGTTAAATGCCACAGCGATGAATATATTGTACTGTGCTTTGGACCCAAATGAGTTTAATAGAATTTCAACTTGCAATTCTGCTAAAGAAATTTGGGACAAATTAGAAATCATACACGAAGGCACTTCTCAAGTTAAGACATCAAAAATCAATTTACTTGTACATAATTATGAGTTGTTTAAGATGGATCCTAGTGAGACTATATCTGCCATGTGTACTCATTTTACTGATATCATAAATGGTCTCAAAAGTCTAGGTAGAACTTATTCTAATGCTGATCTTGTTCAAAAAGTATTAAAATCTTTGCCAGATAAGTGGAAAGCCAAAGTGACGGCAATTCAAGAAGCAAAAGACCTGAATACACTGCCACTGGATGAGCTGCTTGGATCCTTAATCACTTATGAACTGGCTATGCAACAAAGGACTGAAGAAGATACAAAAAGGAAGAAAGCCATTGCATTTAAAGCAACCGAGGAAGATAAGAATGAAGAATCTGATTCATCAGATGATGATGATCTTGGAAGTGACGAAATTGCCCTAGTAATGAAGAAATTCAAAAGGTTTATGGGCAGAAGAAAAATGAATAGATGGAGAAAGCATTACAGAAAAGGTGACTTTGGAAAAGAAAAGGAAAGAGATAAAGAAAAAGATAAAGAGAAAGATAAAGATCAAGTACCTATCTGCTATGGATGCAAGAAACCAGGACACATCTGCCCTGATTGCCCTGAAGGAAAGAAAAAATTATTCCTTAGAAAGAAGAAGAAGGCAATGCTAGCTGCTTGAAGTGACAGTGATGATACTACGTCTACTGAAGAGGATGAAGAGATAACAAAAACAGCACAAATCTGTCTTAAGGGTTTGGAGGATGAGATAAGTACTTCTGAACCTAACTTAGAATTCACTTATGATGAATTACATAATGCTTTTTGCGAACTATTGATAGAATATAAAAAAGCTAGTTTGAAATTGAGAGATTTAAAAAATAAATGTGATGTATTTGAAAATGACAAAAATGAATCTTGTGAAAGAAATAAAATCTTACAAAGAAAACTAAATTTGGTTTGTGAAAGACTTAAGATTGTTCAAATTGAAAAAGATAAGTTTTTTTGAGAAAAATAAGAATTTGAAAAATAAAAATGATGATCTAAAGAAAGAAGTTCAAAAATTAAAACCATTAGTTGAAAAATTAATCCTAAGTTCTAACAAACTTGAGTTAATTTTAAAAGATCAAAAAAAGATAAATAATAGATTTGGAATTGGTTATAAACAGCTCTATTTCAAATACTTTTTCTACTTCTACTTCATATGCTCCTAAATTCATTAGTTCTAAACATGTTAGACCTAAATTTGCATCATCTCGTAGTCATTATTCAAATTCAAGGATTGTATGCTTTGCATGTAATAACATTGGTCATAAAGCCTTTGAATGTCATTTGAAACAAAATGACAAAAGAAAAATTAAGAAAGTTTGGGTTCCAATAGGATCCATTTCCACTAACTTGCAAGGATCCAAGAGAGCTTGGGTACCTAAATATAGTAAATGATTATTTTGCAGGGATGTCTTGCAGCCACAAGCATAAAGAAAAGATGGTATTTGGATAGCGACTGTTCAAGACACATGATGGGTGATGCTGATCAATTCTTCACCCTAGAATAAAACGATGGTGGAATGGTAACATTTGGTGACAATAGAAAAGGAAGGATAGTCGGAATTGGTAAAATCAAAATTACTCCTTCTACATTTATTGAAAATATATTACTTGAAGAAAAATTAAAGCATAATCTTTTGAGTATTAGTCAGCTATGTGACATTGGTTATAATATATTCTTCAGGTCATCAACGTGTATAGTAGTTGATCCACTTGACTCTAGTAATAAGTTCATTGGACACAGACTTGGTAATATTTATGTGGTAGATCTTAATGATCTAGCTATGTCAAGTAATACAAGTCTTGTAGCAATGAATAACAAGAGCAAGGAATCAAGTTTACTATGGCATAGATGACTTGGTCATGCTAGTATGGACACAATAGCTAAATTGATTTCAAAGGACTTAGTCAAAAGTTTGCCAAATTTTAAAGTTAATTTTGATTATGTTTGTGATGCATGTCAGTTAGGAAAACAAGTGAGGGGGAGTTTTAAATCTAAAAACATAGTTTCAACATCCAAACCCTTAGAGCTACTTCACATGGACCTATTTGGACATACTAGGACTACCAGCATAGGTGGTATGAAATATGGACTTGTGATTGTAGATGATTTTTCAAGATACACATGGATTTTGTTTATTGCACATAATGATGATACTTTTAATGTATTCAAAAAGTTTTGCAAAAGAGTTACAAATTTGAAAAACTTATCTGTTATTTCAATTCGTAGTGATCATGGAATCGAATTTGAAAACCAATATTTTGATCATTTTTGCATAAAGCACGGTATTGATCATAACTTTTCTGCACCTAGAATACCACAGCAAAATGGTGTTGTAGAAAGAAAAAATCATACTTTGGAAGAGTGTCCAGAACAATGCTTTGTGAAGGGAATCTTCTAAAATACTTTTGGGCAGAAGCTATTAATACCGCATGCTATATTTTAAACAGAGTTTTAATTAAACCTATTATCAGAAAAATCTCCTATGAGCTCTGGAACAATAGAAAACCAAATATCAAATATTTTCATGTTTTCGGATGTAAATGTTTTGTTCTCAACAATGGAAAAGACAATCTTGGTAAATTTGATGCAAAATCCGATGAGGCTATTTTTCTTGGATATTCTTTAAACAGTAAAGCCTATTGAGTTTTCAATAAAAGAACTTTAATTGTTGAAGAATCTGTGTATGTTGTTTTCAATGAATCTGACATTACATTTTTGAGAAAGAAAGATTTTGCTGATGATGATGCAGGTACATTAGAGCATGGAATGAAAGACTTGACTCTTAAAGACAAACAATCAAGTGAACCACATGAAGAAGAGGTGAGTAAAAAGTATGATGATATACCTAAAGAATGGAGGTATGTACATTCACACCCTAAAGAATTAATTATAGGAGACCCATCTCAAGGTGTTAAAACTAGATCTGCACATAGAGATGCACATGATTTAATTGCTTTTGTTTCTCATGTAGAACCTCATAATATAGAAGAAGCTGAAATTGATCCTAATTGGATGTTAGTAATGCATGATGAATTAAATCAATTTAGGAGAAATAATGTTTGGACCTTAGTTAAATAACCCAATGATCATCCTGTTATAGGCACTAAGTGGGTTTACAGAAATAAACTAGATGAAAATAGAAATGTAATTAGAAATAAGGCTAAATTGGTTGTACAAGAATATAATCAAGAAGAAGGAATAGATTTTGATGAAACCTATGCACCAGTAGCTAGATTAGAAGCCATTAGATTGCTACTAGCTTATGCATATTTTATGAATTTCAAGTTATTTCAAATGGATGTAAAGAGTGTATTTTTGAATGGTCTTTTATCTGAAGAAGTTTTTGTTGAGCAACCCCCCGGTTTTATCGATCATATTTTTCCAAATCATGTTTTTAAACTGAATAAAGCTTTATATGGTCTGAAACAGGCACCTAGAGCCTGGTATGATAGACTGAGCAAATTTTTAATTGCAAATGAATTTGTTAGAGGTAGTGTTGACACCACATTGTTTATTCAAAGAAAGAAAAATGATATTTTGGTTGTTTAAATTTATGTTGATGACATTATCTTTGGATCTACTGATGAATCTTTGTGTTGAGACTTTGCTAAGCTAATGCAGGGAGAATTCGAAATGAGCTTGATGGGCGAATTAAGTTACTTTTTTGGACTTCAAATTAAACAAACTAAAGAAGGTATTCTGATCAACCAAGCCAAGTACATTAAAGAAATAATCAAGAAATTTGGCATGGAATCAAGCAAGGTAATTGGAACACCAATGAGTCCTACATGTAGACTTGACAAAGATGAGAATGGCACAAATGTTGATCAAAAGCTGTATCGAGGTATGATCAGATCATTACTTTATTTAACAGCTAGTAGACCTGATATATTATTTAGTGTTTGTATGTGTGCATGTTTTCAATCTAATCATAAAGAATCACACATCATAGCTGTTAAGAGAACTTTTAAATACTTGAAAGGCACTTGTAATGTAGGTTTGTGGTATTCTAAGCACACATTACTGAAACTAATTAGCTATTCTGATGCTGATTATGAAGAATGTAAAATAGATAGAAAGAGCACAAGTGGCACCTGTCAATTTCTAGGTGTTAACTTGATCTCTTGGCACTGTCGCAAACAGAACTCTATAGCTTTATCTACTGCTGAAGTAGAATATGTAGCTGCTGGGAACTGTTGTGCTCAAGTGTTATGGATCAAG
This sequence comes from Areca catechu, assembly GCA_021397845.1. NCBI lineage: Eukaryota > Viridiplantae > Streptophyta > Magnoliopsida > Arecales > Arecaceae > Areca > Areca catechu. Next base: position 73,959,270 of record CM038050.1, read on the forward strand.
CAATAACTAGAGGATTATGGTGTTGTCCAATCTAAAATTCCTATCAAATGTGACAATACTAGTCTATTAATTTATCAAAAAATCCAATTCAGCACTCACGAATTAAGCACATTGAAATTCGACATCATTTTATTCGTGATCATGTTTTAAACAATATTGTGGAACTTGAATTTGTACCTACTAAAGACCAATTAGCAGACATTTTCACTAAGCCATTAAGTCTAGATAGATTTGAGAAAATTAGAGGAGAATTAGGGTTATGTGACCCATTTTAAACCTATCTGACTTAATTTTTGAAAATTAAGAAAAAATTATCTAGAAATCTCAAAATTCTCTTTAGAGCATAGGGCAACCTAGTCTAGACTCTAGAAACTCTTAAAAATTGAGTTTGACCCTTTTTGACTTTTAGAATAGATTTTAGCTCGAGCCGACTCGAACTCTTAGTACTTTGGGCGAGCCAACTCGCAGGTCGGACCGAGACTTTTATATAAGGTTTCCACTTTTCCTATTCATCACACTTTCTAGATTTTGACTGTTTCTCTCTAGCCAACTCTTCACTCCTCACTAGAAACCACTCCAAAACCCTTTCTACCTACTCAAATCCTTGATCTTTGGAGAATGGGGCCTTGCAAGGCGGTGGAAAAGAAGGCAACACGGGTTGTTCAGACTGTGGCTAAGGAAAGGAGAAGCAAGAGGTGTTTGGATACTTCATTTTCGCAGGAAGAGTAGCAGCCTGAGCAAGAAGAAGTTGTTCCAGCACCCCGACAGATCATTCCAATGGGAAATCAACAAGTGACCCCCGGTAGGTGCATAGATTTCAGTTTTATTGAACAAGAACAGTTGAATATTGGAATGTGGCTTGAAAGACAGGGTTGGAAGGAGTTTTGTCAATTAAATGTTCCAATTTATCTAAATTTGGTTCAACAATTCTTTGAGAATTTATCCCTAGGAGCTTTTCATATTAAGGGAACAGTAAAGGAAAACTGATTGAGATAAATGAGCAAAAATTGTCAAATTTGTTGAATATTCCTAAAGAAGGGGACTGTTATTTGGTTATGAAGGAAAGGGTGAAGACTCTCAGACTTATCTTGGGAAGATCCAATGTGAAAGGAGTCATTCATGTGCATGCAAATCAGCTCTCGTTGGAAATGAGACTATTGCACAACATCATTAGCCGGATTTTCCTACCCAGGATAGGCATATTTGACTGGGTTAGTGAGAGAGATCTCATATTCATGAGGCGACTGATTAAGGGGGAGCCCCTCAACCTTCCATTCATTATGATTTCTTAGATGAGAGAGGCTGTACGTAGGGCACGAGCTTGTTTGCCCTGTGGGATGGTGTTCACTTTGTTGTTCCAGGATGCTAACATAGATGTTACTAGAGAGGACCGTTGGTTGTTGCTGCACACTGACAAGTATACAGTAAAATTCCTGACTAGGATGGGATTTATCAAGGCTGATGGGAACTGGATCAGAAAGACTTCAGGAGTTCCTGTTGCACACTCAGAGGACTCAGATGATGACATACAGGCTACACAGGGTCATGGTGAGCAGACTGAGGGACATACTGATGAGGCTAGACCATCCGAGCCAGCTCCTGCTTCACCACATTCACCATTCATGACTCCTACTACTGCTAGAGCTGATACTGATGATAGACTCCACAAAGTTTTGGAGGAGATTTCTTGTCTCATGACTGACACTGACAGGAGGATTACTTCTCTAAAGTCTGAGATGCAGCAGGGCTTTCATGATATTATGGTTATATTGAGACAGTTATCCTTGGCCAGCCAGCATGCACCTTCTACTTCCACAGGGACTGGCACAGCTACTGGCACAGCGACTAGCACAGGCAGTGAGATTGGTACAGGCATACATGCTGAGCAGGGACAGGAGACACATTGTGCTGATGCACCGTATCACGCCACACCTACTGTTGGTGAGCCTCAGGATACTATGGAGGCTGCTGGATTTGCTGATATTGGAGTGACTCCGGCTACTCATATACTTTCATCCACCAGCACTTTGGCCCTATCTCTTGATCCACCTACTGCCAGACCTACACCCATCTTTATTTTATCTGAATCAAAAACCAAACCTAAACCTAAATCTAAAGTTACTAGGACTTCTACACCTACTAGGACTAGAATTAGGGATCTTCGCCCTAGGTTCCCCAAGTTCAAACCTAGTCCAGGTATTCTAGAGGTTGGTTCCTCCTCTGATGAGGAAGAACCTGATAGTGATCCTAGCACTTCTTTCTGATGTTTAGGTGTTATCTTTTTGAGACTTTTTGTTGTTGTATTTTGGTTATATGATACAATTTTGTTGTGCCGTGGCATGTTTGTAAAGTATCACATATACTATATATTGACTTATTTCACATATATATATATACTTCACCTGTTATGCTACATATTCACTTGACTTAATGTTATTATTGAATCAATATTTCTCATTTGTTATGAATATATGTTGCGAATATATGTCCATTTCTCATATACCTTTTATTGATGACAAAAAGGGGGAGAATGGAGACTGTGGTTGGCATGAAAAAGAAAAAGCTATATTAATAAATCTATGCTATATTGATTCATGAAAGGAAGTTATGTTGATTCATGAAAATTGCTCTGAATTGTTTACAAATGCTATATGGATAATTGAATGTTATAAAACTTTGATGAAATGAATGGTTGATTCATGAAAATTTGATGAAACTTAATGTTTGCTTCAAAAGTTTGAAAATTCTATAAGTTTCGATATGCTTTGTATAGTTAATATCTTTGATACATCATGTATCGATACAACATGATATGATATATATGAAAGTTCATGTTTCGATACACTTGATACATAATATTTGGTATTCAGTTATATACTTTTGATACATTATGGCACATTGTATTGATACACTGATACCTAACCTATATGATATGCATACACTTAAAAATACTGCAATTGTAAAGTGATTTCAATTTTTTTATCATGCCTAGTGTTTTGTCATCATCAAAAAGGAGAAGATTGTTGATCCCTGGAATGATTTTGATGATCACAAATATTGGAGCATGTATTTGATACTAACTCTTTACAAATGTTTAAGAAGTTTTTGCAGGAATTGATTACCTTGGTTTTAAAATGGTATTCAAACTCACTTAAAGGAAATTCAATTGAGTTTGTAAAGGCCCTAAGTTATAAATGTTGTAATCATGAAAAATGGACTTAAAAGTGTAAATAATTTGATAAAGTATGTAAATTAGCTTTTAGTTGTTTCAATGATGAAGTTTTTGGAAAGCTTGAAGCAAATTTTTAAAAGACTTGTAAGAGCCGACTCAAGGCAGCACGTCATGGAGGAAGACTCAAAGTTTCAGAACCAAGAGCCGACTCCTAGTTCAAGAGCCAACTCTTCTAGAAGTATAGTTTTTGAAGTTTTAAGAATTAGAGCCGACTCCCAGATCAAGAGCAAACTCCAGGTATGCATGTTTGTCAAGACTGAAAGCTTGAAGGCAAGAGCCGACTCCTAGTCCAAGAGCCAGCTCATACAGAAATTTGTTTTGGCATGTCTGAGATTTCGAGCCGACTCCTGGAGCTCGAGCCGACTCGTAGAGCCATTGTTTGCACTTCAACGACTAGCTACAGAAATTAAAATTTGAATGCCAAATCACCTCCAACGGCTATTTCATGAATCCCAAGGCCCTACAATGGCCATATCACATGAAAAACTATAAAGGGGATCATTTTTGAAGGATTAAAAAATTAATAGAGGATCATTGCTGAATATTCTTGAAAGAATCAAGAGCTTCCAAGTTATTCCTCTACTTACCTCAAAGAGCATTCAAGTGAGATTCAAAGCTTTATCAACTCCACTCCATCATTGAATCCACTCATTAAAGAAGGGAAGAAGCAGCTTTGAAGAGCATTGAAGTGTACTTAAAGCTTGACTTCATTTTGATCTTCATCCGCAACATCAAAACAAACTTGGTTTGTTGTAGTTGCTTATTTTACATTCTTTATCTTGGTTTGCTCTTTTAGAACAGCAAGGGGCTGTATCTGGAGAGAGAGTCAAAGGTTATTAGGTGAACCTTGGAAAACCTAAGTTTGGGTTCTTGGTTTTCCCAGTTTGAAACCAATTGTTTAGGTTTTCTTTGGTGATCCCATGTAAAACCAAAGGGAGTTTGGATTTCTTTGGTGATCTCGGTAAAACCAAAGTGTATTGGTTTGGATTGTGAGCTTGGTAAAACAATCCGACTGTATTCTGGTTGGGGGATATGGTGGAAATCCCAAGTGGTCCTTGGGTAGTGGATGTAGGAGCAGGTTGCTCCGAACTACTCTACTTCTTGGTGTTTGTGATTGTGCTTTCATTGCCTTATTGTTTAAATTTATTTACTTTCACTTTGCACACTTCACTTCTACACTAAAAGAATTTCAAAGTGCACATACTTGCAAAAGTTTTTAATCCCAATTCACCCCCCTCTTGGGAAGCCACCTGGGCAACATAGGGCGAGCCCTCCATCTGAGGTCAGCTCCCGGCCGGGGTCGGCTCATGCATGCCATGGCGAGCCCTCCATCCGAGGTCAGCTCCCGACCGGGGTCATGCTTATACATTCCACGGCGAGCCCTCCATCCGAGGTCAGCTCCTAGCCGGGGTCGTGCTCATGCGTGTCGGAGTCATGCTCATAGGGCAAGCCCTCCGTCTGAGATCAGCTCTCGACCGGAGTCGTGCTCATGTGTGCCAGGGCGAGCCCTCTATCCGAGGTCAGCTCCCAATCGGGGTCATGCTCATAGGGCAAGCCCTTAGTCTGAGGTCAGCTCTTGACTGGGGTTGTGCTCATGCATGCTAGGGTGAGCCCTCCATCCGAGGTCATCTCCTAGTCGAGGTTGTGCTCATAGGGCGAGCCCTCCATCTGAGGTCAACACCTGGCCGGGGTCGTGCTCATGTGTGCTAAGGGTGGCCCCCCGCATTTGGGGTCGGGTGCCTAGCTTGGGTCGTGCACATGCTTTCCAAGGGCGGCCCCTGCATCCAGGGTTGGGCACCCAGCCAAGGTCGTGCTCATGCTTTCTGAAGGTGGCCTCCCATATCTGGGGTCGATTGCCCAGCCGAGGTCATGCTCCTACTTCTGGAGCCAGGCTCTCCGGATTAAGCTCTCCTCCTCCTGTCGAGTTTGGAGTTCCTGACAGTGGCGGAAAGAGGGAGGATCAGCAAAGGTACAGTTTGTGACATGAAAGCTTTCGACTACCTGCAACCTCTCAGAAGAAGTGCACGCCATGCCAAAAAATTCAAACTCTACAATGCACCACCCGCACAATTTGCATAATGCATACTCCGACAGACCTCGCACTCCGTAGCGTACCATAACGACAATAACCATGCAACCAAGGGCTCTGATCCTCATGACATGGAACCTGAACCTCCTCCAAGAGGAGATTCCATTAAGGCCACAGGCCCTGCGACACTCCGACGGTCCCTCCCATAATGGAAACGCTCCACCAAGGGTCGGGGCTCAGCGGCACAATGCCCACCCCTCCCATGAGAAATTGCACCACCAGAGGGACAAGACCTATACTATACTGGCGATCATCCCTAAATAGAAGGATCTCCTCTAGAGGACCAGTCTGATAGGGGGAAGGCTGCAAACAAAGAAAAACCCCTCCAGAAAGGGATACAAGGAAAGGAACATCTTAATGAAGCCCCAGGCTTGGTCTGGGCCACTCCTAATATAAAACTAGAGGAAAGGACCCCCGAGAGGGGAGAGAGGCAATTGGTAAGACTCAGAGAGCAAACGGGCAAGAAACCAACTAAGAGAACCTCCCAGCTCTCCGATCTCTACTTGACCTTATCTTTCCATTTCAATTCCATCTTTTATCCTCTATGCAGAGAGTCCCCAAGCTCTTCGCCATAGAGGTTCTGTTCTCCTTGATCATCCAAACTAACTTGATCATCGAAGTGTCCCTGCTGAAATCCCCTGCCCGGTCTCCTTTTTTTTGTAGGCCATGTATAAAGAAAATCGAGCACCTAATGGGAGCTCGATGAGTCCGTGCCATGTCAGAGCTACAGGCCACGATGATCTTGGCAGCAATAGATTGGCACGCCAAGAATGGGAGCAGAACACCAGTGACCGAAGGAAGTCCAACAGTGAGTCCCCCATCACCAGCAAAGCATCTGCAGAAGCCTAAAGCTCCATGGTGACAACACGAGTGCATGAGGTTTCTGCTAGTCGAGCAGGGGCCCCCCATCGTGGCGACCTACAAAGCCCTGAGAGAGAGCTCCCCTGTCCACCACCGCCCTCGATGGATCCCTATATCACTGTATTGGCCCAGCAGGTTCTTGCCCTGATTACGGTAGTGCACCAGCTTCATTAGAGACACCAGTCCCTGGCAACATAGCAACAACCAGGGATGCCGACGGCCAACGTCATCGATCCTCATACCAGCCTACGGTCCTTTCGGGAGGGGCCATTGCATGTGGCCTCCCATCCACGAGGAGACCACTAGGTAGCTGGAAAGAAATAGCATGATGGTCCGATTGGCCGGGAGAGTCACTCCTAGATCTTGGACCATGGTGCAACTCGTACCAATGGTGCCGGCATGGTCGGGAACCCAGGCAAGAGTTTTCCCACTCTGCACCTCCTTTACCCCTGACAGCCTCTACCGAGGGGTCCATAGACGAGGCCAACCACCACCAGGCGGAGAGGTGCCTCGAAGAGCAGGAGCGCAAACAGGCTGACCTCTCCCACCAGTTTGTAGAGATTTAGGGCTCCCCTATTGAGTCCACAGGTTACGACACCCGTCCTCCCTTCTCCTGCAGAATCTAAGAGGAACCAATCCCCAGCCAGTTCCATATGCGCCAGGTTGATCCCTACGATAGGACAACCAACCCCCTAGACCACTTGAAAAGCTACAAGGCCCTTATAAGGGTTCAGGGGGTCACTGATGCTCTCCTCTGTATTGCCTTCCTGGCTACCCTTCGGAAGGCTGCTCGAGCATGATTCTCCAGACTCGAGTCTGAATGCATTGACTCCTTTTAATTAGAAAAAAAGTTCGTGGTGCACTTTGATGCATACAGAAAGGTGCCATGAGAGGCCGACAACCTCTTCTCGATCTTCCAGTAGGACCGAGAGCCCCTTCGGGACTATGTATCCTGGTTTAAAGCCATCATCCTAGAGATCTACCACCTCAATGAGCCAGTCACCTTGCTAGCCCTGAAAAGGGGGCTGCGGACCTCCCGCTTCACCTACTTCCTCGATAAGAAGCCTTTGAAGATCTACTCAGTGCTCCTCTTCTGTGCCCATGAGTATATCCATAAGGAGGAGGTTGATCACACTAGAAGGGAGTTTGATGGGAGGCTGTTGAAGAGGCAGGTCATTGGGAAAGCATCTGCTCGCCTGGCCCAGAAGACGGCGTCGATCCAGTGACTAGGGCCGAGGCCTAGAGTTGACCCTACCAAAGAAGAAAAGTTCACTTCTCTCCTCGCCCCGAGTGCAAAGATCCTGATGAAAATCGAGGGGAATGCTTCCTGCATCGACCTCCCCAACCGAGGCTATTTGTTGGATGCGATAGGTCATGCTACTGCCACTTCCATCGGAACCATGGCCATGATACTGAGAAATGCCATCACCTAATCAAGCAGGCTACCTCGGGAAGTACGTGGAGGGAGGAGCTCCCCTAGCAACCCAGAATGAAAAGCCTCGATCACTCACCATCAACAACAGGCCCATTGAGAAGTTGGTCAGGATGATCTTCTGGGGGGCAGGGAGAACCCTGAAGAGGGCTAGGGGAGAGAGGAGAATGATGATGTACTCCCCTGCTAGGCAGAAGGGCCGACCAGGATAGATAACCTAAATAATGATGCTATCATCGTAGAAATGACAATAGCAAAACATCCTGTAAAAAAAATTATGGTTGACAGTGGAAGCTTTGCATATATCCATTTTTATGATGCTTTTGCAAGGATGATCTTTCCCACTGACCAAATAAAGCTGGTGTTCATGCCCTTAGTAGGCATCATCGAGGACTTATTTGGAGTTGAGGGAGAGATTACACTCGCCATAACCACCGGGACACCATCTTGGCAAAGTACTATGCTAACAACATTCATCGTTGTGAGGCTTCCCTCGCCTTACAACGTGGTTTTGGTGCATCCCAGGCTTAACCTGCTTGATGCCAACATCTCCACAAGACTTCTCCTCGTTCAGTTCCCAATCTCTTGGAGGATCGGGGAGATGAGAGGGTCTCGCCAGCCAGTCTAGCACTACCTGCAGACCGTCCCGAGATCGCGAGGGGCTGATCCGAGCCCAGCCATTGATCAACTGAATCTAGTAGAAATGGAGCCGAGGGGTGGATTAGTTAAGTCCTTGCTATCCTTCCCCTTAGGAGAGGACCCATTGAAGACTGTATAGGTGGGAGCCCTGTTACATTGAAGAAGAGAGATCCCATCTACTCAGTTTCCTACGGGCCAACATGGACGTTTTTGCCTAGACCACCATAGACATACTCAGGATCCCACCAGAAGTGATCACCCACAGGTTGAATGTCGATCCCAATTATTGCCCGGTCTAGTAGAAGAAGAGGAGTTTCGCCCCGGAGTAGAGAAGGTGATCGATGAGGAAGTCGAGAAGTTTCTTGCAGTAGGCTTCATTTGTGAGGTATGGTATCCTGACTGGCTTGCTAATATGGTGATGGTTAGGAAAGCTTCCGGGAAGTGAAGAATCTGTGTAGACTGCACTGACCTCAACTAGGCATGCCCGAAGGATAACTTTTCACTCTCCAAGATCGACCAGTTGGTAGACGCGACCTCGGGCCATAAGTACCTCAGCTTCATGGATGCATTCTCCGGATACAATTAGATCTGCATGCACTTGGAGGATGAGGAGCATACAACATTTGTGATCGACAGAGATATGTTCTGCTACAAGATGATGCCATTTGGTCTCAAGAATGCAGGAGCCACGTACTAGTACTTGGTCAGCAAGGTCTTCAAGGACCAGATTAGTCATAACATGTAGGTTTACATAGATGACATGCTTGTCATGAGCAGCCTAGAGTCGGACCATGTTGCCGACCTGGTGGAGGCTTTCGACAACCACTGCCTCTACCAGATGAAGTCGAACCCCACCAAATGTGCATTTGGCATCGCGACAGGAATGTTCCTGGGGTTCATGGTCATCCAAAGAGGAATAGAGGCCAATCTTGAGAAGATTCCGGTGATCACTGATATGAGATATCCTATCTCCAAGAAGGAAGTTTAGCACTTGACCAGATGCATCGCGGCATTGAGCCATTTCATCTCACGTTCTATTGAGTGCTGCTAGCCATTCTTCAAGGTGCTGTGCAAGATGCATGGCTTTACCTGGATGGAGGAGTGCCGAGAGATATTCGAGGGGCTGAAGAAGCTCCTTAACTCCCTGTCACTACTATCTAGGCTGGAGTCGGGGGAAGAGCTCCTCCTATACCTAGCAATCTCACCTGAAGTGGTTAGCTCGGTCCTTGTCTGCACTGATAAGGATGGCTCCCAGTGGCCAGTCTATTATACCAGTAACCTACTCTACGATGCGAAAACTAGGTACACTCTATTTGAAATGATTATTTTTATGCTAATAGTATTTGCGCAGCATCTTAGGCCCTACTTCCAAGTGCACCCGATCGCTGTCCTTACTGATCAGCCTCTGAGGGCCATCCTAAGCCATCCCAATACTTCGGGGCACCTAGCCAAGTAGGCAGTAAAGCTCAACGAGTTCGACATCGCCTACCACTCGTGGTCGGTACAAAAGGTGCAAGTCCTTACCGACTCCTGGTAGAATACACCTGGGCAGAGGAGGACCCAGAGGAAGCGGACCAGCAAGCCGAACCCAGGCTGGACCTAGCCCCAGGAGCAGTGATATGGATCATCCATGTCGACGGCATGTCCACACCGAAGGGGGTGGAGCCGCCCTTATTCTTGCCAATCTTTATTGGGTTGTTACGGAGTATGCATTGCACTTCCTCTTCAAGGTGACCAACAACCAGGTTGAGCACGAGGTGCTCATCATGGGATTGAGGGTGTCCTACGAACTAGGTGTAAAATGCCTGAAGGTCTGGTGCGGGCACCAGACTCAGAAGAAGACTTCAGAGCTCTATTTGGATCTCTGATTGACATTGCCCGAGAAATTAGGGTTTGTAATAAAGGTTGACCTGGTCAACCAGTTTATTTATTTCTTGAGTCACCATTTAAATTTTGTTGAGTCATGTTGACTCGATGCAAGTCCCGATGTGGTTTCAATTTGGTCCAAAATGGTGCCACATTTGTCTTCCAATCAAATCAAGGTTCAAGCAAGTGGAGGCCACACTCCAAGCCACACGCCCAGCCACACTCCGAGCACACGCCAGAGTCCAGGAGGCACCACAGAGGCATCCCAGTGTCATGGTCCCCACATCCAAAGAAGAAAAAAATCAAATTGGAAGCTAATTTAAAGGAGGCGCCCATACCTGCCAATTTTGTCTAAGCAAAGAAGGAAAAGACTTCTCTTGGAGAAAAAATCAAAGAAGGACATCCAATTGAAGTTCAAATCAAAATCAAAGAGCTTAACTTGGAGTGGAAGAAAAAAAGAAATGCCATAAGAAGAAGAGGACTCCAAATCCAAATCCAACTCCAAAGGAGGCGCCATAAAAATTCCAAAAAAAAAATTCCTTTATGGCCATCCCAAATTTTTTTGAACTCTTGGTCGGCCAAGAGAGGAGATTTTCTACCTAATCTAGAGGTTGGAGGAGTTTAGTCCCACATGAGAATTTGTACAAGCTTGGAGAAAATTTTAGGTCTATATAATAGACCCCTCTTTGTAACTTTAAGAAATCAATGAATGAAGAAAAATTATTTTTGCTATTCTCTTGTGTTGAGTGACCTAGGTTTCTCTTCTTCCGCACTATTCTAAGTGTTGAGCTCCGTGAGGGGGTAATCCGGGTTCCATTGGAGCCTTGAGGAGGTGAGAGATCTCCATCTTTATCCAAAACCCTAGGTTAGCCACTTGAAATTCCAAAACCCTAGCCGCCCTTCATTATTTTCAATCCATCAAACCCTAGCTCCATCCATCTACCACGGCCTCTCTCTCTCTACAAGTCCAGGCCGTCCACCTTCATCCAGATCCAGTCCGGCTACTTCAGATCCAGAGCAAGTTCCAAGGAAAATCACATCAGCTTCCAGGAGAATCCAGTTTTCAGCAATTTCAATCTTCAAGTTCATCAACCTGGTAAATTTTTCCCTTGACTCTCTGATTCCATCAATTGTTTTTCTTCTCTTCCAGATCTTGAGTTCAGGAGAAGCCAACCCGCCAAGGACCAGTATTGGAGGATCCATTGCGAAGATATCTAAATCCGAGGATCCAACAATCTGCTCGGGAGAGTTCTTCCACCAAAATCTGTGAAGATCATTGTCTGGTTAGGTAAACCATCTCTTCTCTTTATTTCTGTTCTGTTGAAAGTTCGGAGCGAAACCCTAGGTCTGGGAGTTTCTCAACCCCCAGCGATCCATTGCTTCTGAACTACTCTGATAATTTAGTTTCCTTAAAATTGTGCTTTCAATTATCATATTAGTATCTTTCAATGTTAGGTTAACTTTTCTTTGATTTGAAGCCAACTTCTACAAACATATAAAAACAACAAAAAAAAAATAATTAGTTAATCTTAATTTACTTCCGCATCGCATCCCTTTATTTGTTCTGCATCATTTTTGGTATCAAAGCCCAGTCTAGGGTTTCTGATTTGCTTGCTTGCTTTGATTGTTCTCTTTTTATTTTGTCTGCTCGAAGTAGACTCCCCAGGACGTCCGGTCCTAGGAACTAAGCGAGGCGCAAGCCTCCTCCTCCCATTCCACGGGGTGTTCCTAGGGCGTGTAGGGGATCCATTGGGTTATAACTTCGTAGCAGGGATTATAAACGGGGAAGACAATCTAGTTGCAGCCCGTAATTTTCCTGTTGTATGAATTATTTCTCCTTGCATAAAACTCCGAATTGCATGATTTTTGCTTCGTTGAAACCAGTATAATTGAACCTATCTTCCATAATTTTTCTGTGATTTATTGGTTTCGGTAAAAACTCTGAGCATTAAAATACAGCAACTCTATTTTTTTGTGCTCTGCAATTCAATTCTTTTTGGAGTGATCATCTCATAATTTACTTAAGGGCAATTGAGCATCTAAGATAAGGGGAGGAGTTGATTACCTCTCCTTAGCCCAAAACCACTATCCAATCATTCGAACCTAGACCTAATTTAAAATCAGTTAGACCTAATTTGCCCTAGTGGGCTAGGGACACCAATTGGTCGGGTCTAGGCTAGTGTTGAGTCAGTTTGCCGAGTTATTCTGTGTGTGCTTAGCACTCAGTGTCTAGAACGGTGGTTCAGGGATCCATTCCCGAAGGGCTTGTGTGCTGGTCCGCCTACCTGGCCAATCACTGATTGGTGTCTAGGATTGGCAATCAGGGACCTAACACTCCCCTTACACCTGCCTGGCTGAGTCCTGAGTTACTACAAGCTAGCTTGCCACTCTGATTGGGCATCTAGTTTGGACTCTAGGTCTAGTGATCCAGTAGTCGATTTAGTCTAGTCTCATTTTGTGTGCTTACTTGAATCATCATGTCTACCAGAAACGGAGTGCCATATCAACCTGGTCAAACCCAACCTGATTTAGAGGCCATGATCAGAACTCTTACTGAAAGTATGGCTAAAATGAATCAGGATATGACAAACACTGTGGCCCAGTTTAGCGCACAAATTCATGAGGATCTTACCCAACTTAGGGACCGAGTCCAAGTACTTGAAGAACCTAGACATCGGAATTAGACTCCTGACCCCGATTTTAATGTGCCTCAACCTCACCCACATCAGGAGCCTAGAAGGCCTTTATATAGAGATCCTGAACCTAATCATAGGAGGCCTGACCCAGAGCCTGAAGATAGAGATGATAGGTTCATCAGGAACATCAAATTAGATGCACCCACTTTTGATGGTAGTCTGAACCCTAAGGTGTATTCTGATTGGGAGGGTGAGATGGACCAATACTTTGAGTGGTATGCTATGTCTGAGGAGAGGAAATACAAGTTTGCCAAGATGAAATTAGTGCGTCAAGCTAGGTTATACTGGGGGAACATTGAGCTAACCACTAGGAGACGGAATGTTGAGCCCATAACCACTTGGCAGGGTATGAAAGAAAAACTGAGAGATAAATACCTACCCATTTCATACCAGCAAAACCTGTTAGACCAATGGCAAAACCTGTTAGACTACATAGCTACTTTTGATGAATACCTAATGAGATGTGATGTGAGTGAAGCCCACGAAGTCACTTTGTCTAGATTTAGGGCTGGACTGAGAGAAGATATCAAGAGAGAACTATTTCTGAGAGAGGTTACTGATCTAGACCAAGCCTACCAGATTGCACTGAACACTGAGAAATTTCAGAGAGGACCTATACCTTCTAGGGTTAGTGCCCCAATCCCAAGGAATGGACCTAGCCAAGTTATCCCTAGTAAACCTTTTCAGGGTACTTCTACCCCTAGGCCCATGGACAAAGGTAAGGCACCTGACACCCAGAGAACCCCTAGTTCAAATATCACCTGTTTTAAGTGTCAGAAACCAGGTCACATTTCCAGTCAGTGTACTGCCATAGCCTGTTTCAAGTGTCATAAGGTAGGTCATGTTGCTAGCCAGTGCCCACGGAGATCCCTTTACATAGAAGAGGGAGAGAATGATAATTCCGAGCCCAGTGAGGAATTTGAAGAAGAAGTTTATGAGGCCGGAATGAATTTGGTTGAGGAGTATGAAGGAGAGGAGGAACCCAATGAATCTGACCAATTAGGAGTTGTAAGATGCATCCTATCCCAGAATCTAGTTCAAGAGGATTGGCGTAGGACTAACATCCTACAGACTTTTCTTAAATTAGGGGATAAGGTATGTAAGATCATCATAGATAGTGGGAGCTGTGTAAATGCCATCTCTACTAGCACTATCAAGATGTTAGGCTTAATCCCAGTTCCCCATCCCAACCCCTATAAGGTTTCTTGGGTAGATTCTACCTCCATACCCATCCAGTCTAGATGTCAAGTCCAAATCCAAATGCAATCTTATCACGAAAAGATTTGGTGCGATGTTTTACCCATGGGGGTGAGCAGTATAATTCTCGGAAGACCTTGGTTGTATGATCATGATGCCACCCTCTTAGGAAAATCCAATACCTGTGTCTTTAGTTTCAATGGGAAGAAGATTACGATCCATTCCGTTCCCCCTAAGGACAAGGTAACTAAAGGAGCCGGTAAGGTTAAGGAGATGAAAACTGGAGTGAACCTAATCAGTGCTAAGGATCTAGAACAAGAAATTCGTAGTGGTTCACCCATCTGGATGTTGACTGCTAAGGAACTTAGAACTTCGGAACCCTCAGAGCCTCCTCAAGAAGTTAAACCTGTGTTAAAAGAATTTGAGGATGTCTTTCCCGAGGATTTGCCAGACCACCTTCCACCTCTTAGGGATATCCAGCATGCCATAGATCTAATCCCAGGAGCGACTTTGCCCAACTTGCCCCATTACAGGATGAATCCATCTGAGCATGAAGAACTGCAAAAGCAGGTTGGAGAATTATTGAGGAAGGGGTTTATTAGAGAAAGTCTTAGCCCTTGTGCAGTCCCAGCCTTACTGACCCCAAAGAAAGATGGCACGTGGAGGATGTGTGTTAACAGTCGTGCCATCAATAAAATTATAATCAAATATAGGTTTCCCATCCCTAGACTAGATGACATGCTTGATATGATGGCTGGTGCAATGGTTTTTTCTAAGATTGATCTCAAAAGCGGCTATCATCATGTTAGGATTAGACCCGGGGATGAATGAAAAACTGCTTTCAAAACTAAGGATGGTCTTTATGAATGGGTTGTTATGCCTTTTGGGTTGTCCAATGCCCCTAGTACTTTCATGAGAATTATGACCCAGGTACTTAGAGCTTTCATAGGAAAATTTGTGGTGGTCTATTTTGATGACATCCTGATCTATAGTAAGACCCCAGCAGATCACCTAGGCCACCTTAGAGCAGTCTGCCAAGTTTTGAGGAATGATAGACTCTACGGTAATCTTAAGAAGTGTGAATTCATGACTAGTAGAGTTATCTTTCTTGGTTTTGTAGTAACCCCTGACGGCGTGGCGGCCGATCCTGAGAAAATTAGGTCCATAGTAGACTGGCCAGAGCCAACCAATGTGCATGAAGTTAGAAGTTTCCATGGCTTGGCTACCTTCTATAGGCAATTCATCAAGGGGTTTAGTACTTTAGCTGCTCCTATCACTAATTGTATTAGGAAGGGAGAATTTCATTGGACTAAGTCAGCCCATAAAGCCTTCCTAGATCTTAAGGATAAAATGACCCAGGCACCCATTCTGAGATTACCCGATTTTTCTAAAGTATTTGAGGTTGCCTGTGATGCTTCAGGTGTAGGAATAGGTGGAGTCCTAAGCCAAGAGAATCATCCCATAGCATTCTTTAGTGAAAAACTTAATGATGCTAAGCTTAGGTATTCTACCTATGATAAGGAATTTTATGCGGTGGTGCAAGCTTTGCGTTACTGGAGACATTATTTGCTACCGCAGGAATTTGTACTATTTTCGGACTATGAGGCTCTTAGATTTCTGAACTCCCAAAAGAAGCTTAACCCTAGGCATGCTAAGTGGGTAGAATATATCCAGTCCTATACTTTTGTCCTGAAACATAAGGCTGGAGTTGAGAATAAGGTAGCTGATGCCCTTAGTCACCGATCTCTGTTATTAACTTCTGTTAGAACTGAGGTCATAGGGTTTGAGCAAATCAAAGAGGAATATGAGTCTTGTCCGGATTTCACAACTGTGTATCAGGATCTAGTTCAAGGACCATCTAGTAATCACCAGGACTATACTCTTGTAGATGGTTTTTTTTTTCTTCAAAAATAGGCTTTGCATCCCTAGAACTTCTCTTAGGGAATTTTTGATTTGGGAAATCCATGCTGGAGGTTTAGCCGGCCATTTTGGAAAAGACAAGACCATTCTAGCTATTGAAGACCACTTTTTCTGGCCTAGCATGAAAAGCAATGTAGCTAATATTGTAGCTAGATCTCGAACCTGCACTGTTGCCAAACAGTGAAAACAAAATACTGGCCTTTATACCCCACTCCCTGTCCCAGATCGTCCTTGGCAAGATGTGAGTATGGATTTTGTGTTAGGTTTACCTAAGACCCAGAGGAGACATGATTCTATCTGTGTCGTAGTCGACCGATTCTCTAAAATGGCCCACTTCTTGCCTTGTTCCCAAACCTTTGATGCGTCTAAGGTAGCCACACTTTTCTTCAATGAGATAGTTAGACTCCATGGCCTACCTAAGACAATCGTTTCAGATAGGGATGTCCGGTTCACCAGTTACTTTTGGAAGACCCTTTGGCATAAGTTAGGGACAAAACTTAAGTTTTCAACTGCCTATCATCCCCAAACTGATGGCCAAACTGAAGTAGTGAACCGTAGCCTAGGAAATCTGCTGAGATGTCTTGTTGGTGAAAACACCAGAAATTGGGATTTATACCTACCAAGGGCAGAATTTGCGTACAATGACTCGGTCAATAGGTCTACGGGTAAGAGTCCATTTGAAATTGTACATGGGTACAAACCTCACACACCTCTTGACCTAGTCCCTTTACCTGTCCACACTCGAGTCTCCGAATCTGGTGAGAATTTTGCACAGCATGTAAAAGACTTGCATAAAGAAATTCATGCCAAAATAAATTTAAGTAATGAAACTTATAAGAAGTTGGCTGATACTCAAAGGCGAGTCAAATCTTTTGTTGAGGGAGACTATGTGATGATTAGGTTAAGGCCTGAATGGTTTCCTCCTGGAACTGTTAGAAAGTTACATGCTAGGGGAGCTGGACCATTTAGAGTGGTAAAGAGAGTAGGATCCAATGCCTATGTGCTCGAGTTGCCTCCAGAACTAGGCATTAGCTCTACTTTCAACATTACAGACTTAGTAGAGTACAGGGAGCCAGCTGTGATTCCTAGTGAGCCTTTTGAGCCTAACCCTATCATTGAGAGTGATCCCGACCCTGTGTGTCCACCAACAAACTGGCCTGTGAGGAAAGAGCAGATTGAAAAGATCCTGGATGATCAGGTTATCTCTACTCGTAATCGAGGATACCAAAGGTACCTGGTCCGCTGGCAAGGAAGGCCAGATTCTGATGACTCTTGGATCTCCCGAGAAGAATTACAAGAATTGGACCCAGACCTCTTGGAGAGATACCAGAGCCAACTTGAGCCATACTCGACAGGGTCGAGTTCCTCCCACCCTGGGAGAATTGGTGCGGGCACCAGACTCAGAAGAAGACTTCAGAGCTCCATTTGGATCTCTGATTGACATTGCCCGAGAAATTAGGGTTTGTAATAAAGGTTGACCTGGTCAACCAGTTTATTTATTTCTTGAGTCACCATTTAAATTTTGTTGAGTCATGTTGACTCGATGCAAGTCCCGATGTGGTTTCAATTTGGTCCAAAATGGTGCCACATTTGTCTTCCAATCAAATCAAGGTTCAAGCAAGTGGAGGCCACACTCCAAGCCACACGCCCAGCCACACTCCGAGCACACGCCAGAGTCCAGGAGGCGCCACAGAGGCATCCCAGTGTCATGGTCCCCACATCCAAAGAAGAAAAAAATCAAATTGGAAGCTAATTTAAAGGAGGCGCCCATACCTGCCAATTTTGTCTAAGCAAAGAAGGAAAAGACTTCTCTTGGAGAAAAAATCAAAGAAGGACATCCAATTGAAGTTCAAATCAAAATCAAAGAGCTTAACTTGGAGTGGAAGAAAAGAAGAAATGCCATAAGAAGAAGAGGACTCCAAATCCAAATCCAACTCCAAAGGAGGCGCCATAAAAATTCCAAAAAAAAAATTCCTTTATGGCCATCCCAAATTTTTTTGAACTCTTGGTCGGCCAAGAGAGGAGATTTTCTACCTAATCTAGAGGTTGGAGGAGTTTAGTCCCACATGGGAATTTGTACAAGCTTGGAGAAAATTTTAGGTCTATATAATAGACCCCTCTTTGTAACTTTAAGAAATCAATGAATGAAGAAAAATTATTTTTGCTATTCTCTTGTGTTGAGTGACCTAGGTTTCTCTTCTTCCGCACTATTCTAAGTGTTGAGCTCCGTGAGGGGGTAATCCGGGTTCCATTGGAGCCTTGAGGAGGTGAGAGATCTCCATCTTTATCCAAAACCCTAGGTTAGCCACTTGAAATTCCAAAACCCTAGCCGCCCTTCATTATTTTCAATCCATCAAACCCTAGCTCCATCCATCTCCTACGGCCTCTCTCTCTTTACAAGTCCAGGCCGTCCACCTTCATCCAGATCCAGTCCGGCTACTTCAGATCCAGAGCAAGTTCCAAGGAAAATCACATCAGCTTCCAGGAGAATCCAGTTTTCAGCAATTTCAATCTTCAAGTTCATCAACCTGGTAAATTTTTCCCTTGACTCTCTGATTCCATCAATTGTTTTTCTTCTCTTCCAGATCTTGAGTTCAGGAGAAGCCAACCCGCCAAGGACCAGTATTGGAGGATCCATTGCGAAGATATCTGAATCCGAGGATCCAACAATCTGCTCGGGAGAGTTCTTCCACCAAAATCTGTGAAGATCATTGTCTGGTTAGGTAAACCATCTCTTCTCTTTATTTCTGTTCTGTTGAAAGTTCGGAGTGAAATCCTAGGTCTGGGAGTTTCTCAACCCCCAGCGATCCGTTGCTTCTGAACTACTCTGATAATTTAGTTTCCTTAAAATTGTGCTTTCAATTATCATATTAGTATCTTTCAATGTTAGGTTAACTTTTCTTTGATTTGAAGCCAACTTCTACAAACATATAAAAACAACAAAAAAAAAAAAATAGTTAATCTTAATTTACTTCCGCATCGCATCCCTTTATTTGTTCTGCTTCAAGGTCTTTATAGATTCGCAGCTCATGGTTGGCCAGGTCTTTGGTGAGTATGAAGCCCGGGATCCCATAATGGCAAAGTATCTGGACAAGGTACACTCATATATAGTGAATCTCTAGCACTTCAACATCTCCCATATCCCCAGGTGGAGAACGCCCAAGCCAACATCCTCTCCAGGTTGGCAACCCTGTCGGAGTTGTTACTGGGGCATACCTTCATCAAGTACCTGGAGATCCCAAGTTTCGAGTCTGTAGCGGAGGTCCAACAAGTCACTGTCGAACCAAGTTGGATGGACCCCTACATCAAATATGTCACTACTGGCGCCCTACCTGAAGATCACAAGGAAGATGCCCTTCTTAAGAAGAAGGGTACATGATATGTAATGATGGATGGGTAGCTTTATCGGAGGTCTTACTCTTATCCCCTACTAAAGTGCTTGAAGTCCTTAGAAGCCACCTACGTGCTCCAAGAAATACACAAGGGCATCTACAGCAATCACGTGGGAGGCAAGACCCTGGCATACAAGGCACTCTAGCAAGGATACTTCTGGAAGACCATGCACGAGGATGCCGTCGATATCTTAAAGAAGTGTGATCGTTGTCAGCATCACGCCCATATCCAGTGATAGCTAGTGGCCCCGCTCTCCTAGCTATCAACCCCATGGCCATTCGTCCAGTGGGGAATGGACATCCTAGGTCCCTTTCCTCCCGTGTTCGGCCAATAAAAAATTTTAATTATGACCATCGACTACTTCATCAAGTGGGTCGAGGCTGAACCCCTGGCATGGATCATTGAGGCCAAAGTTAGATCCTTCTTCTGGAAGTTTGTCATCTACCAATTCGGACTCCCGCACTCAGTCATCACTGATAATGGATGGTAGTTCAACAATTAGGCTTTCGAGAAGTTTTGCGCTGACCTCAACATCAGGCATTGCTTTACTTCGGTGGCTTACCCTCAGATCGATGGAGAGGCCGAGGTGACAACCGAACTATCTTGCAAGGGCTACGCACAAAGCTGGATGAAGCCAAGGGTCGATGGGCTGAAAAATTTTCTAGTGTGCTGTGGGCCTATCACACTACACCCCGCACGGTCACCGGCAAGACACACTTCAACCATGTCTTTGGCATTGAGGCTGTGATTCCGGTGGAACTTGGTCTACCCGCGCTACGAGTAGAGCAATATGATCAAGCTAAGAATACATCCCATCTTCTCCTCAATCTAGACCTCTTAAATGAGACGAGAGACAAACCCCGACTTCGAATGGTAGCCTACCGACAGTCAATGGCGCGCTACTACAACTCTTGCATGAGGCCCAAGGCATTCCACCTAGGTGACCTTGGTGCGGGCACCAGACTCAGAAGAAGACTTCAGGGCTCCATCTGGATCTCTGATTGACCTTGCCCAAAGAATTAGGATTTTCTGGTTTTGTAATAAGGGTTGACTTGGTCAACTCAAATTTAGTTGAGTCTGTATTTCCCTGTAATTTAAATTTTGTTGAGTCATGTTGACTCAATACAGGTCCTAGTAGTGGTCTAGGTCTTCTCCAGGGTGCCACATTTTCTCCCAAGCCCAAGCAAGTGGGTTCCACACTCCCAGCCACACTCCCAGCCACATGTCAAGTCCAGGAGGCGCCACAAATCCATCCCAGTGTCTTGGTCCCCACACCCAAGGGAGCAAGAAATTTTCTTGAAGCCAAAATCAAGGAGGCGCCCCATATGTACCTTAAAAGGCCAAGCTAAAGAAGGAAAGAAGCATTTCTTGGGGAGCACTTCAAGGGGGCGCCCAATCCATGCCTAAAAAGCTCAAAGCAAAGTTGGGAAGAGCCATGACTTGGGGAGAAAGAAAAGGAGGTGTCCAAAAGAGTTGAGCCATGGAAGGAAAAAAATATTTCTTGAAGAGCAAAGCTAGGAGGCGCCACCTACTTACCATTTGAAGCTTTCAATCAACATTTATGGAACCTCTTGGCTGGCCATATGGGAAGAAATTGATTCTACAAACCTAATTTGAAGATCCATCCTATTAGTCCCACATGGGAAGATGTAAAACCCTGACCTCTTGTAAAGTCCTATAAAATAAACCCCTCTTGTAAGTTTTGAAACAACTGATGAATGAAATCAATTTCTGTGTGAGCAACTTTGTGTTTCTCTCTTCCGCACTTGTATTCAGGTGTTGAGCTCCGTAAGGGAGTAAATCCGGGTTCCTTAGGAACCTTGAGGAGGTGTGAGATCTCCAACCCCAAAACCCTACCAAAACCCTAGGTTAGCCACTTTAATTCCAAACCCTAGCCGCCCATCATCTTCTTCATTCCACCAATCATCCAAACCCTAATCTACCTCATCATCTCACGGCCCCTCTCTTCCAAGTAGAGGTCGACCACCAGCATCCAGGTCCAGATCAGCTACTTCGAATACAGAGCAAATCCCAAAGGAAGTCAGATCAGCATCCACGAGAATCAGGATTTCAGCAACATCAATTTCAAGTTCTTCTTATCTGGTAAATCCTTTCTTTAAGTATCTGGTTCCTTAACTTGTTCTTCTTCTTTCCCAGATCCTGAGTTCAGGAGAAGCCAACTCTGCCAAAGGACCAGTATTGGAGGATCCATTGCGAAGATATCCGAATCCGAGGATCCAACAATCTGCTCAAGAGAGTCCTTCTACCAAACTCTGTGAAGATCACTGTCTGGTATATAACCCTTCCCTTCTCTTTAGTTCTGTCCTGTTGAAAGTTCAGAGCGAAACCCTAGGTCTGGGAGTTTCTCAACCCCTAGCGATCCTTTACTTCTGAACTACTCTGATAATCTAGTTTCTTTGAATTGTGCTTTCAATTATTATATAGTTTCTTTCAATTTAGTTTAACTTTTCTTTGAGTCTAAGCCGACTTCTGAAAATATATATATAAAAAAAAGAATTAGTCTTAATTTACTTCCGCATCGCATCATCTCTTTTGTTCTGCATCAATTTTGGTATCAGAGCTTTCGTTCTGTATCATTTTTGGTATCAGAGCTTCCATTCTGCATCATTTTTGGTATCATAGCTTTAGTTTTTCATCATTTATGGTATCAGAGCCCTGTCTAGGATTTCTGTCTTGCTTGCTTGTTTTGAGTGTCTCTCTTTTTTACTTTGTCTGCTCGAAGTAGACTCCCTAGCACGTCCGGTCCTAGGAACGAAGTGAGGTGCAAACCTCCTCTTCCCATTCCATGGGGTGTTCCTAGGGCATGTAGGGGATCCACTGGGTTACAACTTCGTAGAAGGAATTGTAAACGGGGGAAGCATTATATTTTTAGTCTGTAACTGCCCTATTGAAGGAATTGTTTCTCATTGCAGGTAACTCCAAATTATGTGATTTTTGTTTTGATGGAACCAGTATTATTGAAACTATTTTACATAACTTTACTGCAATTTATTGGTTTCCATGAAATTTCTGAGAGTTAAATTACAGCAACTCTATTTCTGTGTTTCTACAATTCAATTTTTTTTGAGTGATCATCTCCTAATTCATCTTAAGGGCAATTGAGAATCTAAGATAAGGGAAGGAGTTGATAACCTCTCCTTAGCCCAAAACCACCACCCGTTCATTCGATCCTAAGCCTAATTTTAAAATTTATTAGACTTAATTTGCCCTAGTGGGCTAGGGACACCAACAAGTCGGGTCTAGGCTAATGTTGAGTCAGTTTGTCTAGTTACTCTATGTGTGCTTTGTACTCAATGTCTAGAATGGTGGTTCAGGGATTCTATCCCGAAGGGCTTGTGTGCTGGTCCGCCTACCTGGCCAATCTTTGATTGGTGTCTAGGATTGGCAGTTAGGGACCTAACACTCCCCTTATACCTGCCTGGCTGAGTCCCGAGTTACTACAGGCTAGCTTGCCACTCTGATTGGGCATCTAGTTTGGACTCTAGGTCTAGTGAGCCAGTAGTCGCTTTAGTCTAGTCACATTCTGTGTGCTTGCTTATATCATCATGTCCACCCGGAATGGAGTACCCTCCTAACCTGGTCAAACCCAACCTGATTTAGAGGCCATGATTAGAACTCTTACCGAAAGTATGACCAAATTTAGTCAGGATATGAATGAGGGTTTTGCCCAGTTTAGAGATCGAGTCCAAGTACTTGAGAAATGTAGACATCAAAATTGGACCCCTGATCCAAAATTTAATAGGCCCCAACCTCATCCATGCCAGGAGCCTAGGAGGACCTTATACCGTGATCCAGAGCATAACCTTAGGAAGCCTAACCATGATATCTGTAGTGTGGATCGTGTTTATGAGAGGTCCTTACAATATTCTAGACCAGTCACTTAACAACCCAAGTCTTCTAGATCAAACCATTTAGATCCACACCCATGCCCAAGTAAGGTCTCTACTAGCTTGAAACCCAGTGTGACCTAGGTTCCTATATCGCAAGAATGTTTGTTTTGTGGAGAAAGAGGCCATAAATCTAGTCAGTACCCATGCATAGGACTGGCTTATGCACAGCTAAGTGGTAAGAATCCTAAGGATGACATTAATGAGGGAGAACCCAAGCCTACCAATGAGGAAGAAAGGTTAGGTATGACAAGCCCAGAATTAGTTGACCCGATTACCACTGACCCGAAACCCATTAAAGATGGCATCGAGGAAGTATATGATGCTGGCTTGAGTCTAGTTGATGAATATGAGGGGGAAGAACTTGAAGAATGTGACATCGATACTATTGGTTCCTTACCTGAGGAGACCTTGGAGAGCAACCAAGTGGTAGGACCTAGTTCAGAAATTCAAGAGATTTGTGAGAATCAGGTTCCTTTAGTCAAATACCCCCAGGAAGAACTCATAGTGTTAGCCCGAGCTATCAGTTTATACCCTCTAATGACAGTCATTCCCCAAGTACCAATTGAAGATCTTTGCACTGAACTGTTTATGATTGCCCACCCTATGGTAGATCCTCTCCTTAGGATGACTGAATCAAGCCTCTTATAATTGGACCTTGTCCCATGCCCAGCCACTAAGGTCTCTCCCGTAATCTCAGTTGAACATCCTTGTCTTGAGCGGATTGATTCACCCAGTCATGTAGAAGTCCTCCTTATGACCCCAGACACCTCCCTTCTCATGACTGACCTACCCTTCTATAGAGTATACCTTTCCGCACCCATATGTCAAGTTTCAAGTCTTGAGGTCATCATCCATAGGCCCTTCCATGAATCATTCTTCAATCCAGTTCTTGAGAAAATGGATCATTATTTGCTTAGAGAACAAACTTTAACTGTTGCAATCACATGTCCTAGGCTACTTCCCGAACCATCTCTTGATCCATTCCTGTGAGTAGCAAACTTTTCCTTTCGTAAGGATGATCAGTTGACACTCATAGATCACCATTCAAACCTTCAGGTCACCACCTTTAGTCAACAGGTAATTCAAGACTCCATCTCATATTTCCTCCCTTTCTCTAGGACTTCCAATGCTTCTTACACCATCCAAGTATACTTTGTCGAAGTCTTTAGAGTGAACCACGAGTCAGAACCTATTAGGTTTTCCACCTACTTCTGGAAGACCTTATGGCACCTTCTAGGCACCCATGATAAGTTTTCATGCTCTGCATGCCATCCTCCGACCCAAGGTCAAACCTAGAGAGCCATAGTTTGTTAGGTTTAGACCTAGGGTTCCTTTGGAATAAAGTCCATTCTTTAGGAATGCGTCGTCAGTCTAGTTTTCTACTTGACCCTTTACTAGGCTTTGACTCAGATTTTGGTTTGATTGAGAGCACCAGGAATTGGGATTTGTTTTTTGTCCAGGGCTGAAATTGCATTCAATGTTTTGATCAATAGGTCTATAGGCTAGAGTCCCTTTGAAATTGTTCATGGATACAAGCCTCACACACCACTTGATCTGATTTCTCTATTAGCCCACACACACAAGTCTCTTGATGCATTTGCACAGTATATAAAAGACTTGCATAAAAAAATTCATGCCAAAATAAATTTAAGTAATGAAACTTATAAGAAGTTGGCTGATTCTCAAAGGCGAGTCAAAACTTTTGTTGAGGGAGACTATGTAATGATTAGGTTAAGGCCTGAACGGTTTCCTCCTGAAACCATTAGAAAGTTACATGCTAGAGGAGCTGGACCATTTAGAGTGGTGAAGAGAGTAGGATCCAATGCCTATGTGCTCGAGTTGCCTCCAGAACTAGGCATTAGCTCCACTTTCAACATTACAGACCTAGTAGAGTATAGAGAGCCAGCTGTGATTCCCAGTGAGCCTTTTGAGCCTAATCCTGCTCTTGAGAGTGAACCCAACCCTGTGTGTCCACCAACAAATTGGCCTGTGAGGAAAGACCAGATTGAAAAGATCCTGGATGATCAGGTTATCTCTACTCGTAATCGAGGATACCAAAGATACCTGGTCTGCTGGCAAGGAAGGCCAGATTCTGATGACTCTTGGATCTCCCGAGAAGAATTACAAGAATTGGACCCAGACCTCTTGGAGAGATACCAGAGCCAACTTGATCCGTACTCGACAGGGTCGAGTTCCTCCCACCCTGGGAGAATTGGTGCGGGCACCAGACTCAGAAGAAGACTTCAGGGCTCCATCTGGATCTCTGATTGACCTTGCCCGAAGAATTAGGGTTTTCTGGTTTTGTAATAAGGGTTGACTTGGTCAACTCAAATTTAGTTGAGTCTGTATTTCCCAGCAATTTAAATTTTGTTGAGTCATGTTGACTCAGTACAGGTCCTAGTAGTGGTCTAGGTCTTCTCCAGGGTGCCACATTTTCTCCCAAGCCCAAGCAAGTGGGCGCCACACTCCCAGCCACACTCCCAGCTACACGTCAAGTCTGGGAGGCACCATAAATCCATCCCAGTGTCTTGGTCCCCACACCCAAGGGAGCAAGAAATTTTCTTGAAGCCAAAATCAAGGAGGCGCCCCATATGTACCTTAAAAGGCCAACATAAAGAAGGAAAGAAGCATTTCTTGGGGAGCACTTCAAGGGGGTGCCCAATCCATGCCTAAAAATCCCAAAGCAAAGTTGGGAAGAGCCATGACTTGGGGAGAAAGAAAAGGAGGTGTCCAAAAGAGTTGAGCCATGGAAGGAAAAAAATATTTCTTGAAGAGCAAAGCTAGGAGGCGCCACCTACTTACCATTTGAAGCTTTCAATCAACATTTATGGAACCTCTTGGCTGGCCATATGGGAAGAAATTGATTCTACAAACCTAATTTGAAGATCCATCCTATTAGTCCCACATGGAAAGATGTAAAACCCTGACCTCTTGTAAAGTCCTATAAAATAAACCCCTCTTGTAAGTTTTGAAACAACTGATGAATGAAATCAATTTCTGTGTGAGCAACTTTGTGTTTCTCTCTTCCGCACTTGTATTCAGGTGTTGAGCTCCGTGAGGGAGTAAATCCGGGTTCCCTAGGAACCTTGAGGAGGTGTGAGATCTCTAACCCCAAAACCCTACCAAAACCCTAGGTTAGCCACTTCAATTCCAAACCCTAGCCGCCCATCATCTTCTTCATACCACCAATCATCCAAACCCTAATCTACCTCATCATCTCACGGCCCCTCTCTTCCAAGTAGAGGCCGACCACCAGCATCCAGGTCCAGATCAGCTACTTCAAATACAGAGCAAATCCCAAAGGAAGTCAGATCAGCATCCAGAAGAATCAGGATTTCAGCAACATCAATTTCAAGTTCTTCTTATCTGGTAAATCCTTTCTTTGAGTATCTGGTTCCTTAACTTGTTCTTCTTCTTTCTCAGATCCTGAGTTCAGGAGAAGCCAACTCTACCAAAGGACCAGTATTGGAGGATCCATTGCGAAGATATTCGAATCCGAGGATCCAACAATCTGCTCAAGAGAGTCCTTCCACCAAACTCTGTGAAGATCACTGTCTGGTACATAACCCTTCCCTTCTCTTTAGTTCTGTCCTGTTGAAAGTTCAGAGCGAAACCCTAGGTCTGGGAGTTTCTCAACCCCCAGCAATCCTTTACTTCTGAACTACTCTGATAATCTAGTTTCTTTGAATTGTGCTTTCAATTATTATATAGTTTCTTTCAATTTAGTTTAACTTTCCTTTGAGTCTAAGCCGGCTTCTGAAAATATATATAAAGAAAAAAGAATTAGTCTTAATTTACTTCCGCATCGCATCATCTCTTTTGTTCTGCATCAATTTTGGTATCAGAGCTTTCGTTCTGTATCATTTTTGGTATCAGAGCTTCCATTCTGCATCATTTTTGGTATCATATCTTTCGTTCTGCATCAGACCTGGTCCTCAAGCGAGTGGAGGTGTCCCAGTTGGGAGAATGCGACAATCTCTCCCTAAACTGGGAAGGCCCCTACAAGGTGGTCGAGGCTCTACCAGGTGGAGCCTACTATCTCGTCGGGCTTGACGGTGCCCAAGTGAATAGGGCACATGAAGAACGACAGTTAGTACCTTTGCAGATAAGAGAAATAAAGTGAAGCAACCAAGAAGGTGACTTACCGAGAAGAGCTAGGGGAACACCCCGGTGAAGACATGCACCACTTGCCGGTTGGCCTTCTCCTGGCGGTCCAATGATTAGGTGATGATGCGGGATGACTCTATAACTGATATGAATGTAGGGAAATTGTAACTAATTTTTTTGTATTTTTTTAGCGATTTAATTTGGAGGCTAAAGTCCCAAAAATAAGTAAAGACTAGCAAGCGAACTAGTAATGAAGAGATATAAGATACCTGCATATGAACTCATGCAGAATAAATAAAGAAGGACCTCAAGGATTGAGAAACCCACGGTTAGGATAGTGTACCTTCAATAGATCAGAAATCAGGAGGGGGAAGGATTGTACCAAACAACGATTCAAAGATCCTGCCGAAGATGGGGTCACACAGTACTCTAGATCGTCGCCTGGAAGATCAGCCTGTCGTCCATGGATCAGTTAGCTATCTTGATCAATCCATGAGGTAAAGTGGGCCTCCTCTTTGGAGGAGAACACCTCGGGGATCCTGCAAGCGTCATAGGTTTGTTAGGAAGCAAATAAGAAAACAATAGTATGGAATTAGGGTTTGAAAGAAGGAAGAATCTAGGTTTGCTGAAGCTGGCGGCCAAGAGGTGGAAGAAGACTCCTTGCTGGTGGACGGCTAGGGCTTCCTTCTTGGGGCATGTTAGGGCTTAGAATGAGAGATGTTTTGGGTGGCTAGGGTTTGTATGGGTTAGGGCACTCAAGTCTCACACTTACTTCAAAGAAGAACACAAACAAGCTAACAAGAAAAATTCTCCCGAGTTATATTTCATGAATAAGAGTTGATTACAAGAGGGGGAAGGGATGGGTATTTATAGGATCACCCAGGTCCTCTCCTTATGAGAATTGGATTACAAAGTTGATAGGGAGAAGGATTATAAAGTTGCTTAGAACTAGGAGTACACAATTTGAGTAGAAATAAAACATGATCTCCTTGTTGGAACTGGACTTCTCTCCTTCTTGAACTTGGTCAAAAGGGCTTCTCTTGGGCTTGGACGCCTACTTGAATTGGGCATGGACTTTTGGGGAGCAAGGGCATCTCCAAATTGGGCTTGGGTGGCCTCCAAAGGCTTGGTGCATGGGCTTGGCGCATGATCCCCTGGTGGGCTGGAAACCCTGGGCGCCTTGGGCTTCTGGGCTGGGGTGCTTGGAATAATATTTTTGGGATGGTGCCTAGAATCTTCATGTATGGGACTTCATGGGCTTGGACTTGCTTTGTTCTGGGAGGGCCTGGTGAAGACTTTGGCTTGTGATCCTCCTCTTGATTGAAACTGGACTAACTTAAAAACTTACAGGACTCAACTGGACTAGACTGAGGTTGAGACAACTCCACTTATTACAGGACTCAATTCAACTCAACTTCATTACAAAACTTGACACATTTAAAGGGCTCAAAACCCTAATCAACAAATGAGATAGGGCCCAGTAATCTATGTCAGATCCTGGTGCCCCCACCAATTCTCCCGGATGGGAGGTACTTGACCCTGTCGAGTAAGCATCAATTTGGCTCTCATATTGCTTAAGAAGGTCTAGGTTGAGGTGCTGCAGATCCTCTCGAATGATCCACGAGTTCTCAGATTCTGGCCAACCTTGCCATCGAACCAAATACCATTGATAGCCTTTGTTTCGGGTACTGATGGCTTGATCATCCAGGATGCGCTCAATCCTTTCCTCAGTAATAGGGCAGTTTGTTGGTGGACACTCTATGGTGGGTTCACTCTCAATGGAAGGGATAGGTCCAAAGGGCTCGCTAGGTATCATTGCTGTTTCCCGGTACTCCACAAGATTTGAAATATTGAAGGTTGAACTAATACCTAACTCGGGTGGTAACTCGAGCACATAGGCATTGGATCAAACTCTCTTTATTATTCTGAAAGGTCCAGCTCCGTGAGCATGTAATTTCTTTACGTTCCCTGGAGGGAACCGCTCAGGCCTAAGCCCGATCATCAAATAATCCCCTGCAGAAAACTCTTTAGCTATTTTTCGAGAATTAGCCAAGTTTTTATAGAGTTCATTACTTATGTTTATCTTTTGATTAATTTCCTTATGCAACTCCCTAACATGTTGTGCAAAGGACTCAGCAGACTCAGAAACTCGGGCATGCAAGGGTAAGGGGATCAGATCAAGAGGTTTATTAGGTTTGTAAACATGAACAACCTTAAATGGACTTTTTTCTATGGACCTATTAACAGAACTGTTGTAAGCAAATTCGGCTCAGGATAAAAGAAGGTCCCAATTCCCATTGTTTTCACCCACAAGGCATTTGAGTAGATTTCCTAAACTTCGGTTCACTACCTCGATTTAGCTGTCTGTCTGAGGGTGGTATGCTGTAGAAAACATAAGTTTGATTCCTAATAAGTGCCAAAGGGTCTTCCAGAAGTAACTAGTGAAACGAACATCCCTATCAGACACTATAGTCTTAGGAAGGCCATGTAACCTAACCACATGATCAAGGAAAAGTCAGGCTACTTTGGATGCATCAAAAGTTTGAGAGCACAGTGTGAAAAAGGCCATTTTCGAAATCCTATCGACCACTACACATATGGAGTCATGTTTCCTTAGGATCTTAGGTAGGCCTAACACAAAGTCCATGCTAAGATCCTGCCATGGATGATCAGGTACGAGTAAAGGGATATATAGACTAGTGTTTTGCTTCTACTACTTTGCAATAGCACAAGTTTGACATTTGGACACTATGTTAGCGACATCCCTTTTTAAACTAGGCCAAAAGAACTGGTCCTCTATAGCTAAGATAGTCTTGTTTCTGCCAAAGTGACCAAGAAGGCCTCCTGCATGGATTTCACAGATTAAGAATTCTCTAAGTGAAGTGTTGGGAATACATAGTCTATTATTTTTAAATAGGTAACCATCTTGGAGGGTGTATTCACTATGGATACTAGATGGTCCTTGGATAAGGGATTGGAAAATGTCACTGAAGATTGGACATGTTTCATATTCTTCTTTCAACCTATCAAATTCAATGACTTCAGTACTAACAGTGTTCAAAAGCAAGGCACGTCGACTAAGGGCATCTGCTACCTTGTTCTTAGTTCCAGCTTGATATTTTAGTACAAAGGTATAGGCTTATATGAATTCTACACATTTGGCATGCCTAGGGTTTAACTTTTTCTGGAAGTTTAGGAATCGGAGTGCTTCATGGTTAGAGTAAATGACAAACTCTTGGGATAGTAAATAATGTCTCCAGTATCTAAGGGCTTGTACTACCACATAGAATTCCTTATCATAGGTTGAGTATTTAAGTTTAGCCTCATTAAGTTTTTTATTGAAGAAGGCTACTAGATGATTTTCTTGGCTCAGAACTCCTCCTATGCTTACTCCCGATGCATCACAAGCTACCTCAAAGACAGGTAACCTCAAGATAGGTGCTTGTATCATCTTATCTTTAATCTCTAGGAAAGGTCTATCAGCTGCTTTAGTTCACTCAAAATTTTCTATCCTAATATAGTCAGTTATGGGTGCCACAATGGTGCTAAATTCCTTGATAAATCTCCTATAGAAAGTGGCTAGACCATGAAAACTTTGTACTTCATGGACACTAGTGGGTATTGGCCACTCTACTATAGATCTAACCTTTTCAGGATCAGCTAACACTCCATGAGGGGTCACCACAAATCCTAGGAAGACGACTCTATGGATTAGGAAATCATACTTTTTTAAATTGGCATAGAGATTCTCCTTCCTAAAAGTTTGGCAAATCTATCTTAAGTGATCCAAGTGGTCTTCCTTAGTCTTACTATAGATTAGGATGTCATCAAAAAAAACCACTATAAATTTTCTATGAACATCCTTAGGACTTGGGTCATAATTCTCAAAAAGGTGCTAGGGGCATCCTTGGTTTTGAAAGCAGTCTTCCACTCATCCCCTAGCCTGATTCTAACCTGATGATAGCCGCTCTTAAGGTCAACTTTTGAGAAGATGGTTGCACCGGCTATCATATTTAACATATCGTCCAATCGGGGGATGGGAAACCTATACTTCATAGTAATCTTATTTATAGCATGGCAGTCGATGCACATCCTCCATGTGCTATCCTTCTTAGGGGTTAATAGGACTAGTACAGTATAAGGACTTAAGCTCTTCCTAATGAACCCTTTTCTATGGAGTTCACCTACCTGTCTTTGAAGCTCTAAATGTTCAGTTAGATTCATTCTATAGTGGGGCAGATTAGGTAGGGTGGCTCCTGGGACTAGATCAATGACATGTCGGACGTCCCTTAGTGGTGGTAGCTGGTCAGGTAAATTATCAGGAAATATATCATTAAACTCACTTAAGATTCCCTTGACCTCCTGAGGGTACTCTTTATCAGATTGATCAGGTACTTCTTTTACAGCTAA
Organism: Areca catechu; assembly: GCA_021397845.1. NCBI lineage: Eukaryota > Viridiplantae > Streptophyta > Magnoliopsida > Arecales > Arecaceae > Areca > Areca catechu. The sequence goes on from CM038050.1 coordinate 73,991,023, forward strand.
CATTTAGACTGTGGTTCCCTCAGATATCTCCTTCTTTAGCTCTTTAGCAGTGATTAAATTAACTCCAGACTTCTTTTCTTTTAGTGAGCTAGATCCTCTCTTAACCTTTTTCTGGGGTGCAGTGGGGTTAATTGCAATCTTCTTTCCATGAAAGCTAAACATACATGCATTAGACTGGCCGTATAGGGTAGCGTCATGATCATAAAGCCATGGTCTACCAAAAATTATACTGCTAATTCCTGTGGGCACCACATCACACCACACTTTATCTTGATAAGATTGAAGCTAGATTTGGACTTGGCATCTGGACTTTATGGGTATGGATGTGGAGTCTATCTAGGAAACCTTATAGGGGCTAGGATGGGGAACTGGGTTTAAGCCTAGGATTTTGATTGCCTTAAGTGAGATGGCATTCACACAGCTCCTACTATCTATAATAATTTTGCATACCTTATCCCTAATTTTCATAAAGGTTTGTAGGATGTTAGTCCTACGCCAATCTTCTTGTGTCTTGGTCTAGGATAGGATGCATCTAACTACCCCTACTAGATCAGACTAATCAAAATCCTCCTCATCTCTTTCATACTCCTCTATCAATTCTGCCTCAGCTTCATAAACCTCTTCTCCCTCTTCATCATTGGGTTCGAGCTCCTCCTCTATAAGTTCCCTATGTGTAAAGATCTGGTGGGGCATTGGCTAGCATAATGACCTACTTTATTGCATCTAAAGCAAGCATTGGGGCTGGGGCTTGGGGCTTTTTGAAATGTGGGTGCTTTACCCTTATCAGTCTTAAAAGGTGCGGAATTACTAGAACTAGATTGACTCGGGCTAGGGTTGGGACGGGCCGGGTTGGGATTGGGTTGAATTGGGTTAGGGTTGAGTCGGCCTAGGTTGGGGTTCAATCTGACTGGGTTAGGGTTGAATCAGACTAGGTTTGGGTTGGGTCAACCTTAGTATGCCTGGCTAGGGTTTGGTTTTGGAAAAGGGGCATTATTCCTAGAAGGTTCTGATCGCTGGTATGTGGGTCCCCTCTGAAATTGCTCATAGTGCCTAGCTATCTGGTAGGCCTGCTCTAAATCATTGACCTCCCTCATATATAGCTCTCTCTAGATATCTTCACATAATCTGGTTCTAAAACCTTGACAAGGTCTGTGCCAGAGACTCGGGTTCATTACATCTTATGGCGAAGTCATCAAACTAGGCGATATAATCTGATACAGACCTACTCCCTTGACATATCCTATTCCATTGGTCTAGAAGTTTTTGATTATAGGATTCAGGATGGTACTTCTCTTTAAGTTTTAATTTCATCTCTTGCCAGGCAGTTATGGGAGGAAGTGCTTGTTATCTCCTAGTACGCTCAAGGTTGGCCCAATGTAACCTAGCCTGACGAACTAGCCTCATGTTTACAAATTTATGCTTCCTTTTTCACTCATATCATACCACTCAAAATAATAATCCATGTCTCCTTTCCAATCTACGTAGACCTTTGGTTCTAGACTACCATCAAAGGTGGGTGCCTCTACCCTAATGTTCCTCATGGCCCTCTCATCTTGATCACAAACTTTATGGTGGGGCCTTCTATGGTTGGGTTCCTGGAAAGGGTCAGGGTCTTGGCCTCTCCTAAGGTTAGGCTCCTGATGTGGTTCTTGGCGTTGGACTCTCCTAGGATTGGTCTCCATAAATTGGTCCTGGTTTTGGGTTCTCCTAGGTTGGGCACCACAAATTGGTCTTGATTTTGGGCTCCCCTAGGGTTATGAGAGGTGGAACAGGGTGAATCAGGATCAGGTTCAGTATTGGACTCTTGGGTTCTTTCTATGGTTCCTAATTGATTTTCTACCTGATCCAACCTATTGGTTAACTGGTCAATCATATTGGTTGTTTAGTTATTTGTTTGGGTCAATTGGTCAAATCTATGATTTATTTGGTGGTTAATTGGGCATACTGATTTTGAGATTGGGTATTGGAATGGGTCAATTGGTTCATCTGGGTGGTCAAGTGGGCATTGGATTGGGTCAATTGGTTTATCTGGGTGGTCAATTGTTCATTCATGGCCTTAATGAGAGTTTCAAGATTGGATTCTATGGTTGAGATGGGTTGAGGTTTAGACTGTTGGTATTGGGTTCCTAACCTAGTGGTTATGCAATCAATCAATCAAGGTGTTATGATGTAGTCAAGCATACAAGGCAACAGTTTGCTAGACCTAGAGCCAAAGTTGAATGGGTCTACTCAACAACTAATTCTTCCACTGGCCAGGTAAAAGTGAGATGGTGGGAGGCTCTCCTTGCCTATGACAGGGTCCTAATTAAAAATCACCAGTCCACTTAGGACATTTGCCTCTGGACCTCTAGTCTTAGACACTAGTTTCCAATAATAATTGAAGAATTGAATATACTAGTTTACCCACACAACTCGGACCTGACATATTGGTGTTCCTAGCTCACTAGAGCAAATTAGGTTGCTAGTTGATTTTAATTAGGATTTGGATATGAATGCAAGGTGGTTGTTTTGGGCCCAAGATAAGTGATGAAATCCTGTCCTGATCCGAGATAGGAAATTTCCCTTAAGATTGATTTGATGAGATGATGACAATCAATGAGCCCTAATACAATCTAATAACAATCAGAAAATAAAATTATATATATATATATATATATATATATTGGGAGGGTTTGGTAGTTGATTAGGTTAGGTTGAGTCAAGTATGTAGAAATTACATAAACTGAAATTAGGATTTGCTTTGATGTAGTAGTTGTATGAGTTTCAGAGTAGAAAAAAACTCTAAAAAATTTTAAGATAGAGGATTATCAGTGACGATGATCCCTACCAAATTTCATGCAAAACAAAATTCGGATGATGATGCAAAACTTAGGGTTTTCAGACTATATGCAGAAAATTAGGATTTATGTTAGGGTTTCTAGGATGAAGATTTTTTTATAAGTTTTTTTGGTAAAAATTATTAAAATTTACAAAAATTATTAAGACTGAACAGAGAGTATTCCATGAAAATTTCAATAAAAAATAAAATCTCTATGTTGATGAAATAGACCGAGAATCAGACCCCTAATGTAGGTGACAGGATGCAGAAAAATAGATATGAATATTTTTGTTGTTTTAATGAAGATGCAAGCTATCGTAAACTTGCTCTGATACCAAACTGATGTAGGATGACTCTATGACTGACATGAATGTAGAGAAATAGTAACTTATTTTATTTGTATTTTTTTAGAGATTTAATTTGGAGTCTAAAGTCCCAAAAATAAGTAAAGACTAGCAAGCAAACTAGTAATGAAGAGGTCTAATATACCCGCATATGAACTCATGCAGAATAAATAAAGAAGGACCTCGAGGATTGAGAAACCCCCGGTTAGGATAGTGTACCTTCAATAGATCAAAAATCAGGAGGGGGAAGGATTGTACCAAACAACGATTCGAAGATCCTGTCGAAGATGGGGTCACATAGCACTTTGGATCGTTGCTTGGAAGATCAGCCTATCGTCCATGGATCAGTTAGCTATCTTGATCAGTCCAAGAGGCAAAGAGGCCTCATCTTTGGAGGTGAACACCTCAGGGGTCCTACAAGCATCAGAGGTTTGTTAGAAAGCAAATAAGAAAACAATAGTACATAATTAGGGTTTGAAAGAAGGAAGAATCAGGGTTTGCTGAAGTTGGCCGCTAGGAGGTGGAAGAAGATTCCTTGCTAGTGGACGGCTAGGGCTTCCTTCCCGGGGCATGTTAGGGCTTAGAATGAGGGATGCTTTGGGCGGCTAGGGTTTGTATGGGTTAGGGCACTCAAGTCTCACACTTACTTCATAGAAGAACACAAATAAGCTAACAAGAAAAATTCTCCAAAGTTTTATTTCATGAATAAGAGTTGATTACAAGAGGGGGATGGGATGGGTATTTATAGGCTCACCCAGGTCCTCTCCTTATGAGAATTGGATTACAAAGATGATAGGGAGAAGGATTATAAAGTTGCTTAGAACTAGGAGTACACAATTTGAGTAGAAATAAAACATGATCTCCTTGTTGGAAGTGGACTTCTCTCCTTCTTGGTCTTAGTCAAAAGGGCTTCTCTTGGGCTTGGATGCCTACTTGAATTGGGCATGGACTTTTGGGCAGCAAGGCCATCTCCAAATTGGGCTTGGGCGGCCCCCAAAGGCTTGGTGCATGAGTTTGGCACATGACCCCCTGGTGGGCTGGAAACCCTGGGCGCCTTGGGCTTCTGGGCTGGGGTGCTTGGAAGAATATTCCTGGGATGGCGCCTGGAATCTTCATGTGTGGGACTTCATGGGCTTGGACTTGCTTTGTTCTGGGAGGGCCTGGTGAAGACTTTGGCTTGTGATCCTCCTCTTGATTAAAACTGGACTAACTTAAACTTACAGGACTCAACTGGACTAGGCTGAGGTTGAGACAACTCAACTTATTACAGGACTCAATTCAACTCAACTTCATTACAAAACTTGATATATTATTTAGGACTCAAAACCTTAATCAATAAACCAGATAGGGCTCAGTAATCAATGTCGGATCTTGATACCCCCACCAGGTGAGGGCATTCAGGATTTCCTCGGCCATCTTTCTATCCTTCATTAGTCTGGCATCCTGGGGCATGATGAGGGATATCTTCTTCGAAACTATCCTCGACATCTCAGATGGTTCTAAAGGTTCCAGGGTAGTGGCCGGTGGGGACATGGCTGTTGCAGTCCCATCGACAGCAGGTCTGTCCCTAGATGGTGGTGCCGGGCTCTTTATGGTGGCATCTCCCGCCACCCGCTCCACCTCTTGCTGCGGTGGAGCTTCAGTTCTTGTAGGAGCCATCAGAGGTGCTAGCACGACTTCTTCTACTAGTCCAGCCTCCCTCTGGGGCTCATGGGCTGAAGGATGGAATGCTGGCCTAGGCGCGGTCGGTGTAGTGGGAGGCCCCCTCCTGGCGGGCTCACTGGTGGGCCTCCATCCTGGCTCTTCCTGGGCCCTCTTTGCAGGCTCCCCTTTAGGCCCTACAGAGGCAACCCTCTTCTTGGATATATTCAGGAGCTCGTCCATTGAGAACCTCATCTCTGTGGAATGCAAAGAAGACTAGTCAGTCACCTATCAAAAGCAAATATCAAACTCAGAAGAAAAGGAAGAAGCATGGTATCAAGCCTTACCCTGAGGTGGGGCTTGGCTAACCCTAGCATCGACAAGGTTATGGTTAGTCAGCAGATCTCGAAGGGTCAGAACCTTGGAAGTGACGAGCCGGTTGAATATCTCTTTATCGACTGGCTCGACTGCAGATTGTCGGTTGGGGGAGTGGTCTGGGCCCCTCCAAACCCAGTCCACCCCCTCAACTGAGGCAAAGAGGAACCTGACCTTCCATCTCTTGATGGAAGAAGGCTGGTGAAGCTTAAGGGTCCCCGGGTGGGGGGCCACAAACCACCACTCCTTGTCAGACGAGTGGCGCTTCAGGATGAACAAGGTCCTGAAGAGGAGGAAACGGGCAACAATCCTATGGAAGTGATAAAGAATAATGAAGCATTAGATTGATCGGACTGCATTGGGAGAAAGCTAGGCTAGGACCAAGCGATAATTGCTTAGAAAAGAAAGAAAAAAGGGATGGAAAGGAAGACGAAGACCCTCGAAGAAGAAATCTTCATACAGGGTGATTCGGCTAGGGCCACTAAAAGCAACCCGTTCCTCCGATCTTGAAACAGAAAGTCGGATAGAGTCAGGGACCCCAAATGCTTTTTGAACATGGAGGAGGTCCCCACCAGTCATTGATGAAGCAATGCTGAAGGGACCACCCGACTCCTTGACAGGAGCACAAGGGGGAGGAGGTCCCGGCTCCTTGACGGGAATAGAAAGAGGTGGAGGAGCTGTAGGGCATCTAATGACAATCCCCGACTGGAGGGGATCCCTGCAGACCACAAAAAAAATATCCTCCTCCTCGCTATCCGAGGAAGGAGGCCTCAGTTGGGATGGCCCTGCCTCATCGAAAAAATTTGAGCGACGGTGCTCTCCACCAAAGAAACTCATGGTGAGCGAAGAGGAAGAAGGCAAAGAAGAGAGGGGAGCCTAGAGACCTAACAAGAACTCTCCTTCAGCACAAGCCAAAGGAGATGAACAGAAGAAGTAAAAGAAGGAAGAAGGAGGGAGAGGTCTGACCTGCTAAAAACTTCAAACTCTGGGGCAAGGAGGAAGACTGAGGAAGAAGATGAGCACTGCAGCCTTCTGTGCTCAGAACACCCTTAAGGGGCAAGTGTGTTGACCCCTAGAATTATTTTGATAATAAGAAAATATTGGAGCATGCATTTGGTACTAACTACTTCCAAGTGTTTTATAAGTTTGTGTAGGATGATTTGAATGAACAACCATTCTTCCTACAGTTATGAAATTATTGATGTATGTCTAGATTATTTTTTGAAAAATTATCATGTAGTGTAGAGCATAAAAAAAAATTACTTGTGTATTCATGAAAATGGGCTAATTAAATATAATTTTTCAAGTTTAAATTACTTAGTTCAGGCTTTGAAGGAGTTTAAAAACCTTTGAAGTTGGTTGGAAGCCTTTGGAAGAATTCTAGAGAAGATTGGAAGATTTTTGGCAAAACCAGTCACTCAAGCTGACTCAAAGCAGAAGAGCTGACTCAAAGTTCTAGCATGGCACGGAGTTTTCTGGCATGCAAACAACCGAGCCAACTCGAGAGTGAAGAGCCGACTCAGGCAGAGTTTAATTTCTGAAGTACTGAGAATCCGAGCCGACTCAAAGAATCCAAACTAACTTCTCCAGAGTTTGGAAAAATCAATTTTGAGAAAATCAGTCAGGTGAGCCAACTCGAGAGTAAAGAGCTGACTTGGCCAAAGTTCAATTTTTTAAGGACTGAGAATCCGAGTCGACTCGATCCATCCAAGTCGACTTGAATCCCTGTTCTAGGTACGTAATGGCTAGTTCCAAAACTATCTTTTTGAATCCAAAAAGTATTGCAATAGACATTTTTCAAATTCCAATGGTCTACAATGATTATATCCACTTGAAATTAGTTCAAGACATTATATATAAGGGATTTGAATAACTTTTGAAGATGTTAATGAACTTTTAATGAATTTTTAAGAGAACATTCAAGAGAGCTTTCAAGAGAAGAACTCAAGACTTCACCAACTCCCATCAGATTCTTGAGTCATTTATTAAGAAAGTAAGAAGCCTTAAAGAGCATTCAAGGAAGGAATCAAGAAAGCTTCTCAAGAGCTATAACTGCAACCACCCAACAATGATCAGTTTGTCATTAGTGTTGCTCTGGCTTTAACTCTTTAATTTGAGTTGTTCCAAGTACAGCAGGGATAGTAACTTAAGGTTTGTTTAGATTTTTGGTGAGCCTTTGAAAACCATGTGTGGGTTGTTAATGAGCCCGGGAAAACTAATAGTTTATTAGGTTCTTGGTGATCCCGGAGTAAAGCCAAGTTTGGGTTGTGGTTTATGAACCTGGTGAAAAACAAACTGGCTATATTCCAAGGTAAATATAGTGAAAATCCCAAGTGGTATCTTGGGTAGTGGACGTAGAAGCTGGGTTGCTCGGAACCACTATAATTTGCTTGTGTTTGTGCTTGTATTGTTTGTGATCTTTATTTGCTTCCACATTTGATTCTTAACTTATATCACTCACCACACTAAGAATTCTAAAAATAGCACATGAGAAAATTTTTAATAACCTAATTCACCCTCCCTCTTGGGTTAGCCACGTGGGCAACAACTGGTATTAGAGCAGTGTCTTTGAAATTTACTTAGAGTAAAGATAATGCCAAACCCTATGAGTATCTCTTTGGTCGAAGGCCAGTCCACAAATAGACCTCCACTCTTCATAGGCACTAATTATACCTACTAGAAGGCACGAATGAAAATTTACATACAAGTAGTAGATTTTTAGCTATAGAAAATTATCTTAAAAGGACCTCACATACCCACGAAGAAGGTTGATGGCATGGACATCCCAAAACCTGAAGAGGAATGGGATGAACATGACATAAAAATGGGTGAGCTGAATGCCAAAGCAATGAATTTCTTATATTGTGATTTGGATGCTAATGAGTTTAACCGGATTTCTACTTGTATGTCTACAAAAGAAATTTGGGATAAACTTGAAGTAACCCATGAAGGAACCTCTCAAGTGAAAACCACTAAGATTAATCTTCTTGTACATAGTTATGAATTATTTAAAATGGAACCGAATGAGACTATATCAGCCATGTTCTCAAGGTTTACAGATATTATTAATAGTCTAAAGAGTCTTAATAGGACATATTCCAATGCAGACCTCGTGCAAAAAATTTTGAGATACCAGACAAATGGGATCCGAAGGTCACCACTATCCAAGAAGTGAAGAACTTGAATACTCTACCATTAGATGAGCTATTGGGATCCTTGATCACTCACGAGCTAACAATGTAGCATGGAAGTGAGGATGATATCAAGAAAAAAAAATCTATAGCCTTTAAAGCTGCAATAGAATTGAAAAAGCAAGAAGAAGAAATAGAAGAAGAAAGCTCCTCCTCCGAAGATGATCTTGAAGACGAAGATATTACACTAGTTGTGAGGAGATTTAAAAAATTTATCGGCAGAAGAAAAGCAAGACATTGGAGAAAACACTATAGAAAGGGGGAACAAAGCATAGAAAAGGAAAATAAAGAAGAAAAAGAAAAAGACCAACAGCCCATCTGCTACGAGTGCAAGAAACTAGGATATTTTTTATCAGACTATCCAACATTGAAGAAAGCATACAAAAAGAAGAAGAAGAAAGCGATGGTTGCAACTTAGAGTGATTGCAAGGAGTCTACATCAAATGATAAAGAAAAGACCATAAAAATTGCTAACATATATTTGATGGATCTTGAGGATGAGGTAATATCTCCTGAACCTAATAATGAATTTATATTTGAAGAATTGAATACTGCATTTCATGAGCTATTATCTAAATATAAAAAGGCTGGTTTAAAAATTAAGACTTTGAAAAATAACAATAATACTTTAATGAAAAAAATATAAAATTATAGAAAAAGAATAAAATTTTGCAAAAAGAAGTAAATAGCATTTCTGAAAAATATAAAGTTTTGCAAATTGAAAAGAATGATTATCTTGAAAAGAATAAGGCTTTACATGAAGAAAACATAGGCTTGCAAAAAGAAGTTGAAAAACTCAAGCCATTAGTTGAAAAATTAACTTTGAGTTCAAATAAGATTGAACTAATTTTGAAAAACCAAAGGGATTCAACTAACAAAGATGTAATTGGTTATAATCCTTTACATACAAATAGAATTTTAGCTACAAAGTTTATAACTTCAAAATTATATGTACTAAAGTTTTCAACTCAAAAATCTCTAGAATCTAGAGTTTCAACATTTGCATCCTTTCAAAAATCAAGAGTTGTTGGTCATTCATGCAATGGGGTTGGTCATAAAGCTTTTGAATGCTACATGAAAAAAAAATAGAAGTAAAATTAAAAAGATTTGAATTCCGAAAAGAATCACTCATACTAACCTGCAAGGATCCAAGAAAGCTTGGGTACCTAAAAGAACTATTTGATTGTCTTGCAGGAATGTCTTGCAGCCCAGAATACAAAGAAAAGATGGTATTTAGATAGTGGCTGTTCAGATATATGACGGGTAACAAAGAACAATTTATCATCCTAGAAATGAAGGATGGAGGAATGGCCACTTTTGGTGACAATGGTAAGGGGAAGATCATTGGCATCGATAAGATCAGAATTATCCCTTCTACATTTATTAAAAATGTATTGCTAGTTAACAAATTGAAGCACAATTTATTAAGTATAAGTCAATTGTATGATAGAGGCTTCAAGGTTGTCTTTAAATCTTCAATGTGCATTGTAACTAACTCACTTGATTCTAGTACTAAGCTCATTGGTCATAGACTTAGAAACATATATATGGTAGACTTAAATGATCTAGTCATGTCTAGTAGTACAAGTCTTGTGATAATAAATGCTCAAACTAAGGAGTTTAGCTTACTTTGGCATAGGAGATTAGGTAATGCTGGCATGCATACAATAGCTAAATTAATTTCCAAAGATCTAGTTAGAGATTTATCAAAATTTAAAGTTGATTTTGAACATGTTTGTGATGCATGCCAATTTGGTAAACAAACTAGGGAGAGTTTTAAATTGAAAAATATGGTTTCTACTTCTAAACCTTTAGAGCTACTACACATGGACCTATTTGGACCAACTAGGATCACAAGCCTAGGTGGTATGAAATATGGATTTGTGATAGTAGATGATTTTTTGAGATTTACTTGGATCTTATTTATTGCTCATAAAGATGAATCTTTTAAAGTATTTTAAAAATTTCATAAAAAAGTTTCAAACCAGAAAAATCTTTCAGTTATTTCAAATAAAAGTGATCACGGCACAAAATTTGAAAATCAATATTTTGATGAATATTGCACTGAGCACGGCATTGATCATAACTTCTTTGCTCCTAGAACACCATAGCAAAATGGTGTTGTAGAGAGAAAGAATAAGACATTGGAAGAGATGGCCTGAACCATGTTATGTAAAGAAAATCTTCCAAAGTACTTTTGGGCAGAAGCTGTGAACACTGCATGCTATATTTTGAACCGTGTTTTGATAAGACCAATTTTAAAGAAAACCCCTTATGAACTTTGGAATGATAGAAAACCTAGCATTCATTATTTTCATGTTTTTGGTTGTAAATGCTTTGTATAGAACAATGGAAAGGATAACATAGGAAAATTGGATGTTAAATCTAATGAATCATTTTTTTTTGATTATTCAACTTTTATCAAAGCTTATAGAGTATTTAATAAAAGAACATTGGCTGTTGAAGAATCTGTTCATGTTATATTTGATGAATCTAACCTCTCACCTTTTAGAAAAGAAGAGTGCATTGATAATGATGTAGGGACAATTGATAAAGCTATGGAGGACATGAGCTTAAAGAACAAACAAATACAAGAAGGAGAAGAAATGGTAAGTAAAGATCATCGTGATTTACCAAGAGAATGGAGGTTTGTAACTTCACATCCTAAAGATTTCATTATTAGTGATCCCTCACAAGGTGTTAGGACGAGGTCATCATTTAGAGAAGCACTTGATTATCTAGCATTTGTTTCACAAGTAGAACCATATAGTATAGAAGAAGCTGAAAGTGACCCTAATTGGATGATGGTAATGCATGAAGAGCTTAACCAATTTGAAAGAAATAATATCTGGACCTTAGTAAATAGACCCTCTGATCATCCTATTATTGGCACTAAATGAGTTTATAGAAATAAACTAAATGAAAAAGGCCAAGTAAGTAAAAATAAAGCTAGATTAGTGGCTAAAGGATATAATCAAAAAGAAGAAATAGATGTTGATGAAACCTATATACCTGCAGCAAGATTAGAAGCTATTAGATTATTGCTTGCATTTACTTGCTACATGGATTTCAAATAATTTCAAATGGATGCAAAAAATATATTTTTAAATGGTTTTATTTCAAAAGAAGTTTTTGTAAAACAACCACCGGGATTTAAAAATCATGCTCTTCCAAATCATATTTTCAAACTTAATAAAGCATTATATGGTTTAACACAAGCACCTAGAGCATGGTATAATAGATTAAGCAAGTTCTTACTTGAAAATGATTTTGTTAGAGAAAATGTTGACACTACTTTGTTCATTAAAAGAAAAGCAAATGACATGTTAGTTGTAAAAATTTATTTAGGCGTTATTATTTTTGGTGCAACTAATGAAAATTTATGTAGAGAATTTGTTGAGCTTATTAAAATGAATTTGAAATGAGCCTGATGGATGAACTGACCTATTTCTTTAGACTCCAAATTAAGCAAACAAAGGAAGGAATATTTATCAACCAAGCAAAGTATATCAAGGAAATCATTAAGAAGTTTGGTATGGAATCAGTCAAAGAAATTGGCATACCCATGAGCCCCTCCTGCAGACTTGATAAAGATTAAGATGGATACAACATTGATCAAAAGCTTTATTGAGATATGATTGGATCACTATTGTATTTAATAGCTAGTAGACCTGATATTTTATGATTCTTTAATTTAGGTCAAGCCTACTCTACCAAGGAAGGTCTTAGTCGAGTCGACTCGAGTGTCGGGTTCACTTAAAACCCGTGTGACCTAAAAAATTTCTTTTCTTTCCTTTCACTATTTTGAGCCGAACCCTAGGGGGACCACTTCCCTTCCAATCCTTAGATTCACTCAAATCCACCTTCTCGCACCTTAGTTCCCTCCAAATGGCCCTGAAAAATGCAATTGCTAAAAGGCCTAGACGTGCAGAATCAAGCTCCCAAAGGGAAAGAAGAACCAAGCAGCGTGAAGATGAGTCGACCTGAGCTGAAAAACAAAAAGAGTAGAAAAATGTGTCTCCACCACCCCAAGGCAAGTGATTTCTATGGCCAATCGTCCTGTTACTAGTAGGAGGAAAGTAGTTTTTACATTCCTTGAAAGTTTGGGATTGAGAATCGATGGGTGGATAGAAAATCCAGGTTAGGGATATTTTTGTTCTTTGGATACACTCACCTATCCCATTCTTGTTAGAAACTTCTTTGAATATTTGTCTCTTGGGGAGAACTATGTTGAATCAATAGTTAAAGGAATTAGAATGGTAGTTGATGAAGAGATAATTAGTAGAGTATTACAAATGCCTAACAATGGACTGCACCACTTGGTTTTGAAAGATAAACAGAAGACTCTTAGAACAATATTGGAAAGAAAAAAATTGGATGGGATAAGTAATGTACAAGCAAATATGTTATCCTTGGAGATGAGGCTCTTACACAGTATGATCAGTAGAGTTTTCCTACCCAAGATCGGCTGCTTTGACTGGGTTAGTGAGCGTGACATGGTGTTTATAAGACATATGATTGAGGGGGAGGCCCTCAATCTTCCATTTATTATGTTGGTACAGATTAGAGATGCAGCGAGGAGAGCGAAGGCCTGCCTACCTTATGGCATGGTATTCACTCTGTTATTTTAGGAGTCCGACTTTGATTTGACAAGGGAGGATGAATGGCCACTTCACCATACTGATCGATACTCAATGAAATCCTTCCATAGAATGGGATATCACCAAGTATTGGGTGTTTGGATGAAGAAGACATCTAAACAGAGAGTGGCACATCACTTTGATTTCGATGATGTGGCTGTGGCTGCTGAGCTTGCTGAGACTATTGCTGGAGAGACAGTTAGATATGCTGAGCTTGAGTTTGATAGTGACAGCTTTGATAATTCAGATGAGGATTCTACTGATGAGAGGATCCAGGGACAGGTTGGAAAGATAGACAGCCACATGACATCTCCTATTCCATCAGCTGCACCTGCACCTTCATGACCATCGACTTCAGCACCACCAACTTTCACTCAGGCAGATATCATTGAGTAGCTCACTCAGTTTACTGATGCTCTGATAGCTTCTTTCAGATCCATGTTTGATGAGCTTCGTCAGATAGTGGACCACGGACTTCAGGAGTTCTGAGCAAAGATAAGAGAGCTTACTATAAGGGTAGAGTCAACTGAGATGCGACGGCAGATGCAGGATGAGTACAACGCAGATCTCAAGGACTTGCATTCAGATTTTGGATGATTTCGAGGAGCCTCAGAGTCATTTCTCACTCAGTAGACTATTACTCTTCAGTGTATTCGAGAAGGAGTTCAGAGTATACAGTCCGGGATGAGGACTATTCTTTTTCATCTCTCTGGTGCTTCCACTTTAGGATACCCACCTACTTAGCCTACTCCCAGTCCGAGATCATCACCTGTTAGGCAGCCATCACCTCTTGCCACATAGCCACCACCTCCTACTCAAACTGATCCTATGCCTTCTGTTGACATCAAAGATGAGACTACATCTATTAGCGCTAAACCTAAATCTAGACCTAAAGACAAATCTAAAGTACCTAAGGCTCCTACAAGAACCAGATTTAGAGATCTTAGGTTTAAACCTTTAAAAACCAAGATCTCTTCCACTATTTTAAAGATAGATTTTTCCTCTAGTGAGGAAGAAGATTAGTTCTTGTGTCTTTTTGTTGGATGCATCTTGTATCTTTTTGATGGTTGTATCAAAGACTTGATTATATATATGTATATTTGATTACATGGTTCTTCCTTTGTGTGTGCACTTTGTTCCAATTATCTTTCTATTCTTTTAATTGCTCCATGATGATTACAACTTGGACTCAAATAGGAAATATCAAACAACTTTCTTTGAAAAAGAAAATAAAATTTTGATGAGAATATCGAGAAAATAAAGGAAGGTGAAATTATCTCAAATCATAACAATATTCTTATTCTATTTCAAAAATATTTGAATGCTCAATTAACCTTTTTTGTTGATGACTAAAAGGGGGAGTGATATTAATGATGTGCATGGAAAACTCAAAGAACATAAAATAGGAGGAGAAATCATTTTATGCATGAAAATCAATGAAAATTCTTAGTTGACTTTGATACTTTTGAATGCTCAATTAACTTTAACACATTTTGCCACTAAATTCATGGAAATTAGCTCTATTACATTATGCTACATTATCGACTCTAATAGCTCTGATACATTTTGCTAGCTCTGATACACTCTGCTAGCCAATTCATCTTGATACATTATTGACTTCCTTATATTTTAAGCAAAAATAGCTTTTGATAAATATTAACTCTAATACATATTGGATCTATTACAAAAGCTGTGATAATTTTTGATAAGTTCTGATACTTCCGATGCATTTTTGACACTTGTTGATACATATGGATATACATCAATTTAAAATTATTCACAAATTACCTTGATATGTTTAAGTGTTCATATACTCATAATTTTAAAGTCTTTTTTCCATGCCTAGTGTTTTGTCATTATCAAAAAAGGAAAGATTGTTGACCCCTGGAATAATTTTGATGATCACAAAATATTGGAGCATGCATTTGGTACAACTACTTTCAAGTATTTTATAAGTTTTTGTAGGATGATTTGAATGAACAACCACTCTTTCTATAATTTTGAAATTATTGATATATGTCAAGATTATTTTTTGAAAAAGTATCATGTAGTGTAGAGCTCAAAGAAAAATCACTTGTGTATTCATGAAAATGGGCCAATTCAATATAATTTTTCAAGTTTAAATTATTTAGTTCAGGCTTTGAAGGAGTTTGAAAACCTTTGTAGTTGGTTGGAAGCCTTTGAAAGAATTATGGAGAAGTTTGGAAGGTTTTTGGCAAAACCAGTCACTCGAGCCGACTCAAAGCAAAAGAGCTGACCCAATGTTCTGGCACGACATAGAGTTTTCTGGCACGTAGACAATCGAGCCGACTCAAGAGTGAAGAGCCGACTTAGACAAAGTTCAATTTTTGAAGTACTGAGAATCCAAGCCGACTCTTCCAGAGTTTGGAAAAATTAGTTCTAAGAAAATCAGTTGGGTGAGCTGACTTGAGAGTGAAGAGCCGACTTGGATAGAGTTCAATTTCTGAAGGACTGAGAATCCGAGTTGACTCGACCGATCCGAGTCGACTCGACCGATCCGAGTCGACTCGACCGATCCGAGTCGACTCGATCGATCCGAGTCGACCGATCCGAGTCGACTAGTTGTTATGCACTTGGAATAGGGATCCGAGTCGACTCGAATCCCTATTCCAAGTTCATAACAACTAGTTCCAGAACTATCTTTTTGAATCCAAAAAGTGCTCCAACAGCCATTTTTCAAATCCCAACGGTCTACAATGGTTATATCCACTTGGAATCAGTTCAAGACACTATATATAAGGGATTTAAACAACTTTTGAAGAAGTTAATGAACTTTTAATAAATTTTTAAGAGAACATTCAAGAGAGCTTTCAAGAGAAGAACTCAAGACTTCACCAACTCCCATCAGATTCTTGAGTCATTTATTGAGGAAGATAAGAAGCTTTAAAGAGCATTCAAGGAAAGAATCAAGAAGGCTTCTCAAGAGCTACAATTGCAACCACCCGATAATGATCGGTTTGTCATTAGTGTTGCTCTATTTTTAACTCATTAATTTGAGTTATTCCAAGTATAGTAGGGGCTGTAACTTGTGGTTTGTTTTGATTATTGGTGAGCCTTTGAAAATCAAGTGTGGGTTGTTAGTGAGCCCGGAATAACTAACAGCGTATTGGGTTCTTGGTGATCTCAGAGTAAAACCAAGTTTGGGTTATAGTTTGTGATCCTGGTGAAAAATAAATCGGCTGTATTCCGAGGTGAATATAATGGAAATCCCAAGTGGTATCTTGGATAGTGGATGTAGGAGCTGGGTTGCTTTCAACCACTATAATTTGGTTGTGTTTGTGCTTGTGTTGTTTATGATCTTTATTTGCTTATGCATTTGATTGTTAACTTATATTACTCATCATACTAAGTGTTGCCGCCAAGATCGTCGTGGTCCGTAGCTGCTATCGACATCGGATCGCCCCTCATCTTCTTGGGGATGGTCTGCACTCCAAGACTTGCAAAACAAGATTAGATACCCGGGCCGGGAATTTTGGCTGGGGCACTTCGACGGTCAAGTCAGTGACGATCCAGGGGAATAGATCCTCCTGGTTGAGCCCCAGAGATGGACTGCATGCTAGGAGGAGTGAATGACGTGTGAGTGAGGGTGCAAATAGGCTGGGAAAGGTGATGGCCAAAGTGAACTGGAGACGGATGGCTATGTTCGGGCGATCCTTCCTGTGGATCTCCGAGAGCCTTTGATTCTCAGTCTCCTGGGTGGTTCTCTTGTGTGGCCTCCTTTCCCTACTTGCTTGGGTGTTTGTGGTTTAGTTTATGTACCTCCCCGCTGTGGGTGTCAAAGGTTCTTTTAAGTCCAGGTTGTTGAATGCCTACCTCGAGATCTTTCCCGTGCTGGCAGGCACATGCGGCAATGTTTCGTGCCATGGACGGAATGTATTTTCTGATTCATGCTAAAAGAAGCTGCCATGTACTCTGACATTTCTTTCGGTCTCTCCACTCCAGGAAACCTGGCAGGACTTTGATTGGGGGGCCACCGCCCCCGGGATTCGAATCTCCTGGTTGACTTCCTCTTCTGGGTGGTGCAGGCGGTTGGTGGAGAGCGTGGCATCTCGGTTAGGGAGATTCTTCCTCTTTTGGTATAAGTGGTGGCTGCAGACAGTTATTATGATTTAATGGATGCTTCCTCATGGTCCTTGGGTGGCTCGCCGGTGCCTTGAGGGATAGCTCCACCCCTTTGGTGGTCGACAGTCTTGTCCGAGGTGGTTACCGAACTAGAGAGTTGAGACTCGACTTCGGCCCCGGGGTTTGACCTCCGTGGGGCTCGACCTGGCGGAGGAGGGCTGGGTTTGACCTCGGAGGGGCTTTACCTGGCGGAGGAGGGCTGGGTTCGACCTCAGAGGGGCTTGACCCGGTGGAGGAAGGCTCGACTCCTGCTCAAAGGGCTCGACCTCGGAGGGGCTCAACTTGGCAGAGGAGGGCTGAGCTCAGCTCCGGCCCAGGGGGCTCGACCTCGAAGGGGCTCGATTTGGTGGAGGAGGTCAGCACGCGACTCCAGCCCAGAGGGCTCGACCTCGGAGGGGCTCAACCTGGCGGAGGAGGTCTGAGCTCTACTCCAGTCTAGGGGGCTCGACCTCGGAGGGGCTCAATTCGATGAAGGAGGTTGCTTAGCTCCAGCCTAGGTGCCTTGGGCTCGCGGGTGCCGACCTGGCAGAGGACGGAGCTCGGTTTTGACGGACCAGGGGAGCTCGACCTGGCAAAGGAGTCCGAGATGGAGTGTCCACCATGGTAGCCTTTCTGACATGGCATCTAATAGGGATTACATGTCATCTTCCTGCCATATCATTTGCCCCCCACTCCCGAGTCTCGCTGGCACGGGGCGCTCGGGGTGAAGGGAGTAAATGCAGTGCTGACGTGGAAAGGCGAGAATCCAGTGCAATGATAGCCATGATCGTCGGTGCTTCGGGAAGCGATTTCTTCAGCCTATCCGGGGGAGCCACGTGGACACGTTCAAGGAGTAGTTATTATGGGCATAGAATTCAGAGCAGCCGCAGTCGAAGCCAGATGCCAGCCCTGCCAATTTTTGACACGTGGCATGGATCCGATGGTGGGGAGTTGTAATGGTATGGTCAGATGCCTATTACTTTGAAAGGAAAAGTGGCCTTTCCTGAAACATACCTCCTTTCAAATCCTACATGCCCACCTTCGTATCGAGGCTCTTCCTTCATTCTCCCGACCATTTTTGTCTTCTAAAGATCACAGCAGGTTAGTCTCCCTTCTCCTTGCCTCGGTTGGGTAGGTTCTTCTTTCTTAGGGCTAGGTTCATCTCCTCATCCTCATCCTTCTTCTCCTTCATCTTCTTCATCATGTCTCGCTTTGGACGAAATTTCCATCCTTCAACTAACCAAGGCGAGGCCGGGCCTTCTAGGCCGAGGCCACCATCTCTTTCTTCTTCTAATGAGGAGGAAGATGGGGTGCGTTTCGAGTTTAGTAAGAGGCATCCTCCTGGTGGCATAGTTATTTGGGAACCTGGACCTGTCCCCGCTCCTCTTCCTCTAGCTGAAACCGTTCCTAACCCTTCTCGGTCCGTAGGTCCCGGTGGAATTTCTTCGACAATCTCGGTTGAGGAACTGGGGACCATTCGGGATGTCTACGGCATCCCCTACTCCGTCCGGCTTTTGATCCCTCGACCAAGGGATTGGATTACTTCTAGTAGCCTGGGTCAGATCACCTTCTATGAGAAGACCTTCTTAGGAGGACTCCGCTTCCCTTTCCATCCTTTCTTCTTGTCGGTGTTGAGCAACTATCGGCTGGTCCCTACTTAACTCATTTTGAATGACATAAGGACTATCTTCTGCTTCATTGTGCTCTGTCACTTCCACGAGATCATCGCCCGTTTCTCCTTATTTAGAGCCTTCTTCACTCTGAAGTGCCACCCCACTGAGGATGGGTGGTGGTCCCTTTCTTCTCGCATGAGGGGCATCAAGTTTGAACTCCCCTCTTTCATCAAAGGGTGGAAGAGCAAGTTTTTCTTCGCCACTGTCGAGGGGGTTGACTATGTGTGGAGTGACCCAGATCGGTCCCCTAATCGAAACTTTGCAGTCGAAGCAGCCGACAAAAATGTTTACGAGCTACTCCGCACCACCCAAATTCCTTCCCTCGAGGTTTTGTTGTCAGAGCAGAACCTCGCCTAGGTCGGGGTCGGTCCAACGGGAGAGTTGGTTGAGTTCAGCTTGAGTCCTTCCTTTTGCTCTTCTTACTCTATTTCTTCAAACTCGGGACTAACATTGTATCCTCCATATGGAGGCATGAAGTTCTCAATAGACGACTTGCTTTCGATCACCTGGAAGAGGCCTCCATCGAGATTGGCCGATGAGCCCTCCTCGAAGAAGACTCATGATGAGAGAACGTCGACGGCCACTCCCGCCGAGTCAACTAAGCTGAGCAGGAGGGAGTCCGAGGCTACTTCCATACAAGGAAAGGGAGTGGTGGCTACAGTGTTCGAGCCGAGTCGGAGGGCAGCCAGGCCTGTGCTGGAGCAGTCGAGGCGACGAGAGCCGGCCCCACCCCGGAGCCTGAGGTGGTCGTCCGGGCCAGGGCCGCAGTGGCAACCATCACTATCATGTAGCTTACTCCTCTGGAGCCCATTATCATCGAGGAGGAGGTGCGAGGAAGGGAGGAGTCAGCGCCGAGGGTGCCACTTGATGGGGTGTCGAGCCCCCAACCGGCCCCCGAGGCCTCTTCCGGAGGCGGAGTAGGTGACCCCACCTCGGGGGCGAGTAGGAGGGAGAGGGACTGCCACCAGGTCC
Source organism: Areca catechu (assembly GCA_021397845.1). Lineage (NCBI taxonomy): Eukaryota > Viridiplantae > Streptophyta > Magnoliopsida > Arecales > Arecaceae > Areca > Areca catechu. The sequence continues at coordinate 74,010,799 of CM038050.1, forward strand.
TGTTCAGACAGGCGCCCGATGTCTCGCTGCTCTGGGACTGGAAGCTGGCCAAGCACACGATGGATTTTTCAATCCAATCATGCGACGAGCGGGACATGGCCGGGAAGGTGCTCGGGGATGCGATTAGTAGCATCTTCCCCCAACTCTTCTTTGTAAGTGACTTCACTTTTCTCTTCTCTCTCCTTTTTTTTTTTGCTGATGTCTCATTTGGTGCATATCGGCACCGAGACCCTCCTAATCAGAGACTGCTACCAAAACTAGTTGAAGAACGACCAGCAATGAGCGGCAGAGGTCGAGGACTTGAAGACCGAGCTGAAGGAGAAACTCGACACCTCCTAAGAGCCTGGCCTGAAGAATGAGGAGCTTCAAAAAGGACTTGACAGTGTCGAGAGGTGCTTAAGGGAGCTCCAGGAGGACCTCGACCAGGAGCGGGGCCGGTCGAGGAAGAAAGCTATGGAACTCACGGTGACCGAAAGGAGGCTAACAGAGTTCAACACCGAGGCGGTCAGGCAGAAGGGGTGCGCTCAGTCCCTTCAGGCCAAACTGGATGCGGCGAAGGAGTGTCTGGTCGCCGTCGAGAAGAGGGCCACAACTACCAAGGAAGAAGTAGCAGCGATGAAGGAGCAAGCCATCGAGGCGAAGAAGTGGGCTGAAGAGGCCGTGGCAAGGTATAGGGCCTTAGAGGAGTTCGCCATCGAGTTCCATGAAATGGCGTCGGACTCCATTTTCAAGGGCTTCTCGTACCTGCGCTTAAGGATCCAGGAGCATGTTTTCGACAAGGGCCAACCCCTTCTCAGATACCCCACTGCTTCTGATGCATAGCCGGCCCCAGATTCAGGCGATGCTGAGGAGTTGGCGGCCGCCCTCAAACCTTCTTCGCCGGCAGTGGTTGCCGATGCTGGAGATGCATAGCCCGGGGTTCCTAGAGGTGATGCCTCGTGGCCGCGGAGTCCTAGCGAGGAGCCGCCTAAGTAGAACAGAATCATCTTCTATCCTTTTTTCCCTTGACCTCGGTCGCCCAGCATGTTGGGGACCTGGGGACACTTGTAATGAATCAAGGAGTTTTTAATGAAATGAAGATTTCCAATTGCCTTGGCTTGTGGGCACTCTGCTTCTCCCCTCTCTTTTTCTTTGTCTTTTCTTCTTCTTCTTCTTCTTCTTCTTTTTTTTACATGTGATGAGATCAGAGGGGAGGTTTCCACTTTGTTTCTGAGTGTCCCAGGCTTTAGTGCCGTAGACCTGGGCTCTGGGCTTTAATATCTCGGAGCTGGGTTTGAAGACTTGGTGGCCGGAGAGCTTGGCTTCGGGCTTTGATGTCTCGGAGCTGGGCTCAAAGATTTGGTGGCCAGAGAGCTTGGCTCTGGGCTTTGATGTCTTGGAGCTGGGCTCAAAGACTTGGTGGCTAAAGAGCTTGGCTCCGAGCTTTGATGTTTTGGAGCTGGGCTCGAAGACTTGGTGGCCGGAGAGCTTGGCTCCGGGATTTGGTGTCTCGGAGCTGGGCTCGAAGACTTGGTGGCATGAGAGCTTAGCTTCGAGCTTTGATGTCTGGGAGCTGGGCTCGAAGACTTGATGGCTGGAGAGCTTGGCTCCGGGCTTTGATGTCTTAGAGCTAGGCTCGAAGACTTGGTGGCCGGAGAGCTTGGCTCCGGGCTTTGATGTCTTAGAGCTGGGCTTGAAGACTTGGTGGCTTGAACTCCCGGTTATCGAACTGACATCCATTGTCAATGATGATGTAGTGGGAGAGTCCGAAGCGATAGATAATTGATTTCCAAAAGAATTGGCGGATCTTAGCTTCCGTGATCCATGCTAGTGGCTCAACTTCCACCCATTTAGTGAAGTAGTCGATGGTCACCTGCAAGAACCTCCGTTGCCCCGGTGCAGGGGGAAATGGCCCAAAAATGTCCATTCCTTACTGGACAAATGGCCAAGGGGTGGAGAGCTGTGAGATCGGTGCTGCCAATTTATGTTGTATGTGGGCATGGCGCTGTCATTTGTCACACCTCCTTACGAAGTCAGTGGCATCCTCCCTCATGGTCTCCCAGAAGTATCCCTGGTGGAGAGCTTTGTACACCAACATCCTTCCTCCCACGTGGTTCCCGCACAGGTCTTCATGTATCTCCTAGAGAATGCAGGCTGCTTTCGCGGGTCTTAGGCATTTCAGGAGCGGGTAGGAGTAGGATCGGCGGTAAAGCTATCCTTCCATTAGAACAAACCGGGAGGCTTTCCTTTTGATGAGGCCTGCCTCCATGTGGTCCTCGGGTAAGGTGCCATCAGTGACGTACCTGATGTACCTATCTATCCAGCTCAGCTTCGGGGTGACTTGCTGCACCTCCTCTGGGGCTTCGTAGCTCGGATTTTTGATGTACTCAATATATGCATGCCCTAGTGACGAGTCTAGTAGGGTTGCGAGTCTCAACAATGCATCCGCACGAGCATTCTCCCGATGGGGGTTATGGAAGATGTTAAAGCATCGAAAGCCTGTCGTGCATGAGCAGACCCGCTCCAGGTACTTCATCATCTGGGAATCCCTGGCTTCATATTCTCCGAAAACTTGTCCGGCCACTAGTTGTGAGTTGGTGAAGACTTTCAAGTTTTGCATGCCCAGCTCGTATGAGACCTTTAGGCCCTCGAGGAGCACCTCGTACTCCGCCTGGTTATTTATTGTGACAAATTTGAAGTGGAGAGTACATTCCACCATGATCCGGCCACCGTTGGCGAGGATGAGGCTTGCTTCGCTCCCACCGGAGTTGGATGCGCCATCCACATGGAGGATCTAGGGCTCCTCCTCTGCTTCGGGCTCAACTTGATGCTCCGGGGATGTCTGCTCTGGCAACTCGGTGAGTCCGGTGCACTCATCCACGAAGTCGGCTAGGACCTGGATCTTCTACGATGACCTCGGTCGATATGCGATATCGAACTCGCTCAGCATCAGAGACCACTTAGCCAACCACTTGGATGTTTTGGGGTGGCTGAGTATGGTCCTCAGCGACTGATTCATCATGACCATGATGGGATACGCTTGAAAGTAGGGCCTGAGGTGCTTAGTAGACATTATTAGAGCAAAAATAAGTTTCTCGGAGTGAGTATACCTGAGCTCCGTGTCACGAAGGATTTTGCTGGTGTAGTACATTGACTTTTGAAATCCATCCTCGCCTGTATGGACGAGGACCGAGCTGACGGCTCCAGGTGTGATCGCCAGGTAAAGGAGAAGCTCCTCTCCTTCCTCCAGTCTCGAGAGAAACGGAGGAGAGGCCAGGAACTCATTTAGTTCTTTAAAGGCCGTCTTGTACTCCTCCGTCCAAGTGAAGTCATGCATCTTGTGCAGCCCCTTGAAGAAGAGAAGGCAGTGGTTGGCCGACCTCGAGATGAACCGACTCAGAGCTGTAATGCACCCCGTCAGCCATTGGACCTGTTTCTTGGATGTCGGGTGCTCCATGTCGAGGATCACCTAGACCTTCTTCAGGTTTGCTTCATTGCCCCTTTGAGTGACCATGAAGCCGAGAAACTTTTCTGTCACCACTTCGAAGGTGCACTTTGCTGGGTTCAGCTTCATCTGGTGCTTTCGGAGGTTGTTGAAGGCTTCGATGAGTTCGGCGATGTGATCCGAGCTCAGCTTGCTTATGACAAGCATGTCATCCACGTACACTTGCATGTTCCGACCAATCTGATCTTTGGAGATCCTATTGACCAGACGTTGGTACGTGGCTCCAGTATTCTTCATACCGAAGGGCATCATCTTGTAGTAGTACATCCCTTGGTCGATAATAAAGGTGGTGTGTCCCCTGGGTGCATCCGGATCTGATTATATCCAGAGAATGCATCCATGAAGGAGAGCAGCTGGTGACCCGAAGTGGCATCCACCAGTTGGTCAATCTTCGATAGAGGGAAGCTATTCTTTGGGCATGCCTTGTTGAGGTCGGTGTAGTCCACACAGATTTGTCGTTACTCTTCTTTACCATCACCACATTTGCTAGCCAGCTTGGGAATTATTGGCTTTGGCTCCTTAATTTTGATGATTAACAAAAGGTTGAGTATATGTTTGGACTAATGTTTCATCTCAAGATAAAGTTTCAGGACTTAGGTTATTCAAAGAGTACCAAGAGTACAATGATGAAACCAAGCTTGCTTGGTTTGGGAAAGAGCTCTTCTACCTTGAACAAAATCAAATTTCTCATATTGGACCTTATTATTAAGAAGCAATTGACAAAAGTAACAAAGGCTTAGAGAAATTCAAGCAAGACACGCACCTCTCCAGAGTTTCAGAAAATTTCAGACCAGAGGTCGACCACCAGAGGTTGACACCTTGCCAAAGGTCGACCACCAGAGGTCGACTCATGAAGAAAAGAAAAGTTCAGCAAGGTCGGCACGGCAAAACTTCAGTGGTACGCTCCAGAGGTCGACCACCAGAGGTCGACACCTGTCCAGAGGTCGACACCAGAGGTTGACTCATCGCCTGAGAATTCAAACTGGGCAGAACTATGGTTTTCTGGATTTTTGCCTAAGATAAACTAGAGGTCGACTCATGAGGTCGACACTTGATCCAGAGGTCGACTCATGAGGTCGACTCATGGCATAACAGCTAGTTTTTCTGAACTTTTGATTTGATTTCTAACGGCCATATTTTTGATTCTAACGATCTTGTGGAGTTGTTTCAGCTTGAATGAGGTATTTAACCTCCACCTAACTTCAAAAAAGACAAGGAGACAAAGTGAAAAGGAATAGAGTGAAAGTACAAAGCCTTCAATCAATTCCAAGCCAAAAAGAGTGAGAAAACCAAGAGATTCCTTAGCCAAAAGCTTTCCATCTTTGAGGAATCCAACTTTCAAGAGTTTGGCATTTAGTGAGGTCTAAGATTCCAAGAGAAAGGCTTGAAGAGTCTCCATCAAGAGCTACATCGAATTACTTTTTGCTCAAAAGGAGTTTGTCTTGATTTATTCATTGTATTCATATTCTTTTTGTCTTAGGCTTGTTTCAAGGGAATTTGAAACTAGTGTGAGGTTTGTTGGTGAGCCAATTGATAAAACCAACTAGGGTTGCTTGTAAGCCCGAAGCCAAAACAAGTGAGTGAGGTTTGTTGGTGAGCCAATTGATAAAACCAACTAGGGTTGCTTGTAAGCCCGAAGCCAAAACAAGTGTGTAAGGTTTTGACTTGTGAGCCTTGTAAAACAAGTTGGCTGTAATCTAGAAAAGATTATAGTGAAAATTCCCAAGTGGAGCTTGGGAAGTGGATGTAGGTGCTAGGTGCACCGAACCACTATACTTCTTGTGTGTTTGCATTGCTTTACTCTTCTTTTGCTCTTTAATTGTTGCTATCTTTCATTGCTTTCGTTGCACAATTACTTGAGCACTATCACTCTTCACTTTTGAACTTGATAGCACATATATTGCTTTAATTTTTAAAATACCCAATTCACCCCCCCTCTTGGGCAACATTTCTGGGCAACAGGAATTGTACCTCCCGGACGAAGCCGGCAGCGAGGAGTTTGTCGACTTCCTTATTGATCGTCGCCTATCTCTCTAGGGCAAAACTTCTCTTCTTCTATCGAATCGGCCTGCACTTTGGGTCAATGCTCAGCTCATGGGTGATGATATTAGAGGGGATACCTAGCATGTCGGCCGCCATCCAAGCGAACACATTTGCATTCGCCCGTAAGAACTCCAGCAGATGGGCCCTTTCCTTATCTTGCAGCTGGGCCCCGATCTGCACCGTCCTCTCCTGGTCGGCTCCGAGCGGATAAGATAGTAGGTGTTCGATCGGGCCACCCCTAGGGTCTTGCACCCTTTGATCGAGATTGTCCACCCTGGGATCATCCTCGAGGACCTTGGTACCGGGGAGAGTCTGGAAATAGTGTTGAATTAGCTAAGGTGCACCTCTCATTTCGCTGACTCCATAGGGAGTTGGGAACTGCACCAGTAGCCGCTTCGTATAAATGATGGCATCGAGCAAGTTGAGCCCTGGTCGGCCAAGGATCACATTGTAGGCTGAAGGAAGCCTAACCACAATGAAGGTCATCATTACGTGCTCTGTCGAGGTGGGGTCCCGGTAGTGACTGGGAGTGTGATCTCTCCCTCAACCCTCACAAAATCTCCCATGAAGCTGACAAAGGGCATGTGCACAGTTTTGAGCTAAGCAGAGGATGAGTTCATTCAGAAGAAGGCATCATAAAAAAGCACATCTGTGAAGCTTCCACTATTAACCATGATGCATTTTACAGGATGCTTCACGATCATCATCTCGATGACCACGGCATCATTACTTACATTTCCCTCCCATCTGTCCCTTCCCTCATAAAGGAGAGTACATTTTTAGAATACTCTACCCTCCGGGCCTTCTTAGATGTGCGCTCAGCTCCCCAGCATATCATCCCCACCGGCTTCTTGGTAGGGCGGTTGTCGACTGCAGGGAACGATGGGAGAGCGATGAGCGCTTGAGGTTCCATTGGAGGCCTGCCCTCCATGAACCTCTCATGGTAGCCTCTCTTGATGAGTTCTTCAATTTCTCTCTTGAGATTATGGCATTCCTTGGTGTCGTGGCCATGGTCACGATGGTAGCAACAATACTTCATCTTGTCACGGCTAGGGGACGATCTCATCGGAGGTGGGCGCTTTAGGTAGGGCTCACCTTCGATCTCCATGAGGATCTTCATCCTCAAGGTGAGGAGTGGGGTGTACCTCTACTCTAGAATGGGTGTGTTCCTCGGTCTCGGCCCTTATTGGAAGTTCGGAGCTGAGGGTCCCAGCTTCCGGGTTTCGGGGGCCTTGATGGGAGTTGGCTTCTTTTATGGCTTCCCGTCGAGCTCTCGTCTCATACGATCCGCCTCCTCGGTGTGGATGTACTTCTGGGCTTGGAGGAGGAGCTCGGAGTAGGTCTTGGGGGCTTCTTGTCGAGGAATAGATCAAGCGGAAGGTCCTGAGCCCTCACTTTAGTGCCAGCATGGCGACTGGCTCATCAAAAATGTAAATCTCCAAGACGGCAACCTTGAAGCGGGCCACATAGTTCCATAGAGGCTTGCGGTCCTATTACCGAATGGAGAAGAGGCTATCCGCCTCTCATGGCACCTTTCGAAAAGCGTTGAAGTGGGTCGCGAACTTCCGCTCTAGCTGAGCGAAAGAGTTGATGCTTTCAGGCTCGAGGCGGGTGAACCAGACCCAAGCCATCTTTCGAAGGGTTTTTGGGAAGGCAATGCAAAAAAGGGCATTGATGGCCCCATGGATCCTTATATGGGCCTTGTAGCTTTCGAGGTTGTCCAGGGGATCAGTGGTCCCATCATAGGGATCTACCTGCAACATGCGGAACCGTTTGGGGACAGGTTCCTCTTGGATCTCTCGAGAAAAGGGGGGATGGGCGACATAGCCCTCTGGCTTGTCAGCAGAGCCCTGCATGTTTGTAAATCGGTGGGATAATTCTGCCAGCTTGCACTCATGCTCCTCTAGGTTCTTCTCAACGGTTCGCCTGATGGCCTGGTCAGTGGAGCCCTCCATCGAGGCTGAAGGAGACGGAGAATGTGACATGGGACGGTGTCCCTGAAGAGGGGTCTTGCCTTTTCAACCTCGATGGGGTTTGGTTGCAACCTGCTCGAGGGTTGGGGACTGGCTCTCCCTGTCAGCAGATCTAGCTCATTGCCTTTTCGTCGGGGTCAAGAGACTACCCCGGTGGTCAGTAATGGCCCGTGGCTATGAAGGCCTTCCTTGGAAGGAAGGCAGGCTATCACGGGGTGCTGCGACGTGCACCGCGGGGGTTCCTGGCTGCTGATGGGTAGCCAGGGGCCGTTGCTGGTGCTGGAGCTGGTGCACTACCATAGCAAGGATTTGCATCTGCCGGGAGAGCGCATCCAGCAGAGATTCCGTCGAAGGTGGTTGAGCTTGAGCAGGTGGTTCCGCTTCTGGATTGTGCATGTTCCCTCGAGGAGAGTTTCCCGCGTGGCTGGTGGAGCTTCTCTCGCTCGCATCGTCACCATCCTCCCATTGAGTTGCTTGCAGGGGGTTCAGGTTGGATCAAGATGCATCTTGCTTTCTTCCCCTTCCTGGCACGCCAATCTATTACCGCCAAGATCATCGTGGCCCATAGCTGCTATCGACGTCGGATCATCCCTCGTCTTCTCAGGGATGGGCTGCACTCCAGGACCTGCAAAACAAAGTTAGATACCCAGGCTGGGGATTCTGGCAGGGGCACTCCGACGGTCAAGTCAGTGACGATCCAGGGGAACAGATCCTCCTGGTCGAGCCCCATAGATGGACTCCATGCTAGGAGGAGAATGACGTGTGAGTGAGGGTGCAAGTAGGCTGGGAAAGGTGATGGCCGAAGTGAACTAGAGATGGATGGCTATGTTCGGGCGATCCTTCCTGTGGATCTTGGAGAGCCTTGGATTCTCAGTCTCTTGGGTGGTTCTCTTGTGTGGCCTCCTTCCTCTACTTGCTTGGGTGTTTGTGGTTTAGTTTGCATACCTCCCCACTGAGGGTGTCGAAGGTTCTTTTAAGTCCAGGTTGTTGAATGCCTACCTCGGGATCTCTCCCATGCTGGCAGGCACGTGCGGTGGTGTTCCGTGCCGTGGATGAAACGTATTTCTTGATTCGTACTAAAGGAAGCTACCATGCACTCTGTCATTTCTTCCAGTCGCTCCACTCCGGGAAACCTTGCAAGACATCGATTGGAGGGCCGCCACCCTCGGGATTCGAATCCCCTAGTTGACTTCCTCTTTTGGGTGGTGCAGGTGATTGGTGGAAAGCGTGGTGTCTCGATTAGGGAGCTTCTTCTTCTTCTAGTGTAAGTGGTGGCTGTGGACTATTATTATGATTTGATGGGTGCTTCCTCATGGTCTTCGAGCGGCTCACCGATGCCTCGGGTGGTAGCTCCGCCCCTTTGGTGGCCGGCGGTTTTGTCCGAGGTGGTTGCCGAACTAGAGAGCTGGGGCTCAACTCCGGTCCCGGGGGCTCGACCTTTGATGGGCTCAACCTGGCGAAGGTGGGCTGGGCTCGACTCCGGTCTAGGGCGCTCGACCTCGGAGGGGCTCTATTTGGCGAAGGAGGTCAGCACGCGACTCTAGTCCAGAGGGCTCGGCCTCGGAGGGGCTCAACCTGACGGAGGAGGGCTGAGCTCGACTTCGATCCAGGGGGCTCGACCTCGGAGGGGCTCAACCTAGCGGAGGAGGGCTGAGCTCAACTCCGGTCCAGGGGGCTCGACCTCGGAGGGGCTCGAACTGGTGAAGGAGGTCACTTGGCTTCGGCCTAGGCACCTAGAGCTCGCGGCTGCCGACCTGGCAGAGGATGGAGCTTGGCTTTGATGGACCAGGGGAGCTCGGCCCAGCAAAGAAGTCCGAGATGGAGTGTCCATCATGGCAGCCTTTCTGACATGGCATCTGATAGGGATTACACATCAGCTTCCTGCCATATCACTAAGAATTCTAAAAAGAGCACATACTTGAGAAAATTTTTAATCACCCAATTCACCCTCCCCTCTTGGGTTGGCCACCTAGGAAACAAAGGGGGCAGGATGGCAAATCCCTTTCAAACATCTGTAGAGTCTCATCGCCTCGTATGAGTTGAAGACATGCATCTCTTCCTCTCCCTGACCAACCGATGCTCGCCACATATTGGGATCCATTGCGGGTGACGCTTCAATTTGGAGGCGCCCGCATCAGTTCTGGTACAATAATTATGGTGTCCTTAAAGGAAGGCTGACGTAGTGCTGCTTTGTTGGGATGGATGCATGATCTCCGGAGCATCAGTGCTCGAGGCATTAATGGTGCAGGAAGTGTGCCCCTCCATGTCAGTGCGATCATTATTCTCATCGCCTTGAGCGCCGCTTCATTTCCCGGGCTCGAGAGTGGGGGCATCTGATATGGCACAACTATTGATGTGGAGACCATGACGAAGATAGCTGGCGACCGCGTGAGTGGAAAGTGCCACCTAGATGCAGTACCAAAATGAAGACCCAAGGACGAGCTCTCCGTCCGAGATTAGCTCTTAGTTGGGGTCATGCTCATAGGGCGAGCCTTCTATCTAAGGTCAGCTCCCGGCCTGCGTCGTGCTCATGCATGCTAGGGCGAGCCCTCTGTTCGAGGTCAGCTCCTAGTTGGGGTTGTGCTCATAGAGCGAGCCCTCCATCTGAGGTCAGCTCCCGACCGGGGTCGTGCTCATGCATGCCAAGGTGAGCCCTCTATCCGAGGTCAGCTCCCAGCCGAGGTCGTGCTCATAGGGCAAGCCCTCCATCTAAGGTCAGCTCTCAGTTAGAGTCATGCTCTTGCATTCCAAGGGCAAGCCCTCCGTCCGAGGTCAGCTCCCAACCGGTGTCGTGCTCATAGGATGAGTCCTTTGTTTGATGTTACCTCCTGGCCGAGGTTGTGCTCATGCATGCCAGGGCGAGCCCTCTGTTCGAGATCAACTCCTAGCCAGGGTCGTGCTCATAAAACGAGCCTTCCATCTAAGGTCAGCTCCCGGTCAGGATCGTGCTCATGCGTGCCAGGGCAAGCCCTCCATTTGAGATCAGCTTCCAGCCGGAGTCGTGCTCATAGGGCATGCCCTTTATCCGAGGTTAGCTCTCGTCTAGGGTCCTACTCATGCATGCTAGGGCGAGCCCTCCGTTCGAGGTCAGCTCCCAACCGGGGTCGTGCTCATAGGATGAGTCATTTGTCTGAGGTCAGCTCCTGGCCTGGATCATGCTCATGTGTTCCAAGGATGAGCCCTTCGTCCGAGGTCAGCTTCTAACCGGGATTGTGCTCATAGGACGAGCCCTTCATCTAAGATCAGCTCCCGACTGGGGTCATGCTCATGTGTGCCTGGGCGAGCCCTCCATCTGAGGTCAGCTCCCAACCGGGGTCATGCTCATAGGGTGAGCCCTCCATCTGAGGTCAGCTCTCGACTGGGGTCATGCTCATGCGTGCCTGGACGAGCCCTCCATCCGAGGTCAGCTACCGACCGCGGTCGTGCTCATAAGGCGAGCCCTCTATCTGAGGTCAGCTTCTGGCTGGGGTCATGCTCATACTTTCTGAAAGTGGCCTCTCGCATCCAGAGTCGAGTGCCCAACCAAGGTTGTGCTCTCGCTCCCGAAGCCAGTCTCTCCGGATTGAGCTCTCCTCCTCCTCCTGCCAAGTTTGGAGTTCTCTCCAGCGACAGAAAGAGGGAGGACCAATAGAGGTATAGACTATGATATGGAAGCTTCCGGCTACTTGCAACCTCCCAAAAGTGGTGCACGCCCTGCCAGAAAATTCAAACTCTGTAATGTACCACCCGCACATTCTGTGCAATGCATGCTCCGACAGGCCTCGCACCTCATAGCGCACTACCACGTCAACAACCATGTAACCGAGGGCTCTGATCCTCGCGACATGAAACCTGAACCTCTTCCAAGAGGAGTATTCCATTAAGGCCACAGGCCCTGTGACACTCCGACGGTCCCTCTCGGAATGGAAAAGCTCCACCATTGTTCAGGGCGCCTCAGTGACACGGCGCTTGCCCCTCCCACGAAAAATTGCACCACCAGAGGGACAAGATCTGTACTATGCCGGCGATCATCTCCAAATAGAAGAATCTCCTCCAGAGAACCAGTCCGACAGTGGGAAGGCTGCAGACAAAGAAAAATCCCTCCAAAAAGGGATACAAGGAAATGGACATCTAAATGAAGCCCCAGACATGATCTAGGCTACTTTTACTCATATAAAAATAAAAGAAAGAACCCTCGAGAGGGGAGAGAGGCAACTGGTAAGACTCAGAGAGCAAATGGGCAAGAAACCAGCCAAGAGAACCTCCCAGCTCTTTGATCTCTACTCGACCCTGTCTTTCCATTTCAATTCCATCTTTCATCCTCTACGTGGAGAGTCCCCAAGCTCTTCGCTACAGATGTTCTGTTTCCCTTGATCGTCTCAACTGACTTATCGTTGGAGTGTCCCTGCCAGAATCTCCGGTTCGGGTCTTCTCTTTTTTGCAAGCCGCATCGGAAGAGGATCGAGTGTCCAACAGGAGCCCAATGAATCCGCGCAATGTTAGAGCTACAAGCCACGACAATCTTGGTGGCAACAATTATCAATCAAAATATCATTGAATCAAAAAAAAAAAAAAATGATCCAACCAAATAATTTTTCATAAATACATAAATAAAGTGATGATCCAACTAAATTTATCATAAATTATACATTCTCCTCTATCTTTAAAATAGAGAATAAGAAAAACAATCAAATATAGAACCTTGGTTGTCCATCTGCTGTCTATCATTAAGCCTAGAAAAATAAACAAAACTTAAATTAGAATGGGAAACAATAAAAACAATGTAACAACAATATTGATCTTTAGAATTTCCTTAATTTTATCTTAAACTATCAGAGTTGATCATCCAAGTCTCATGGAGTAGTCCTGTTATCTATACGAGTGCGATGTGCACGTGAAACATCTAGAACCTACAAAATACTACTTTAAAATATTATTTATATAACTTTATCTTTTACAAACATAATATGTCAAAAAAGTATTATTTATGTTTTTACCTGTCCAATGCTACAAGGTATAGTGTGACGCAATTGACCTCGAACACTATTAAGAAGCCGTGCAAACTCTCCGCGAAGCTCATCAATAATATCACCATGAAGATCATCACGAAGCTCCCGACGAATCTCATCCCGCACCTCATGAATCTCATCACATATTTGTGGACAAAAGGAATCCATTTGATTGCTAAGATGATAGCCCGGTTGGTAGAAGTCTTGTCTCACTATCAACTGGTCATGAATTTAAGACGTGATCTCGTGGATAACTTGATTAATTTCAAAAAAATTTTTTAGGATCCGTGATGATTGGTATGAGTGAGAGGTTAGGATCTTTCTTTTTGAGATAAGGATTTTTCTTTTTATCCTGTTCTACTAGCCGGCGTCTTAATGATGTCAACCGTGATGGTTGATGTGAATGAGAGGTCATAATCTTTCTTTTTGAGATCAGAATCTTTCTTTTTTGTTCCATTCTACTCGCCGGCATTTTAGCAGTGTCGATTGATGTACTCGCTATTAGATGGAAAGAGACTGCGCGAATCTGAACATCTCGAATCGTACATTACTTTGCAGGATGGGAGCCCCGATAGCTATACCGAAATTTATCCTTCTTACCCCTTTTTTGTTATAAAAAAAAAAGAAAAAAAAATAAATAAAAAAGAAAGAATCCACCTGCCTTTGTGACTCCACTTATGCTCTTGGCGTTTTAAATCTCATGGAGTGACAACAACGTCCCATGTCCGAGCTCGGCCATGATGATCGGGTCCAATGATATCCAAATAAATACGTTGTGGTGTGCGCTCTGACTCGGGCAGCTGGTGAAGCCTACGCAACATTTCATCGTAATCCAAAATTTTAAACAAGGGTTAAACAAAGATTATGTATCTATCGTTCAAAATCAAGAAACCGGTAAAAATATTATGGGCATATTACTATTTAAACAAACAAATTACTAACAAAGTGCCCTTACAATTATCAACCTTGTCTCACCCTCAATCTTACCCTTCTCGGAGGTACGTGTTTTAATAAACATACTCAACCGATCTATGCCTTCACCTTGTGCTTGCATCTAGAAAAATAGCAAGATATTTAAGTTGAAAAAAAATAAAAGTTATACCCAAACTTTTCAATCGTAACATAATTTTCTAACGGCATCTCTAATAAGATTAAAAGATGTTCTTCCTATCCTATGGTGTCCCCTACTCAAGCTTCAATTGTCCTTATTTTTTTCTTGCCCATGCCTGCAAGATTAAATATATGATTCAAATAAATCACATTCCAAATAAAAGACAAGACAACTGAATACACCATGCATGATTTCATATACCTTGATGTTTTCTCGACTCCAACGCTGAACAAGCACTTTCCATAGATCTGAATCAACCCGAGAAGGATAATTTGCTAATCGATCAACGTCATTTTCATACTTGCTATAGAAATTGATAACGTGATTCCAATTCTTCCATAACAATCCAACAATTTTTAAACAAACACTTCGATACTCGTCTGGTGCATTTGTGTTATCCTGCAATAGGATAGCCATATAAGAACAAAATAATGCGACATATGTATAATAATTTAAATTATACTTACTTGCACATCTTTCCAAAACATCCTCTTGCATCTGTCCACTTAGCATATGTAAGTGGCACATGATACCGATTCTTTGCAATAATCCCTAGCTACTGGCATTCAGACCATTGGGCTACATGTGTGCATCAAATGTCAAGTGAAACCTCTCTCCTGTACCCCAAGTACTGATGCCAGTGGCAGGGCCTCGACCTCTCTTGCTTTGAGCGGACTCACTCATTGATCGCCCTAAAAAATTGGTTATATTTAAATAAATATTTAATAGTAACGCATATTGTAAAATAAGGCACTATTAATATATATTTAATTAATGTTTATACACGAAGGATTTAAGTTATGCTCTCAAGCAGGGCATGTTGGTTGAACTGATCGAGAAACTTGTTACGTAGAAACCTGAAAGCACAACTCTTGTTGTGATTGTGATGGCTGTGTCGAGATGTAGATGGTGTGCTAGTTGAAGGGATGTCTAACGATTCTGGATTGCATGCATAGATTTTAAAATTTTTTAATTAATTAAAATTAAATTGTAGTGGAATTAAAAATCTAATCTAAATATGCATGACATAATTTATTCATGAATATATAGATCTGCAAATAAAAATAAAATTATCAAATAGATTAAATATACTTATCTGTTTCGCTACTTTGTTTTTATCGATCAAATCTGAAGAATACCTAGGATTTCGCTGGAGCCATGCACGTGCCTGGTCTCTGCTGGTATTCACACGAACATGGCCTGATAGAAAACCAGGGCCACTGAAGTGCTAGCATCTTCCAAGCCTCGCTTCGACCGTTGGATCAAATCTCTCTTTCTTCTTTTCTTTTTTTTTATACTACAAATCCAAGAAAGAAGATTGATCCCTTCTTAAGCAATCAAGGAAGAATATTATTCTCTTTCTGAATTGAACCTTTCATTCGAAATCAAGAGGTGGGGGAGGAAAGAGGACGATGAATAAAATCTCTCTTTTATTTTTATGCAGTATAGAACAAGAAGTGAGGCGAGATCATGTGATCTTGTCTCATGTTCCAAGTCAAGAAAATCCCCACGCCACATCCAATATGTTCGCCACTTATTACTTTATTTTCTCATGCCAAAACACAATCCCTCTCTCCCTAAAGTCCTATCCTATCTAAAATTAGGACAAGGCATTTTAATCAAATTCAAAGACTAATCTAAATAAGCATAAGAAGAAGAGAGAATCCTGGGAAGCCCAAACAACCTTTGTGCATCCCACCTTTTTCCTCCATGCGAATTTGTTTTGCACGTGAAGAAAGGAGGGGTGTGGCATCTTTCTTACAAGCTAAGAAGAGAGAGAGAGAGAGAGGTGTACGAAGGATTAGTCAAAAATTAGTTCAACCAACCAACAAATTAATTCTAACAAAATAGGAAACTAGCTAATCTAATTCTTAACCAATTTAGATTTAGGTTTAAATCTATAACTAATTAAGAATTAGATCCTAATCTAATTAGGATGACTAAATCTACAAAGAATAGATTAAATCTAACTGAATTAAATCAGATTTAATTCACCTAAGATTAGGCAACCAATTAGGTCAAACTGAATTGGCTCGCAACAATTACAATTAGGTTAGTCCAAAACCTAATTGGATTAGGTCATCATCCAAACTTAGCCAAATCAAATCCAATTCAATTTGTATCGAGCCTAATCATAATTAAATAATCAAATCATCTAATTGAATTATAACTTTTGTAATAAAGTCCTTGCTAAAATTAGCAGAGACAAAATTAGTAGGTTCTTGGTAAGGACACCAAAGCTAGGAAAAGACGTCAAAACCCTTCAAGCTCATGGTGGATCACCAATGAGTAGTTGTTTTATCTTAATTTCAGCTTGAGTCCTGTAAATAATATTAGTTTGCTTTATTTTGCAAATTAGTCAAATTAAGTTTGCTTGAAGTTGAGTCTTATAATTGAATGAGTCGATGGAATTCAAGCTTAATTGTTGACCAAGGCCAAGCCCAGTTGTTAAAGGCATGCCACATCACCTTTGTGGACCAATTCCATGATAAAAGAAGGTTGTCCAAAATTTTCACCAGACATCTAGACATTGGAATTCTATACATCGAGACATCCGGACACCGAGACATTGGGACATCCAGACATCAAGACAATGGGACATTGGGACATCAAGACATTGGGACAATTTTAAGTTCATCTTTATCCAAAAGAGGCGCCATCCAACTCTCTTCTCATCACCATTTGAAAATCCAAGAAGACGCCATTAAGAGAAGTAAAGTAGAAAGATTCTACTTCTCATCAAGCACCCCTTCATCCTCAAATTGTCGCCCACTCCAAGATGGACGCCCATCCAAGGAATCATTCAAATTTAATTGGGAGAAGAGTCCAAGGATAAGTGGAGGTTCATCTAAATTTCAAAGGAGTTCAAGTTCTCATGGAATCCATTCAATATTTAAAGAGAAGTTTTATTATCTTGCCTACCATTCAAATTTGAAACCAGAAATGAGTTCACGCCAAGGATGGATTAGCGCTAATTGAGAAAAAATTAAGGCACCATCTCATTTCATTTTGTTGCCACATTTCTTCTTAAAGTCGTGGAAAGCTTCATTCACCACCCAGGCCATGGAGAAGTCCAATTACAAGGGGGGCTCTACTCAATTTAAATTACAAAGAGTCCTCATCAAGGTCAAGAAGGAGAGTAGAGTCCAATATAATCTCTAAATTATCATGTATTCAAAATAATTCTATGTTATCATACTACCTTGTATGGAGGGTCTATAAAAACTATTCCAATCTACCCCTTGTATCCAACTTATGATTGATTAATGAAACTCTGCCAGTTTCCTTTCTCCAATTATTGGGTAAGCGTTGAGAGTGTAATTGCTGGTTAAGCAATTGTAGTGTGTGAGTGCTTTGCTGGTTAAGCATTGCATTAGTGTGTGTGGAGTACTGAAGTTCGAGTTATCTCCTGAGTCCAAGATCTAGAAGCCCGGCGCCACCATCTTCAGCACCCAGTCCACATCCAGAATCAAGCCGTCCATCATTCTTTCCCTCTCTCATTTCAAAATTTCACTCCATTTCCATCGTTCTAATCATAGTTCTTTTGCAGGATCCCTAGTGTTCTCGATCAGAAGAGGAGGTTTTCCTTGCCATCCAACCATCAACGGGAAGATCTGCTCTAAAGGAACTGAAATTTACAATCCTACCGCTAGATCATGAGATTTGAATCTAGTTCTGTTAAAACAGAGGAGGAAAAAGTGTTATTGGTACGTAACCATCCAAATCTCATTAGGTCTGGTTAATTGAAGTCAGGACGACCTTGTTTTGGTGGTTTCTCAATCATCAGATCTAGGGTTCTTTATGTGATTGCATGCTGATTATATTGCGGGTAGTTAGTAGAGGCTTAGTCTAATTTTCATTAAATTGATTTGATAGTTTATTTGAGTTAGCTGCCATAGCTCATCAAAATAAAATTTTAACTATTAGAATTAGTCTTTGCATCCATCCCACATCAACTTTGGTATCAGAGCCGGGTTAGGACTTAGTTTCTCTTTAAGTACTCAAATCGGGTGCTTCACCATGGCCATCCGGTCATAAAAAAAAGTAGGGCTGCAAAATCCTCACATCCAATTCAAAGTTGATTTCCTATGGTATGTAGGGGTGCCGCTGTGATTGACCATTAAAGAACAAAATAAAGATATAGGCATCTTTAGGGTTAATTTTCTGCATCACGTCCATCCCAATACATGGTCTATTATTTTAATTGTTTATGTATATAGAAACATTAAAAAATTCTAATTTTTTTTGTTAGATTCATTACATTTGATTTTATTTTTTAAAATTTTTTTAGGATTTAATTCGGTCTGTAGAATTTCTTCATTCCTGATTATTGCTTGAGAACAGTTTTGTACTAGAATTTCAGCATATAGTTGAACTAGATTTGGTGAGGATACCAGAGCTAGGAAAAGACATCAGAACCCTCCAAGCTCATTGTGGATCACTAATGAGTAGTTGTTTTATCTTAATTTCAGCTTGAGTCCTATAAATAACATTAGTTTGCTTTATTTTGTAAATTAGTCAAATTAGGTTTGCTTGAAGTTGAGTCTTATAATTGAATGAGTCGATAGAGTTCAAGCTCAATTGTTGACCAAGGCCAGGCCCAGTTGTTGAAGCCATGCTACATCACCTTTGTGGATCAATTCCATGACAAAAGAAGGTTGTCCAAAATTTTTACCAGACATCCGAATATTGGAACATCCAGACATCAAGACATTTGGACATCCAGACATCGAGACATTAGGACATCTAGACATCAAGACAATGGGACATTGGGACATCAAGACATTGGGACAATTTTAAGTTCATCTTTATCCAAAAGAGATGCCATCCAACTCTCTTCTCAACGCCTATTTAAAAATCCAAGAAGATGCCATTAAGAGAAGTAAAGCAGAAGGATTCTACTTCTCATCTAGCACCCCTTCATCCTTAAATTGTCACCCACTCCAAGATGGACGCCCACCCAAGGAATCATTCAAATTTAAATGGGAGAAGAGTCCAAGGATAAGTGGAGGTTCATCTAAATTTCAAAGGAGTTCAACTTCTCATGGAATCCATTCAACATTTAAAGAGAAGTTTTATTATCTTGCCTACCATTCAAATTTGAAAGCAGAAAGGAGTTCATGCCAAGGATAGATTAGCACTGATTGAGAAGAAATTAAGGAACCATCTCATCTCATTTTGTCGCCACATTTCTTCTTAAAGTCGTGGAAAGCCTCATTCATCGTCCAAGCCATGGAGAAGTCCAATTACAAGGGGGGTCTACTCAATTTAAATTACAAAGAGTCTTCATCAAGGTCTAGAAGGAGAGTAGAGTCCAATATAATTTCTAAATTATCATGTATTCAAAAGAATTCAATGTTATCATACTACTTTGTATGGAGGGTCTATAAATACCACTCCAATCTATCCCTTGTATCCAACTTATGATTGATTAATGAAACTCTGCCAGTTTCCTTTCTCCAATTGCTGGGTAAGCATCGTGCAATTACTAGTTAAGCAATTGTAGTGTGTGAGTGCTTTGCTGGTTAAGCATTGCATTAGTGTGTGTGGAGTACTGAAGTTCGAGTTATCTCCTGAGTCCAAGATCCAGAAGCTCGGTGCCACCATCTTCAGCATCCAGTCCAGATCTCGAACCAAGCCGTCCATCCTTCTTTCCCTCTCTCATTTCAGAATTTCACTCCATTTCCATCATTCTAATCACAGTTCTTTTGCAGGATCCCTAGTGTTCTCGATCAGAAGAGGAGGTTTCCCTTGCCATCCAACCATCAACGGAAAGTCTGCTCCAAAGGAACTGAAGTTTGCAATCCTACCGCTAGATCATGACAGTTGAATCTAAATCTATTGAAATGAAGGAGGGAAAAGCATTATTGGTAAAAAACAATCCAAATCTTATTAGATCTGGTTAATTGAGGTCAAGACGACCTTGTTTCGGTGGTTTCTCAATCATCGGATCCAGGATTCTTTATGTGATTGCATGCTGAGTATATTGTGGATAGTTAGTAGAGGCTTACTCTAATTTTCATCAAATTGATTTGATAGTTTATTTGAGTTAGCTGCCATAGCTCATCAAAATTAAATTTTAATTATTAGAATTAGTCTTTGCATCCATTCTGCATCAACTTTGGTATAAGAGCCAGTTAGGACTAAGTTTCTCTTTTAAGTACTTGGATCGGGTGCTTCACCATAGCCATCTAGTCATAGAAAAAGTAGGGCTGCAAAACCCTAACATCCCATTCAAAGAGGATTTTCTATGGCGTGTAGGGGTGCCACCGTGATTGATCCTTGAAGAAGGAAACAAAGAGATAGGCATCTTTAGGATTAATTTTCTGCATCACGTCCATCCTAGTACATGATCTATTATTTTAATTGTTTTTACATGTACGAAGATCAAAAAATTCTAATTTTTATTTTGTTAGATTCAGTACATTTGATTTTATTTTTTAGAAGTTTTTCAAGATTTAATTCGATCTGTAAAATTTCTACATGCCTGATTATTGCCTGAGAATAGTTCTGTACTAGAATTTCAGCATATAGTTATTTCAGCCTATTTAAATTCCAGCATATTTAATTTTTGTAATTTAAAATTGCATATAGTTTTTTCTGATGTAGAAGTTCTGCCTGTAGATCCATGTCCATTCTTTAAGGTCACCCCCATGAATCCAGACCCAGTTGTCAAACCCATCTCATATTTCCTACCCTTCCCTGAGGCTTCCAATGTTTTTAGAACCATCCAGTTGCATTTTGTTGAGGTTAGCATGTTTCATCAGTCCTTTGAGCCCATTCAATTTGTTGCCTATTTTTGGAAGACCTTATGGCACTTATTAGGAGTCTACGTCAAATTTTTATTTGCATATTATCCATCAACTAGGGATCAAGCCCAAAGTTATAGTTGTAGACCTAATAAATTTTATTCGATAGGAATGCATAGTTGAGTCTGTTAGGTATTGATAAGAGTTATATGCATAGCATATTAAGGAATTGCATAAAGAGATAAGTAAGAAAATTATTGAAAGCAATGAATCTTATGAGCGTATGGCTAACTCACGTAAGCACTTCAAAGAATTTAATGAGGGAGACTCTATCATGATTAGGCTTCATCCTGAACGGCTCCCACCTAGAACCATAAAAAAACTACATGCCCGTAGTGCAGGACCATACAAGATCATAAAGAAAATTGGGTCTAATGCCTATGCGATAGATTTATCACCTGAATTAGATATTAGTCCAACCTTTAATGTATTAGATCTTGTTGAGTATAAGGAGCCAATAACGATACCTAGTGAGCCATTTGGGCCTGATTCTATCTTTGAGAGTGACCCTACCCCTGAGTGTCCACCAGCCAAATTACCAGAAAGGAGGGATAAGATTGAGCAGATTTTGGATGACAAAACTATCACTACTAGGAGTTAAGATTATCAGCGTTACCTGGTTCGATGGCAAGGTAGATCGGAATTTGATGATTCATGGATCACTCGAGAGGATCTGCAAAGACTTAACCTAGACTTGCTAGAACATTACCAGAGCAGAGTCAACCCATACTCGACAAGGTCGAGTTCCTCCCATCCTGGGAGATTTGGTGAGGACACCAGAGCTAGGAAAAGATGTTAAAACCCTCCAAGCTCGTTGTGGATCATCAATGAGTAGTTATTTTATCTTAATTTCAACTTGAGTCATGTAAATAACATTAGTTTGCTTTATTTTGCAAATTAATCAAATTAGGTTTGCTTGAAGTTGAGTCTTATAATTGAATGAGTCGATGGAGTTCAAGCTCAATTGTTGACCAAGGCCAAGCCCAATTGTTGAAGCCATGCCACATCACCTTTGTGGATCAATTCTATGACAAAAGAAGGTTGTCCAAAATTTTTACTAGACATTCGGACATTGGAACATCCAGACATCGAGACATCTGGACATCGAGACATTGGGACATCCAGACATCGAGACAATGGGACATTGGGACATCAAGACATTGGGACAATTTTAAGTTCATATTTATCCAAAAGAGGCACCATCCAACTCTCTTCTCATCACCCATTTGAAAATCCAAGAAGATGCCATTAAGAGAAGTAAAGCAGAAGGATTCTACTTCTTATCTAGCACCTCTTCATCCTCAAATTATCGCCCACTCCAAGATGGATGCCCACCCAAAGAATCATTCAAATTTAAATGGGAGAAGAGTCCAAGGATAAGTGGAGGTTCATCTAAATTTCAAAGGAGTTCAAGTTCTCATGGAATCCATTCAACATTTAAAGAGAAGTTTTATTATCTTGCCTACTATTCAAATTTGAAACCAGAAAGGAGTTCACGCCAAGGATGGATTAGTGCTAATTGAGAAGAAATTAAGGCACCATCTCATCTCATTTTGTCACCACATTTCTTCTTAAAGTCATGGAAAGCCTCATTCACCGCCCAAGCCATGGAGAAGTCCAATTACAAGTAGGGGTCTACTCAATTTAAATTACAAAGAGTCTTCATCATGGTCAAGAAGGAGAGTAGAGTCCAATATAATCTCTAAATTATCATGTATTCAAAAGAATTCTATGTTATCATACTATCTTGTAAGGAGGGTCTATAAATACCACTCCAATCTACCCCTTGTATCCAACTTATGATTGATTAATGAAACTCTACCAGTTTCCTTTCTCTAATTGCTGGGTAAGCGTTGAGAGTGCAATTGCTAGTTAAGCAATTGTAGTGTGTGAGTGCTTTGCTCGTTAAGCATTGCATTAGTGTGTGTGGAGTACTGAAGTCCGTGTTATATCTTGAGTCCAAGATCTAGAAGCCCGGCGCCACCATCTTTAGCATCCAGTCCAGATCCAGAACCAGGCCACCCATCCTTCTTTCCCTTTCTCATTTCAAAATTCCACTCCATTTCCATCATTCTAATCACAGTTCTTTTGTAGGATCCCTAGTGTTCTCGATCAGAAGAGAAGGTTTTCCTTGCCATCCAACCATTAACGGAAAGATCTGCTCCAAAGGAACTGAAATTTGCAATCCTATCGATAGATCGTGAGAGTTGAATTCAGATCTATTAAAATGGAGGAGGAAAAAGCGTTATTGGTAAGTAACAATCCAAATCTCATTAGATTTGGTTAATTAAAATTAGGACGACCTTGTTTCGGTGGTTGCTCAATCATCAGATCCAGGGTTCTTTATGTGATTGCATGCTGATTATATTGCTGGTAGTTAGTAGAGGCTTAGTCTAATTTTCATTTAATTAATTTGATAGTTTATTTAAATTAGCTACCATAGCTCATCAAAATTAAATTTTAATTATTAAAATTAGTCTTTGCATCCATCCCGCATCAGTTCTAAATTTGAAACCTTCATAAATTTAGAGTTTCTAAATATGTAACTTTGATATATTTTGATCAAACTATGTGATCAGGTCAAGCTTCTATTGTGTATACCCCTTATATTCTATTTTATCTGGTAGTGAGATATACTGTGATCTCCATCATAGTATCATCAAATTATTTTGATGGTTCAGAACAATTCCAGCTCACCTCATCAAGGATCGTTGATCCGTAATGATCCTAGTGGGTTCTCACAATCCACTAGTGATGCCTAGCATCATATAGTGGTAACCTAGCAGAATAGAAGAAAGAACCCCTAGCTATAATTATCATGTGATTATGTTCTTCTATTGAAAGTCCTGATAAGATACAGATCATGAAAATTCATCAAATCCTAAGCATCAATTTTATGCCAAATTTAATTAGCTTAAGTCCTCATGGAAACTCTTTTCTATCCTTCACTTATCACAGCCATGAACTTTTTAGACTTAGCTTCTTAAATTATATAGGACTATATCTTAACTATTAAGATCAATAGATCCCCTATAAGTGCAATTCGACTCCTATAGTGAATCTACTATAACCAACGAACACCGTAAGGATCCAAATAGCTAGGGCCAATATTTTATATTGTCAAATTATAATAATTCTACTGTGAGTGGCCAAGGCACCATAGGTCAAAGAACCACTCACATAATTACAACATTGAGAAAGTCACTGATGAGTGAATAGACATCCATGTAACTTCTCGTATTGGTCATACTTAGTATCATCATTCTTTAATGATCACCTGTATTCTCGCTCCATTATCTCCATATTGTAGACTCGAAACTTGTCTATCCTAAAAAGGAAATGATCTGTGCACTGATCAAATCGGATCAATCACCATCCCTATGATATTGTATGATCGGGAGTATTTAGAAATTAATCTATGATGACACATGTCTCAAATTCTCAACTCTTGAGAATATGTATCATTGTCCATTTATTTCTTGGCTAATACATGGACACATCATGTATAAAAAAATTACCCAAATTATAATATTAAATATAATTTAGTATCTTAAATAAAAATATGTATTAGCTAGATTTGCTTCTAGGACATACATATAACAATCTTCTACTTGCACTAAAGCTAATCAGCCATAAACTTAGCCCCATCTCATGTGCTTCAGTTTTGGCTGGCTAAGGCTTACTAAGCTAGTGGGTCTACCATATCTCATTTAGAGTTTACTCTCTAAATCTATACAAAGTAGTCATGAATTAAACCATCACTCTATATGTTCAAACTTCTAGTAAGATCTTGGTTCCTAAGCTAAAACTATGGCACCATTATTGTTATGATAGAGTATTATGATATCTGATAACATCACACTTTCCTGTAACAAACTATGAACCAAAATACATCCTTGTATCTTTAGAGATGACGATTTAGTCAATCTCCCTGGTTAAACCTACAATGATCGGTTCCAAACCACTGTTATTTAAAAACAGATTGTATATATTCTTATTTCCTCAATTCTTCTGCTTTAAAGACCTAAAATATATATTTAATCTTTTCAAGTCTTAAAGAATGTTTTCACAGTTTTTCAGTACTCATAGCCTGGATTTTCTTGACATTCATTCATGATATTCATAGCAAAAATCAGATTATGCATGGTTTATATGAGGCTCTTTATAGCCAAAGCTTAAAAGGATCTAGCTTATCTTGAAAAACTCTTCAAATATACTGGGACACACTTTGGAGATTAATTTCATAATTAAGGAGTCAAATTCCTAATTAGATTTTGAAGCTGAATATCTTTAGCACTCCTTAATGTATAATTTTTATAATTGGTGTAGTATCCTCCCCGGTCTATCTCATAGACCTACATTCCAAATGTAGGTTACTTTTCTGAGGTCTTTATTGGATAATTACCTAGACAATCATAACCTAATCTAGGTCAACATAGGAATTATATTCTTAATAGAAGAATATTATCCATGTACAATGCAAGAAATTATATACTTCCACTGACCTTTTATAAATATATAGTTTCTTTTCTCATGCTTGGCAGAATCAAACGAGAATTCCAATTTCGAGACATTTGCTTCGACCTATATATATAGACCCTTTACAGCTTGAACCTGTGACCTTATCATTGTCTATCTACCTATTCTCATTATGATTAACTACAATAGCAATTAGTATGAATTTTAGCATGCTTAAAGGTAAAAAGGTTTTCATAGTCAATGTTGACTATAACCTTTCACCTAAGCCTTGTCTTATAGATCTCTATCTAATTTTCTTTTATAGATCCATTGCATCCATTGAAGCACATTGAGTCTAACTTCATGGGATTCAACCATTTCTTGGAATCGATGTTTTATATCACTTCATTGTAGGTTTTTAGATTATATTTATGTTCCATTTCTTCCTTAAAAGACACTTCCTCTACATCCTTTATAAGTATATTTCTATACCTTTTAGAGGATGGGAGATCTTATTAGACTTACAAGGTAGAGGAGGAGCTAATGTATTGGCTCTACTCGAATGGGTTCTATAGGTTCTATGGCCTTCTGCTCTTCTAAGACTATCTCTTTGAACCTAATTATCCTCTCACTACTTAATTTAGGATAAACTATTTAGCCATTATTCTAGACATTAGGTCACAACTATTTATGATCCATTGGGAAGAAGTATCCTAACAACTCTTTAGGATATAGGCCATTAGTGATCCAATCTTTAATTCATCCACCTACATCTCATATAAGTGCGATAAAAAGGGATTTAAAGTGAACCCAATTAAATAAATTAGTTGAGTTATGTAATCAAATCCTTAAAGATAAATTAGTAATTCCCATAATATAATGGACTGAACCATATCTAATATGGTTTAATTTATTTGTACAGATACCTTATTGAACTCAAGATGCAAGAGAAATCCATTGTGAGACTATGCTGAAAACTTAAGATGATTCTGGAATTCTCCTCAAAGATATTTACTTTTTCAATCTTATCAAAAAACCACAAAGAGCTTTCCTTGATCTGCACATCGCATGTACTACATATATTAATATGTATCCAAGTATATTTATGGTCCTCACTTGGATCATTTATCTTACAAACAATAGCTTAGTCAATAGTCTTCAAGATTAGATTCACAAATTAAAAATGACTTAATAATCAATTAGCAAAAAGGCCTATGGTTGGCCATGGTTTCCAAATTAATTATCCTTTCTTTTTGACTCGACCAAAACGGTGCCACCTATATACTTTAGATTGACATCATCTCACTTGATCTCTCAGATCATACGGCACTCACTAACTGTTCAACAAATGCATCATATACAAGTAGAGACCCACATTTAAAATCATCTGAATCCAATTCATTTCTAAAATAAATGGATCAGCGATTTATGCTAAATAGAAATCAAATTTCTGAAATCAATAGATAATAGTCTCCTTGGGCAGCTGACATACCTTTCAAAGATGTGTCATATTTATTCTTCTAGGATTAGAGGTACAAGGATAATTCCTATGGTCATTAAGCTTGAATTGGAAACACCTTTCCTTTGTCAATGGTTATCTCCTTGAAAAATCCCAATCTCTTGATTTTTCATAGACTCTTCTTCTATTTAGACTTTTTTTTGGAAGAGAAGGTTTGCTCTACATCGAGAAGCACATTTCTAGAACCTTTCTAGGTCCCTCTACTAGTCACCAATTTATTGGCCTAATTGTCTCAATCTTGTTCAAATGGTAGTTTAAATAAACTATCCATATGAATTAGATAGACTGTTGGATCAAATCCAATTGCAATCCTTATGCATCAACATACTTGAGCTTTTCAAGCTCCAAATCCTTAATCATTGTCAAACAATGATCATGGATTAATTACACTTAGGTTAGCCAGAATGGCTTGGTCATATAAGGTAAACTTGGTCTATTACTATACTCAGCCTGTCTAATTAAATTCAATTTGAGCCAATCTTTATAATAGGTTATAGTTAATCAATTGGTCTAAGAATTAAGAGGGTTGAAAGCTAACTTTAATCCGTAGATAATAAAGATTATAGTTAGACGATTGTATTTAATTTTAAATTTATTCGAGAGACTTTAAGCAATAAATATGGACTTCCACTATTTTCATGAATCTCTCACACTCCTTAATGGAGATACAAAAATCCCTACGTGACAAGGATCCTTAGTAGATACTGTGGTTCCACTGATTTCGTATACCTTTCCTAATAGTTATTGGTAACACAAACTAATAAGTAGACAACTCTTATCCAATGCTTCATAAGCATATTGCAGCAACTCGGTCTTTAAGTCATGTGAGCTTACTTGATAGTTATTGCCCACACTCCCTAGTCAAGTTAGACCTACCATTTATATAGAATGAAGCCATCATTGGGTCTCTCACCGTACGTAGTTATTAAAACCAACCCCATCTTCATCCCGTAATATTTATATCTCATGTTAATAGAGTAGTTGCACCCCCCTAATGCAATGGAATCACTATATCTAGCCAAAAACATTTAACACTCGAGAAACACCCGTAGCTCTACAATGGTGGAAGACCTATGACTTAAAACTTATGATGAGATTTAGGTTTTGGTCTCTACTTAATTAGCCAGCACAATCTCATGTCTGACTAACCTCCTGTCCTGACTAAACTAATTTAGGTTAGCTCAATTTAAAATTCTTTCACTATTCTTTTTCATGAGTCAAATCATAACAACACTCCTATACATTGAGAATCCCAATGAAGGGAAAGAGAGGGCCTTTAAAACCTGCTTGTTCTTATGACCGGATGGTCATGGTAATGCACTCAATCCAAGTACTAAACTAAAGGATTACATTATATATAAAATCAGGTTTAGGTCAGCACATCTCATGTCTGATTAATCTTGTTAGGATCAGCACATCTAATGTCTGACTTACCTAGATTGGCTCAGCACATCTCATGTCTGACTGGTTTAGATCTACACATTTTATATCTAAATGACCTAGTTTAGGTCATAGCTTAATTAGTCAGCCCATCTCATAATAACTAATTAAGATGGCATGGATAAACTTAAATCAATAAGCAATCTTATTTAAAACATAATTAACCAAATTGGCTAGGTAAATAAGATCGATTGGAGGGTTTCATTATTTAACCTCTTTCCTATATACCAACTGAGATGGACAGGTAAAAATTATCCATAATTAAAAAGCATGATCAATACTCACCTTAGAGACCAATTGATTTATCAATTTCAAATGATCAGCTTAATCGATTCTGGTTCAACTACTAAGCCAAATTAGGTCTTTTAAGTTAATCAATTGATGTCAATTGTATTGACCAGCTCATACCATTAACATGGCCTTGAGCTCTCTTGACCTAATCCTAATCAACTCTTGATTTGATTTGATCAAGAGTTTAGTCAATTGGGTTTCACCTAATTGAAAACTAGATGCAATCCAATTATACGACCTAATCGATTCAACTTATGCCCAATCCTTCATATTTTATGCTTTGGGTTAAAATTTTAAATTCTTAATTTTAGATCTATTAACCTTAATTTGAGATCTTAAATAATCGATTTAAGTCTTGAAAACCATTTCAAAAATGAGTCAATCTTGTACTATGACAACCTTACACTATAAGGGATTAAATTTATAATAGGACAACCATAAAGCAGTACCAGATTAGACATAATCAATTTTAATTTTAGACCTTTAATTAGGTGCATTATGAACATGAAGATTTAGTTTAGATGTCAAAACTAATTTCAGATCTAAATAATTTGGTTTAATCATCTCATGAAAAATTTAAAAACATGAAAATTTCAGGCCTAAAAGCACTCATCCATTCAAAAAATCATAACAATAAATCTAAAAATATTTTTAAGATCTATGAAATGAATATAAACCATGACTTCCTGATCTAAATTCTAGATCTAAAAATCATTTTTTGGGATTTGATTTTTAGATTAATTTGATTGAAATTTTGAATCTAGTGTAGATCTAGATCGCACAAATTTTATATCTAAAATTTTGATTTTCAACCAAAACTTCAGATCTGAATTATCAAAAAAAAAATCTCAAATTCCAAATTAGATTTCAAATCTAAAACTCCTTTCAAGACATGAATTCTCAAATAAAAAATCAAAATTTTTAGATTTGATTTTAGATTTAAACATGTTCATAAAATAGTGGCTCTGATACCACTTGAAGAAATTGTCTAACGATCCCAAGATTGCATACATAGATTTCAAAATTTTTTAACTAATAAAACTAAATTACAGTGGAATTAAAAACCTAATCTAAATATGCATAATAGAACTCATTCTTGAATATGTAGATCTACAAATAAAAATAAAATTATCAAGTAGATCAAATCTACTTGTTTTGGTACTCCATCTTCATCGAATCAAATCTGATGGATGCCTAGAATTCCACTGGAGCTGCATACTTGCCTAACCATCTCTAGGTATCTACACAGAGATAGCCTAATCAAAATCCCGAGGCCATCAGAGTGTTAGCACCTTATAGGTCTCATTTTGACCATTGGATCGAATCTCCCTTTCTTTTTTCTTTTTCTCTATACTAGAAATCTAAGAAAAAAGATTGATCACTTCTCAAGAAATCAAGGAAGAATATTATTCTTTTCTTGAACTAAACCTTTCATTCAAGATCAAGAGGAGGAACGAGGATGATGAATAAAATCTTTCTTTTATTTTTGTGTGGTATAGAACAAGAAGTGGGGTAGGAACATGTGATCTTATCTCACATTTCAAGTCAAGAAAAACCCTATGCCACATCCAATATGTGCGCCACTTCTTACTTTATTTTCTTATGCCAACTCACAAGCCCCCTCTCCCTAAAGTCCTATTCTATCTAGAATTAAGATAAAGCATTTTAATCAAATTCAAAGACCAATCTAGATAAGGATAGGAGGAAGAGAATCCCAGGAAGCCTAAACAACCTTTGTGCATCCTACCTTTTTCCTCCAAGCCAATTTATTTTGCATGTGAAGAAAGGAAAGGTGTGGCTTCTTTCTTAATGCTACCAAGAGAGAGAGAGAGAGGCATGTGGAGGGAGAGAGATTACTTAGGATTAGTTAGAAATTAGTTCAACTAACTAACTAACTAATTCTAACCAACTAAGAAACTAACTTAATTCCTAATTAATTTATGTTTAGGTT
This sequence comes from Areca catechu, assembly GCA_021397845.1. Lineage (NCBI taxonomy): Eukaryota > Viridiplantae > Streptophyta > Magnoliopsida > Arecales > Arecaceae > Areca > Areca catechu. Next base: position 74,040,866 of record CM038050.1, read on the forward strand.
TAAATCTATAACTAAATAGGAATTAGATCCTTATCTAATTAGAACTACTAAATTCAAATAGAATAGATTAAATCTAACTAAATTAAATTAGCTTTAATTCACATAGGATTAGGCAACCAATTAGGTCAAATCGAATTGACTTGCAATAATTGTAATTAAGTTAGTCCGGCCAAAATCTAATTGGACTATGTCATCATCTAAACTCAACCAAATTGAATCCAATTCAATTTATATCGAGCCTAATCATAATTAAATGATCAAGTCATTTAATTAAACTATAACTTTTGCAATAAAATTTTCTTGGCTAAAATTAATAGGTGCCAAAATTAGCAGTGCTAATATTATCAAGTTTTAAATTTGTAACCCTTATAAATTTAAAGTTTCTAAATATGTAACTCTAACATATTTTGATCTAATTATGTGATCAGGTCAAACTCCTATTACACGTGATCCCTCAGGTTCCATTCTGTCTAGTAGTAAGATATATCATGATCTTCATTATAGTATTATTATACTATTTTGATAGATCGAACCAATCCAGCTCAACCCATCAATAATTGCTGATCCAAATAATTCTAGTGGGTTCTCACAATCTTTTAATGATGCCTAGCAGCATATAGTGGCAACCTAGTAGAATAGAAAAAAAAATTCCTAGCTATAGTTACCGTGTGATTAAGTTCTTTTATTGAAAATCCCGACAATATGCAAGTCATGGAAATTCATCAAACCCTAAGCATTTGTCATATACTAAATTGAATTAGCTTAAGTCTAATGTGAAACTCATAGAAACTCTTTTCCATCCTTCACCTACCATGGCCATGGATTTTCTAAACTTAGCTTCTTAAATTATATAGAACTGTACCTTAACTGCTAAAATTGATAGATTTCTTATAAGTATACTTCCACTTCTATAATGAATTTACTATAGCCAACGAACATCACAAGGACCTGAATAGCTAAGGCCAATATTTTATGTTTTTCAAACTACAGCAACCCCACTGTGCATGGCCAAGACATTGCAGGTCAAAGAATCACTCACACAACTACAATATCAAAAAAGTTACTGATGAGTGAGTAAACATTCATGTGACTTCTCATGTTGGTCATGCTTAGTATCATCATTCTCTAACAACCACCTGTGCTCTTGCTTTAATTTTTCCATACTAGATTTGAGACTTGTCTACCCTAAAAGAGAAGCGATCTCTACATCGATCAAACCGGATCAATCACCATCCTCGTGATATCCTATAATCAAGAGCATTTAGGAATTAATCTATGATGACATATGTCTCAAATTCTCAACTCTTGAGAATACGTACCACTGTCCATTAATTCCTTGGACGATACATGGATACATCATGTATGAAGAAAATCCAAATAAAAATATTAAATATAATTAAATATTTTAAATTAAAATATGTCTCAAATTGACTTTTAGGGCATATATCTAATACTAATGACTGTAACCTATCACTCATAAATAGGCCATGATGTGGCAAGCCACTGACATGGCACCCACGATCGACGCAGCTAGTTGATGAGGTGGCAAAAAGTGCCACCTAGCCCATTCAAAGTTGAGCTCCCATCCGAGGTGAGCTCCCGGTCAAGATCGAGGTCCCATCCGAGATGAGCTCCCGGGTGTAGGTCGAGCTCCCGTTCGAAGTGAGCTCCCGACTGAGATCGAGTTCCCATCCGAGATGAGCTCTGTCTGAGTTGAGCTCCCAACCGAGGTCGAGCTCCCATCTAAGGTGAGCTCCTAGTCGAGGTCGAGCTCCTAGTCAAAGAAAGCTTTGGACCAGTCGAGCTCCCAGCCAAACCAAGTCTTTGAGGGTGAGAAGACATCCCCCGACTGTGGCGGGAGGACAATAGAAGGTGAAACATGACTCCCGGAGGACATACACTAGAAAGGCCTGAATGGTGACATAAGGGCATAACGTCGCCATCTCCACTAGACCGGCAACAGTTCTTGCAGAGGCGTATGCTCCACTGAGGTTCCAGGCCCCGTAGCACACCACCTGCATCTCCTGCAAGAGGGGTGTTCTATTGGGGCTCCAAGTCCTTAGCATGCTGACTACATCTCCTGCAAGAGGGGTGCTCCACTAGGGCTTTAGGCCCTGTAGCATGCCACCTGCATCTCTTGCAAGGGGAGTACTTTGCTGGGGCTCCAATCCTTATAGCACGCCATCTACGCTTCTCGCAAGGGAAATGCTCTGCCAGAGGTCCAGGCCTTACAGCATGCCATCTGCCCCCTGTAAGTGGAAGCACTCAACCATGGCCCAGATCCTGTGGCATGCCACCTGAACCTTCCGCAAGAGATCGCCCTACTAGGTGGCAGGCTCTACAACACGCCGACTACATTTTCTGTAAGAAGACCTTCTCCCGAGAACCTTGAACCTTGTCCAACAGGTCTTTGAAGAGCTTGTACCCCTTCCATAGGTGACACTCAGGGAGAGGCACCCAACCAAGGCTCCAGACCCGGTTTGGCTGAATCAATTTCTATATAATGATAAGAGAGACCTCCAAGACGGGAGGCAAACCAAGAGAGAGATGGTAAGAGAGCAAAGGCAAAGGGCTAAAATGATGAACAACCCCCTAGTTTCCCAGAAAGTCTAGTTTTTCCTATTATTTTTTATCTCCCTCTACGCGGTGGCATCCCAAGCCTCCACCACAAATGGTCTGTTCCTCTTGGTCACCTTATTAACTTGACCATCGGAGTGTCCCCACCGGGATCCTCGACCTGGGTCTCCCTTTTTTTCTTTTACAGGATCGACCGGCAGTGAAGGCGCGAGGATGAAAAGCTTGATGCTTCCAAAGAGGCCAGTTCAATCGAGCTCCATCAAAGCTATAGGTCACGGTGATCTAGGCAGCAATAAATTGGCATGCTAGGAAGAAAAGTAAGCACTAACATCATGTGCTTTAGCCAAGAATCATCAACCAACTTCCAATGATCTCATGGTGGTGACTCACGCACGAGAAGCCTCTGCTAGCCACATGGAAGATCCATCCCACCATGGTGACTGACGTAGCCAGGAGGTGGATCTCCCTATTCCTCCACCTCCAATTGATCAATCCATGTAGATCGCCGCACTCGCATGCAGGTCCAGACCCTGACTGCGATGATGCACTAGTTACATCACCAGTACTAGTCCCTGGCAATGCAGCATCAGCCGGGGATACCTACGACCCATGCTGCCAACTCGCGTGCTAGCTTAAGGTCCTTTCGAGAAGGGCCATTGCATGCACAGGTAGCCTCATATCCATAGGGGAGTCTGCGGGTGGCTGGGAAGAGGCACTAGGATGGTTCAACCAGCCAAGAAGAGGTACTGAGATGGTTTGGCCAGCCAGGAAAGCCACTTCCCGATCTTGAACTATGGTGCTATGTCGCATCGGTGATGCCAACATAATACAGAACTGAAGCACGAGTTCCTCTGATCGGTGCCCTCTTCTTCCTTGATGGCCTCCATGGAGTTGTCAATAGATGAGGCCATCCTCCACCGAGTGGAGAAACGCCTCAAAGAATAAGAGCACAAACTGGCTGATTAGCTTGCCAATTTGCCAAGATTTAAGGCTCCCCATGCAAGCTCACGGGCTACAATGCTCGTCCACCTCTCTCTCATAGAATATAAGAGAAACCTATCCCTAGGTAGTTTCGTATGCCCTAGGTGGATCCCTATAATGGAACCTAGATCTCCTTGACCACCTCGAGAGTTATAAGGCTCTCATGCAGGTTCAAGGGATCACTGACGCTCTCCTCTGCATTGCCTTACCAGCTATGCTCTGCAAGGTAGCTCGAGTCTGGTACTCCCATCTCGAGCTAAGGAGCATTGACTCCTTTGAGCAACTGGAGAAGAAGTTTGTGGCATACTTCGATACTTGCTAGAAGGTGCCACACGAGGTTGATAGCTTCTTCTCCATTCGATAGCAGGACTATGAGTCCCTTCGAGATTACGTGTCTCAGTTCAAGATGGCTACCCTAGAGATCTACAACCTTGATGAGCCCATCACCATGATAGCATTGAAGAGAGGGCTCAGGACCTCCTGCTTCACCTACTCCCTCGATAGGAAGCCTTTGAAGTCCTATTTTGATCTCCTTCTCAGTGCCCATAAGTACATCCATGCGGAGGAGACCGATCGTACCCATAGGGAGTTGGATGGAAGGCCCCTGATAAGGTAGTCCCAGGAGGAGCTGGGTAAGCTGCGGTGCCCAAGGTTGTCTCGACTCCCTGAATGGGCCCTAAGCCAAGGGATGGTCCTACCAAGGATGATAAGTACATACCTCTCCTCACCCAAATATCCAAGATCCTAATGGAGATCGAGGGCGAGTGCTACCTCCGTCGCCCTCCTCCGCTGAAGTAGTCCGGTGGATGCAACAAGTCTCGGGACTGTTAGTTCCATCACGATCATAACCATGACACCAAGGAATACTGCCACTTGAAGGAGATCGAGGAGCTAAATAGGCAAGGCTATCTCGAGAAATTCGTGGGAGGAAGAGCTTTGCCCGTGACCCAGGACATCAAGACCTGCCTGCTGCCATCGATAACCAACCCACAAATAAGCTAGTGGAAATGATTTCTTGGGGGGCAGGGCGAGAGCCAAAGAGGGCTAAGAGGAGAGTGAGGGCTGATGTTACACTCCCCTATGTAGGAGAAGACCTAGTTTGGGTGGAAAATCTGAATAATGATGCTGTTATCATAGAAATGACAATAGCATGTAAAGAGAATTATTGTTGATAGTAGAAGCTCAACCGATATCCTTTTTTATGATGTCTTTGCAAGAATGAATCTCTTGACCTGCTGAAGCTGGTGTTCACACCCCTCATCGGCTTCACCGAAGATTCAGTTGGAGTTGAGGGAGAGACTATCCTCTTGGTCATTGTCAGGATGTTGCCCCGATAAAGCACTATAATGGCGACCTTCATTATCATGAGGCTCCTTTCGACCTATAACATGATCCTGGGGCATCTTTGGCTCAACTTACTTGACGCAACCATCTCAACCAAGTAGCTCCTCGTCTAGTTCCCAACTCTATGCGGGATCAAGGAGATGAGGGGTCCCGATAGCCGATCCCGCACTACCTGCAAGCTGTTCCTAGAGTCTAGAAGAGCAAGGAGGGGCCTACAGCCGATCAAGTGAGCTAGAGGGAGCAAGAGGTGAAGGGCGGGCCAGTTGAGCGCCTGCTATCATTTTTCCTCAATGAAGATCCCTTGAAGATTGTGCAAGTAGGACCCCTTTTAGATAAAGAAGAGAGGCTCACTTGTTAAGCTTCCTACAGGCAAATACCGATGTCTTCGCTTGAACCGCGATGAACATGCCCAAAATTCTCCCCAAAGTGATCATCCACAAGCTGAATATTGACTTCAATTACCATCTAGTCTGGCAAAAGAAGAAAAGTTTTATCCCAAAAAGGTAATTGGCGATAGACGAGGTTGGAAAGCTCTTCGCTGAGGGTTTCATCTGAAAAGTGTAGTACCCTAGCTAGCTAGCAAATATGGTCATGGTCAAGAAAACCAGCAGGACATGGAGGATTTATGTGGACTACACCGACCTCAATCGAGCATGCCCAAAAAATAGCTTTCCACTTTCCAAGATCGACTAGCTTGTGGATGCAATTTCAGGGCACAAGCTATTCAGCTTCATGGATGCATTCTCTAGGTACAACCAGATATGCATGCACCTGGAGGAAGAAGAGCACATGGCATTTGTGACTGACATGGGCATATTCTACTACAAAGTGATGCTGTTCAGTCTCAAGAATGCTGGGGTGACATATCAGTATTTGGTCAACAAGTTTTTCAAAGACCAGATAGGCCGCAATATGTAGGTCTGTGGATGACATGCTTGTCATGAGTGGCCAGGAATCGGACCATATTGCTGACCTAGTGGAGGCCTTTGACAACCTCCGTCTCCATCGGAAGAAGCTAAACTCGACGAAATGTGCATTTAGCATTATGATGGGGAAGTTCCTAGGCTTTATGGTCACCCAACATGGGATCGAGGCTAATCTGAAGATCCAAGCAATCATGGACATGAGGCATCCCACATCCAAGAAGAAGGTCCAATGCTTGATTGGTCGCATTACCACCCTCAGCCGGTTCATCTCGCACTTTGTTGAGTGTGGTCCACCATTTTTAAAGGTGCTACACAAGATGCATGACTTTATCTGGATGAAAGAATATCATGAGGCATTTGAGGGTTTGAAGAAGCTCCTTGCCTCCCCCCATTGCTTTCCAAGCCAAAGGCTGGAGAGGAGCTCCTCCCCTACTTGGCGATCTTCTCAAAGCAGTCAGCTCAGTGCTGGTCTGCATCGATGGGGACGGTCTTCGGAGGATGATCTACTACTACATTAGGAAAATACTCTACAACATAGAAACCAGGTACACTCGATTTGAAAAGATTATTTTTGTACTTATTGTGTCTGCTCAGCCCTCATGCCCTATTTCCAAGCTCATCCAATTACGGTCTTCACCGACCAACCTCTAAGGGCCATCCTGAGTTGCTCAAACATCTCGGGGTGCCTGGTCAAGTGGGCAGTGAAGCTCAACAAGTTTGATGTCTCCTACTGCTTGAAGTCATCCTAGAAAGCCCAGGTTCTAGCTGACCTCCTGGTGGAATTCACGTGGATAGATGAGGACCCGAAGGAGACCCCCACCGAACCTAGGCAAGACCCAGCCATAGGGGAGATGACATGAATCCTCCATGTCGATGACACGTCCAACTCTGGAGGGAGTGGAGCCGAACTCATCCTTGCCAACTCTGACAGGTGGTCGTCGAGTATGCACTACGTTTCATTTTTACGATCACAAATAACTAGGCCGAGTATGAAGTGCTCCTCGCGGGCCTAAGGGTATCTCGTGAGCTGGGTGTGATGAGCCTGAAGGTCTTTACGTATTCGCAACTCATGGTAGGCCAAGTCTCTAGTGAGTATAAGGCCCGGGATCCTATGATGATGAGGTACCTGGATCGAGTACGCTCACACACAATGAGCTTTCGGTACTTCAATATCTTCCATATTTTTCATGGAGAGAATGCTCGCACTAACGCCCTCTCTAGGCTCACGACCTTACCAGACTCGTTGCTAGGGCGCACCTACATTGAATACCTGGAGGCCCCTAGCTACGAGGTTTTGGGTGTGGTCCAACATGTCACCCTCGAGGTGAGCTGAATGGATCCCTATATCAAGTACATCATCAATGGCACTTTGCCCGAGGATTGCATGGAAGCTAGCCTCCTAAAGTGAAAGGTTGCCCACTTCGTACTAATGGACGGGCAGCTTTATCGAAGGTCTGACTCCTACTCCCTGTTGAAGTACCTGAGACCCTCGAAGGCCATTTACATCCTCTAGGAGATACACGAAGGCATTTGCAGAAACCATGTAGAGGGTAGGACACTGACCTACAAGGCCCTCAAGCAACGTTACTATTGGGAGACCATGTGGGAAGACATGGCCAAGTTCATGTGAAAGTACGATCGCTGCCAGTGGCATGCCCACATCCAGCATCAACCGGCTTCCCCACTATCCCAGCTCTCCTCTCCTTGGCTATTTGCCCAGTGAAGGATGACATCTTAGGGCCATTTCCCCCAGCATCCGATCAGCAGAAGTACCAAATTGTTGCCATTAATTACTTCACAATATGGTTGGAGGCCGAGCCCTTGGCACAGATCACCGAGAGTAAGGCAAGATCTTTTCTTTGAAAGTCGGTCATCTGCCATTTCGGACTCCTTCATACCATCATCATGGATAATGGGTAGCAGTTCGACAACCAGGACTTCAAGGAGTTCTATGCCGACCTGAACATCCGCCACCTCTTCATGTTAGTGGCCCACCCCAGACTAACGGAGAGGCCAAAGTGACGAACCGGACCATCCTCTAAGAGGTTCACACCATACTAGATGAGGCAAAGGGCTAGTGGGCCGAAGAGCTCCATAGCATACTGTGGGCCTATCACACTGTAGAGATCTTGCAGCGAAGAGGAAGAGTGTGCAGACGTGAATCAGCCTTCTTGATTATAAGAAGCTAGCAAACTAGAAATCTAGCCAGTTGCAACCTTTTCTTAGATTCCAATTTACAAAGAGAGGTAGGAGAAGAGATGGAAGAGAGATGGGAGAAAAGAGAGCTTGTTTAATCCTTGGAGAAGAACCCTTGCTTGCTGGTACAAAATGCCATCTCCTCTCAAAAAACCAAGAAGCCCCACAAAAACCCAAAACCATCGACCCCCTCCTTTCTTTTATATGGGACGGGCAGTTTTAGTTCTTGGGCGATTAGGATTCTTGGATGGTTGGGCTTCTTGGCCCAACCAACCAAACGACTAACCAACTAACCAACTACTCCCCTTTCATGCCTAAAGGGGCAGCCGGCTACACCTGAACCCAATTCCATAACCCACAATGGGTTATAATACAATCTCTCAAAAAACTCTTCCCAATAAGTCAATGAGAAAACACTCAAACCTGAGCCCATGAACACCCATATCTCACATGTTCTCTTAACCTTGGGTCAAGCCTGACCCAACCTGACTCAGGGCCTTGTAAACTTATAAATCTCAAGCTCCCGAACCTGTGTGGCTTCCCTGATCTTTAGGTGTGCCACACTTAATCCTATAATCTCCACCATGGCGCTCCAAAGCTCCTGTAAGCTCCACCCAATCCATTAGTCCTGTCAGCGCTCCACATCTAAAGATGCTATCCCTTGGAAGAACTTTGGTAAGTGCATCAGCCACATTTTCCTTGGTAGACACCTTGGCGAGCTCCACTTTACTATCTTCCACCAGCTCTCGAATGCTGTGGTACCTGACATCAATATGCTTGGTCCTAGCATGATAGACTGGATTCTTGGTCCTAACATGACTACCTGACATCACGTTTTCCTTCATACCACGTTCTCCCATGTGGGCAAGGCGATAATGTCACAACCAGTGCAAATCCTGCTGATCATGTGCTGCCACTTCTGTGTTAGATCCTCCATACTCCACGAACCCTTCAATCTGATATAGATTGTTCTCCAGCCTCTTCCCCCTCATCACCACCATGGAACCTTTCATGATGTTCAGAACACCACTCCCAGAATTGCAACTGAAGCTAAAATCGCTCCTCTCCAGGTACCCCAGTGATACTAGGTTTTTCTTCAACTCTAGGACATGCTTCATATGTGTAAGAGTCCGCACAACCCTATCAAACATCCTCACCATGACCGTACCAACTCCAGTCACCTTGCAAAGATGGTCATCCCCAAGTGTCACACTCCCCTCATCAATTTTGGCATAATCAGCAAACCAAGATCGATGCAGTGTGTAGTGATGTCAACAAGCTGAATCTAAAATCCATGTGTTTGCTACCTTCTGGTGCAGATCTGAAACCACCATGAGATCCTCCTCGAACCCCAAAACAGCCATAGTGCTCAAGGATTCCTTTCCATTCTTCTCCCCTTGATGCTTCTTCTAAAGAGGATAGTTCTTCTTTAAGTGCTCGACCTCATTACATTTGTAGCATCTGAATTCTTTCTTGCCTTTTCGGGACTTGGACCGCCCCCTATGCGTACTACATTCCTTCCCTCTCCCAGTCCTCTCTACTATCGTGAGGTCCTCCTGTGGTTTTCATCATCATCTTCCCCCTTTGCTCATTGGATCTTAGCACTGATGCTATGTCTTTGTACATCAGCATCTTCTTCCCATACAACAAGTGACAAGCGGATCATATGAACTCGGCAACGAGCATAGCAAGAGTAGGTACTTGTCTTCCTTCTCCATTTTCATCCCAAGGGTCAGCAAATCATTGCAAACTTGGTCATACATTTGAACGTGAAGAACAACATCTCCACCTTCCTGCATACGAAGGCTATATAATTGCTTCTTCAATATCAGCTTATTGCACATATTTTTTTCCATATACATGGCATGCAATTTGGACAATAAACCCTTCTATGTCTTCTCCTCAAGGATGCTATACAATGTCGCATCAGCCAAAACCCTCTGATGGCTGCACATGCCCTCTTTTGCAAAGATAACCACTCCCAATCCATCATCCCCTCTAGCTTTTCCTCCAAAGCCACATCCAGAAAATTCTGCATCAACAAATCCTCCACCCGAACCTTCCACATAGAGAAGCTTCCCTTCCCATTAAATTTCTCAAACTCTACCTTGCTGCCACTATTCATGGTTGATCAGGCTACGAAGAACAACTCAAAGATTGGATTTTTTTTTTGGAAATACCTCGAAGGGAACCTGGGGTAGAAATTTGTAACACATGGAAGCGTGCGAACGGGTGTAGCAGAAAACTGGTTTCAAGGCCGGCATCCTCTTCCTTCTTTGGGATGAACCAGGGTGCAGCACCTCCTGCCTTGGATCCTCCTCTCCTCTCACTCAAACAAGGCTCTGATACCACTTGTAGAGATCTTGCAGTGAAGAGGAAGATCATGCAGACGTGAACTAGCCTTCTTGATTGTAAGAAGCTAGCAAACTAGAAATCTAGCCGGTTGCAACCTTTTCTTAGATTCCAATTTACAAAGAGATGTAGGAGAGAGATGGAAGAGAGATAGGAAAAAAGAGAGATCGTTTATTCCTTGGAGAAGAACCCTTGCTTGCTGCTACAAAACACCGTCTCCTCTCAAAAATCCAAGAAGCCCCATGAAAACCCAAAACCATTGGCCCCCTCCTTTCTTTTATATGGGGTGGGCGATTTTAGTTCTTGGGCGATTAGGATTCTTGGGTGGTTGGGCTTCTTAGGCCAACCAACCAACCGACTAACCAACTAACTAACTACTCTCCTTTCACACCTAAGGGGGTAGCCGGCTATACCTGGACCCAATCCCATAACCCATAATGGGTTATAATACAATCTCTCAAAAAACTCCCCCCAATAAGTCAATGAAAAAATACTCAAACCTGAGCTCATGAACACCTATGTCTCACATATTCTCTCAACCTTAGGTCAAGCCCTAACCCAACATGACTCAGGGCTTTGGAAACTTATAAACCTAAATCTCCCAAACCTATGTGGCTTCCCTGGGCTTTGTGTGTGCCACACTTAAGCCTACACACACGACACCTCGGATGGCGATGGGTGAGACACCATTCAACCTGATCTTCGGTATAAAAGCCATGATCCCGGTCGAGGTGGGCCTGCTTATGCTACTGGTGCAGCAATATGATAAAGTAATCAATCCGACATGCCTCTCCTCAACCTCGACCTGCTGGACGAGACAAGGAATAAGGCATGGCTCCGCATGGTGGCATACCGGCAATGGGTGTTTCGTTATTATAATTCCCATGTGAGGCCCAAAGCCTTCCGCTTGGGGACCTCATCCTGAGACGCGTGAAAGCCTCCTAGTCTGGCTAGTGTGGCAAGCTATCCTCAAACTGGGAAAGCCCCTACAGGATGGTCAAAGCCCTGTCCCAAGGAGCCTACCCGATTGCCGGACTCGATGACACTTAGCTTCCCTGAACATGGAATGTCGCAAACTTGAGGAGTACTACCACTGATGTACACCCCCTACTCAAAGATAAAAAGGAATGCTTTTTTAATGGCATGGTTTGGTTTTTACTTTCTAAAGCTCCATACTCATCCATTGGATCCCAGGTCCGGTGAAAGAAGCTGGGAGCCTCAGAGCTCCTTGCTCGTCCATCGGATCCCAGGTTCAATGAAGAAAACTGGAAGGCTCAAAGCCCCGCACTCATTAAGCCAGGAGCCTCAAAGCCCTACACTCATCAAGTCGGGAGCCTTAGAGCCCTGCACTTATCCATCAGACCCCAGGTTTGGCGAAGAAAGTTAGGAGCCTTAGAGCCCCGTACATATCAAGCTGGGAGTGTCAAAGCCCCACACTCATCAAGTCGGGAGCCTTAGAGCCCCGTACTCATCCATCAAACTCCAAGTCTAGCAAAGGAAGCTGAGAGCCTTAGAGCCCCGTACTTATCTGTCAGATCCCAGGTCTGGTGAAAGAAGTCGAGAGCCTTAGATTCCCGCACTCATCAAGCCAGGAGCCTCAGAGCCCCATACTCATCCAGTTGGGATCCTTAGAGCCCTGCACTTATCCGTTAGACTCTAGGTCCAGCGAAGGAAGCTGGGAGCTCCAAATCCCTACACTCATCCACCGACTCCCGGGTCTGGTAAGGAATAACAGGAGGCTTGACATCATTTCCCTTTTTGATGGCCTACTTCATAGCCCTGCTGTCACACCAAAAAAAAGGGGGGGGAGGGCGGGGGGAGAGAACACACAATAGCAAGAAGAACCCAGATTGAAAGGGAAAAGACCTCTTTATTCATAAAACATCCTTTACAAGGAAGGAACCTCCTCGACAGGCCAGGGAGTTCCATGAAGAATGCATAGTAAAAAGAGAGGAAAAGAAGAAGACGGCTCTGGGCCGCTCATGGCCCTGGAGGCAAGGCTTTGCTGGATTGGTGAGCCCCCATGGTGGCATTGGTTGGTGCACCCGTCTCGGCCACCACCTAGGCGATGGTCTCCTATAGTGAGCTCGATGTGGCGGGCACTGAAGTGGCTCTAGTGGCTAGCTCAATCGAGGTAGACCCATCCCCCTCGGGGTTGTCCGGCACTTGTCACGCAAGTCCATGTGATTGAAGGTCAGCATTACCTTCTTGCACTCATCAAGCCCTTATAAAAGGCATCGCAGATGGCTTCACTGACATCATCCTTGAACGCTTTCGAGGCCTCATACCGTGCGATGGCCTAGACTGCTTCCTCCTTCACCACCTCGATCACCATCTTAGAGGCAAGCACTCTCTTCTACGATAGCGATGCGGGATTCCGAGAGATCCAATCGCATCTGGAAGGCACGAAGCTCCCCATCTGGATGAGCTCCTCTTGCTTCATGATGCAGAATTGTAGCAGTGGACTCCACCAACTAGTTCTCCAGGTCATGGATGAGCTCCTCCTGCTTCATGGCCTTGGCCTCGCGATCTCCGCCTGATTTTTGAGCTCCTTGATGGTATCTCAGGATGCCTCAAGCTCAACCTCCAGCGACTTCACCTGTGGCTCCAAGTCGGGCACCAGGTTAGCCAGAGCTCAAGACTTGGCCTCTATGACCTCGAGCTTAGCACAAAAATCTATTCTGCTTGCCCAGAGCTCAGTAGGAGTCTTTCACTAGGAGGACATCCTGGGCCACCTACAATCAAAATCGAAGAGAAGTTAGCATGGAGTTCCATTGCTCCCCAAACCCGAAGCTCAACCTGGCAATAGGGGACTTATCACGAGCAGTTGTGGGAGAATCCCACTGATGGTCTCCCCGAACATCTGGCTGGACCTCTCTCGGTGATCCCGGAGCTGCAAGATAAAGCCCAGTAGCTTCTTCACCATCCCCACATCGAGCATCACTGCCGTGTTGGGCAGGATCATGGTGGTAGCCCTAGGGACCCCTGGTGGAGGTGTGAAGGAGGTCAACAGCCCACTGGACACCGAATCTAGTGCCCAAATCTCTGTCGCTACCGGAGGCACTAGGGGGCACGATGGCACCCTCAGGCCCTACACCGATGCCTGCCTCGAGAGATGGTGGCACCGACACGATCTCGATGATGGCAGTGGGAGGTCATGCAACCCCCTCCATCGATGCAAGGACCTCGTTGGCCGACGGGGCCACATCCTCGACCGCCCATGCCACTGGCACTGAGACCTCTCCTCTCCTTGCCTCTTCAGCTCACCTCGATGGCTCTCCACGGGGACTTCTTTTTGGTTCCCTGCAAGATCATTTCTTTGGCTCCCCGTGGGGCCCTTCTCTTGCCCCTCACGGGGCCCTCAGGTCGATGCCCATTTCTGGGACATCTAGCAGATTTGGTCCACAGAGAATTTCATGCCTGCACCAACCATAAAAAATTGGTTAATTACCAGATGACATGAAGGAAGACAAACCGTAGTCCTTACCTAAGGACTGGATTGGGCTGATGCCAGCATTGAATAGATTTTGCTCCAAGAGAAGGTCTCGCCCGTAGGGAATCTCTGAGGTGACAAGCTGGTCGTACATCTCTCGATCGACTGGTTCCATCAATGTATCCTGGTTGGGAGATTGGTCCGGATCGCTCTAGACCTAGTTGAAACCTTCGAGGTAGGTAAAGAGGAACCGAGATTTCCATCCTTTGATGGAAGAAGGTCGATTCGAAGGCCTCCAGGCCAGGGGCCAATGAACCACTAGCCCCTCTATGTGGGGTGGCACTTCATGATGAAGAGGGCCTTAAACAAAGAAAAGCATGCCACCATGCCATGAAAATGACATAGGACTATGGAGCAAATCATCCTAATGGAATTGGGGGTCAACTGGATGGCGACTAATCTACAGTGGTCTAGGAAGGAAGAAATGAAAGGGTGAAGAGGCAGCCAGAAACTGGCAAGAAAGAAGTCTTCATAGAGGGTGACTCTACCTTGCCTGCTGGAGGTGACCCAATTCTCTGGGTTCGGGGCTGAGGTTCGAAAGGACTCAGGGACCCCATTAACCTCCCAGACGTGCAGGGCATCCACCCTGGTCATCGTCGAAGCTATACTCGATGGATCATCTAGGTCTTGGCTTGTAGAAGATGGTGGGGAAGGCAAAGCAAGGACATTAGGGTCCGCCGCCCATTGGGGACCCCGTTGGACTCTAAAGGAGATGTCCTCCTCCTCGCTATCCGAGGGAGGAGGTCAAGGCAAGGATGGACCAGTGGCTTTATAAGGATGCTCAGAAGGATGGCGATGGCTAACAGGAGGAGCCATTGTGGCACTAAACACTAGAAGAAGAAAGAAGAGACCTAAGGGTTCTTATTGAAGATGCTGGAAGGAAGGAAGAAGGCAAGGAAGAAGGACCAACTTGGATGAGACTCCCGATTAGGGTCTTCTCTAGAAGTTTCAAAAGGTTGCAGAGTGGCAGCAAATCCTTCTGAAAGGGAACCAAAACCGCTTTTCAAGCCCATCACCAATGGTCAGATGCCTCTTCCTCTTTCCCTTGGGCTAATGAGATTGCGACATGCATTAGCACCCATCGTGCGAGGTACTTTAGGTCATGAACCATCGCTTCGGGAGGAATGAGGGCATTATTGTAGGTCATCATTCCCGTCCATATGGCAGCTTCACAATGGCAGAAGAGAGGGTCTGCGAATCATCATAGACTCGAATCACGAACCAATGCACCGAAAGAGATGAAGGCATTATTGCTCGTTGTTGCCCTTTATCCATGTGGCGTCTCCCTAGAGGCAGACCGGCTATCCATGAATCACCAAGCAACCGTAGTAATTAATGAGATGCCTGGGGGCCTTCCACATCAGCGACGTCAGTCTACTCCCTTCGCTCCGAGCCCAAGAGTGCCTCGGGCTTGGAAGTGGGGGGCATTTGATGTGGCAAGCTGTTGACATGGCACCCACGTCCAACGCAGCTGGCTGATGAGGTGGTAGAGAGCACCGCCTGGCCTATCCAAAGTCAAGCTCTTGTCTGAGATGAGCTCCCGGTCGAGGTTGAGCTCCTATCCAAGGTGAGCTCCTGACCAAGGTTGAGCTCCCGTCCAAGATGAGCTCTTGGCCAAGGTCAAGCTCTTGGTCAAAGAGAGCTTCAGACTAGTCGGGCTCCCAGCCAGACCAAGTTCCCGAGGTCGAGAAGACACCCTCAGCCATGGTAGGAGGAACAATAGAAGGTGAGACACAACTCCCGGAAGATAGACACCAGAGAGGCCCAAATGGTGACATAAGGGTGCAACATCGCCGACTTCACTGGACCAGCAGCAATTCTTACAGAGGCGTGTGCTCCATCGGGGCTCCAGGCCCTGTAGCACGCTGTCTGCATCTCTTGTAAGAGGGATCCTCCACCAGGGCTCCAGGCCCTATAGCATGCTGCCTGCTCTCTTATAAGAGGGGTGCTTTATAAGGGCTCTAGGCTCTGTAGCACGCTGCTTGCATCTCCTGTAAGAGGGGTACTCTATCGAGGCTCTAGGTCCTGTAGCACGCCGCTTGCATCTCCTGCAAAGGGGTATGATAGTTATTAAAAATATTTTAATTAATCCAACTTTATATAATTAAAATTGATACTTTTATGCAATGTTTTACAGAAAATGATTCCATTAATGTGAAGAGCTCAATTTTAGGAGTCCAATGATGTAAACGGTGCTCAAATCAAACTTAAAATGAGATCAGAAATAAATTTTAAAGAATTAAACAAGGAATGCATGAATTTTGGAGCAACCGGTCCACCATGGACCGGCTGAATGGTCTACGGTTTGGCTTGTGGTCCACGGGATGCCATGGCTGCGGTCCATGAAATAGAGCCATGGACTGTGAAGCCCATTCTGAGCTAGAACTTACCAGATTTGCTTCCCCATCACCGCCCAAGCCTCTGGGGCCTTCCTTGCCGGCCGAAGAAACCTTCCATGGCCAAAAAAGCTGACGGTCTTCTCCTTCTTCACTGCCATTCCTTGGTTTCCAAGTTGATTTGGTGCCAGAAAAGCCACCGGCATCCTTCCCTTCACCGTCGAGGAGGTTCCCATCACCGGAAAAGCCATCATCCACCTCCCAAGCTACCAGTTTTCGACCGCCATCCGAGCCATCCACCATTCAAGTCGTCGATCATAGTTGCCATCCATAACACCCCTCTTCTCTCTGTTCCATGTTTGGACTTATGCTCGCCAACCGGTCCCTTGTGAATCCAAGCCACCGGACTGCTCCATCTTCTTCTCTGTTGCAAGCATAATTGAGGATCGTTGGGATGCAGTTGGATCGTTAGGATTCAGTTGGAGATCGATGGACACAGTTGGAGATTGATGAGTTCAATTGGAGATCATTGGAGGTTGGGAACGGATGCCATGGGAGTTCAACATAATGTAGTTGGGAGCGTTGGAACTTTGTTGGGATCGTTGGAGTTTGTTCGGATGTAGTTGGAGTTCGTGGAGCTTAGTTGGATCATGAAACTGAATTCAGGTGAAGAAACCATAAATCGATTGGGTTATGCCTATAAAAGCCTTGACCTCTCAATCACGGGAGGTGGGAAGCATCAAGTCCAGAAATCAGTCCATAAGCCCATAGACCCCCTCTTCTCTCAATTCCTTCTCCACTCCACTCCAATTCTCTCTTCTCCATTTTTCCTTTCCATGCTTCCACTCTCTTCCATCTTTCTGACCCCCTCCATCCTGACTTATTCCTGCTCCCACTGCACTGGCCTTGGTTCTCCACTCTCCGCTCTCCACCACATCATCAAAATGCTCCATCTTCTGATATCCTCTGATATGCTGCAGCTTCACTCTGGAAGCCTGTTTGGAAAAAGGGATTTATGTTTTAGATGTGTTCATTTGATGTACTCATTTTCTGAAAGGAAAAGAGCTATTGATTAATTCATATTTTTCTCTATTTTGTTTGAAGCAGAGTTATGAGCAGTGATAGGCTTTTGAGGTAATTTTCTTTACATGAACATAATTTTGACTAATCTAATTCTAAAAGGGACGGGCCATGATCTACAGGTATGACCCATACACTCGTTAAAATAGATCATATCTGGATTATTTTCATTGTGATCTATTCCTAAAAGGGATGGATCATGATTTACGGGTACGGGCAGTACTCTCGTTAAGATAGATCATATCTGGATTATTTTTACTGTATTTTGTTCCTAAAAGGGACAGCTGTGATCTATGGGTACAGGCCGTACTCTCGTTAGGGTAGATCATATCTGGATAATTTTCACTACTAATTTCCTTCTAGTTCAATTTCTTTTGTGCATTTTACTTTTAAAATAATTCAAAGGTCCATGTGGATTCGACCCTTACTCTCACTAATATACATAAGAATAGTGAAATTAAGGTATTAAATCGGTGCATTGTGATACGCATCAGATTTTTGGCACCATTGCCTAGACCTTTTGACGTTATTTCAAAAAAAGAGTACAAAGAAAATTAGCTAATTACTTTTTTTACTGCTCTCCTAATAACTTGTACTGGACATCTATTTTCTTTGCATTGCATAATTCATAAAATATCTTAAGGGTACTAAACCCCTAAACAACATAAGGTGGGGACGTTATTACCCTTCTTTGGCCCATAAATCACCACCCAGCATTTCGCATTGACCTAAGCCCTAAAATTAAAATCAATTAGACGTTGCCCCTAAGGATTATTGAGCTCACTAGGACAAGGAACCCTAAGAGTTGGACTAGCTCATAATTAATTAGTTAACTGGTATCTAAGGAAAGGGGTTCAAGGATGATGCAGCCCTAAAGGAAGGTGGTTCTTTAATTGGTTCCGTTGTTTGACCTGGCCAATTGATTTGGTGTCTAAGGAAAGCAACGGGGGACCCCTACCAACCTTTCTCTTACCTGGCCAATGGGTAGTTGGTATCTGACTTTGAAGGCTCAAAGGCAACCTTGAAATAGTTAGGAGCTGTCTAGAATTAGGGACCCTAGATAAAGAGTCTATTGAATGCTAACTTGTTTGCAATTAACCTAGAACTTTAACTAATACTCTTCTATCACTCTTAGCTTTAGGACTCCTTAGGCTCCCACCTTTAGTTTTCTTTCTATCTTGCTTCTCTCTTCTTCCCTCCTCTCCTCTCTAAAAATAAGTAAAAAAAAAAACTTAAGAAAGGATCGATTTGATCTAGGACCTTTGATTAAATATCTTAAAACCATCAAAACAATCCAATGAATTGGAGCAGTGCTAGGAACATGTATATCAATAGTAGAGTGGATAAGTTATCCCATGCTTTCAATGCCATATCCTATAAATTCAATCATCTACCAACTGTTAGACATTCTTCCACTTCATCCTTTTTTCCTGCACAACAAGCGTGCTCCACATATTCGAGTCCAACTCACTTTGTGAGTGAATACCAGCAATGTACCAATTTTCTAAGTCTAGGTATGATCAAGTTTATCAAGATCAAACTCATATGGCCTATAGACCAGGAGAAAATCTAAACTTTAATACTTACAACCCAGGTTGGGAGGCTCAACCAGATTTATCGTGGCAACCCTATCCATGTTATCAACATTCTCCTAATTATAGTCTATCATTTCAAGAGAAGGTTATACAAAAGATAGATAGAATTAAAAAAAATTGGTCAAACCCCATCTCTCCAACAGACCAACCCTGATGTTGATAGATTTGCTCAATTACAATCAATCATGCTTCAGCAGTAGTCTATCGATGAGCTTATGAATCAGACTGACCGATTATTAGCTAAAATTAATAGGGATGAGGTAGGAATACTGCCTAGTCAGCTCGAGAGTAACTTAGAGGGATATTACCTAGCTAAGAATTTTAATAGTAATTTAGAGAGATACTACCAAGCTAAAGATTCTAATGACCCTTTAATTTTTTTTACACAATCAACTATAACCCTTGAGAATGAATTGATCATGGAATAATCCTATACCATCATAAAGACCCATATAGATGATTCGACTGAGGTAGAGAAACCAAACTAGTGGGATGAACCACTTCCATCATTATCCTACTCCCCGATGGCCCCTTCTTAAGTGCCCTAGAATCATCAACTCCTTTTTATGGGATGGAAGAAGAAATTAATGATATGATAGAATTAATTGAGGATCCCCAGAAACCATAACAGAATAACACAACAGGGGAAGCCATGCCTCCAATGCATCCCCATAAGTCATTAGCTCCCTATATGGCTCATTATGAGGTAAATAATTTTAATATAGATGGATATATCACATGGAGGAATAACCTATTCGATAAATCGCATTTCAAACCCACCCCACTTTTGATGAAACAATATGAGCCAACACCTAGCCCCCCCAATAGCTCCTCCATTAGAACCACCATCGGATCTAGAATTGAAGTCGCTTCCTGTTACACCTACTGACACCCTACCAGTAATCTCTAATCAGGAAGACCAAATAGTTAGTATTCTAAAGATGCATAAAAAAGCTGTTGGATGGGATATTTATGAAATGAGGGATAATGATCTTAAAGATTTTATAGCTGATTTCTTTATATTTGGCATCACTTTCGAGGATCACCTCCAAAACCTATCTTTTATTCTAAAATGATGTATGGAAACAAACTTACAATTAAAGTACCATCAGGAAGGGTTGATGTCAAGATATATCATACCTGAGCAAGGGATTATGGTAGATCTTTCTAAAGTTACAAAAATCTTTAAGCTACCACCCTTGCTCTCGGTCCAACACACACAATCTCTACCTAGTCATCGACCAAATTATAATAAAACTTCTAAATCTTGGTCTAGCATGCTAGCTCAGTGCACTTTATGGATCAGGGATAATCATCATAAACTATTCTATGCATATTTTTCTACCATGATGACAAGGCCTCCTGATTGGTCTTGTTTTCTAAAAATCTGGAGAGATGTATCCAAGTTCAATATCAGTAACACTTTCTCATAGCATCCGGCTGAAGATGTTAAACTTAGTGCTCCTGTGAGGCAATCCAATTTATGCTTTTATTTTTAACGAGCTACTTTCTTTTTTTTAGAAGAATAATAAAGTGAAGGGAGTATGACAATAAAGAAACATCCAGTTCAAGCACCCTTTTAGGTGGTATCTTTCCTTGCCATGTATTTTTAATATCTCCTTCCATTAAGAATAATGAAAATTAAGTTGGGGGGATAATTAACTCCTCGAGTAAAACTTTAATCAGTCATTGTGTACCAAACTTTATCTCGATTTAAAAATAATCAAGCTTACTAAATGATGAATGATTAATAGTTTAGACAATTTTAGAGATACTGAGAGATAAATTATCAAGAAAATGCAATTAATGGTAAAGTTTAGACAAGAAAGTTTTTTTAAATAATTCCAGACCCTTCTGCCTATTGATCTCAATAAAGACTCTACCTTATACTGGTATAGGTGGAAATATCTAAAAAGTCATGTTTAAAGTGTAATAAGTATAAGGTTTCTAGCATCTCTCACTTACTAACCGGGTCTCTTTGTCTAAGTAAGCATTGTTGTTCACGTCAAAAGGTGAAGATGTAAAAAAACCATTTGTAGAGACAGTCTTAACACGAAGCCTTTTGACTCGAGTCATTAAGCATGAAGGATATTTTATGCCTAATGCCCTAAAGCCAACTAGTTTGAGAGTCATTGGCTTAAAGCTCATTATAAGGGTCATCTAGAAAGTAAGATGTTAGGACATAGCACTGGCTCTACATTATTTCAAAAAAAAAGGAGAACTAAATAAACTCATACTACACCATAACTAAAGTAAGTTAGAAGACTTAAAAAGTGAGGTACAAAGTTAGAAAAAGAAGAACTCTTGAAATTTCTATTAGCTTCACTCGGCCACTTAAAGGATAGAATTGGTAATCTGATGAAGTACCTTTTCAATAGTCTAATTGGGTATCAACTAATTTTAGAATGAGTAAGATAATTTTCACTTCTAGGACAAGTTAGTACACACAGCTAATTTATTTTCTTTACTCGAGGGCGAGCAAAGTTCAAGTTGGGGGATGTGATAGTTATTAAAAATATTTTAAATAATCCAACTTTATGTAATTAAAATTGATACTTTTATGTAATGTTTTATCGAAAATTATTTTATTAATGTGAAGAGCTTGATTTTAGGAGTCCAACAATGCAAACGGCACTCAAATCGGATTTGAAACGAGCTTAGAAATAAATTTTAAAGAATTAAAGAAGGAATGCATAAATTTTGAAGCAACCAGTCTATCATGGACCGACTGAATGGTCTACGGTTCGGCTTGTGGTCCACGGGATGCCATGGCCGCAGTCCACGAAATAGAGCCATGGATCGCGAAGCCCATTTTGAGCCAGAACTCGTCGGATTTGCTGCCCTGTCGCTGCCCAAGCCTCCGGGGCCTTCCTTGCCAGTCGGAGAAGCCTTCCATGGCCAAAAAAATGGCCGAAAAAGCCGGCGGTCTTCTCCTTCTTCACTACCATTCCACAGTTACCATGTTGATTTGGCATCCGAAAAGCCATCGGCGTCCTTCCCTTCGCCATCGAGGAGGTTCCCATGGCTGGAAAAGCCATCATCCACCTCCCAAGCTGCGAGTTTTTGACCGCCATCCGAGCCATCCACCATCCAAGCCGTCAATCGTAGTTGCCATCCATAACACCCCTCTTCTCTCTATTCCATGTTCGGGCTTATGCTCACCGGCCAGTCCCTTGTGGATCCAAGCCATCGGGACTACTCCATCTTCTTCTCTGTTGCGAGCACAGTTGAGGATCGTTGGGATGCAGTTGGATCGTTGGGATTCAGTTAGAGATTGGTGGACGCAGTTGGAGATCGATGAGTTCAGTTGGAGATCATTGGAGGTTGGGAATGGATGCCATGGGAGTTCAATAGAATGCAATTGGGAGCATTGAACTTCATTGGGATCGTTGGAGTTTGTTCGGATGCAGTTGGAGTTTGTGGAGCTCAGTTGGATCGTGAAACTGAATTCAGGTGAAGAAATCATAAATCGGTTGGGTTGTGCTTATAAAAGCCATGAGCTCTCAATCACTGGAGGGTTAAAGCATCAAGTCCATAAATCAGGCCATAAGCCCATAGCCCCCCTCTTCTCTCAATTCCTTCTCCACTCCACTCTAGTTCTCTCTTCTCCATTTTTCCTTTCCATGCTTCCACTCCAATTCTCTCTTCTCCATTTTTCCTTTCCATGTTTCCACTCTCTTCCATCTTTCTGACCCCCTCCATCCTGACTGATTCCTATTCCCACTACATTGGCTCTAGTTCCCCACTCTCCGCTCTCCATCGCATCACCGGACTGCTCCATCTTTTGATATCCTCCGATATGCTGCAGCTTCACTCTGGAAGCCTGTTTGGGAAAAGGGATTTATATTTTAAATGTGTTCATTTGATGTACTTCTCATTTTATGAAATGAAAAGAGCTTTTGATTAATTCTTATTTTTCTTTATTTTGTTTGAAGCATATTTATGAGCAGTGATAGGCTTTTGAGATAAGTTTCTTTATGTGAACATAATTTTGACTGATTTATTCCTAAAAGGGACGGGTCGTGATCTATGGGTACGGGCCATACTCTCATTAAGATATATCATATCTGGATTATTTTACTATGATCTATTTTTAAAAGGGACGGACCGCGTTCTACGGGTACGGACCGTACTCTCGTTAAGATAGATCATATCTAAATTATTTTTACTATGATCTATTATTAAAAGGGACGGGTCATGATCTATGGGTACGAACCGTACTCTCGTTAGGGTAGACCATATATGGATATCATTATATAGGAATTGATTCAGCCAGATCGGGTCTGGAGCCTTGGTTAGGTGCCTATTCCAGAGCATCTCCTGCGGAAGGGGTACAAGTTCTTCAGAGCCTCGTTGATCATGGTTCGAGGTTCTCGGGAGGTCTTCTTGTAGGGGATGCAGCCGCATGCTGCAGAGCCAGCCCCCTAGTGGAGCGATCCCTTGTGGAAGGTTCAGGTGGCATAACAATCCCCTAGCTTTCCAGAAACTCTAATTTTTCCAATTCTCTTCTATCTTCCTCTACGCGGTGGCATTCCAAGCCTCTGCCACAGAGGGTTTGTTCTCCTTGTTTGGTTTACTGACTTGACCATCGAAGTGTCCCCGCTGGAATTCTCGATCCGGATCTCCCTTTTTTCTTTGCATGACCGATCGATCGTAAAGGCGTGAGGATGAAGAGCCCGATGCTTTCGAAGAGGCCAGCTCAACCGGGCTCCATCAGAGATATAGGTCACGGTGATCTTGTCAGCAACAGGCCACGTGCCCTTTTTGGTTCCATATTGAATCTACCAAAAAAGAAAATAATTTTTGAGAAACATATAATATTTACAAGTAGAGACATTATAATAAAAATGATATATTACATAACATCAATACAATGATTAATGACAATCCATTCATCAAGTTTCATTAACAATCAACAACAAATACTAAAAAGTTATACAAATTCTCATTCCCAATCAATCATCTGAACATCATTGTCATTTTGTTGCACATCATCCACCATGGTACCATCAATTCCTTCCCTCACCCAAAGAACATCATTATCACGCTTGGCTATGTTTTCATCCAACCGTTGTTTACTAAATGGCTTAGCTTGAGGTACAGGTCTTATATTATTGGATAAGTCCTTCGAATACATATCAAAAAGATCCCTAATTACCATCTTCATAACAACATGCCATTCTATTTGTACAGGAAATTGAACATAGCATACTTGTTCTGCTTGGGTAGCTAGGATGAATAGCTTATCTGTCTCTTTGTTATGTGGATATAACAAATAATTGAAGTTCACGAGTCTCAACTTAAATTCATCTTCCATTTTTCCAAATTTCTCGTCAACCTAGTCACACTTGAACAAAACAAATTGAATATCATTCATGTACCGAATCTTGATAACATCAGTCAACCTTCCATAATAAGTTATATCACCAGAACTTGTGTTTTCTTTGACAACACCACCATGATTTTGAGTTGTTCTTCTATTGACCTTGTATAATTTGTAAAACCGAAAGCCATTTACGATATATCCAACATAACTCCAGCCAAATTCATCTAGACCCCAGGGAAGGTGTTCGATCTCATCATCATATTTGATGCCAGAATTCTTCACCTAATTTGCCATGTGTGAAAATAAATATTAAAATTCTGCATAGTGCAAAAATAGAAAATTATGAACACAAGCAACCAAAAACAATCTATATATATTACTTACATGATTCTGAAACCATATGTGAAATGTTTCCATATGAATCTTTTCAATTTGATTTGTTGCTTTATAAGGAACTTGCCTTCTCAAATATTCCTTGTGCTTCCTGTTGACACTGAATCCCTGCCGGCTGGATATGGAGTGGCTTGCCTGCTGGTTCACCGTCGCTTGGAACCTACAAAACAGATCCCTTGACTGGAAATCTTCTGGCGGGGGACACTCCGATACCAAAGTCAGCAAGAACTCACGTAGCATAATGGAGAGCTTGAAAGTAGAGAGGGAAATGAAAGAATTCGAATTTCTGGGAATGAGCTTAGCTTACCTTGAGTGTCCCCTCTTACCAATATTTATAGGCTCTAATATAACTACTTACGGTTATGGGAGTTGGCAAACGCAACCTCCTCATAACTGTAAGTAGTGGAAGGCGGAAAATCAGTTATTTCGGAGCTTATCCAATCTGAGGATTTCGACCATGTGGATGGTTGCAACAACCAAAACAGACTTCAACTATTTCAGGGTTGGAAAAGCCCACATGTTTAATATGCCTCTCTTTTTTAGAGTAGATCCGAAGTGAGCTCAACATTCTATTTAGTAGCGCTCCTAAAGGGAATGTTAGCTATACACTTCAGAAGAGTTTCTTTGGAAATAACAAAGAAAGATAAACACTTACAGTCTTGAATACGAGATAACATGCTCTTCAGATTAAAGGAATAAAGCCGAAGATGTTCAATTGAAAGGCTTGGCCTTCGGACCAAGACAACAATACAAAGCCGAAGACATAAGGATAATAAGCTTGGCTTCTGAACCAGATAAGATATGAAGCCCAAGACATAAGGTTAACAAGCTTAATCTTTGGACCAAGAAAAAGATACGAATCCGGAGATATAAAGACGTCAGGCATGGTCCTCGGACCAAGATAAGGATACAAAGCCAGAGATATAAAGACATTAAGCATACTCTTCGGACCAAGAAAAAGATATGAAACCGAATATATAGTACATCCTTTTGTAAATCAGAATCTTTATCAAGTCCAGGAGATATTTCCATTTGCATATTGATTTGACCAATAAACCAAAAAATTAAAATTGGTTCAAAGAATAGCTCAGCAATTAATTAAAATAAAAACAAAATATCATAATAGCTGTCCCCCACTCCCAAGTTTGAAATGATTTAATTTTGAAAAATGGGAGTATTTAAAATTTGTCGTTTAGTAGTAACTGACAAGTAATGATGCACTGATTCCTGACACGTCTTTCGCAATAACTGCTAGGTGGCGTGAAAGACGTGGTGAAGACACGTGTCGCCTTTTCATTTACTGATTCGAAGAAAAATGTTTTGAATCTAGGAAATCTCTAAGAAATCTCTTTTAACAAAATGCTTTACTTGATCGAGGCAGGGTATGTGGAAGCCATCTGAGGCTTGATCAAAGTTAAAAGATCATCGTGGCCCTTCATGGCTTTTCACGCGGATCACAATCACCGACTTATTGATGAACGGTTATTAAGAAATCGTACCCATAATCGAGGCCGTTAATACGGTGCACAATTGAGAAGATCTCTGAATCGTCTCGAAATTCCATAACTTCACCTATAAAAAGGAGGAGAGTTTCAGAAAGAGAACTTTCTTCGCACCCGCGCTCCTTCCTTCTGCTCCGTGCTACAACCAACCATTTTCGTTTTTCTCGAAGGTAGAATTCCTTCCGTATTCCTTTTTGCTTCTATATAATGTCGGAGTCCATTAGGAGTCCTTTCATTAGCAGAGGTTCGCTGGGAGGCAAAACCAGTAGGGGACCACCGGAAGGTGAAACCGGTAGGGGTTCGCCGGGAGGTGAAACCAGCAGGGAAAAAAGTTCAGGTAGGAAGAGGAGTCTGGAGTGATCTCCCGATACTGTTGCTAGTTCCTTTACGCTTGCTAAGGTAGAAGGTATTAAGCAGCATTTCCATATTCCGCAAACTTTCAAATTAATCCTCCCAAAACTTAAAGAAAGGGTAGACAACTCTCCTATGAGATCAATTGCCATATATGAAGACCACCTTAAAGCCAGTCTTCGGCTTCCACTTCATCCATTTTTTACAAAAATTTTCAATCTTTATCAAATTGTTCCAGCCCAGCTAACTCCGAATAGCTTTAGGAACATCTGCGGATTTCTGGTTCTTTGCAAGATTCGGAATGTAGAACTGAGGACTTCCCTTTTTACTTCTTTATTTGTACTAAAGAGAGACTTCTATGGTAAGGGATGGTGGGTCATAGGTTCTCGGCCAGGTCGAAGACTAATAAAAGGAACCCCTAGTGCCATACATGGGTGGAAACTATGTTTTTTCTTTGTATACTATACCAACTGGGGGTTCAATATTGAATGGAAAGCTCCGCATTTGGATGCAAATGCAGGAAAGAGAGGTCTAAAAGTTGATCTCAAAGACTTTGAAACTTTGTCAGAGCCAGAAATTTTTCTGTTTAAAGAATAGATGAAAGAAGAAAACCTTCACCGTGCCCATATCAGCGAAGTCCCGGCATTAGGTATAGAGATAGTGGTCTTCGGATCTCCCCCGTTTCTTTCTTTCTTTTTTTTTAATGACATTCTTTCTTTGAACTGTAGGTGAACCAATGAAACTGAACCTTGATAAAGTTCGGCAGGCTTCTAGGAAGAGGGTAGTGCCTGTTCCACTGGAGTTCGAAGTCCGAAAGAAAAGAAGAGCCAAAGAGGGCTCGAGCACTCCTTCAATGAGGCCCACATCGGACGAAGAGACAACTCCCCCTATGCCAAGTCCACCTGAACATTCAAAGAGTCCATCTCCAAGGAGATCCCCATCGAAGAGTGCCCGTCCGAGGCCCCCTCCGAATCAACGTGACTTGGTATTTGACAGGGAATCTTTAATTGCACCTCCAAAGGAGAAAAGAAAGGAAGAGCAAAATTTCGGTCCGAAGACGACTCCAGGTGGAATGCCTCTTCGGAAGGAGGTTGTAATATAGATTTTACCATCTTTTCTGAAGCACAGGGTCTGGAGTACCCTGAACTGGCCAGGGAGTTGATGAAGCGTACGCTTCTATCCAAGGACTGGGACAATACTAAGTCCCGATGTATTGAAGATGTTTCTGACTCAGTGTTCTCATCCGCGCTGAAGGTAAGCATCGGATTTTATGTTTTCAAAGCATAAATCTATTGTTGCTAACATTTCTATTTGTTAATGAAGATGATCCATGATATCACCATCATGGAAGAAAGCTTCTTTGATTTCAGAGACAATTATAAAAGAATGAAGGAAAAAACGAAGGCGGCTGAGGCTGGAAAGACAAAAGCCAAGGAACAAAGGCAGGCTATGGAGGAGAAGCTTACCCAAAGTGAAGCCTTGGTTCAGAGCTTAAAAACTGATGTGGAAAAAATCCAATCAAAGAACTCTGAACATGAGGCAAGACTCAAGAAGAGAAAGTATAAGGTTCGGTCTCTGGAAGCTCTACTCAAAGAAGCCCACCAGAAGTCCGAAGAGGCTGTCAAGAAGGCCGAAGAGGCTGCTGAAGAGATTCAATCTTTAAAAAATCAGCTGAGAAGGGTAGTAGAAGATTATAAGGCATCTTTGGATTTTGAAGGAGAAATGATTGAAGCAGGGACTCATAGTTACAAAGAAGGCTTCAATGATGGGGTGAAGAAGGTGCAAAACCTTTACCCAAATTTGGATATTTCAAGAATTCAAATGTTTGTTCTTGAAGATCCAAGGGAACCTGAATCACAAGAAGGTCCCGAAGCACCAGCGACAGCCGAAGAAGTAAACGATCCGATCGACCTTACCCAAGCCGTAAAAGGCGATTTGTAACTTCTTCCTTTTTCTTTCTCCTTTAAAAAAAATGTAAGATTTTATCAATGAAAATCTTTTTCAATGAGATATTTCTCTATGAATGTACATATGAGTGAATGGAAATTGTCCCAAGTATAAAGTCTTCGGATTAGAACACGATTGAAACCTCTGAAGTATATTATAATGTTAAGTCCTCGGACTTGGAATAATAATCTTTTAAGAAATAGAATTTCCAAATCTGGTCCAAAATTATATCATATTGAATAATAATATCAAAATAAGAATGAGCCTAAGTCTTCAAATAAATAATAAGTTTCTGGATCCGGAAAATGTACTAAGTCTCTAAATAAGAGAGTCAAGTCTTCGAACTTGAAGACTCACTAAGTCTTCGGACTTAGAAGAATTCCAGAGAGTTGAAACAAGAAAGAACGCCGTTTCTAGATAAGAATGCCAAATCTTCAGACTTGAAAATATACTAAGTTTTCGGACTTAGAATAAATCCATATAATTAAGAAGAGTACCAAATCTCCAGATAAGAGCCAAGTCTTCGGACTTGAAGATTCACTAAGTCTTCAAATTTAAGAGAATTCAAGATAATTGAGATAAGAAAGAATATCATCTTTAGATGAGGATACCAAGTCTCCGGACTTAAGAATTCGCTAAGTCTTCTGACTTATGATAAAATAGACCATGTGGGTCACCTGCATCTTCATTATGAATGAAAGGTTGATTAACCTTTGGCATTTTTATGGGATAGATCGTTTGGATCACCCTTATGCCTTTTGATTAAGGATTAAGATAGGCTGATCAGGCCTACCTCAGTATTTTATAGAGTAGATCACGAAGATCATTTTTATACCTTTCAAAAATAGAATTAAAATAGATTGATTATGCCCACCTTGGCACTTTGTGAGGTAGATCATGGAGATCATCCTCGCCTTTTTTATTAAGATAGACTGGTTAAGCCCAACTCGATATTTCTTAAGGTAGATCGCGGAGATCATCCTTATGCCTTAAAGAAAAAAAAATTAAGATAAGCTGGTTAAGCCTACCTCGACACTTTGTAGGGTAGATCATGGGGACCATCCTTATACCTTTTAGAAATTAATGAAGACAGAACAGTTAAATCCATCTTGATGACCTTGAATAAAAACTTTTATTGATAATACTTGTAGAAGTTTTCTACATTCCAAGGTCGAGGTAGTAGAACTCCTTCTAAGGTTTCCAACCGATAAGTCCCAGGTCGAATAACCTCTTTAATTCGATATGGACCTTCCCATGTAGGAGAGAGCTTTTCTTGTTCGATAGGTTTGGATACTTCAAACTTTCACAGAACTAGATCCTCAGGACGAAAGACTCGTTCCTTTACACGAGAGTTATAGTATTTTACAATTTTTTGCTGATAGGCAGCCATTTTTAACTGTGCCTGAAGTCGTATACCTTGTAGCAAATCCAGGTCAACTCTTCGGCATTCATAATTTTTGGGCTCTTTATAATGATCAATCCACAGAGATTATAAAGAGACCTCTATAGGAAGGATTGCTTCAGTGCCATAAGATAGATGAAATGAAGATTCACCGGTAGCTGTTATGGGAGTGGTTAGGTATGTCCAAAGAACTGAGTTTAATTCATCGGCCCACGATCCCTTAACATCATTCAATCTAGTTTTAAGACCATGAAGAATGGTTCTGTTTGTCACTTCTGCTTCTCCATTACATTGAGGATGTCCCACCGAAGTAAGCTTGTGCATAATATGATATTGGGTGAGAAGTCCTTGAACTTTGGATTATCAAACTATCTTCCGTTGTCAATTATTATAGAATAAGAAATTCCAAAACGGAAGATGATGAAGTTTCTCACAAAATTTTTAACCTTTACTTCAGTGATCTGTGCCAATGCTTTAGTTTTGATCCACTTTGTGAAATAATCAATTGCCACTATGAAAAATTATCGCTGTCCAGAAACTGGAGAAAACGGACCAAGAATGTCCATTCCCCATTGTGCAAAAGGCCGGTGAGCTGTCATTGGAGCTAACTGAATCGCAGGACATCTTTGTACATTGAAGTATCTTTGACAGTGATCACATCTTCAGACAAATTCTATAGAATCCTTTTGGATGGTTGGCTAATAATAACCTTGATGAATTATGTTGTATGCCAAAGATCTGCCCCCTAGATGATCTCCACATATTCCTTTATGCACTTCCCTGAGTGGGTAATCAGCATCGGACAGCCCCAAACATTTTAGCAAGGGTTGCATGAAAGACTTCTTATACAATGTTTCATTCAAGATCACATACTGAGAGGCCATCCACCGAAGCCGTTTAGCTTCTAGCTTGTCTTCGGGTAGGGTGCCTTCCTTCAAAAATTTAAGAATAAGGTCCATCCATGAAGGTTCATGTTCAACTTGACACACTTCAACTGTAGGCTCTAATATGCTGGGATCTTCAAGATATTCTACATATATTTTTCCAAGAGAATCTGGTGCAGTGGTTATGAGTCTTGAAAGAGCATCTGCCCGAGAATTTTCCATCCTTGGTACATGAACAATCTCAAAATGCTCCAACACAGACGTCAGGCTTCGGACTTTTTCTAAGTACTGGATCATATTTGGATTTTACTTGATTCACCACCAGCTGTGAATCGAAAAAAACTTTGATCTTTTTAATCTCCAATTTTTGGGAGATTCTAAGCCCAGCAATAAGTGATTCATACTCTGCCTGGTTATTTGAAGCTTGGAAAGAAAATCGAAGAGCATATTCAATAACTTGCCCATTCGGACCAACCAAAATTAATCCTGCACTGCAACCTTTGGCATTTGAAGCTCCATCTACATGTAGCATCCAAATAAATTCCGGACCATCTTCGATACCTTCCTCTTCGGCTCTTGATTGGTCCTTTTTGGATTTTCATGTACATTCTGCTATGAAATCAGCCAAAATTTGTGCTTTCATTGCTGACCTAGGCTGGTACTCAATATCAAATTTTCCTAACTTCACAGCCCATTTAGCTATCCTTTCTAAGGTGTCAGGATAACGAAGAATGACTTTTAAGGGCTAATCTATCAGAACCACAATGGAATGGGCCTAGAAATAGGGTCGAAGATGCTTCGCTGCCACCACTAGAGAAAAGATAATCTTTTACACTCTGGGATATTGAATTTCTACTTCATGCAACACTTTGCTAGTATAATAGATCAACTTCTGTAGATGATTGGCATCTCTTCGTACCAACACCGAACTAATTGCTTCATCTGTGGCTAACAAGTATAAGTAAAGTGTTTCTCCTTCGCAGGGTTTGAAGAGCAAGGGAGTATTTTCTAAGTATTTCTTTAGCTTGTTAAAAGCAACTCTGCAATCCTCTGTCCATTCAAAATTTTGAGTTTGTCGAAGAACCTTGAAAAAGGGTAAACACCTTTCTGCAGACCAGGAGATAAGTCGGCTCAAAGAAGCAATTCTTCTTGTTAACATCTGTACTTTCTTTTTGCAAGTGGGATGTCTCATTGATCAAAGTGCTTGGATCTTTTCTGGGTTAACTTCAATTCCTTACTTAGTGACCAAGTATCTCAGGAATTTTCCAGAAGTTATTCCGAAGATACATTTGGTTGGATTCAATCTCATCCAATGGTATCTAAGAGCATCAAAAGACTCTCTCAGATCTGCAATGTGATTAGACTTATGAAGACTTTTCACAATCATATCATCAACATAAGCTTCCATATTTCTCCCAATATGGTTTTTGAAAACTTTGTTGATGAGTCTCTAAAAAGTTGTCCCAGCATTCTTTAAACCAAATGGCATTACTTTATAATAGTAAAGTCTTTTTTTCTGTAATAAAGGTAGTTTTCTCTTCATCTTCAGGATCCATTAGGATTTGGTTATAGCCTGAGAAGGCATCTATAAAACTCAACAATTGATGACCAGCCGTGGTGTCAACTAACTGATCGAATTTTGGCAAAGGAAAACTGTCCTTCGGACACACTTTGTTGAGATCTATATAATCTATGCAAATCCTCCATTTTCCATTTGATTTCTTCACCATAACCACATTTGCCAACCAATTTGGATATTGGACTTCTCTTATAAAGTAAGCCTCAAGCAGCTTATTAACTTCTTCATCAATAACCTTATACCTTTCAGGAGCAAAATTTCTCTTCTTTCGCCGAATAGGCTTATAGCTGAGAGACACTTCTAAGCGATGGGTGATCACATCAGGTGGAATTCCGGACATGTCCGAAGCTGTTAAAGCAAAAATATCAGCATTATCTTGAAGAAAGGTAATTAATTTACCTTTGACTCTTTATCAAGCAAGCTGCCAATTTGTATAAGCTTGGTTGGGTCATCTTCGGACAATGGCACAAAAAGTGTTTTTTCTACTGGTTCTCCACAGTCTTCGGATTCATCTCTCGGATCTAACTGGTCAAGTGTCAAAGACTTGGATGCTTGTTTACTTTGGATCATTAGACACTGGTGAGCGATCCTTTGATCTCCCCTCACTTCTCCAATGCATGTCCTGGTAGGAAACCGAACCAAAAGGTGGTAAGTGGAAACTATGGCCCTAAACTTATTCAATGCTAGATGTCCCAAGATTGCATAATAAGTCGAAGATGTTCTAGCCACAATAAAATTGATGGGAAGGGTTCTTTGAAATGGTTCGGACCCAAAAGTCACGGGCAAAATTGTTTCACCTTCAACCCCAACCTGATTTCTACCGAAACCAGTTATAGGAATAAGAGATCTTCACAATTCATATCCAGATAATCCCATCCGAAGAAAGGCATCATACAGCAAAATATAAATGGAGCTTCCATTATCAATCAAAATTCTTTTTACATCAAATTTGGCAATAACAACCAAGACCACTACAGGGTAATCATATGGAAGTTGAACTCCTTGGATATCCTCATCGGAAAAAGTGATAGAGTTCTTTCCCTTGAATCTCTTTGGAACATTTTCTTCAGCTTCAATATCCTAAGTAGCAGACCGATGAAGCATACCAACATTCCTATCAGTTGGTTTTTGATTTGGCAGATCAGCTTCATCAGATATTCTTAGAAGAATCATTGCTTCGGCTTGAGATTCTAAGCAGTTGATGTATTTTCCATGATACCCCCTCTTTATCAGGTCTTCAACAGTATACCGAAGCTGAAAACATTCCTCTATGTTGTGGCCATGATCCCGGTGGAATCGGCAATAATTGCTTTTGTCCCTTCTTTTTGCAGATATCTTCAGGGGACGTGGCATTTGAAAATAATTTTTCTTCTCAATCTCTAGCAAAATTTTCTCCCTTGGCAAGTTGAGGGGTGTGTAGGCATCAAACCGGCTGTTCTGCTGCTTAGATCTGGGGCTGTGTCTGGGAACCAAAGCATTGTTAGAGGATGTAGGCATGTTTGGTCCCTTGGTATTCTTCTTTTTAGAAGGATATCTCCCTTCTGCAAGTCTTCGACTTACCGCTTGCTCCTCAGCAGCAGCATACTTCTGAGCCCTTACCAACAGTTCGGCATAGCTCACTGAAAATCTTTTGTCCAGGAAAAAAGTGAACCTGGATGACTTCAAGCCTTTTTTCAAGGCAGACATGGCCACATGCTCATTCAGATTCGATATTTCCAAAGTGGCCGAATTAAAGCGATGAACAAACTCTTTCAAACTTTTTCCTTCTTGCTGCTGGAGGAGAAACAAACTGTCTATATTGCACGGCATCTTCTGGCACGTTCTGAAGTACGAAATAAACTGCCGCTCCAGTTTAGTAAAAGAGTGGATTGTCTTCGGTGGTAAGCTCGAATATCATATTCGAGCAGATCTCTTCAATGTAGCAGAAAAAGTAAGACAGTAAAGAGCATCAGTTGCTTCTTGTATCATCATATGAGCCTTATAGCTCCCTAGATAGTCGAGAGGATCTGAAGTCCCGTTATAAGCCTCCAACTATGGGATCTTGAAGTGCATGGGGATAACTTCATCCATAATGTGGTCAGAAAATGGAGGCTGAGAGTTTAAAGTGATAACATCATCATTCCTTCTCAGATCTAAAATTTTGGCTATTTCTGCTTGCATGGATTTGAATCTCTTCAAATTCACAGTTGATCTCTCTTTGCCTAGCCCCTTCTGGTGCAAAACTTCTAGAAGAAATAAAAGGAGAGCACCTGACCCTCTTCTTTCTACCATGATCCCCTGTTTGCCGATCTGGTAGGAAAGCATAGCAGTCATGAGATGACCGGATCTGTGAGAAACTGGAAGTGATTTCTTGATGTCGATCTTCTTCTTTTTCAGGTTGATGGCTGGACTGTAGAATAGGTGGTGGATATTGCCTTTGAGTAGTAGCTTCTTGCAGATTTTGTATCAGCACCGTCAAGGCTTCTACCCTGTTTATAAGGATTTCAAATTGCTGCTGCCCCACCATTATCATAGGAGGTTGCAGTCCCTGATCTGTTGGAGGATCTCCATTTGGAGGAGCCTGCTGCTCTTTGCTTGTGGATGTGTTTCGAACTTTCCCTTTCATCATTTTTGCTTAACAAAACTCTCCTTAAAAATAGAGGAAACAGATCTCTTCCCCTTCCTGGCGTGCCAATCTGTTGACACTGAATCCTTGCCGGCTGGATGGAGTGGCTCACCTGCTAGTTCACCGTCACCCAGAACCTGCAAAATAGATCCCCTGACCGGAAATCTTCTGGTGGGGGACACTTCGATGCCAAAATTGGTGCGGACACCAGGCATAAGAAGAGATTTCAGTAAGCTTAGCTAGGTTCTTATTTGAGTCCTGTAATAATTTAATTTTGTATTTGTTTTCTTTTAAATTGAGTCATGAGTCAAGTCTCATTGAGTCCTGTTTAAATCAAATTTCATTGAGTCTTGTTTAAGTCAAGTTCGGGCCAGTCCAATTGCAAAATCATGAAAGGTTAGTGTATAGTCAAAAGTCAAAGGGAGCATGGTCCATGGGTTCACCACCAAAGAAGCCACATCATCACATGGAAGCCACCTCCTTGCCACATCACAAGGAGGTTCAAATTCAAGGAAATTTGGCCAAAGAAGAGGGAATTTTGAATTGGCCAACCTCCCCACCCATCTCTCCTACATTCATGGGGATGACCCACCTTTCTAGGAGTTGCATTTTGAATTCAAAAACAAACAAGGCTGCAAAGAAATTCTTATAAGAGTCCTTGGTTTTTGTAAAAAGGGTAGATGATGATGAATGAAGAAAATAGCCTTTCTTTTCCAAAAAAGTTCTCTTGCTTGTGATGTTTGGTACCCTATGAGAGGGTTAGGTGTGAGGCCTTGAAGTTTTGATATCCTGTAATCTACAACTCTCCCTCTCCACTCCAAGATCTTGCATGAATTTGGCTTAGAGGAAATCTTCCAAGAGCTTGCCAAGGGTTGCCTCATCAACAACTAGTGCAACAAGGGTTTCTACAACAAACCTTAAAGTCATCCTGCTAAGGAGCCATGGAAGATTCAAGACAAACCTCCACAACCTCTTCCCATCTTGTTTCTTTATTTCTTTTATCCCAATCATAAATTCTCTTCCTAATCCCTCCATCTAATTTTGTTACAGGATCCCCGGGTTTATTCTTGAGTTCCAAAGAAGGAGGTTGGATTTGCTAAGAACTAGAAAACCTACCTAGGGTAATTTCCTTATCATCCAGAATCCCCCCCCTGAGTGTGTTATTCAAAAGAGTAGTTTAATGCCTGGAAGCCCTCTTATGAACTCTTTCAGATCTGAAATTGGTAAGGTAAATTAGCTCTAATCTAAGTGGTTTCCTAACCACTAAGATCCTTCTCTCTTAATTATCTTGAATAGAACAAATTTCAGGGTTTTGTGTGACATTTCAGAATTTCCTTTATTTACATCTAGGTTCTTTGCTTTGAATGGCTAACTCTTATTGCTTTGTTTTCATTTGAGTTTTACTAATTTGATTAAGAGCATGTCATTCCCATTGTTTTCCGCATCATTTGGTATCAGAGCCGGTTAGATTAGAGCATCATAGTTAAAAACCATGTTTTCTGGTTTGCATGATATTTTCTCTTGTGCTATAAGATTATAGCCAAATCTTTGCATCGTAATACCAAGGTGAAATCAAGTTGTTCTACTATAAGGTGGATCCTTATAATGTAAGGTTGTCCTATCTTGGTTATTGCTCATTGACCACATAGAAGAAATCTATGTAGGTTTGATTTCCCTGCTTACTGTAAATCTGTGCAGGCTGACTGTAATCCGCCTGCAACTCCAAAGGCAAGTAGTGCATTTTGCATTGAAACATTTTTTTTCTTATTCCATTTCAAGTTAGTTGTCACCGTAATAAATTTCATTATCAGAAAAAAATTACAAAAAAAATGAAAATTATTGCATTCCATCACTATTGCTGAAATTCCTGTATGTTATGTTCTGATCCTTTTCACATTATTTAACTTTAATGATCTTCTCAGCACAGTATAGATTTTATCTTCTAATTTCCTTTCATATGGAATATCCTCTATCAGTTAGCATTCTTCTGTGAATTTTTCAAATTTTTTGAAACTGTTACACAGCACTTCTCAGCCCCACTTTGAACTGCAACACACAATATTTCTGCTGCTGAGATTAGGATTTATATGTATGTTTTGCATCATCTCATGATAAATCAATTAAGGGTATCATTATGACATGGGGGCAGGAATTAATCACCTGTCCTTAGCTCAAAACCACAACCCATCATCTCTATCCCAATCCCTTAATTAAAATCAATTAGACCTAATTACCCTAGTGGGTTAGGGACACCAACGGGTCGGGTTCAGATTAGGGTCAAGTTAATTGTGTCAACTAATTGGTGTGTGCTTACGGGCTTGGTGTCAAGGATTGGTGCATTAGGGCTTGTGGGTTGGTCCGCCTACCTGGCCAATCTCAGATTGGTGTCTAAGGATTGGCAAAACAGGGACCTCCACTCACCTTTCACCTACCTGGCCAAGTCACATAAGTTACTACTAGCTAGTTGGTCCTTTTAATTAGATCTCTAAATTATGCTCTAGGTTTAGGAGCCTTAGTTGTCTTGGTTTGAGTGCATTATTTCTTGAAAACTAGATCAGGAGTTTATTATTCACGAGTCCAAACCCAATCTAGTGTAGCCATGGACCCGAATCTTGAAACCCTGATGAAAGCCCTAAATGACCAAATGGCCCAACTCAACCAAAATTTGACTGATCAGTTGGCCTATAACAACCAGTGCATGAGGGAGAAAATGTCCCACATCACTGCTAGGCTTGACCGACTAGAGTCTAGAACCCTTGGAGGAAATCAAGATGCCCAGAATGAGCTAGA
The DNA here is from genome assembly GCA_021397845.1 of Areca catechu. Classification (NCBI taxonomy): domain Eukaryota; kingdom Viridiplantae; phylum Streptophyta; class Magnoliopsida; order Arecales; family Arecaceae; genus Areca; species Areca catechu. The sequence continues at coordinate 74,078,525 of CM038050.1, forward strand.
CCCTGAGCCTGAATTTGAGACACCAGCCAACCCTAGAATGATCCCAAGACAAGGCCTTTTCCGAGAGCATGATCCTAATCGAATCTATGAACCAAATCCTAGGAGACCCACCCCAGCCCAATTGGACCAAGATGATCGAACCTTGAAGAACATTAGGTTGGAAGCCCCCACCTTCGATGGAATATTAGATCCCAAAATCTACATTGATTGGGAAGGTGAGATTGACTAGTACTTTAACTGGTATGAGATGAGTGAGGATAGGAAGTGTAAATTTGCAAAGCTTAAACTTGTGTGTCAAGCTAGGTTACATTGGGGAAATGTTGAGAGACTAGCTAGAAAAAGAGGAGATGTCCCTATAATAACTTGGAGAGCAATGAAACTTAGGTTGAGAGAGAAATACCTTCCTATGTCCTACCATCAGAGATTGTTAGATCAATGGCAGAGACTGACACAAGGGAACAAAAGTGCGGCTGAGTACATTGCAAAGTTCGATAAGTTCGTAATGAGATGCAATGTCGATGAATCAGAGTCAGTGACTTTGTCTAGGTTTAGAGCCGGACTTAGAGAGGAAATCTAGAAAGAACTATTCATGAGGGAAGTCCATGATTTGGAGCTAGCATACCAGATAGCGCGTGATGCAGAACGATTCCATAGGGGTCCAGTTTTTCGTCGACCTAAAGCCCCTAGGCCTAGTGTTTCTAGTCAGCAACCAGGACAAAACCAGTTAAGGTATAATCGACCCAATTACAACACCCCTCAGACCCGAAGAGATGATAAAGGGAAAGCACCTGAAGTCCAAAGGAATCCGAATGCATGCTTCAAATGTCAAAAGGTAGGTCACTATGCTAGCAACTATCCAAATAGAGCCTTACACATAGGAGCAGCAGAGGAAAATGAATCTGAGCCCATAAAGCCCTTAGCAGATTGTGTGGAAGAAGTATATCAGGCCGATAATTGTTTAGCTGATGAGTATGAAGGGGATGAAGAGATTATTGACTCATCAGAAATGCTAGGAGTCGTCAGATGTATTTTGACCCAAAATAAGGTACAGGAAGATTAGCGAAGGACTAGTATCCTACAGACTTTTGTCAAGATAGGGGAGAAAGTTTGTAAAATCATAATCGATAGTGGTAGCTGTGTCAATGCAATTTCAACAAGTGTAGCCAAGAGTCTAGGATTAACCACTGTCCCTCATCCCAACCCCTACAAAGTTTCATGGATAGATGCTACCTCGATACCTATCAAATTTAGATGTCAGGTCCAGATCCAATTCCAATCCTATCAAGAAAAGATCTGGTGTGATGTGCTCCCTATGGGAGTAAGTAGCATCATCCTAGGTAGGCCATGGCTATTTGACCATGATGCGACCATTTTTGGTCGATCAAATTCATGTGCCTTCACTTTTAATGACAAGAAAATTGTCATTCACCCTACTCAGCCTAAGGACAACACTAAGAGAGGGTCGAGCAACCTGAAAGACAAGAGACCGGGATTGAACCTAATAAATGCAAAATAATTAGAACAAGAAATCAATGGAGGTTCACCCATTTGGATGCTAACTGTTAAGGAAACCCAAAGTCAAAACCTTGTAGAACAACCTAAGGAAGTGATCAAATTGTTAGAGGAATTTAAAGATGTCTTTCCTAAAGACTTACCTGATCACTTACCACCATTAAGGGATATTCAGCATGCTATAGATTTAGTCCCTGGAGCCACCCTACCCAACTTACCTTACTATAGGATGAATCCTACCGAACACTTAGAATTGCAACGACAAGTAGGGGACCTTCTTAGAAAAGGATTCATTAAAGAAAGTCTGAGCCCCTGTGCAGTACCTGCACTCCTAACCCCTAAGAAGGATGGCACGTGGAGAATGTGCATCGATAGTCGTGCCATAAAAAAATTACGGTGAAATATAGATTTTCCATCCCTCGTTTGGATGATATGTTGGACATGATGGCCGGCGCAAATGTATTTTCTAAGATTGACCTGAAGAGCGGCTATCACCAGGTTAGAATTAGATCAGGGGATGAATGGAAAACAGCATTCAAAACTAAGGACAGGTTATATAAATAGGTAGTAATGCCTTTTGGATTAACCAATGCATCAAGTACATTTATGAGGATGATGACCCAGGTCCTACGAGCTTTCATGGGAAAATTTGTGATGGTATATTTTGATGATATCTTGATATATAGTAGGACCAAAGAAAACCATGTGGACCATCTTAGACAAGTCTGTACAGCCCTTAGGAAAGAAGAACTCTATGCTAATTTAAAGAAATGTGAATTCATGACCCAAAGAGTTACCTTCCTAGGTTTCATTGTCACCCCTGATGGAGTTTCAGCCGATCCTGAAAAGATAAGATCCATAGTTGAATGGCCCGTTCCCAAAATCGTTCATGATGTTTGTAGCTTCCATGGATTGGCCACATTCTATAGGAGATTTATTAGAGGATTTAGCTCCATTGTTGCCCCGATAATGGATTGTATTAGGAAGGGAAGTTTTGAATGGACAAAAGCAGCTGACAAAGCCTTCCTAGATATTAAGAAAAAGATGACATAAGCACCTATCTTAAGACTGCCGGATTTTTCTAAAGTTTTCGAGGTAGCTTGTGATGCCTCTGGAGTAGGTATTGGAGGAGTATTGAGTCAAGAGAATCATCTAGTGGCATTTTTTAGTGAAAAGTTAAATGAGACTAGGGCGAGATATTCAACGTATGACAAAGAGTTGTATGCGGTAGCCCAGGCTTTGAGATATTGGAGACACTATCTGATACCGCAAGAGTTTGTCCTCTTTTCTAATCACGAAGCCCTTAGATTTCTAAGCTCCCAGAAGAAATTGAATCCTAGGCACGCCAAGTGGGTAAAGTTCATCCAAGCCTACACTTTCGTCCTGAAACACCGTGCCGGAACTGAAAATAAGGTTGTTGATGCTTTGAGTCGTAGAGCCTTGTTTATAAATTCAATTAGCACTGAAGTCGTGGGTTTTGAAAGAATTAAGGATGAATATGACACCTGTCTAGACTTTAGTAAAATTTTTCAGGCTTTAAAACAAGGACCATCCTCTGATCATAGTGAATACACCCTTTTAGATGGATAGCTATTCAAAGAAAACAAACTCAGTATTCCCAAAACATCTTTAAGGGACTTTCTAGTTTGGGAAACTCATGCCAGAGGCTTAGCTGGTCATTTTGGTAGAAACAAAACCATCCTAGCTGTAGAAGACCAGTTTTATTGGCCAGGACTGAAACGACAAGTTGCCCAAATAGTGGCCAGATGTTGAACTTGTGCTGTTGCCAAACAGCAGAAGCAAAACACTGGACTTTATACACCCTTACCTGTACCTGATTATCCCTGGCAGGACCTGAGCATGGACTTCATGATAGGTTTATCTAAGATCCAAAGGAGACACGATTCAATTTTTGTTGTGGTCAATAGGTTCTCAAAAATGGTCCATTTCATCCCATGTTCGCAAACATTCGATGCATCCAAGGTAGCCAAACTTTTTCTAAACCAGCTACTTTTGGAAGACGTTATGGCATTTGCTAGGCACCAAACTGAAATTTTCTACTGCCTATTACCCACAAACTGATGGACAAACCAAGGTAGTCAATCGAAGCCTAGGGAATATGTTAAGATGCTTAGTTGGTGAAAATCTAGGTAATTGGGATCTTCTCCTCCCTCGTGCCGAATTTGCTTACAATAGCTCGATCAATAGGTCTACGGGCAGAAGTCCTTTTGAGATAGTCCATGGCTACAAACCTAGGAAGCCTTTAGATCTTATTCCGCTACCCACACATGCACGAATTTCTGAGTCTGCCGAGTCATATGCACAGCATATTAGAGAATTGCATAAAGAAATTAGAAAAAAAATTCAAATGAGTAATGAAGTATATAAGCATATGGCTAATTCACGGAAAAGAACAAAAGAATATAATGAAGGAGATTTTGTAATGATTAAACTAAGACCTGAAAGGTTCCCACCGGGAACTATGAAGAAACTACATGCCCGAGGAGCTGGACCTTTCAAAATAATTAAGAAAGTTGGACCTAATGCATACGTGTTAGAGTTGCCACCATAATATGATATTAGTTCAACCTTTAATATTTATGATCTGAAAGAGTATAAAGAACCGGCATTAATTCCTAGTGAACCTTTTGAGCCTTGTCCTATTTTTGAGAGTGCAACCTTACCTGAATGTCCACCAGCAAAGCCACCAAACCGGAAAGATCGAGTTGAATAAATTTTGGATGATCAGGCAATTACCACTAGGAATAAAGGTTATCAACGTTACCTGGTTCGTTGGCAAGGACGACCCGAATCGGAGGACTCCTCGATCACTCGAGAGGATCTTCAATAGATTGACCCAGACCTATTAGAAAGATATCATGAGCAGGTTGATCCTTACTCGACAGGGTCGAGTTCCTTCCACCAGGGAAGAATTGGTGCGGACACCAGACACAAGAAGAGATTTTAGCAAGCTTAGCTAGGTTCTTATTTGAGTCCTGTAATAATTTAATTTTGCATTTGTTTTCTTTTAAATTGAGTCATGAGTCAAGTCTCATTGAGTCCTGTTTAAATCAAATTTCATTGAGTCTTGTTTAAGTCAAGTTCGGGCCAGTCCAATTACAAAATCATGAAGGGTTAGTGTCTAGTCAAAAGTCAAAGGGAGCATGGTCCATGGGTTCACCACCAAAGAAGCCACATCATCACATGGAAGCCACCTCCTTGCCACATCACAAGGAGGTTCAAATTCAAGGAAATTTGGCCAAAGAAGAGGGAATTTTGAATTGGCCATCCTCCCCACCCATCTCTCCTACATTCATGGGGATGACCCACCTTTCTAAGAGTTGCATTTTGAATTCAAAAACAAACAAGGCTGCAAAGAAATTCTTATAAGAGTCCTTGGTTTTTGTAAAAAGGGTAGATGATGATGAATGAAGAAAATAGCCTTTCTTTTCCAAAGAAGTTCTCTTGCTTGTGATGTTTGGTACCCTATGAGAGGGTAAGGTGTGAGGCCTTGAAGTTTTGATATCCTGTAATCTACAACTCTCCCTCTCCACTCCAAGATCTTGCATGAATTCGGCTTAGAGGAAATCTTCCAAGAGCTTGCCAAGGGTTGCCTCATCAACAACTAGTGCAACAAGGGTTTCTACAACAAACCTTAAAGTCATCCTGCTAAGGAGCCATGGAAGATTCAAGACAAACCTCCACAACCTCTTCCCATCTTGTTTCTTTATTTCTTTTATCCCAATCATAAATTCTCTTCCTAATCCCTCCATCTAATTTTGTTGCAGGATCCCCGGGTTTATTCTTGAGTTCCAGAGAAGGAGGTTGGATTTGCTAAGAACTAGAAAACCTACCTAGGATAATTTCCTTATCATCCAGAATCCCCCCCTGAGTGTGTTATTCAAGAGAGTAGTTTAATGCCTAGAAGCCCTCTTATGAACTCTTTCAGATCTGAAATTGGTAAGGTGAATTAGCTCTAATCTGAGTGGTTTCCTAACCACTAAGATCCTTCTCTCTTAATTATCTTGAATATAACAAATTTCAGGGTTTTGTGTGATATTTCAGAATTTCCTTTATTTACATCTAGGTTCTTTGCTTTGAATGGCTAACTCTTATTGCTTTGTTTTGATTTAAGTTTTACTAATTTGATTAAGAGCATATCATTCCCATTGTTTTCTGCATCAAAAGTCAGCAAGAACTCAGGCAGTAGAATGGAGAGCTTGAAAGCATAGAGGAAAAGGAAAGAATTCGAGTTTTTGGGAATGAGCTTAGCTTACCTCGAGTGTCCCCTCTTACTAGTATTTATAGGCTCCAACGTAACTACTTACAGTTATGGGAGTTGGCAAATGCAACCTCCTTATAACTGTAAGTAGTGGTGGAAATCAATTATTTCAGAGCTTATTCAATATGAGGATTTCAACCATGTAGGTGGTTACAACAACCAAAATAGACTTCAACTGTTTCGGGGTTAGAAAAGCCCACATGTTTAATATGCCTCTCTTTTTTAGAGTAGACCGAAGTGAGCTCAACATTCTCTTTAGTAGCGCTCTTAAAGGTAATGTTAGCTATACACTTCAGAAGAGTTTCTTTGAAAATAACAAAGAAAGATAAACACTTACAGTCTTGAATACGAGATAACATGCTCTTCAGATTGAAGGAATAAAGTTGAAGATGTTCAATTGAAAGGCTTGGCCTTCGGACCAAGACAATAATACGAAGCCGAAGATATAAGGATAATAAACTTGGCTTCTGGACCATACAAGATATGAAGTCCAAGATATAAGGTTGACAAGCTTAATCTTTGGACCAAGAAAAAGATACGAAGCTAGAGATATAAAGACGTCAGGCATGGTCTTCTAACCAAGATAAGGATACGAAGCTAGAGACATAAAGATGTTAGGTATACTCTTCGGACCAAGAAAAAGATACGAAGCCAGAGATATAAAGATTGTTAGGCATGGTCTTCGGACCAAGATAAGGATACGAAGCCAGAGACATAAAGACGTTAGGCATACTCTTCGGGCCAAGATAAAGATACGAAGCTCTTCGGACCAAGAAAAAGATACGAAGCTGAAGATATAGCACATCCTTTTGTAGATCAGAATCTTCATCAAGTCTAGGAGATATTTCTCTTTGCATATTGATTTGACCAATAAACCAAAAAATTGAAATTGATTCAAAGAATAGCTCAGCAATTAATTAAAATAAAAATAGGATATATTATAACACTTCCTATAAATTATAATATGTTGATTATATTCCTATTTAAAACATTAAAAAAACTCAATGTAAGGTTTAGGTTAATTTACATTTGAAATGGAGCAACTTTATCAATGTTATGCATGACATATCGATGAGATTGTTCCAATGTAATTTTATCAAGAGGTATCTGCAATCCCTTCCTAATAAGGTGACCAAATACATCACCACCATCATTATTACTGCTTGCTCTATCTGACTTAGTTTCCACATCGGTCAGGTATATTGAATAGAAATGCATACATTCTTCCATCAAGTATCCTTTGGCATTACTGCCTTCGGGACGGGCTCGATTATGCACGTAGCATTTTAGTGTAAGTAACTACCTACAATATTTTTCAAGATGATCAATATGTTGACAAATAATAGGAAAAAAATGATTTCATTCAATCACTATCATTTTGGACATACCTCTTAATGGGATACATCCACCGAAATTGAATTGCTCAAGCGAGAATTGCTTCATTGGCTAAATGTATAAGCAAATGCTCCATCACATCAAAAAACTAGTGGAAATATCTTCTCAAGATGATGAAGTGTTAGAGCAATACGATCTTGGGTATACTCAAAATCAGTCACCTTGTTCACCATAGCGCATAATTGCCTAAAAAAATTACTCAATTCAATCAATGGTTCAACAACATTCTTGGGTAATGCTTTATGAATTGCTAGAGGAAGTAATTGCTGGATTAATATATGACTGTCATGACTCTTTAAATCCCAAATAGTTGGTTCTTTTAATTGCACACATCGATTTATATTGGATGCTTATCCATCAGGCACTTTAACAGAGTTTAGCACTCTAAAGAATATTTCTTTGTCCTCCTTGGTCATTGTAAAACATGTAGGAGGTAGATATATTTTGCCGAACCCTCTTGGTTGTGGGTGTAATGCCTTCCTAATACCCATCTCTTTAAGATCACATCGAGCTTTCAAATTGTCCTTTGATTTTCCTACATGTCCCAACAATGTCCAAAGCACATTATCACAAACATATTTCTTGATATGCATTATATTGAGATTATGATGTATCAAATTGTACTGCCAATAAGGCAATTCAAAGAAAATACTTTTCTTTTTCCAAACAGGACTTATCCTTTTATCATGATCCCGCTCTTCTATTTTTCGCTTTTTAAGATCTTCTTTATCATAATCTATGAGTACATTCTCCAGCAGTCTAACAACATTCGATCCTGATAAGTAAGGTCTACCTGCTACTTCCCTCTTACCATTAAAAGAGACTTTACCCTTCCAAAATTTATGAGTATTGCCAAACTAGCAATAGTGTCCCATATAACAAAACTTTCTGTCATTTGACAACCATTGTGCTCGAGTTTCATTATTACAACAGGGACAAGCAAGTCACCTTTTGTGCTCCATCTAGATAAATTAGTATATGCAAGAAAATCACTAATTGTCCACAATAAAGTAGCATGGAGTTGAAACATCCTCTTAAAGGATGCATCATAAGTGGGTACACCTTCTTCCCATAGTTCCTTCAACTCTTCACTAGTGATTGCAGGTACGTATCAATCTTATTTCCAGGTCCTTTAGGTCCATCAATAAGCATCGATAAAATAAAGTATAGTTGTTTTATGCATATCTATGGAGGTAAATTATATGGCATAAGGACAACAGGCCAGGTACTATGCAGTATTGATATGGACCTGAAGGGATTAAACCCATCTATCGCTAAACCAAGTCTCACATTTCGACAATTAGTAGCAAACTGTGGAATTTTTTTTATCAACAACATTCGATCCTGATAAGTAAGGTGTACCTGCTACTTCCCTCTTACCATTAAAAGAGACTTTACCCTTCCAAAATTTATGAGTATTGCCAAACTAGCAACAGTGTCCCATATAACAAAACTTTCTGTCATTTGACAACCATTGTGCTCGAGTTTCATTATTACAACAAGGACAAGCAAGTCACCTTTTGTGCTTCATCTAGATAAATTAGTATATGCAAGAAAATCACTAATTGTTCACAATAAAGCAGCATGGGGTTGAAACATCCTCTTAAAGGATACATCATAAGTAGGTACACCTTCTTCCTGCAGTTCCTTCAACTCTTCACTAGCGATTGCAGGTACATATCAATCTTATTTCCAGGTCCTTTTGGCCCATCAATAAGCACCGATAAAATGAAGTATAGTTGTTTTATGCATATCTATGGAGGTAAATTATATGGCATAAGGACAACAAGCCAGGTACTATGCACTATTGATATGAAGGGATTAAACACATCTGTTGCTAAACCAAGTCTCACATTTCGACAATCAGTAGCAAACTGTGGATATTTTTATCAAAGATTTTCCAGGCTTAAGAATCTATAGGATGTCTTAAGACACCATCATCAACTCGTTCCTCTACATGCCATCTTTTGAAACTAATAGTTTTTGACGATATGAATAACCTCTGCAATCTTGGTTTCAAGGGAAAGTACCACACTTATTTTGCAGCAATTTTGGTAGCTTTATTTCTCATTTGACTTGAATCTCCATCAAATTCTTTGTATCTAGGACTTCCGCATATTTCACATTCTGAACACCCCTCATCCTCACCTCTAAAAAACATACAATTATTTGGACATGCATCCCATGTCTTATAAGTGAAACCCAAATCTGTAGTAATCTTATTGCCATCATAGTTGTCCGTTGGTAGTAGTTGTACTCCTTCAGGAAATGCTTCACTTAACAACTCCAATAACATTGTCACACTCCTGTCTGTCCACCCAGACAATACTTTCAAGTGCAAGAAACCTAACAATAAATGAAAGTTTTGTAAATTTAGTACACCCTGGGTATAGTGCATACTTTGAATCTTCAAGAAGTTGAGAAAAATTCTTAGTTTCATCATTAGGCCCTTCATTATGATCAGTTTCTATTGGATCATCATGTAAAATTGGAATTCCACAAGCTTCATGTACCATCTCAACCATATCATCTCCCACACCTTCTCTTGGCCTATTTTCATTTTGTTGTGAAAGAACATGTGGAGAAATGTAAAGCTCCCCATGGTCCGAATCTTATACTTTGTGAGAAATCCATTTACAATTATATGTTCCTTTGCAACATTTCGTTCCACAAAGTAATGATTAACACATTTTCTACATGAACAATAAATGCTTGCATTAGGATCCTTCTTAGCAAATGCAACGTTGAGGAACTTTTCAACTCCTTCAATATACACAGGTGATACTCTATCTGACAAATCAACCCAGCTTTTTCCATTGCACTTAGTATCCCTAAATAGCAACAACGAAGACATTGTCCTCCTCCTATTATATATATATATATATATAAGAACAGTCTTTAAAAAGAGTATGCTTGAGAGGAAATGGTAATAACACGAAAGCTAAAATTAACAAAAAGAAGAGAGGAAAAGACTTTATCTGAAACCAGATATCCTGAAAATCTAGCCAAATTAATTTCTCTAAGAGTCAAATAGTTTGAAAATAGAATTTTCTGTTGCATAAAAATCAAAGCAATACAATCAACTCAACAAAATTAATTTCTCTAACCGAGAGTTAAACCTGTTGAACCATTCACAACAATCTCTGTTGTGGCCTGCGGCAGTCCCCTAAGTATTTTGAACAGGTAAAATAACATTACACAGTCAAGTACTAAACACAATTTACAAGAATCATGATAGGAAGCTATCTAACATAAAATATGTGCATAATTGCCATCACCAAGAAAAACTAGTGATGCTCTGGCACTTAGCTTTGGCATTTTTACTGTGTAAACAACCAGAAGGAAGACAGACTGGATGGTTCCAAAGTTAGTGCCATCATTAACAGGCAATCAGAGCTGATTCTAGCATCAACATCAGCAGAACAGGCTAGTAACCCTTTGACTTTGACATACAAGATCAAGAGAAAGAACAGAAAATATGAGATTGAATTATCCCATACTTTGGAGACCGTGGGTCCAACTTTGATTATCATAACATTTAGCTCTCTGCCAAGATAGACATAAAAGTACTGTAGGATTTGAATTGCATGAGAATTCTGTTAACTGTATGGGAAGGAAAACAACAAATCATGGACAACAATTGAAGGTGGACCAACAATGGCTAGGTTGGGTACAAAACAACAAGAGTATTAAGTGCATCTACTTTCCGAAAAAAAATTATATATGCTCTCATAAATTCTTCTACCATTTGGTGACAGTGAAAAAAATGGTGGGCAAAGACATTTCGATGAATGCAGCTCTGAAACTGTGGCAGGACTATGAAGGGCAAAATGGAAGTGAGCAATTGTCACATCGTGGCCAATGTACAAGAGATCGGATTGAAGCTCAGTGCATCAGACTCATTTACAAAAGGTGATAAAAGAAATGGAAGACCCAAGAAATATAGTGGTAGGTATAGTAAAAAATTGGCCTTAAGTCAGATCTTCATACTTACCAAAATTCATTGTAAAATAGGACTATTCAGGACAAGCTAGTTCTGATGCAATATGGTTTATAAGAGAAAATTCATACAGGACATCTGATTAAATGGATACTGGTTTTGGTGCTTATGCTGGCCTGCTTAAAATAAAAAGTTGTGTGTACGGCAGGTAGCTATATCCCTTCAAGATACAAGGACAAAAATGAAGAACGATAACTTCAAGATTATGCCCACTGACCGCATGCATTGACAGCATTTACCACACAAGGATCTTGAAAATCCTTAAGATCTAAAAGCAAATTCCAGAGCATATACAGAGTGGCATCGGGCTCTGTTTTTTCCATCCCAAATAGGAAAAAAAAAAAAACAGAGCAGTTGAATCGAGTGGGAAGCTTGGAGCGGAAAAAATAGATTCAATCAGAAAAAAACAGAGTCTCAATCGGGTGGGAGGCTTGTAATGGCTGAAAAAAAAATTAAAATAAAACGTAAAATATATGGAAAAAAACAGATCAATCTATGTAGGATAGGATCTTACGAAAAAGAAAGAAAAAAAAAAAAAACCTATTTCCACGATTTTTTCTTTGTTTGTTTGGTCCCCCAAGAATCTCGATTGTCCCGGACGCTGACGAGGGAACTCGCACTCTAATACAGAAGCTTCGGCAGTCGCATTTGGTCCCCAAGAGTCTCATTCGCGAGGGAAGCACGACGGTCGGATGTTTCATTTACCCCGGCGGTGGGAAGGGTTAATTGGGAGAGTTTAAGTCCAATGACCTATACGTAAAGAAATTTAAAATATATATATTTAAAAATTTATTTTTTATTTTTATTAATTTCATATTTAAAAATTATATATAAAAAATTAAGGATATCTTTTTCTATATTTTTAAAAATTAAATTAAAAAATTCTATATGATATTTTTTTTATAATTATATAATAGAAGGTAAAATCGAGAAAATTATAGAATGAAAGGTAAAATTGAAAGAATAAATCCTTCTATAATTCTAAAAATAAAAGACTAAATTAAGAAAGATTTTCTATAATCTCATTCTATAATTATGGAATGGAAGATCAATTTCTATAATATCTCTTCCTATAATTCTAGAATTAGAAGATCAAATCAAAAGAAAAGAATCTTTAGAATATCTCCTATTACAATTATAAAAATGGAAGACCAAATCAAGATTAGCTCGTGCATAAATTATTTCCATGATCTTTCTCTATGCTAAGATAGAAAGAATTTTGCAGATTAATTTGTAGCCTGATTTTTAATAATTTTAGCTTCAATACTCCTCAAATCGGGTGATGGTAAGGACCAGAGATCGAGTTTATTTCGCAAATTGATAAATATATCCCGAGATAGTGGTTTTATAAATATATCAGTAAGTCATGTAAAGAATGGAACATAACGAGTAATAATATATCCTAAGGCAACCTTTTCTCAAATGAAATGATAATTGATCTCGATGTGCTTGATCCGAGTATGAAAGATCGGATTGGTCGTGAGATGTAATGCAAATAAGTTATCGGAGAAAAGTAGTGAAGCTCGAGGTTGTGGGATCCTAATATCATAAAGTATAAATGAAATCCATGTGAGTTCGACAGTAGCTGAAGCAAGAGCTCGATATTCAGTTTCAGCGATGGATCAAGATATAGTAGGTTGCTTCTTGGCATACCAGGAAACATAATTCGAGCCAAGAAAGGCACAATATCCCGTGGTGGAACGACGCGTGACTTTACATCTAGCCCAATCTGCATCAATAAAGGTAAACAAGTCCAGTGAGCTATGGACCAGAATGCAAAGTCCAAGATGTGAAGCTCCTCGAACATATTAAAGTATGCATTTGACCATTTGAAAATGGACTATGGTTGGGGCATGCATGTGTTGACACACAGTGTTAACCATAGTAAGAGATCTGGATATATGAGAGTAAGATACTGAAGAGCTCCAATGAAACTTCGATAGTATGAAAGATCATTATACAGTTGATCACCATGTTTGAGTGGTGGAAGTTTGTTAGCCATGGGAGTGGCAATTGGTTTACACTGCTCCATGGAAGCCCGAGCTAAGATATCCAAAGAATACTTTCTTTGAAAAACAAAGTCCATTGAAGGAGCGGCTGACTTCGATCCCTAAGAAATAATTAAGTGGGCCAAGAGCTCTCATGAAAACTACTTGACCGAGGGCATGAATGAGAAGGTCCAAAAGTTATATACAATCACCTATGAGGATAATGTCATCAACATAGAATAACAGGATGATGGTATGCCCATCGTGGCGAAAGACAAATAATGATGAATTGGTATTGTTGCAGAAAAAATCATACCTAATAAGAAAGTCACTGAACTTATCGATCCATGATCGAGGGGCTTGTTTGAGCCCATATAAAGCATGCTAAAGTAAACAAACATGATCAAGATAGGACGCATCATGGAAGCCAAGTAATTGCTCCATATATGCAAAAACATCGAGATCACCATGTAAGAAGGTGTTCTTGACATCTAGTTAGCAAATCGACCAATTTTGAATAGTGGCAACTGATAGAACAATATGAATATTACCCGGTTTCATTACTAGACTAAAAGTTTCTAGAAAGTCAATACCCTTTTCTTGGTGGAAGCTTTTTGTTACAAGATGGGCTTTTAGTCGGTCAAGCATCCCATCTGCATAGAGCTTTGATTTGAACACCCATTTACAGTCGACAATGTTCATCGAGGGGTGATGCGGGATTAGTTCCCAAGTTTGATTTGCTGCAAGAGCATCTAACTCATGCATAGCAGCTATCCAACCAAGATGTTTTAAGGCAGAATAGACAATCCAAGGTTTAGGAGGAATATATGATAATGCAATATTAGCATACCTCATATTAGGCTTGGAGATGCCAACCTTGGAGCGGGTGATCATAGGATGTGATAAGAAAGTGATAGCCTCGAACTGCAGTGGACTATGGTCATGGATGTCACCCTCTTTCAATGGTGTTGGTTGGTCAGATGTTGCGATTATTGGGTCATCCATGATTGATGCATCTTTGATGAATAGGCTTGCACATTCTTTTACAGAATCGGACTTAACATGTGAAAGATTGGGTAGCTGAGTTATTATTAGAGCAGGTATAAAGCTAGATTGAGCTTCAACTAATCATTCAGTGGATGCTGGATTGTGGTTTGGACTTGAAGCAGCCTGTGGAGCACAGCAAGGGTTGGGCTGGGATGTTTTACATTTATCATTAGAGGCTTGGTTATGAGTTAGGCTAGAAGTTATGATCCAACATAGTAGCTCCCCCTTAGTTGTAGTAGTGATCTGAGACGAGGCAACAAATAGAAAATTATACTCATCAAAAATAATATGTCAAGAAATATAAATACAGTCGGTTGATTGATGAAGATAGCGATAGCCCTTGTATTTGTCACTATATCCAAAAACACATATAGTAGAGAGCGCTTGTCAAATTTGTTTATCATGTAGTTTTGAAGGTATGGGTAACAACGAGATCCAAAAACTCGGAGCAAAGAGTAGTCGGGGTCCTTCTTGAATAAGATGAAATATGAACTTTGGCTTCCTAGAGACATGGATGGGAGTTGGTTTATTAAATAATTTGTAGTTGTAAGTGCTTCTCCCCAATAGAAGAGAGGTACAAAAGCTTCAAAGAGTACAACAAGCCTGAGTTCAACAATATGTCGATGTTTCCTTTCAGCAACATCATTTTATTCTGATGTACCTATATAAGAAAGCTAGTGCTGTATACCATAATTACAAAGATGTGCACGAAACTTGTTGCTAGAAAATTCACCTCCTCTATCAGATTGAAAGATTTTAATCTTACGATCAAACTAATTTTTCAAACTAATTTTCAACCAATTTCTGAAATGAGAGAAAAATATCAAAAAATCTAATTTCTGCTTCAAAGAATATAACCAGTAGTAATGAAAAAAATCATCAATGAATATCACATAGTAATAAAATTTTTATAGTAAAGAAATTGGGATGGGTCCTCTAAGATCACAATGTATTTTTTTTTAATGGATCATAGTAACAAGAGTTAGATAAAATAGTAATTTTGAATTTTTGCTAATCTGACAATTAGTACATAAGGTGCCCGTCGGCTTATTTACTGAAAAAAATTATTGCACCATAGATGTTGCAAAACATGATTATTTGGATGGCCCAGTTGGTGATGCCGAGTCAATTCATCCGCTACCTTAGTCCTCTGAGAAGAAAATGCAACAAGTTATGGATCTTTATTAGTATATAGTCTTTGATGATTAATTCCTAACATCATCACCTGGTGTGTCCTGAAGTCCTTGATAGAAAAACTAGAAGAATTATATTCAAAGTAATATGGATAATCTATTATTAATTGAGATACGGAGAGTAAGTTTTTCTTCATTTTTGGTACAACCAAAACATTGCGAGGTAAAAAAATGACATGTGTCACTACCAATTTGGTCGGTACAAACATGAGTAATTTGCAGTGGCATACCTTTTCAACCATCACACTATTAGAGCCATGGTAAGGAACTAAATTCATAAGATTACCTGGCTTATCAGTGATGTGAGCATTGGTGCCAGTGTCGGGATGCCACTCGTTGTCTTGAGGATCTGAGATATGTAGAGCTGTTAGACCCTGTGGTATGTCACCACTTTAATAACTATTGTCAAAGTAATACCAACATTTTAGTGCACCATGCCCCTTTTACTTACAAATCTGATAAATGAGAAGCTTAGCCCATGTGTTTGAGCTCAGTGTGGAGCTAACCGAATTGGACTGTTCGGTAACATTACTATTATCCAAAAAATGTTTGCCACTTTGGTTTACCTGAGCAAATCCTCGACCTTTTGAGTTAAAAAAGTGTGGTCTACATTTACTCCTATGATTGTTCCTATTGCCACCATTATTTTGCTGTGAGACAAAGGGCATGGATATGTTTGGGGTAGTACTCATGTTTCACCTATTATACAGTTCATAGCTTTGGAGTTGTGGGACTACTTTTGCATATGATAGAAGGGGAGGTCTGAACATAGTCATTTTAAATGACTCATAGTTGTTATCGAGGCCTTCAAGTAACCTGAAAACTTTATTAGCATCTGATACAGATTTACCAATAATATGCAGTTAATTACAAATAGATTTAAATTTACAAAGATAAACGGCTAAAGACTTATTTCCTTTCTGGATGTATTATAGTTGAGTAAGTAGATCGAACTCTCAGGCAGCTGAGCTTAACTTAAAATGATTAGTTAGGGCTTTCCATATCTCTGTCACTATTTGGAGTTCGATGGCATGTCCGAGGATTTCTTCTGAGAGTGTGCCTACGATCCATGATTTCACAAGACGGTTGGTACGAATCTATGATGTATAGTCCGGATTGATCATCTTAGCCCTATTTTCTAGGATCAAAATCTATGGTAGTGTACGTATCTCTCCTATGAGGAAACCACGTAAGTCTTGACTTTCAATCAGAGACAGTACTTTTATCTTCCAAAGCAAAAAATTATTATCATTCAGTTCAATGTGACAAAGTTTGCCACATTGATGGTTGAAGGGAATGGGAACTTTGGTTTGAGAAGGTAGACGACATGGTGAAAGGTCATTATGCCCTAGCTTAGCTCTGATACTATAAAGAAATTTTGAAAAGAAATTAATTGATAATTCATTTTCTCACTTTTATTAATCTCATGTTTGAAATTTATATATGAGGAATTAAGAATATCTCCTCTTACACTTTTGAAAATCAAATCAAGAAAAATTCTCTTTGATATATCTTCCTATAATTATGGAATGGAAGAAAAAATTGAGAGAATATCTCCTCCTACAATTATAAAATGAAAGATAAAATTGAGAGAATGTCTCCTACAATTGTAGAAATGGGAGACTAAATCAAAAGAGAAACTCTTTATAGTATCTCTTCCAACAATTATGAAATGGAAGACCAATCTTCATAATATCTCCTTCTATAATTCTGGAAGTAGAAGATCTAATCAAAAGAAAAGAATCTTTAGAATATCTCCTCTCACAATTATAGAAATGGAAGATCAAATCAAGATCAGCCCGTGTATGAATTGTTTCCATGATCTTCTTTATGCTAAGGTGGAAAGAATTTTGTGAGTTAATTTGTAGCTAGATTTTTAATGATTTTGGTTTCAATAATATGTTCACCTAACATTATAGCAATTAATTATAATTTTGGTGGCTATGATAGTGGATAAGTTTTCAAAAGATTTGAGTTCAAATCCTTCAATTTAGTTATTCAAATTTTGTTTTATAAAAAAATATTACAATAAGTCAGTTTTTTCCTTCTTTTTTTTTTTTGCAATATTTTTTCTATGATTTTTCTAGGTATTTTTTTCTAGTTTCTCTGTTTTCCTCTGGATATAAGAGGGGTCGGTTCCGATAACATGCAAAAATTATAAATAATTATAATTTTGAAAGAAGGGATTTAGATTAAAGTTATATTGGATTGGATCTACGTAGGGCATACCGTTACCTGAACTAACCTAAACCTATTTTCAATATTTTATCTAAAATCCATATCCCTCCCAGGTTTTAATAAAGTTAGGTAAAATCTATCCCAATTAGATTGAATTGGATCGAGTACCCAAAAAACCCACCTAATTATTAGGGATAAAAATCGATCAAATTAGACTTGGTCATGAGTAATCTTGACCCAACCCCATGTCTTGATCGGGTCATAATGTTGGACACAAACCCAACCAAATAAAAGATTGTATCATATCGAATGAGGTCCATAATCAAAATTTTTGACCTAATGAGTCATTTGGACTGGGTTGGTCTATGTATAACCAGGCCCAAACTTGAAAATTTTGGATTTGAATCGAGTCCGAGTCAAGTCTAGATCAAACATGGTCAACTAAAATTTTGGATCCGATTTAATAGACTGAGATTCAATTAGAAAAATGAAATATATCTAATTTTAGAATCCAACCCATCTCTATAGATGCTTTAAAACAAAGCAGATTGATTCTAAGTATTTGTGAAACCCTCATTTTTAGTAGTGCATTATATGCAAAAGTTATAGCTAATCAAAATTTGATCAATGCAACATCTCAATGTTTCACTTGCGTAACTTATTCTAGTCTTGTTTTGCATAGAACTCTTCGATATGATGTTCTATTTCACAAAATCTAGACAAAAATTCTCTATTCCCTCGATGCATGAACCTTTTCCTACCTCATTTTATTTTTTGGTGCATATTTGGGAAATATAATTGATACATAAACATAAATCTTTAATTTTTTAATAATAAAATCATTTTAATTTTAATTTTCATTTTTATTTGTGATCGATTCTTGTCACATATAATATTTTTTGGTCATAAATAATCACTTTCTGTGATAGCATGATAGTTGTCACAAATAGCAACAATCATTGATCAGAGCACTTTTATTTATGACCGCAACATACCATCACCAAAAATTTTGTTATGTGACAAATACTTCTTTTTTGTGATGGTACAAGAAGTCCATCACAAATACTTTATTTTTATTGTGACTGTTGGCTCTGCCCCATGATTTTAATGATTAACAAAACATTGAGTACATATCTTGTACTAATGTTTCAATTATAGTTATGAGTTTTTAGGTTTCAAGCACCTCAAATTCTTAAACCTAGAGTATCATAGCATGCTTTGGAAGCAAAGCATTTTTTCGTGATTTAAGAAGTCTTCTCCATTAAAAAAGGCCACAAACTGGTTCAATTATTGCTTATATATGTTGTACTTAAGTTTCATTGAAAATCTTTATGTTTTTGGCATGTTTGGCACTTTTTTGTGAAAATTTCAGAATCAAGTGTCGACACCTGGAAGACCAAGTGTCGACACTTCAGCATTTGGTAAGCAAAAATTTATCATGGCACGCCAAGTGTCAGCACGCAGAACTCAAGTGTCGATACCTAAAACTCAATTATCGACACTTAGTATTCCAAGTATCGATTCAAGGCCTGAGACTTTTTGAAAATACAGAACTTGCCTTTGAAAAATTTTTCTTTCAAGTGTCGATACTTGAAAGTTCAAATATCGACACCTGGAAACCAAGTGTTGACACCTAAAAGCTAAGTGTCGACACCTGATAGCCAAGTATCGATACTCGAGTTCTGACAGCCTCAACGAATCTATTTTCTGACAGCTTGAATTGATATTTTTCAGCTCCTAATGGCTAGTTTTTGATCAATAACAGTCTTAAATGGTTTTTTGGATATTTTTGATGTATTTAAGCTTCACCAAACTCATTCATGAAATGAAAGGAAAAGAAGAGAACCAAGAGAATATCCAAGAGTTAAAGACTTTCTTCAAGAACTCCACTTCCAAAAGCTAAAAAGGAGAGATTCCATTGAAAAACCTTTCACTCCTTTCATTTCATCTTTCCAAAAGTGTTCTTAAGAAGATTCCAAGTAAAGTCACATCAAGCAATCATCAAAGAGCTTCAAAGATTCTTCATTCCACTCTAGAAGAGAGTTTACTTGTGCTTTCATTATTGTATTCTAAATTTATTTCTTGTTGACCTATCTTTTAAGGGTCTTGAAAGTATGTTGTAAGGTTGTTGATGAGCCAAAGGTACAAAACCAACTAGGGTTTTACTTGTGAGCCTGAAGCTAAAACAAGTTGTAAGGTTTGTTAGTGAGCCTATGTGACAAAACTAACTTAGGTTTTGACTTGTGAGCCTTGGAAAATAAGTCGGCTATAATCTTTGAAGAGATTATAGTGAAAATTTACAAGAAAAGCTTGGGGAGTGGACGTAGGTGTTTGGAGTGCACCGAACCACTATAAAACTTGGTGTTTGTGTGTGATTGTCTTTCTTTATTACTTGCTCTTTATTTTTTGCACTCTATTTACTATTTTCCGCTGCATATATTTAAGTACATTAATCACATTGTTCAAAAACACTACAAGGCCTGCATATTATTGTTTTAATTTTTGAAAGACCCAATTCACCCCTCCTCTTGGGCTCCATTTCTGGACAACAAGTGGTATCAGAGCACCGGTACTCTACTTGTAGGTCCAACGATCTTGAGTAAAAGATCATAGCAGCCCCAATAGGTATTGGTGTTATAGAAGGCCAAGCCTCTAACCATCCTCCATTGTTCAATAGCACAAATTACACGTATTGGAAAACATGTATGCATATTTACATTCAAGCATTGGACTATAATATTTGGAAGACCATTGTAAAAGGCCCATATCAACCCACTATGTTGATTAATGGCATTCCCACTCTCAAAATGGAAGATGATTGGGATGAGAATAATATTAAGCAAATAGATTTTCATGCAAAGGCCATGAATCTATTATTTTGCATTTTAGATCCAAGTGAATTTAATAGAATTTCAAATTGTCTATCTGCAAAGGAAATATGGAACATGCTTGAAGTTATCCATGAGGGTACTTATCAAGTGAAAACCACCAAAGTGAACCTGCCCATTCATACATATGAGATGTTCAAAATGGAACCTTCTGAATCAATTAGTGAAATGTATACTAGATTCACTAACATTGTAAATAGAATGAGAAGTCTAGGAAAGGTTATATCTAATGGTGAGCTTGTAAGTAAACTTCTCAGGTCTCTTCCGGCTTCATGGGATGCAAAAATCACAGCAATAGAAGAAGCCAAGGATGTAAATACTCTTCCTCTCGAGCAACTGTTGGGCTCATTGATGACCTATGAGCTCTTTTTAAAACAGAAGATTATGTACGACAAGAAGAAGAAAGCGATCGCTTTCAAGTCCACCTATAAAGATGGATCAAGTGAAGATTCTGAAGAAGAAGATGAAGAAGATGAGATGGCTCTCATGGCCAGAAAGTTTAGGAGGTTCATGCGAAAGAAGAAGTATAACTTCAAGAAAAAACCTCAAAAGGGAGAGCCTAGCAAAGAGAAAGAAAAAGAGAAAGAAAATGAGCAACCCACATGTTTTGAGTGCAAAAAACTGGGCCACTTCAAGATGAACTGCCCCCTACTCAAAAAGAGCAGAAGAAGATTAATAAAGAAGGCTATGATGACAACCTGGAGTGACAGCGAGGACTCCATTTCTGAGGAAGAACAGCAAGAGGTTGCAAACTTCTGTTTGATGGCCAATAATGATGAGGTATTTTTTGAAACCAAAAATGAATTTACTTTTGATGAATTGCATGAGATTTTTGACGAATTAGTTATTGAATTTCAAAAACTGAAATCAAAGCATAAATAATTAAAGAAGCAAAATCTAGTTTTGGCAAAAGCAAATGACAAGTATTTAATTGAAAATAATTGCTTGCTTCAAGAAAACAAAAAGTTGAATGATAAAGTTTGTCTTCTTGAAAAAGAAAAAGAAGATTTGAAAAAGAAAAAATTCTTTTGTTTCAATTGAAAAGTTTACAAAATAGAACAATGAGATTTTGCAAGAAAACAAAAAGTACAAAGAAGAACTTGAAAAGTTAAAACCATTTGTTGAAAAATTTACATATAGTTCTGAAAAATTGAACATGCTTTTAAATAATCAAAGGACTATTTTTAACAAAGTCGATTTAGGTTTTAAAACTCAAAAATAGAAAAAGTTTTTCAAGAATTTCTTTGTGCCTGCATCATCATTTTCTATTACTCGCTATACTTGTGATATTGTAGGACATAAATCTTACTTGTGCAGTAAAGAAAATATTAGCAAAGTTAAAAAAGTTTGGGTTCTAAAATGAACCATTATCACTAACCTGAAAGGACCCAAGATGACTTAGATACCTAAAGTCTTCATTTGATTTTTATTGTAGGTGTGCCTTGCAACTAATAAAAGAAGAATGTGATACATCGACAGCAATTGCTCAAGGTACATAACTAGAGATGTGGAGCAGTTCTCATCACTTGAATATCAGAATGGTGGTAATGTAACATTTGGTGATAATAGAAAGGGCAAGTTTATCGGAGTTGGTAAATTCCATATCACCCTTTCTACTTACATTGATATTGTTTTATATGTTGATAGTTTGAAACACAATTTACTTGGCATTAGTCAATTTTGTGATAAAGATTTTAAAGTTATTTTCAAATCTTCTATGTGCATTGTTTCTAGTTTAGATAATAATGGCATCAAGTTCTTTGGTCATAGGCATGACAATATTTATATGGTTGATCTTGATGATCTCCCTGTTCAAAATGGTCAATACCTAGTGGCAATGGAAGCCAAGAACAATGAAACTAGTTGGCTTTGGTATCATAGACTAGGACATGCTAGTATGCATTTGATTTCAAAACATAGCAAAAAGAATTTGATAAAAGATTTACCAAAACTCAGTTTTGAAAAAGACAAGATTTGTAGTGCTTGCCAACTTGGAAAACAAACCAAATCATCTTTTAAACCACAAGGAGTAGTCTCTATATCTAAACCCTTAGAATTACTTCATATGGATCTCTTTGGGCCAACGAAAATATCTAGTTTGGGAGGTAAGAAGTATGGTTTAGTTTATGTAGACAATTTCTCACGTTTTACATAGGTCATGTTTTTAGCACACAAAGATGAAATATTTTCTGCATTCATTAGATTTCATTAAAGAGTTTCAAATGGAAAAGGTGTTTCTATTATTTCTTTGAGAAGTGATCCTGGAACAGATTTGAAAATTCTGAGTTTGATAAGTTTTATAGTGAAAATGGCATTCATCATAATTTTTATTCTGCACCTAGGATATCTCAACAAAATGGGATAGTAGAAATAAAAAATAGAACACTTGAAGAAATAGCACGCACCATGCTTTGCAAAAATGATTTACCTAGATATTTTTGGATGGAAGCCATAAACACTACATGTTATATTTTAAATCATATTTTGATTCGACCTATTTTAAAGAAAACCCCTTATGAGCTTTGAAAGGGTAGAAAACCTTCAATCAAATATTTTCGAGTTTATGGATGCCGTTGTTTCATCTTAAACAATGGTGAAGATAATTTACGCAAATTTGATGCCAAGTCAGATGAGGATATCTTTTTAGGCTATTCTATATCTAGCAAGGCATACAGGGTCTTCAACAGAAGAACACTTATTATTGAAGAATCCATATATATTGTATTTGATAAATCTAACCAGAAATCTTCTAGAAAAGAAGATGTGCTTGATGATGAAACAGGTACCAAAATAATTGAAGAGGTGAATAACAATGAAGAACCTACCAGGGAGCAAGAAGATGATCAAAACAATGAAAGAGGACAAGATCAAAAAAATGAAAATGCATCATTACCTGATCCTCTACCTAAAGAATGGAGGTAGGCTCATGGACACCCCAAAGAACTTATCATTGGTGATCCATCTACAGGTGTAAGTACTCGATCATCTCTTAGAAATATTTGTGATTATTTAGCATTTGTATCTCAAATAGAACCTAAAACTATTGAAGTAGTTGAAAATGATTGTAATTGGATTAATGCTATGCAAGATGAACTTAATTAATTTAAAAGAAATAATGTTTGGACTTTGGTAGATAGACCTTCAAATGTTTCAATAATTGGCACAAAATGGGTTTTTAGAAATAAACTTGATGAAAATTGTATTGTTACTAGAAATAAAGCTAGACTAGTTACCAAAGGATACAATCAGGAGGAAGGGATCGATTTTGATGAAACCTTTGCTCCTGTTGCTAGACTTGAGATAATTAGGCTATTGTTGACTTTTGCATATTTTATGGATTTTAAATTATTTCAAATGGATGTTAAAAGTACCTTTTTGAATGGTTTTATCAAAGAAGAGGTTTATGTTGAACAACCCCCAGGTTTTGAAAATCATGAATTTCCAATCCATGTTTTTAAACTTCATAAAACTTTGTATGGTTTGAAATAAGCTCCAAGAGCTTGGTATGATCATTTAAGTTCTTTCTTGCTCAAAAATGATTTTACTCGAGGTAATGTAGATACTATCTTATTTTTAAAAAAGAAGAATGATGATCTCTTAATAGTATAAATATATATGGATGGTATTATATTCGGTGCTACTAACGAATCTCTTTGTCAAGAGTTTGTAAAGTTAATGCAGGATGAGTTCGACATGAGCATGATAGGAGAACTCAACTTCTTTCTTAGACTCCAGATAAAGCAAACAAAAGAGGGGATCTTCATCAACCAAGCTAAGTATACAAAAGAAATACTTAAGAAGTTTGGGATGGAGAGCACCAAGCCTTTAGGTACACCTATGAGCTCCTCTTGTAGACTTGACGAAGATGAATTAGGTAAATCTATAGACAAAAACTATACGTGGCATGATTAGTTCATTGTTATATCTAACTGCTTGTAGGCCAGATATTATGCTCACTGTTTATATATATGCAAGATATCAGTCTGCCCCTAAAGAGTCTCATCTTTTGACTGTTAAATGTATACTTAGATATCTATCTGGTACTATAAATATTGGTCTGTGATATTCTAAAGAATATTTATTTGAATTGATTGCTTATTCTGATGCTGATTTTGCTGGGTGTAAACTTGATCAAAAAAGTACTAGTGAAACCTGTCAGTTTCTTTGGGTTAATTTGATTTCATGGAGTAGCAAGAAATAGAATTCGGTTACTCTATTTATGGCGGAAGCCGAATATATAGCAGCTAGAAGCTGTTATGCTCAAATCCTATGGATCAAACAATAACTCAAAGATTTTGGCATAAAACTAACTAAGACACCCATAAGATATGACAATACTAGTGCAATTAATCTAACTAAGATCCTGTGCAACATTCAAGAAGTAAACACATTGAAATAAGGTATCACTTCATAAGAGATCATGTGCAAAACTCTAATGTGATAATTGAATTTATTAGTGCTGATGATCAATTAGCTGATGTGTTTACCAAATCCTTGAGTGAAGAGAGATTTTGTATGATCAGAAGAGAGTTAGGAATCATTGACCCATTCTTTTAGATCTCTCTCAAATTCTATTCTACCCAATTTATTTTTGCTCAAAATCACTTTCATCGAGTCCTAAAACTTTTCAAAAAGTCCCTTGATTTTTTACAAATTTTTTTCTGATTTTTCTTGGAAATTTCTTGGCCAAGTGTCGACACTTGGATTTTTGCGAAGTGTCAACACCTGACTAAGTGTCGACACTTGAGAAAATTGAAGTGTCGACATTCACAGAAATTTCAGAATTTTTAGGACATGTCCAAACCCTTTTATTTTTTATTTCCCTCTTTTCCCAAGTGCCCTAGTGGCCCCTACAGTCCTCTAACCTCCAAAATAGTTGATTTCCTCTCTTTCCCCTTCGATTCAAGGTATTTCTCTCCCTTTTTTCTTCATTCAAACCGTAAATCACCATGTTCTTCTTGATTTCATCCATTTTATTCCATTTAATCCCCATTTTTCCATGGATTTTGGGTCATTTTTTTCTTCCTCTTGTGTTGTGAACCGTATTGTTCTTGATTTTTCTTGGATTGTTGCAGTTCGTGGCCACTCTCTCAATTTTTTTCTCACTCTCGGTTCATCCTTCTCACGGCTGAACCCCCCATTTCCTTCCCATTTTCTATTTTCCCTCATTTCTCTTCCGTTTTTGCTCCCATTATTTCCTATTTTTCCTTATTCGATTGTGTTATGGAACAAACTTCTCTTACTTCCATTTTTGGTAATTTCTCTCCACTTTTCTGTAGTTTCTTTCAGTTGGACTGTATTCTTCCTTAATTTCCTCTCCTACCTCTCTCTTTCATCTGCTTGGAGATTATGGGACCAAGGAAGAGGTTGGCTTCTAAAAGAAAATTCTGTTAGAGCTTAACTGAAAGAAGAACCAAAGCTCGGGATGACAGTCAGCAGGCAGAGTGGAGTGTTCCCCCTTCTCCTTCAGCAGAGAAGGTTTCGGGGAAGATTATTGCTACAGGATGGCGCGTTGATCTCGGATTCTTTGGCCGTTAGGGTTTCAGACTACGCGAGACTCTAGAGTCAGTGAATTTAGTCCCCTTATATACTATGACAGAGAGGTACTATCCCCATCTGATCTGCGAGTTCTATGGTAGCTTGGATTGCAGCAGACTTGCCTGGCATGTGATAGTCAGAGGTGTCAGGATTCTAGTGGATGAGTTAGTTTTGAGAAGATTATGGAAGATCCCACACCGAGGCATTATAGCTTACTGCACTGAGGATCGTGAGGAGGCTTTCAGATGTGTGCTTGAGAGAGATGATGTTCATGGTGTGATAGTGGTCACCACGAACCAATTATTAGTGGAGATGAGGCTTCTTCACCACATCACTACCCGCATCCTGCTCTCGAAGACTGGCATATTCAATTTTATTACGGAGCGGGAGCTGATGCTTATGGTCTGCTTATCTCAGAGGATTGCGGTTGACCTTCCGACATTCATGCTACTTCAGATGAGGGACGTAGCCACTCAGAGGAGACATTGCCTTCCATATGGTATGGGATTGACTAGTATCTTTCGAGCTTACGGTATACCCCCGAAGGAGGAGGAGGCCTCCAAGGAGATCCTACATGCAAATGTCTATGACGAGCGATCTTTGCACCGGGTGGGATATCGGAGACTGGCTGGCAGATGGGTTCGCAAGGAGTTTGGTCAGGAGCCAAGCGAGGAGGACGAGTTGCGAGAGGCTGAGGCCGGGCCATCAGGGCCAGCTGGTACACCTCCTCAAGTAAGACCAGCATCAGAGCTTGAGCCAGTGACTCCTGTACCTGCAGTTTCCCCTTCTGCTCCTCCTCCATCTACTACTAGTACATCATTTGAGGAGCACGCACACCACCAGTTCACAGAGCTTAGGAGCGAGATGATCGAACTGGGAGTCCAAACCACACAGCTCAGGATTGAGATTGAGAGTCTTCTAGCTCATACTGCAAAAAAGCATGCTGATATTCATAGGACTATGGAGGCTGGATTCACCCGTATCGAGGAGATGCTGAGAGCTCTATTGCCGTCAGGGACATCTGGTCCAGCTGATCCTCCACCTCTTCCACCACCTACTGATGATGGTCATGATGATTCTCAGGGTGGTGATGGTGGTGATGGCGGCGATGATGATGCAGATAGAGGCATAAATATTTTTGGTGATGGTAGTATAGATGGCAGTATATATGGCATTATAGACCGAGCTGGGTGATATGAGATGGTCAGCAGAGATACTCAGACACCAGCTACTCTTGAGATCCCTTCTCTAGCTGATGAGATTATTTCCATTCCTGATTTTGTGACACCAGCTGAGCTACTTCCTCCCTTGTCGACAAGATCATCCAGGGTTGTACCCGCTTATGGACCTTCTACCTAGACTAGGAGTCGTAGGATTCTAGAGCCACCTAAGGCCCTAGTACCTATGTCCAGGATCAGTGCTCCCATTAGCTTTGAGCTTCCATCTGATGAGTAGCCTCACAGATGTTTATCTAGTTGCTTATCACTTTTATATCTAGTTGTTGTAATTAGCTTACTTGCTTATATCACTGTACTTGGTTGCTTTACTTTTCATGTATCATGTTTCAGTAGTGCTGTATCATTAACAACAATTTTTGTATCTGAAAACCTGATCTTATATATATATTTGCTTCAGTTTATGATCACTCTTTTTACTATTTGTGTTATATTTGAAAATGCTCATTTTTGTTAATGTTACTTCCTAATCTTGCATTTGCTTTGATACCTGTTAAAATCTTTGACAATCTCATCTTGTATCATGGCCTAATGCATTGATTCAGGGAGAGTTTACTCCCTTTTATGTTGTATGTTGACAAAAAGGGGGAGTAGATTACAAGAATTTTTTCTCAATTTTTGAAATGTTCATACTTTAACTTTCCTAGGGGATTTCAATATCTATTTGGCACATCTCCTCTATTGAATTGCATTGTATAAGTTTCAAGTTCATACTTATGGGATACAATGTCAAAATTGAATTTAAATGCTTATTTACTCAAGGTTTTGTCATCATCAAAAAGGAAAAGATTGTTGGCTCTACCCCGTGATTTTGATGATTAACAAAATATTGAGTACATATCTTGTACTAATGTTTCAATTATAGTTATGAGTTTTCAGGTTTCAAGCACTTCAAATTCTCAAACCTAGAGTATCATGGCACGCTTTGGAAGCAAAGCATTTTTTCGTGATTTGAGAAGCCTTCTCCATTGTAAAAGGCCACAAACTGGTTCAATTATTATTTATATATGTTGTACTTAAGTTTCATTGAAAATATTTATGTTTTTGGTATGTTTGGCACTTATTTATGAAAATTTTAGAACCAAGTGTCGACACCTGGAAGACCAAGTGTCGACACTTCAGTATTTGGCATGCAAAAATTTTTCATGGCATGCCAAGTGTCGACACTTAGGATCCCAAGTATCGACTCAAAGCCTAAGACTTTTTGAAAATACAGAACTTGCCTCTGGAGAATTTTTGTATCAAGTGTCGACACCTGAGAATCAAGTGTTGACACTTGAAAATTCAAGTGTCGACACCTGGAAACCAAGTGTCGACACTTGACAGCCAAGTGTCGACACTCGGGTTCTGACAGCCTCAACGGATCTATTTTCTGATAGCTTGAATTGATATTTTTTAGCTCATAATGGCTAGTTTTTAATCCTTAACGAGTTTAAACGGTTTTTTGGGTGTTTTTGATGTATTTAAGCTTCACCAAATTCATTTATGAAGCGAAAGGAAAAGAAGAGAACCAAGAGAATATCCAAGAGTTAAAGACTTTCTTCGAGAACTCCACTTCCAAAAGTTAAAAAGGAGAGATTCCACTGAAAAAGCTTCCACTCCTTTCATTTTATCTTTTCAAAAGTATTCTTAAGAAGATTCCAAGTCAAGTCACATCAAGCAATCATCAAAGAGCTTAAAGATTCTTCATTCCACTCTAGAAGAGAGTTTGCTTGTACTTTCATTATTGTATTCTGAATTTATTTCTTGTTGACCTAGCTTTTAAGGGTCTTGAAAGTAGGTTGTAAGGTTGTTAGTGAGCCAAAAGTACAAAACCAACTAGGATTTTATTTGTGAGCCCGAAGCCAAAACAAGTTGTAAGGTTTGTTGGTGAGCCTAGGTGACAAAATCAACTTAGGTTTTGACTTATGAGCCTTGGAAAACAAGTCGGCTGTAATCTTTGAAGAGATTATAGTGAAAATTCTCAAGGGAAGCTTGGAGAGTGGACGTAGGTTCTTGGAGTGCACTGAACCATTATAAAACTTGATGTTTGTGTGTGATTGTCTCTCTTTATTATTTGCACTTTATTTCCTGCATTCTATTTACTGTTTTCCGCTGTATATATTTAAGTGCATTAATCACATTGTTCAAAAATACTACAAGACCTGTACATTATTATTTTAATTTTTGAAAGACCCAATTCACCCCCCTCTTGGGCTCCATTTCTGGGCAACAGTGACACATATATTAGCCATCACAAAAATTGTAATTGTGATGGTTTTTGGGCCGTCACAAGAAAAACGTCACAAATGCTAACTTCTTCTGTGATGCCAACATTTTTGTTCACAAAAATGAGTATTTGTGATGGTTTTTGAACCATCACAAAATAAACTATTACAAAAGCCCCTTTCCCTTGTAGTGAGTGAACGAGGCCATTTGGTTGCAAGGTTGGTTGGCAATCTTAGCTTAGGGCAAGATGTGACTACTATTTATTGTGGCAACTAGAGTGCCATACATTTGACTAAAAATCAAATGTATTATAAGAGGACCAAGCATATTGATGTTATATACCATTTTATTCGAGATATTATATCATAGAGAGTTATTACACCGAAGAAGATATTTATGATAGATAATCTACCAAATATCATGACCAAGCTAGTTACCACTCTTAAGTTTAAGCATTGCTTGGATTTGGTTCTTGTTTTGAGATGCTAAGCTAAGCCCTTAGTGCATTATTAGAGGAGATGGAGAGGAATCTGCTTTTTCGTGTTGCAACTTGATGGAATTCAAGCCAAGGTGGAGATTTATTGAATTTGTCTTGAATTCTTCTTCCAGTAGGACAAGTCCATATCAACTGAAAGTCTTTTATCGATGGTAATTCAAGTTTATATTAATTTAGGACTCTATTTAATTATATGTACTATTTCAAATAGGAGTTGATTCCAAGTTTAAATAAAAAGAACTCTATTTAGTTTTTGTTGGGTTTCAATATGGATTTGGGTCACCCATGTCGGCAAAACCCAACCTGAATAAGACTCCACAGTTATTTGGGAGTTACTTTGGTAAATTCCCATAACTTCACTCCACTGAAAAACTGCCTTGATAGGTAGAAATATAGTTTTATTTGTTCTTCAGTGGGCTCTCTCTAGAAATCCCAAGTTTTCTAATACCAAATCTCTTTCAAAAGGAAAGCACTCATCTTGAAAGGCATTTGAGTTGTGAAAATTAAGCACATTCCAACTGGTGATTATGTTTCCGACCTAGGAGTAGTGGTTTGATTGTGATCTGCTTTGTGGAAAGAAGATTCATATTGGTTTTGGTACAAAGTAACCCAAATCCAATTGAATCTTGTATCCAAAACTTATAAAGTCTTATATTTTTGACTCAACATTAGTATCAAAGCTTTATGATCAAAGCCCTTTACTCCTTGACATTATATAAAAGTTTTAAAACTTGTTTCTAGCCAAAAACTGCAAAGTTTTATGAGTTTTTTGCTTGAAACCAACCTTGAACCCTCTAATAGCATGTTTCTATACACTAAATATCTAAGAGTGGTTTTAACCTATATGATAGCCCTAATGATGTAGAACATGCATGCAAAATTTTGGGTTAAATGGTTGAGTGTGTGAAATGTTATGGCCTCTGAAAATTTAAGGTAGAGATGGTTGGGCAGTGACTTTTGGGTCATATTTCTATCTCCATAATGATTTTAAGTCGTTAAAATTAACATCATTCAAAAGTTTGATCTGAGATCTTTCCAACAGTAAATGGCATGTATTTTTTGGATATCTAGTATGAGAGATCCAAACCTTCAAAGTTGGCTCTAGATTGGCTCTAGAACCTGTGTAAACCAAAATATAAAACAGAAAACAATCTTCCGTTGGGTTGAAGATGACAGAGAACTAATTACTATAATTTGTTATTTCCAAAATGTTAAAAATTCAATAAATTTATCAAATAATGTTAGAAAATACTAAAAAATTACAGATAAGTCTGGAATGATTAATTGAGAGGGCTGAAGCTCTGTTTTGAGTTTTCAATATAGTTA
The DNA here is from genome assembly GCA_021397845.1 of Areca catechu. Taxonomy (NCBI): domain Eukaryota; kingdom Viridiplantae; phylum Streptophyta; class Magnoliopsida; order Arecales; family Arecaceae; genus Areca; species Areca catechu. Next base: position 74,109,811 of record CM038050.1, read on the forward strand.
AGACCTGATACTCTCCAAAGTACCATTATGTATTTTTCAAAAAAAATAAAAAAAATCATAATAAATTGTATACTACTCATAAAAATATGATTCCACTTCTATTTTTTTTAAATATGTTTGAATTAATTTAGAAAATAAAGTATATAATTTATTACTAATATATAATTTTTTTTGGTTGAAATATGGTTCAGACAATAAGGACTAAGAAGGTTTTGATAGGCACAATTGGAAAGATGCAATGGGCACCTATCAAGGATTATAGGATAAATCCCAAACATGACATTTTGCAACATGTTAAAATTATGGAGAATATGTTTAAGAAATTGGAAAATGAATGGTACATTATTACAAAAGACATGAAGGTTGGAGTCCTACTCAGATCTTTATCAAATGGTCAGAGGTACAATGAAGATTGTATGAGAAAGATAAGAGACTGTATTATAATAAACTCATGAGCATTTTCAATGCAAAATACGAGGAGAGTTGTTTTATTATTTGAGCAATTAGATGAACTATTGTCTTATTGAAGTTTTCTAATCTTCGTATTGAGAGAAGTAGCAGTTTTGGAAAACCAAATAGAGGCATGTTGTTTCATTGGATTCAAAATATGGGAACCAGACTCGCCTTTGAGGAGATTTGACTAGATATTGCATTTATGTATTTATAAGTATTTCATTTTTTTGTTATGTATATTGCTATGTTATTTCATGTATGATGTAACAAATGCTATGTACATTTAGTCATTAATTCATCTTCTAATAGATTAATTGGGTGGGAACTTTCTTTATTTGGTTTTGCCAAGATGATGCTAAATTAATGATAAGTTGACATTTGTATATAGATGATAATAAGGAACATAATGAACTGTTAATTCTATTACTTATGTTAAGTTATCATTAATTTACTATGTTTCTTATGACAAATTGATATATATGTGCTAGATTTATTCAAAGTGCTAGTTTTAATTTGGAAACAATGTCTTTATATAGTTATCACTAAACATGGCATCACCAAATATCATAATTGAGTTGAACAAAGTTGAAAAGCTCAATGATGAGAATTATAATGTCTGGAAATTAAAAATGCAATATATTCTTGAGGAGCGAAGGTGCTTGAGGTTATTCACAATACCATCACTGACCCTGGTGAGGGTTCTAGTATTTAGAATAGCAAAGATCAAGAAGCTTATCAAGCCTAGAAAGAGAGACCGAAAGGCTCTTTTGTATTTTGGTAAGCTCTATGGTTGATGATTTCATTTCTAATTGTCAAAATCTTCCTACTGCACATGATATGTGAGATTTTCTCAAAGAGAAATTTAGTGATACCACAATGACTAGACGAGGCAGTTGATTATAAAGTTTAACAGTTATAAGAAATGCCCAAACCATAAAAACAAGGAGCATCTAAGAACTATGTCGAACATGATAAAAGATTTACAAGCTACTAGTCATATCCTCACTAATGAATAGCAAGTTCAAGTTGTTATAAGGTCTCTTCCTGATAATTGGGAATATTTGAAAATCAACTTGACTCATAATGATGGCATAAAGACCTTTGCTGATGTGGCATGCCATGTTGAGTTGGAAGATAAGCATCTTTGGGGTACCAAACCTAGTGGACAAGCATATGTGGTTGTATCCAATTCTTAGTGAGCTTTAAGCTCCGGGTATAAGAAATTCAAGAAAAAGAATAAGAAAGAAAAAGAGATGGGTCAAGGGTCCAAAAAGAACAAGTTTAATAATAACATGAAAGGTAAACGGTTCTGGAAGAAGAAGGACATGAGCAAGATTAAGTGCTTCAAGTGTAGCAAATTAGATCACATTGCTCACAATTGCACCAAGCAAGAGAAGGTAGCACTATACTCAGTTCCTTTACATTTTGTTTATGTTTCCAATACTGTTCTACTTGCTAATTCTTATTCTATTTGGATTATAGACTCAGGTACAACAAACCATGTAGTAGGAGATTGAAGTACATTTGTCTCTACTATCGAGTTTTAGCTGATATGAGATGGATATATGTGGAAAACAATGCTAGAGTGGAAGTCAAAGGTATTGGCACTTGCAAACTTATTTTGCATAGTGGTCAAACTCTAATCCTACATGATATCTTATTTGCACTAGAGATTCAATGAATTTGGTCTCTGTAACAGTTCTTGGATTAGGTTATGCTATTAATTTTCATGGTATTTGTATGGAATTGTATTATGGTACTATTTATTATGGTATTGGATATCTGTTAAATGGTTTCTTTGTATTGGATTGTGAACCTCATGTATAATTATGTTTGCAATTGTTATTCTATGGTTGCTCTTTTAAGTAATTCTACTGTGAATGCTAATATTTGGCATGCTAGATTAGGCCACATTAGGCAAGAAAGAATGAATAGATTGGCTAAAAAATGTATGTTAGGTTCAATTAATAAAATTTTATTGCATAGCTGTAAACATTGTCTAGCTAGAAAAGCATCCAGGAAACCATTTAGTAAAGGAACTAGATTAGAATTTCCATTTCAATTAATCCATTCTGACATATGTGATCCCATGAATGTTAAAGCAAGGCATGGAGCCTCATATTTTATCACATTTATAGATGATTTCATTCGTTTCAGTTATATATACCTAATTCCTCACATATCGAGGCATTAAATTGCTTTAGACATTATATTAATCGAATTGAGAATCAATTAGAGAAAATTATTAAAACTCTAAGAATTGATCGGGGAAGAGAGTATTTATCTAAGCAATTTAAAGAGATTTGTGATGAAAAAGGAATGGAGAGGTAATTGACCATTCTTGGAACACCGAAACAAAGTGGAGTTGCTGAAAGAAAAAATAGAACTCTGTTGGAAATAGTTAGATCTATGATGGTACAAGCAATTCTACCAATTTCATATTGAAGAGATGCTTTATTGACTGCCACATATATCTTGAATCATGTGCCTTCTAAATCAATTATCTCCACTCCTTATAAGCCATGGATAGGAAGAAAACTTGATTTATCTAACTTAAGATAACGGGGGTTAGCAGCTTATATTCATGATTCCTCTTACAAATATGGTAAATTAGATCCTAGAAGAAAGAAATGTATCTTTATAAGATACTCTGAACACTCAAAAGGATATGTATTTATGGGTAAGCATGCTAATGAAGGTATTACTAAAATAGAATCTCGAGATGTTACATTCTTAGAATATGATTTTCCTAGCATGGAAGAAATTGACAAGGACTACCGTCTATATGAGATGGAAGACCTTGATGATATCAAAGCACTAAATGTGAAAACTCATGAAGACACAATAGTACCTCAATCTCTTATGCTGAGTGAGAGTGATGTAGACATTTCACAAGAATCATAGTTAAGGAGTACTCGTAAGAATATTCCAAGACGTTGCTTCAAGATTGAGGGTGAAGCCTTTATGATAGCTTCACATGATAAAGCTAAGCCAAAATCAATTAAAGAGGATTTAACTTGTCTTGCTAGTAAGCAATGGAAATTTCCAATGGAAGAGGAAATGGAGTCCACGAGAACTAACCAAGTTTGAGACTTGGTTGATCTACCTTCAGATCATAAAGCTATTGGAAATAAATGGGTTCTCAAAATTAAGTATAAGGCAGATGGTTCTATAGAAAGGTATAAGGCTCGCCTAATGGTAAAAGGATATACTCATAAGAAGGTATAGATTATGAAGAAACTTTTTTATTCGTCATAAGACTCACCTCTATTTGTCTTATTCTAGCTATGGTGGCTCACATGGATTTAGAGCTACATCAAATGGACATAAAAACTGCGTTTCTCAATGGAGAATTGGATGAAAAAAATTATATAGAACAACCCATAGGTTTCATAGTTGTTGGTCAAGAAGATAAAGTATATAAACTTAAAATATCAATATATAGCCTCAAACAATCATCCAGGTAGTGGCATTTGAGATTTCATAGAGAATTAACATCTTATGGTGTCACTATGATCCATGAGGATCATTATGTTTATGCTAAACATCAAGAGGATAAATTTGTAATTCTATCCTTATACATTGATAACATACTATTAGCTATGAATAGTAAGGAGTTTGTTGATACCATTAAGAAATGGTTGTCTATTAGTTTTGACATGAAGGATATGGGAGAAGCTATATATATACTTGGAGTGAAAATACATAGAGATCATTCCAAGAAAATATTGGCACTTTTACAAGAACCTTATCTTAAAAAGGTTTTGAAATGATTTTATATGCAAGATTGTGCTTTTGTGGATACTCCTGTGATAAAGGGTAAAACTTTAAATAAAAGCATATGCCCTAAGACTCCTAAAGAAAAGGATGAGATGGCTAAAGTTCTTTATTCGAATGCAGTTGAAAGTTTAATGCATGCTACCATGTGTACAAGGCCAGATATATGTTATGTAGTAAGTTTAGTGAGCCGCTATCAATCAAATCCTAGGAGGATGCATTAGAGAGTGGTCAAAAGGATCCTAATATATTTTAAAGGTACTATAGATTACTCCTTATGCTATTAAGGGGGTGATTTGTGCTTGAAGGGATACTCAAATACTAATTGGGTAGGAGATTTAGATGAATGCAAGTCAACTTCTGGGTATACCTTCTTATTGAACAATGGCACCGTATCATGAAGTAAGAAACAAAGCTGTATTGCTTGTCAAGGATGGAAGCTAAATTCATAGTGTGCTCAGATGTAGTCCAAGAAACCATATGGTTGAGACAATTCTTGCAAAGCTTGAAAATTATAAAAGATGCCTCTAAGTCAGTGGCAATTACTTGTGGTAGTCAAGTAGCCATTAGTTATATGAAGGATCCGAAATATCATGGTAGAACTAAATACATTGATATTAAGAATAGTTTTATTAGAGACATTATGGCCCGAAAGGAAGTGGTCCTGAAATATATTCCTATGCATTTAATGGTGGCTGACTTATTTACTAAACTGGTACCAAAAGATTTATTTTAGTTACATGTTAGGTCTCTTAGATTGTGTAGAGTTTGAGATTGTATATTAAAGACTTATTAGATAATGATGTTCATATATTAATAAAATTTATCTTTATTTATTTTTATGAATTATCAAATGAATGTAGATACATAATGAACTAGCACTGGAACATATATGAATGTGTATCACAATTAAAAGTATGTCACCAAGCATGTATCGGCTTTTCCACACAAGCGATAGTCTTAGATGTTATGGAGGATGGGCTAAGATGAGATACTTGTGCACTTATTAAAGCTAGAAATATATAATTGAGAGAGTATGCAAATCTACATGAAATAAATGTATCACCTTGATAACTATCAAGATGAGGTCATGAAGTTTAAGGAATCATTATTTGGACCGAACATGATAATCCCATAATCATGTAAGCCTGGAAGGTGCATAATGTCTATATGAGTTCTCTAAGAGTTATATTGATAGATGAGCTTAGAGAAAACTCTAGATAGATATAAAGAAAACATCTAGATAGAGATTTGTACGGTGTTGATATAAGACTTGACATACACTCTTTAAAGGAGAAAGTCTACTGTAGCACGTGTTTTATACCACGTGTGCATATGTGATATACGAGGAAAGTGAGAATCATTGAAGATTGAATTCAATGAATCCCTACTTTCTCACTGTGTAAATTTTTCAAGGCTAAATCATTAATGATGTGGTAAGACGACTGACGTGAAGCGCCTCTCAGATCCAATTGGCGGCCATGCTGGCAACGATACCACCTGGATAAAGATCTGGTGAGGCCACCTCCGGTCTAGGCTCCTCACACTGGAGTGGCTCCACCGAGGTCGAGCCCTGGCCGAGGTCGCACCCTCATTCTTCGTGCCCATCGTGCTAGAGTGGCTCCTCCGAGGTCTAGCCCCGGTCGAGGTCATGCCCTCGTTCTTCATGCCTCTCGCACCAGAGTGTTTCCCTCGAGGTCGATCCCTGGTCGAGGTCGTGTCCCTGTTCTTTGTGCCTCTCGCACCGGAGTGGCTCCCCCGAGGTTGAGCCCCGACTGAGGTCGCACCCTTATTCTTTGTGCCGCCCCCGTTCTTCATGCCCCTCATGCCAAAGTGGCTCCCTCGAGGTCAAGCCCAGGTCTAGGTCGTGGCCCCGTTCTTCGTATCCCTCATGCTAGAGTGGCTCCTGCGAGGCCAAGCCCCGACCGAGATCACGCCCTCGCTCTTTAGGCCTTCAGCAAGCATTAAGCTCCACCATGCTCGAGGTCAATCCTCAGTCAAAGTCAACCTCTTCCCCGAAATCAGGTTTGAATGTTTCAAGTGAATGCAGTCTCTCCCTCGAGCACCCCAGGGTGGACGGGCAATGGCGCTGGCAAGTGGCGCCACCGCCCTTACCCTGGCATGACATGAGAAGGCTGACATGCCTGACGGATTATGGCACGCCGCCTAGAACCTCTAAAGGAATGGCACCCCACCATCACACATCGACTGTGCCCCCTATAAAATGGCATTTCACCAGGGCACGCTGGCCTACGGAGGAGCATCCTACTGGAGCACCAGGTCACAAAGTCCACTATCGGCACCACTAGAAAAGGGAGCTCCACTTGAGATGTAGAGCCCTTATACCCACCATCTGCATTGCCCAGAAGAGGAAGGTTTCGCCAGGAAATTTAGATCCTGTAGCACCTGCCCCCGGACTGGTGTCCTGCTAGGTCCCCACAGATGGTGGGACAATGCCAGAAGGAAGCAATGCTCTATCGAAATGTCAGGATCCGTGGCGTATCTCTCTGCCATAAAAATGATGTGCACTCCTCCATGCCCTACTGACTTAGCCAGTAACAGAAACCACCGGGGCTCCTAGGGGCAGGGGGAAGGGTGAGGGGAGTAGGCCTACATCTCACTTGTGCAAGAGGCACCCGGGAGAGGCCAAGGCAGAACTCTGTATCTCACTTGAGGTGCCGCTCGTCTATAAGAAAACCAGATGGGGCCTCCGACAAAGGTAAGCGAGAAGGGGCAAGCAATTCATCAAGGCTCAAAGCATACCAAAAGCACTTGAGAACTCCCGGAGAGAGTTCTAGTGACCACAACCATCCCTGTTCATGCCCTGCTCATGCCCCCCTTCTCAACCTAAACCTTTACTTCATCATCTTTGCAAGACCTTTGAGAGTAGAGACCACTTCGAGATCAATCGAGGAGGATCTATTATCCTAAATCATCCATTGATTTGATCTTCAGAGTGCCCCGCTGGGATCCCCATCCCGGATCTCCCTTCTTTTATAGGTCCGGGCATGTGCATTGGATGCCTGGCTGGAGAGCCATCAACTGATGCCATGCGAGAGCTATAGGCCATGACAATCCAGGCAGCAATAGATTGGCGCACCAGGTAGGGATGACGGTCCCAGGTTAAGCCAGTCTCCCACCACTGGAGTAATTCTGCCCATGACATGGTGGTGACGTGCGCATGAGAAGCCTCCACCAGCCGTGTAGGGGATCCTCCTCCCCATGAAAGCCCACACAATCCAGAGAGGGAGCTCCCGCTCTACCACCACCACCTCCGGTGGACCTCCAACTCGCTGCACTTGCCTAGCAGGTCCAGACATTGATCGCGGTAGTGTGATAGCTGCATCACCACCACTGATTCTTGGCCACCCAGCAGCAGTTAGGAACCCCTATGGCTCAGGCCACCGGCCCTTGTGGTAGCTTGCATTCCTTCTAGGGAAGGCCATCACACTCGCGGGTTATATCTGATCACCGAGGAAGCCTTCAGACCCCAGAAAAGAGGCAATGGAGTGGGTTGGTCAATCGAGAGAGTCGGTCCTTAGTCTTTGACCACGTCACCGCTAGGCATCACAAGTGCCATCAAGGCAAGGCCCCTTGGTGCAACCCTCCCCGATCGTTGTCTCCTCCTCCAACAGCCTTAATAGAAGGTTCCGTTAATGAGGTTATCAGGCGCCAGGCTAAGAGATGCCTGGAGGAGCAAGAGCGTAAGCTGGTTGAGTTATCCCACCAGTTTGTCAATATGTAGGGCTTCTCATGCGAGCCAGTAGGCTATGATGCCCGCCTCCCTTTCTCCCAGGAAATCCAAGAGGAACCGATCCCCAGTGATACGGAACCTATATATGCATGCAATTATATTTTTGTATATTTTTAATTCAAGTTGTGAATCTAATCCCGAAGAGCAGACCAAGTATCTAAGTAGGGAAAACTATGCAAGAAAGAAACTAAAGCATGCGAAATAGAACCTATGAGCAATAGAAAGAGAAGGACTGTCGGGGCTGAGAAGCCTCGGTTAGGCTAGTTCTTCTACAATAACTCTACTGGTGGCAGAGGGGGTGTACTTGGCAACGTCTGAAGTACCTGATGAAGATCGCAGCGAAGAAATCACTCGTCCTCGATGGTTGTGGCTTGGAAAATCAAGCCAAAGACCTACAAATTCCTGGTTTTCTGCTCGGCGGTCCGATTGTGGCCTAACTAGAGTTGTCGGATTCGTTGGAGTCGAGGAATTTGCAAACGACCTGTCAGGGGTTAGAAAACTCAGAGAAGATGAAGAAATAAAAGAAAAATAGCAAAGGGAAGATGTGCTTTGGAGTGGGCGGCCAGGCTTTTGGAGGGCAGGCTGGTGGCAGGATGTAGTTGCAAACACTGGGAAGAAGAAAAGCTCTCAGAACCCCTTAAGCACATAGCAGGGTAGCACACAGTAGTTGTAGAAAACTCAATTATATTTCATATATCAAAAAATTAATTCTCATACAAGAGACTAGGGTCCTTTAAATAGACTCATAGTCTTGGGCCCCAAGTAAGGATACAAAAAGTAATTACATAGGAGTTTTATTCCCACCTAAATCCTAGCTAGAAATAAGAAAACATTAGGTAGAAAAAATCCCTAAAAATTCTCCCTCTGTCCTTGCCTTGGTCGGCCAAGAGGGTGACTCTAGGTGGCCAACCAAGGGGTAGTCACCTTAAGCTCTTGGCGCCCAGCTCCCTCCTGGGCCTGGGCTGGCCCAATTTGCTTCCGGCTGGTCCAGGGCTTCAGGGTTTCTGATTTCTCCTCTTGGGTTCTTCAAATATTTAAGCTGGGTTGGACTGGGCTATACTTCCATGTCTTCAATCTGGTTGGACTTGGTCTTCACTTGTATGATATGGTCTTGAGTCTTTAGTGTGCTTGGACAGGACTCAAAATAAAATTAGCTCAACATGAGCTGACTAGCATTGGACTGGACTAGCTCAACATGAGCTGACTAATACAGGACTCAAATAAAGATAACTTAGATGAACTAAGCTTTATTACAATGGACTTGAATGTAGCTAAGTGATCCACAGAGGGTTGAGAAGCCTCTAACTTATTCTGGTGCCTCTGGTGTCCACACCAATTCTCCCGGGGTGGGAGGAACTCGACCTTGTCGAGTGAAAATCAAGTTGGCTCACATATCTCTTGAGAAGGTCTGGGTTGAGGCATTGCAAGTTCTCTGGAGAAATCGATGAATCGTCTGACTCTAGCCGACCTTGCCATCAGACCAGGAAGCGTTGATAGCCACAGCCCCGGGTCGTTAAGGCTTGATCATCCAAGATATGCTCAATCCGTTCTCCTCTCTCAGGCCAGTTTATAGGTGGACACTCTGGACTAGGGTCGCTCTCAATAGAAGGAATAGGTCCAAAGGCCACACTAGGTATCGCTACCAGTTCCCTGTACTCAACCAGGTCTGCGATATTGAAGGTAGAACTAATGCACAGATCCGAAGGCAAATCTAACACATAGGCATTTGGTCCAACCCTCTTTATCACTCTAAAAGGTCCGGCTCCGCGAGCATGAAGTTTCTTAACGGTCCCGGAGGGGAACCGCTCAGGCCTAAGCCTAATCATGATAGAATCCCCTACATCAAATTCCTTGGCCCTTCTTCGAGAATTAGCCAGTTTCTTATATGTTTCATTACTTAGATTTATTTTTTGGCTAATGTCCTTATGCAAGTCTCTAATATGCTGTGTGAATGATTCTGCAGACTCTGAGACTCGTGCATGAACAGGTAAAGGAATCGGGTCAATGGGGTGATTAGGCTTATACCCATGAACTATCTCAAAAGGACTCTTGCCCGTTGTCCTATTCACTAAATTATTGTAGGCAAACTCTGCTCTAGGCAATAATAGATCCCAAGTTCTAATGTGTTCACCTACCAGGCATCTAAGGATATTTCCTAAACTATGGTTCACCACTTCAGTTTGGCCATCTGTTTGGGGGTGGTAGGATGTATAAAACTTAAGCTTGGTCCCTAACAGGTTTCATAGGATTTTCCAGAAATAACTGGTGAACCTAACATTTCTATCAGATATGATGGTCTTGGATAGGCCATGGATTCTGACCACATGATCTAAGAAAAGCTTGGCTACTCTAGACGCATCAAAGGTCTGGGAATAGGGGATGAAGTAAGCCATCTTAAAGAACCTATTGACCACTACAAAGATAGAATCATGTCTCTTCTGGATCTTAGGTAATCCAAACACGAAGTCCATACTTAGGTCCTGCCAAGGACGATCAGGCACCGGTAAAAGTGTGTAGAGATCAGTGTTTTGCTTTTGCTATTTTGCAACAGCACAAGTTCTACACCTGGCTATAATTTGTGCAACATGCCTTTTCAATCCTAGCTAAAAGAACTGGTCCTCTATCGCTAAGATTGTCTTATTTCTACCAAAGTTACCAACTAAACCTCTAGCATGGGTCTCCCAAATTAGGAACTCTCTAAGAAAAGTTCTAGGTATACAGAGTCGATTGTTTTGGAAAAGATAGCCATCCTGAATGGTATACTCACTATGGGTACTGGATGGTCCTAGCCTGAGGGTATGGTAAATATCTTCAAAGTCTAGGAAGGTTTCATATTCATCTTTTAAACTATCAAACCCTATGACTTGAGTGCTAACTGATCCTAACAGCAAAGACCTATGGCTCAAGGCATCTGCTACCTTATTTTCTGTGCCGGCACGGTGCTTCAGGACAAAGGTATAGGCCTGAATGTACTTGATCCATTTACCGTGCCGTGGGTTAAGTTTCTTTTGGGAGTTTAGGAACTGAAGTGCCTCATGATCAGAAAATAAGATAAACTCCTGCGATAGTAAGTAATGTCTCCAATATCTAAGAGCCTGGACTACCGTATAAAATTCCTTGTCATAGGTAGAGTACTTAAGTTTAGCCTCATTCAGCTTCTCATTGAAGAAGGCTACAGGATGATTTTCTTGACTTAGTACCCCACCTATTCCTACTCCCGAGGCATTGCAAACAACTTCAATCACCTTAGTGAAGTTAGGTAATCTAAGGATGGGTGCATGAGTCATCTTATCCTTAAGTTCTAGGAAGGCCTTATCAGCTACTTTGGTCCACTCAAATGTACCCTTCCTAATGCAATCAGTGATAGGTGCGATGACTGTACTAAAACCCCTAATGAATATCCTGTAAATGGTTGCTGGCTATAGAAGCTACGCACATCGTGGACACTAGTGGGTATAGGCCACTCAATAATTGCCCTAACCTTTTCAGGATCTGCAAAAACTCCCTCAGGGGTGACAACAAAACTTAGGAAGATAACCCTATGTGTCATGAACTCACATTTCTTAAAATTGGCATAGAGGCTATTCTCCCTAAGGGTCTGGCATACTAATCTCAAATGACTAAGGTGGTTCTTCTTAGTCCTGCTATAAATTAAGATATCATCAAAGTAGACCACAACGAATTTTCCAGTATATTCTTTCAAGACTTGGGTCATAATCCTCATAAATATACTTGGTGCATTGGAAAGTCCGAAAGGCTTCACAACCCACTCAAACAGGCCATCCTTAGTCTTGAATGCAGTTTTCCACTCATCCCCAGGTCTAATCCTAACCTGATGATAGCCGATCTTAAGGTCTATCTTTGAGAAAACTTTGGCTCCGGCCATCATGTCTAACATATCATCCAATCGAGGGATGGGAAACCTATATTTCACTATTATTTTGTTGATGGCTCTACTGTCTACACACATCCTTCAGGTACCATCTTTCTTAGGGATCAGTAGAGCAGGGACTGCACATGGACTCAAGCTCTCCCTAATGAAACCCTTCCTAAGTAATTCTCCTACTTGTTTCTGTAATTCTTGATGCTTACTAGGGTTCATTCTATAGTGAGGAAGGTTAGGTAAAGTGGCTCCTGGGACTAAGTCTATTGCATGTTGGATGTCTCTAAGGGGTGGTAATTGATCAGGTAAATCATCAGGGAAGACATCCTCAAACTCTTTCAGTACCTCAACAATTTCAGAGCCTCAACAATTTCTTTAGGGTGTTCCTTTTGGGTCGGCTCATGTATTTTTTTGGTGGTCAAGATCCAAATAGGGTTACCCTAAGCAATTTCTCTTTCTAACTCCCTAGCCTTAAACAGATTAACTCCAGGTTTCTTGTCCTTAAGGCTACTAGAACCCCTCTTAACTGGGTCTCTAGGGGGAGCTGGGTGGATAACAAACTTGTTCCCATGGTAGTTAAAAGCACAAACATTAGTTCGACCATACAGGATTGCATTATGATCAAAAAGCTAAGGTCAACCTAGAATGATACTACTCACTTCCATGGGGATGACATCACACCAAATATTTTCCTCATAGGTTTGCAGTCTAATTAAGATTTGGCACCTAGCTTTAATCCGGATGGAGGTGGAATCTATTCAAGAAACTTTGTAAGGGCTAGGGTGGGGAACTGTAGTCAATCCTAAAGATTTAACTGTGTTGGTAGAGACGGCATTGACACAACTCCCACTGTCTATGATGATCTTAAGTACCTTACCCCCTACTTTAACAAAAGTCTGTAGGATGCTAGTCTTGCGCCAATCTTCCTTAACTGGGATTTGGATTAAGATGCACCTAACCACTCCTAATTGGTTCTCAGACTCAGGTTCCTCCTCCTCACCTTCATACTCGTCTATTAACTGATCATCAGCCTCAAAAATCTCACCTTCAGGTTCAGCTACGGGTTCAGGCTCCTCTTCCTCCAGCTTACCTAAGTGTAGGGCACTAACTAGGCATTGGCTCATAAAGTGGCCTAGTTTCTTGCATCTAAAACAGGTCTTCTGGGGATTGTTACTCCTATGGACCTTTACAGATTTTCCTCTATCATCTCTACGGGTCAAAGGAGTACTCGGCTGGGGTCGACTTGGGTCAGGATGACTCAGGTTGGGTCGACTCGGATTAGGTCGGCTAGGGCTGGATTGGTTCAGGTAGGGTTGGCTAGCTCATAGGTATTAACTAGGATATCTAGTGGGCTCAGGTTTATGGTAGACGGGCCCCCTCTGAAAATGCTCATGATCCCTAGCAATCTGGTAAGCATGGTCCAAGTCTCTAACCTCTCTCATATAGAGCTCCTTCTTAATGTCATCTCTCAGTCCAGCCCTAAACCTAGACCGAACAACATCCTCAGACTCGTTTAAATCACATCGCATAGAATACTCATCAAATTTTGCGATGTACTCATCTATACTCCTGCTACCCTGATTTAGTCATTGCCACTGATCCAGTAAACCATGATGATACGATGGTGGAATGTACTTTCTCCTAGGCTTACCCTTCATGGCCCACCAAGTAACTATGGGTTCATGCCCTCCTAGTCTAAGGGCTCTCTCCATACTAGCCCAATGTAACCTAGACTCCCGAACCAACTTAAGCTTAGCAAACCTAAACTTACGCTCCTCCGACATATCGTACCACTCAAAATATTGATCAATCTCTTCCTCCCAATCTATATAGACCTTAGGATCAAGACAACCTTCAAAAGTGGGGGCATCAAGCTTAATGTGTCTATAGGATCTATCTTCCTGGTCAACAAAATCCTGATTGGATCTTCTAGGACGGACCTCTGGGATTGGGTCATGACGATGGACTTTCCTAGGTTCAGCCTCCAGGTATGGATCAGGGTTTGGGGTCCTCCTAGGTTCAGTATCATAGTATGGGTCATGGCGAGGGGTTCTCCTAGGATGGAGAGGGGACTCAGGATTTGGCTCAGACTGTGACCCATAGGTTCTCTTTAAGGTCCCTATCCTATTCTCTACCTGGTCAAACCTCTGATTTAGTTGAGTGAAGGATTAGGCCAGTTGATCAGTAAGGGCTTTCATTTGGGCTTCAAAGTTATCCATGGGTTTAGCCAGAAGTGGAGATGGTGGATGATATGATGCTCCTAATCTAGTGCTCATGCAAGACTCGATCAGATCAACTACAGCTCCCTATACCGAGAGTCCAAAACTAGATGCTCAATCAGGGTGGCAAACTAGCCAACGGTAACCCTGTACTCAGCCAAGCAGGTGTAAGGGGAGTGTTAGATCCCTGATTGCTAATCCTAGACACCAATCAGAGATTGGCCAGGTAGGCGGACCAGCACACAAGCCCTCGGGATTGAATCCTTGAACCACCTTCTAGACACTAAGCACAAGGCATACACAGGATAGCTTGACATAGTGATCTTACACTTAGCCCGGACCCGACCAGTTGGTGTCCCTAGCCCACTACGGCAAAATTAAGTCTAGTTAATTTTAAGTTAGGCTTGGGATGGAATGCAAAGATGGTGATTTTGGGCTAAGGAAAGGTAATGACCTCTTTCCCTTATCTGGCATAAAGAGAGTGCCCTTAAACTAAATTATGCAATGATGGCAGGCAGATGAGGATGCAAATTAGGGTTTAGACATTTTTGGTATTTTTTGATTATATGTAATTTTTTTTTTGTTTTAGAATTTTCTTAAACAGAAAGATATTTGCAGATTATGCTCTAATATGCAAGAAACATACTAAAAATAAAAGATATCCAAAGAAATACTAAACAAAACCCTAAATCTTCCAAAATTGTCTTGCTAAAAAAAATAGAGCCAAAAATTTATAGGCTATATTTTGGCTTGAAGAAATTGCACAGACCGGAATAAAATTTGCAAAACCTCTGTAAAATACTTTGAATTAATATGAATCCAGTAAAATAAGTTTCAGAATTCTTGAAGTTCTGAGCAAGGAGAAACAATTGAAAGAATAGAGTATATTTAAAAAAGGCCAAAAATGAAAAACCCTAAGAACTCCTTGTGTTCTTCTTCACCGGTCAATTCACAGCGGCTCCCCTACCGCCATAAGAGATCCTGTCGATTGGGAAAGAGGGTTTCAAAGTCTTAATAATATCCTATGACCGGATGGCCATGGTGAAGCACCCAATCCGAGTATCCAAAGAGAACCGAGCCCAAACAGGCTTTGATACCAAATTGATGCAGAACCTATATATGCATGCAATTATATTTTTGTATGTTTTTAATTCATGTTGTGAATCTAATCTCGAAGAGTAGACCAAGTATCTAACCAGGGAAAACTATGCAAGAAAGAAATTAAAGCATGCAAAATAGGACCTATGAGCAACAAAAAGAGAAGGACTGCTGGGGCTGAGAAGCCTCGATTGGGCTAGTTCTTCTATAATAATGCTACTGGTGGCAGAGGGGGTGTACCTGGCAATGTCTGAAGTGCCTGATGAAGATCACAGTGAAGAGATCACTCATCCTCGATGGATGCAGCCTGGAAAATCAAGCCAGAGACCCGCGGATTCCCGGCTTTCTGCTCGGTGGTCCAATTGTGGCCTGGCTGGAGTCGTCTGATTTGTTGGAGTCAAGGGATTTACAAACGACCTGTCAGGGGTTAGAAAACTCAGAGGAGATGAAGAAATAAAAGAAAAATAGCAAGGAAAAGAGGTGTTTTGGAGTGGGTGGCCATGCTTTTGGAGGGCAGACTGGTGGCAGGATGCAGTTGCAAACACTAGGAAGAAGAAAAGCTCTCAGAACCCCTTAAGCACACTGTAGGGTAGCACACAACAGTTGTAGAAAATTCAATTATATTTCATATATCAAAAAATTAATTCTCATACAAGAAACTAGGGTCCTTTAAATAGACTCATAGTCTTGGACCCCAAGTAAGGATACAAAAGTAATTACATAGGAGTTTTATTCCCACCCAAACCCTAGCTAGAAAATAAGGAAACATTAGGTAGAAAAAATCCCTAAAAGTTCTCCCTCTCTCCTTGACTTGGTTGGCCAAGAGGGTGACTCTAAGTGGCCAACCAAGGGGTGGTCACCTTAAGCTCTTGGCACCCTAGCTCCCTCCTGGGCCTGGGCTGGCCCAATTTGCTTCTGGCTAGTCCAGGGCTTCAGGATTTCTGATTTCTCCTCTTGGGGTCTTCAAATCTTCAAGCTAGGTTGGACTTGGGCTACACTTCCATGTCTTCAATCTGGTTGGACTTGGTCTTCACTTGTATGATGTGGTCTTGAGTCTTCAGTGTGCTTGGATAGGACTCAGAATAAAATTAGCTTAACATGAGCTGACTAGCACTGGACTGGACTAGCTCAACATGAGCTGACTAATACAGGACTCAAATAAAGACAACTTAGATGAACTAAGCTTTATTACAATGGTCTTGAATGTAGCTAAGTGATCCACAGAGGATTGAGAAGCCTCTATCTTATTCTTGTGCCTCTAGTGTACGCACCACCCAGCCAGTTCTACATGCCTCAAGTGGACCCCTACGATAGGACCACCGACCCCTTGGACCACTTGGAGAGCTACAAGGCTCTCATGAAAGTCTAGAGAGTGACTAATACCCTTCTCTGCATCGCCTTCCCGGCTACTTTTTGGAAGGCTACTCGAGTCTGGTACACCTGTCTCGAGTCCAAAAGCATCATCTCCTTTGTGTAGTTGGAGCGAAAGTTCGTGGAACACTTCGACACTTGTCGAAAGGTGCCGTGAGAGGTCGACAGCCTCTTCTCTATTCGACAATAGGACCATGAGTCCTTAGAAGACTATGTGTCCTGTTTCAAAGTTGCCACCCTGGAGATCTACAACTTGGACGAGTCCATTGCCATGTTGGCACTGAAGAGGGGGCTCAGGACCTTCCATTTGACCTAC
Source organism: Areca catechu (assembly GCA_021397845.1). Classification (NCBI taxonomy): domain Eukaryota; kingdom Viridiplantae; phylum Streptophyta; class Magnoliopsida; order Arecales; family Arecaceae; genus Areca; species Areca catechu. Next base: position 74,126,682 of record CM038050.1, read on the forward strand.
TCCCTAGATAAGAAGCCACCAAAAACCTATTCCGAGCTCCTTCTCCGGGTCCATAAATACATCCATGCAGAGGAGGTGGACCAGACTAGAAGGGAGCTAGATGGGAGGCCCTTGTAGAAGCAACCCCAGGGAGAAGCCTCTAGGATGCGGAGGCCCGGATCGGCCCCGAACCCCCAGACGGGCTCGAAGCCAAAGAGCACCCCTGTTTAGGAAGAAAGATACACTCCTCTTTTCTTCCCAAGGTCTAGAATCCTTATGGAGATTAAGGGCGAGTGCTATTTACACCACCCTCCACTGCTGAGGCCATCCAGTGGCTGCGATAAGTCAAAGTACTGCCAGTTCCATCATGACCATGACCATGACATCGAGGAATGCTACCACCTCAAAAAGAAGATTGAAGACCTAATAAAAAGAGGCTACCTTGAAAAGTTCATCGAGGGTAAGGCTTCGACGGAACCTCAGGTGCTTACGGCTCTCCCCCTGTTGACAACCACCTATTGAAAAGCCGGTGGGCATGATATCCTGGGAGATAGAGCGGGCCTAAAAAAGAACCAGGGTGGGGGAAGGGTCAGAGAATATTCTCCCCTTTATGAAGGAAAGGAAAATTGGGGTGAAAAATGTAAATAATGATACTGTCATCGTTGAGATGATGATAGCAAGGCATCCTGTAAAGTGCATTATGGTTGATAGTGGAAGTTCGACTGATATCCTTTTTTACGATGCCTTCTCCAAGATGAATTTATCTCCTACCCAGTTGAAGCCGGTTCATGACCCCCTCGTCGGTTTCACCAGACATTCGATGGGTGTTGAGGGAGAGATCACTCTCCCAGTTACTATCGAGTCACCACCTCGGTAGAGTATGGTCATGATGACTTTCATGATTGTAAGGCTCCCCTCGACCTACAACATGATTCTTGACTATCCCGAGCTCAATTTGCTTGATGCGATCATATTAACAAAGCAGCTTTTGGTATAGTTCCTAACCCCTTATGGCATGGGAGAGATGATGGGGATACCACAGCTAGTTCAACACTGTTTGCAAGCCATCCCCAGAGCCAGGAGCACCGGGGAGGATCTTGTCACCGACGACCTTGACCAAAGAGCACAGGACCCCAAGGGTGGCCCGGTCGAGCACCTATTATCATGCCCTCTTGGCATAGATCCATCAAGGATGGTATAAATAGGATCCCAATTACCAGAGGATGAGAAGGCTCGCCTGCTAAGTTTCCTCCGGATGAATGTGGATGTGTTCACTTGGACCGCGATGGATATGCCAGGAATCCCCCATGACATCATCACTCACAGGTTAAATATCGACCCGAAGTGCCGCCCAGTCCGATAAAAGAAGAAAAGCTTCATCCTAGAAAGATAGAGGGCGGTCAATAAGGAGGTGGAGAAGCTCCTCGTGGCCAGCTTCATTCACGAAGTTCAGTAGCCCAGCTGGCTAGTGAATGTAGTCATGGTTAAGAAAGCCAACAGAAAGTGAAGGATCTGTATAGACTACACCGATCTCAATCGAGTATGGCCAAAAGTCAGCTTCCTTCTCCTGAAGATCGATCAGCTAGTGGATGCCACCTCGGACTCACCTTCATGGATGCATTCTCTAGGTACAATAAGATCCAGATACACCTGAAATATGAGGAGCACACTACCTTCATCACAGACCATGGGATGTATTGCTATAGAATGATACCATTCGGTCTGAAGAATACTAGAGCTACATACCAGTGTTTAGTTAATAAGGTCTTCAAAGACCAAATTAGCCATAACATGCAAGTTTACATGGATGACATGCTCGTCATAAGCCGATCAAAGTCGGACCATGTTATAGACCTAGCAGAAGCCTTCCATAACCTTCGCCTTCATCAGATGAAGTTGAACCAGCCAAGTGTGCCTTCGACATGGCAGCCGAGAAGTTTTTAGTCTTCATGGTCACTCAGAGGGGGATCGAAGCCAACTCAGAGAAGGTCTAGGCAATCATCGACATGGAGCATCCTACCTCAAAGAAGCAAATCCAGTGCCTTACCAGTCGAATTGCAGCCCTGAGCCGGTTCATCTCGCGCTTCACCGATCGCTGCCTGCCTTTCTTCAAGGCATTGCGCAAGGTGCACGACTTCGTCTGGATGGAGGAGTGCCAAGAAGCCTTCGAAGAGTTGAAAAAGTTCTTGGCATCGCCATCGCTGCTCTCTAGGCTGGAGGATGCGGAGGAACTCTTCCTATATCTGGCAATCACCCCGGGAGCCATCAGTTTAGTGCTTGTTCGTATGAATGGCGATGAAATCCAGAAGCCAATGTACTACGCCAGCAAGCTCCTCTGGGACATGGAGATCAGATACACCCATTTTGAAAAAATAATTTTTGTACTTATTATGTCTGCTCAATATCTCATGATGATGCCCTCTCTAGGCTTGCAACTCTATTAGACTCATCATTAGGATGCTCCTACATCGAGTATCTCCAGACTCCCAATCACAAGATGCCCAGCAAAATTTAGCAAGTCGCTCACGAACCTAGCTGGATGGATCGCTATATCAAATATATCACCGATGGTATCCTGCCTGAGAATTGCACAGAGGCCAGCCTCCTCAAGAAGAAGGCCACATGCTTTATGTTGATGGATAGGTAGCTCTATCGCAGGTTCGACTCTTACCTACTCTTGAAGTGTTTGAGACCCTCAGAGGCAGCCTTCGTGCTCCAGGAGATGCATGAAGGCATCTGCGAGAACCACGTGGGGAGCAAGACTTTGGCATACAAAGCCCTCCACTAAGGCTATTATTGGGAGACCATGAGAGAAGGCACCACCGACTTTGTAAAGAGGTATGACCGCTACCAACGGCATGCTTGCATATAGCGTCAGCCAGCCGCACCGCTCTCCCAGCTCTTCACCCCCTAGCCATTTGCTTAGTGTGGAATGGACCTTTTAGGCCCTTTTCCCCCCGCATCCAAACAACGGAGATATCTGATAGTGGCCATTGACTACTTCACTAAGTAGGTCAAGGCTGAACTATTGGCATGGATTACTGAAGCTAAGGTCAGGTCTTTCCTTTGGAAGTCGATCATTTGTTGCTTTGGACTTTTCCACTCCATCATCACTGATAATGGACGACAGTTCAACAATCAAGCATTCGAAGAATTCTGCACCGACCTCAACATCTGCCACCATTTTACCTCGGTGGCTCACCCCCAGACGAACAAAGAGGCCAAGGTGGCCAATTGAACAATCCTTCAAGGGCTCCAAATCAGGCTAGATCAGGCTAAGGGCCAGTGGGCCGAAGAGCTTTCCAACATTCTTTGGGCCTACCATAGTATGCTGAGGATAGCGATAGGGGAGATGCCCTTTTCATCTTATATTCGATATCGAGGCTGTCATCCCGATGGAACTGGGGTTGCCCACACTACAAGTGGAGCAATATGATGAAGCAGAGAATCCAGCCTACCTTCTGCTCAATCTGAACCTCCTGGAAGAAATAAGAGACAAGGCCCGACTACACATGGTGGCCTAAGGTAGAGGATTTCCTAGTATTATAATTTCCATGTGAAGCCGAAGAACTTCCACCCGGGCGACCTGGTTCTGCGGTGGGTTGAAGTCTCATAGCCTGGGGAGTGCAGCAAGCTCTCCCCCAATTGGGAGGGCCCTTACAGGATAGTTGAAGCCCTTCCTCATGTAGCTTACTACCTCGCTAGGTTCAATGGCATCCAGTTCACATGAACTTGGAATGCTAGCAACCTGAGGATGTACTACCAATAATGTAAGATTTTCTTCTGTTAATGAAAATTTCTTTTCAGTGCAACACTGTCTTCATGTGTGCAGGAAAATCTTTGCCCGACTCCAAGTCTAGCGACTAAAGTCAGGAAACTCCTGGAGCCCTACATCTAAAGTTGGGAAACTCCTAAAGCCCCGCACTCCAAAGCCAGAAAACTCCTGAAGCCCCACACTCTAAAGCTGAGAAACTCCTGAAGCCCCGCATCTAAAGCAAAGAAACTCCTAAAGCCCTGCATCAAAGTCAGGAAACTCCTGAAGCCCCGTAATCTCTCCGTCGGGCTCCCAGTTCTACGATGGCAAGCCGGGAGACTATGGAAGCCCTACATTACATCCATCGGATTACCAGTTTGGTGACATCAAGCCGAGACACTCCAAAAGCCCTACATTCTATCCATCGGACTTTCAATTCAGTGATGGCAAGCTGGGACACTCCAGAAGCCCTGCATTCTATCAATTAGACTTCCAATTCAGCGACAGCAAGCTTGGACACTCCAGAAGCCCCGCAATCTCTCCGTTAGACTTCCACTTCGGTGATGGCAAACTGGGATACTCTAGAAGCCCTACACTCCATAAGCCCTGCTCCCAAACCAGTGGCGACAGGTTTGAAATTTCTCAAGTCCTGTCTTCTAACTCAACAGTTTCCCGGTCAGGCAGGAATAGCTTGTAGAGCCCCCAAAGTCCCTCCAACCACTTGCCAACTCCTGAATAGGGGAGGAGGAGACAAAACCTTGGAAGCCCCAAGATAGGCTACCAGTCTTGGCAAGACCTCCGAGGCCCCTTCGATAACCTATCAGTCCTTGAATTGATCCCCAGAAGTCCTAAGGGACTTGCCACCTCAGAGAGTCCCCCATCCTAGTGGAGATGGCTCACAGGACCCTTAAGTCTCCTTCGGTCACCTGCTGGCCCTAGGAGATGACAGAGAATGGCCGAAACCTGAGAAGTTTTTGAAATAAGTGATCAAGGGTTCACCTTCGTGTAAAAAAAAGAGGGGGAGAAGAGAAAGGAAAGGGAGCAGACAACACAGTAAAAAAAGGAAGAATTTCATTAAGGAAGTTTTTCTTTACATTAGAAGGGACCCCCGATAGGCCAGGTGGTCCCCCCCCCCAAAAAAAAAGAAAAAGGAAAAACCCCTAAGTATAGGAGTCAAAAAAGAAAAAAAAAGAAAAGAGAAAGAAGAAGGGCGTAGAAGTCTTGACTCAGCAGGCTCCTTCTCAGGACGGCGAGGGGGCTCGCTGGCATCCTCTTGGCTCTCCACCTGTGGGGCCGCCAGCTCGATAGTGACTGGCACCACCTCGACAACCTTAGCTGGGGGTCTCATCTCGTTGGAGCTCCTGCCCGGTGCCGCATGGTTGGTGATGCCCTCCAGGTTCAGCTCGGGGAAGGCCTGTGACACCCTTGACTTGCAGATTATGAACCCCTTCGAAAAGGAATCCATAATTGCCTCTTGCACTTCTTCGACATATTTTGCCGAGGCCTTGTACCTTGGCACTGCCTCTGCAGCCTCCATTAACGCCACCACTATGGATGCCTTCTCTTTTGCTGACAATGCCCGCGCCAACACCGCCTCCAGACAGGTTTGGAGGGCCCGGGACTGCCCCTCCAAACGTGCCACCTCCACAGGGGAGTCCTCCGCCCATTGGGTGGCCTTCTCCTTCTTGGCAATCAGGGACACTGCCAGGTCCCTAGCCCGCTTCTTAGCTTTGGCCACCGCCTCACCGCCTCCTTCACATCGGCCACCTTAGCGCAGAGACTCCTGGTCTGCTCCTCTAGGACCTTGACCCTCTCCGTCCGAGCCTTGGCCTCTTCCCCCAATGCCTCCATTTGCACATTCTATTGGGCCTCCCTTTTGGCCCACTGGGCGTAATAGTCCCTGATCAAAATGATGTCGTGTCGTTCTGCATCAACGGAAGTGTCAGCAAGGGTAACCCAACAAGAAATAAAGAGAAGAGATGATGAAGGACTTACCGAGAAGAGCTAGAGAAGGATGTCAATGATGGCCACAGATAGCACCTTGCCGCCCCTCTCATGGCGGTCACGGAACTGGATAGTGAATTCCATCATTCGCTCAGCTAGTGCACCGTCTTGGGTAACCGCCGAGTTCATCGGCACTGTTATGGAGATCCGACGCACCCCTGGAGTCGATGGTGCTGCAATTGTCTCCAATCCTAAGGAAGGTGGCAGCAGAGATGCCTCAATTGTTGGTGGTGGTCCCGCCACCCCTGTCGCCTATGGTGGTCATGGTGGGGGTGCCCTCTCCCTCACTCCCACCTCGGCCTCCACCTCGATTACTTACGGGGCTTCGATTGAAGCAGGGGCCGCAGGTCTGGCCTGCACTGGTGCATCTGGCCCTCGAGCTGAGAGTTGGGCTTGCGGCCCAAGCGATGAGGAGGCCAGCCCAGCCGCCTTGCTCCCGTGGCCGGACGGTGTAGCTGACATGGGCCCTAGACTGGCCTCTTTGCGGGCCCTTTTTGCTAGGTCCTCTCTAGGCCCTGGAGATGTGCTTCTCTTTCGAGTCATCTCCAAAATCTGATCCAAGGAGAACTTCATGCCTGCAAGGAAGAAAGAATGCAAGTTAACCTTGAAGCTGAGAAGAATTCAAGAAGAAAAAAGGAACATAATCCATGAGGCTCACCTAGGGCTTAGATTGGGCTGACCCCGGCATCATGCAAGTTCTACTCAGTCAACAGATCCTAAAAAGAAGGAACATGGGAGGTGACAAGCTGATTATACACCTCCCGATCTACAGCCTCCACCCGAGAGTTGCGATTTGAAGATCAGTCTAGGTCACTCCAGACCTAGTCAACCCCTTTGATGGAGGCAAAAAAATATCTACTCTTCCATCCCTTGATGGAAGAGGGAAGTTTAAATTTGATGCCCTTTGGGCGAGGAGCAACAAACCACCAACTCTCATTGGTCGAGTGGTGTTCAGGGTGAAGAATGCCCTGAAAAGAGAGAAATGAGCAACGATCCCATGAAAATGATAGAGGATAATGGAGCAAGAAATAACCCTAATGGCATTTGGGGTGAGTTGGGCTGGAACCGGATAGAAGTAACTAAGAAAAGAAAGGAAGAAGGGGAGCAGAGGTATGCAAAGACCCCCGAGGAGGAAGTCCTCGTTTAGAGCAATCCAACCCGGGTCACTGGAGGTGACCCACTTTCCCAGTCCCAGAATTGAGAGTTGGATGGAGTCCATAATCTCGTAGGTGTCCCGGAGTCAAGAGAGGTCCTTCTTGGTCATCACCGAGGTGATGCCGGAAGGACCAGTTGAACCAGAAGGAACAGAAATAGAAGGGATGGAAGTAGAAGGAACCGGAGGGGGTGCCCTAGGTCCACTTATGACTATCCCTGTCGGACGGAGACCCTTATGGATACTCATGCTAAGAGGCTCCTCACCCTCTTCATCAGATGATGGGGTCCTCGACCGGGAGGGCCTTGCTTCATTAGGGTTGCTAGAAGGAGGACATCTCCAACCAGAAGGACTCATCCTAATAGGGGAGATGGAAGATGAAGCCTACAGACTCTAAGAAGGGACTCTTTTAGTCTGGCTAGAGACAAAGAAGAGGATGAAGATGCGAAGGACTAACCTGGATGCCTTGAAGAAAAGGGGTTGGACTGGGAAAGAAGGGGCACTGGCTTGCATGCAAGTCTGAAGGTTCAAAAGAGATGGTTTGAGGAAAGTTTTCCTTCTTTTCAAATTGACCTGATAGTGCCCGTGCATCCTTTCAGTCCTCTCACCATCGGATGCGTGCCATATGTCGGGATCAGCTGAGAATGGTGCCTCGATACTTTGAAGACCGCCTCGGGCCCGGTGTCAACCATCATGCTACCTTGGACCCGCTGACATGCACCTTCACATTGGCTTTGGGGCACGATCCATAAGTCGATAGCAATTATGGCATTTAATGGCACCGGATATTCATCTTTCCATGTCAGTGTCACCATAACTTCCTTCGCCCTGAGTGTCATGTTGCATCGGGACTCAAGAGTGGGGGGCAATTGATATAGCAAGATCACTGACGTGCAGCCCCTCTCAGATCCAACTAGCGGCCATGCTGGTGGATGGTACCACCTTGATAAAGATCCTGTAAGGCCACCTCTGGTCTGGGCCCCTCGTGCTAGAGTGGCTCTCCCGAGGTCGAGCCCCGATCGAAGTTGCACCCTCGTTCTTCATGGCCCTCATAACGGAGTGACTCACCCGAGGTCAAGCCCTGATCGAGGTCATAAACTAGTTCTTCATGTTCCTCACACCGGAGCGGTTCCCACATGGTCGAGCCCTGACCGAGGTCATGCCTCGATCGAGGTCACTCCCCTGTTCTTCGTGCCCCTCATGCTAGAGTGGCTCCCCTGAGGTCGAGCCCTAGCCGAGGCCATGCCTCGTTCTTCGTGCCCCTCGTGTTGGAGCGACTCCCCCAAGGTCGAGCCTTGGTCGAGGTCGTGCCCCCATTCTTCGTGCCCCTCTTATTGAAGAGGCTCCCCCAAGGTCGATCCTCGATCGAGGTCGTGCCCTCGTTCTTTGTGCCACTCACACCGGACCAGCTCTCCCGAGGTCGAGTCCTAGCCAAGGTCATGCCCTGGTTCTTCATACCCCTCACGTTGGAGTGGCTCCCCCGAGGTCGAGCCCCGGTCGAGGTCACGCCCTCGCTTTTCGGATCTTCAGCAAGCATCAAGCTCCGCCTCGCTCAAAGTTGATCCCCAGTCAAAGTCAACCTCTTTACCAGAATTAGGATTGAATGTTTTAGGTGAATGCTGTCTCTCCCACGAGCACCCCAAGGTGGACAAGCAATGGCGTCGGCAAGTGGTGCCACCACCCTTACCCTAGCAAGGCACAAGATGGCTGACATACCTGACAAACGATGGCACGCCGCCTGGAACCTTTGAAGAAATGGTGCCCCACCATCGCACGCCGACTGTGCCCCCCTGTGAAATGGCATTTCATCAAGGCACACCGGCCTACGGAGGAGCATCCTGCCAGAGCACCAACTCACTCAGTCCACTATCGGCACCACCTAGGAAATGGAGCTTCACTCAAGATGCAGAGCCCTTCTACCCACCATCTTCACTACCTATAAGAGGAAGGTTTCATTAGGGAATTCAGATCCTATAGCACCTGCCCCCGGACTGGTGCCCTGCTAGGCCCTATAGATGGTGGGATGGTGCCAAAAAAAAGCAGCGCTCTGTTAGAATGTCAGGATCCATGGCATATCTCCCTACCATGGAAAGGACGCGCACTCCTCCATGCCTTACTGACTTAGCTAGTAACAGACCATCCCAGGGCTCCGAGAGGGCTGGGGGGAAGGGGGAGGGGAGCAGGCCTACATCTTACTTGTGCAAGAGGCACCCAGGGGAGGCCAAGGTAGAACTCTGTATCTCACTCGAGGTGCCGCTAGTCAATAAGAAAACCAAACGGGGCCTCCGGCAAAGGTAAGCGAGAAGAGGCAAGCAATTCAGCAAGGCTCAAAGCACACCAGGAGTACTCAAGAACTCCCGGAGAGAGTTCCAGCGACCACGGCCATCCCTGCTCATGCCCCCCTTCTCGACTTAAACCTCAACCTCATCATCTTTCCAAGACCTCCGAGAGTGGAGACCGCTTTGGGATCCACCGAGGAGGATCTGTTCTCCTAGATCATCCACTGACTTGATCGTCAGAGTGCCCTGGCCGGGATCCCCGACCTGGGTCTCCCTTCTTTTATAGGTCCGGGCACGTGCGTTGGACACCGGGCAGGAGAGCCACCAACCGACGCCATGTGAGTACTGCAGGCCACGACGATCCAGACAACAATAATTAATGAAGCTTCATTGATGCCTTTAGGGACTTTTGATTATATTATGATGTGATGAGTTAATGTTTGCTACTTTAGCATGCTTTCGATAGTAATAAAATAATATAGCTTTATGAAGTATGTCTAGGAGAGCTATTAGTTCAAATATGATGGATATAAGTATAAAAGGAAGACAATTTTTTAATTATGTTATATATGTATATTCACCGGTCAACCAGTTATGTCATTTTATTAGAAAATAGACATAATTATGAATACAAAAAGAGATCAAGTATAACTTTAGAAAGATTTAAGTATGATTGATTTTTGATGTAACTAAATATGTTTAGGTCATAGTGAGACATGTAATTGTTTGATATTTTTTCTTGATTTCTGGTTTACAACCATTATGTATCTCTAACATGAATATGGTTAGGTTTGTAAGTGTACTCACGAGTTACACGGTTCACTTGCCTGTATGAAATTACCAAGATAAGATTAATATTTTGCCCATCATGTACGAGTGGGAGATATTGGGTTTCAATATGGATTTGGCTCATCCATGTGGGCAAAACCCAACCTCGATAAGACTCCACAGTTATTTAGGAGTTACTTTGGTCACTTCTCATAACTTCAACCCATTGGAAAACTGCCTTGATAGGGAGAGATATAGTTTTATTTCTTTTTTAGCGGGCTCTATTCGGAAATCCCAAGTTTTCCTAAATAAAATCTCTTTCAAAAGGAAAACACTCATCTTGAAAGGTATTTGAGTCGTGGAAATTAAGCACATTCCAACTTGTGATTGTGTTTCTAACCCAAGAATAGTGGTTTGATCGTGACCCAGTTTGTGGGAAGAAGATTCAGGTTGGTTTCAGTACAAGTAACCCAAATTCCATTGATTCTTATATTCAAAATTTATAAATTCTTACATTTTTTATTCAACAGTTTTAGAGTTTGTGTCCTGGTAGGTTTTGATCTTTTTCTAGTTTTTAGGATTTGGTAAATATATATATTATAATCACATATTTTGTTCAACATTGAAGATAGCTGTCATATACATTGAAGAGCCTATTGCTCATTTTTTTTATACTCCATCTTTTGATAAAGTAAAATATCTTCCATGTTTGTTATTTCGAATTTCAAACTAATCAACAAATAATCTAGCAATAATTTATATTATTCTTGATTAAACAATGCTATTTATTGCTTAGAAATCCAGACTTTTGAGGTGAATCCAGCTCTCATGATGTTATAGTCATGCCAATAACCTACAGTGCAATAGGTTTAAATTGAGGCCTTCAATATTAAACACTAGCATCAGTACATTTGCTACGGCGCTTCTCACAATCTACTTTTATTCAACGACATATGAAATACGAGAAACAAATCAATCAAGAAGATTAACAGAAGACTGAAAAGGTCACTTTGAACATGACAAAGTATAGTATCAGAAGCATGCGTTTGAGATTTTCTGATGATTTTCATCAATGGTTCAATGCAAAAGGAGAGATGAGATATACTGTTGGCCTAAAATATGGAGCGGTAGTTTTGCAAAGCTGATGAAATAGAGGTTAAAATTTGTGGTTGTTTTCATAGGAATTGGTGGTTTAGACTTTAACAAGACTACCTGTGTGCGGTGTCTACAATATATTCATGATGATAGACATTTAGTCGTTCCAATTTGTATAGAGGTTTAGGCAAAATCTCTTATGTATGCTCCATTATATATTATTGAATAGACATTTGATTGTCATAGATAGGTCTGTCTAAAAAAAATTCAGACAGAGAAATCTCTTCCAAGACATCTTCAAATGAAGAGGTGGCTCAAGAAGTCATTTGAATAGAAAAACAGAAGACTCAAAAAGCCATTGAGGGTCAGTTCACAAAGTTGGGACTCAATGTCTTTTGAGCAGATTGTTTGTATCTTTAACCCGTGGCCTTGGCCAAGGGTGCTGTACTAAATATTTTCATCATCTTAACAGGATCTATGTCTTGTTTAAAAAACAGAAAAATAAAAGAAAATAGAAGAAAGAAATGTCTAATGGGCTATGACAATCTCAAAAAATAAGAGATAAGTTTTCTTCTTTCTTTCTTTCTTTCAAGAACATAAGGGGAACATTAATATTCATCTAATTGTGGAACTGGATTAAATAAACAACTACAAACAATCAGTCAACAAATGAAGGCATATCAAATAGAAAATGTGTAAAGGAAAATTCAAAAATATCTCTGGGTTCTATGCTTTACAGGTTCTTGAATAACTTTGAGCCTTTGAGATCTTCTTGGAAGCTGCCATCATTGACCAGAGTTTAAAAGAAAGGAAACACTGAAGCTTATGGAAGCTGAAAGAGGACTACTTTTTGAAGATTCCACTGCTCCTCTCGTTCCATTACGTTGACATATTTGACAAATATGTTCCAGCGTCTCCTTGGTCACCTCCTAGCAACTTGACCTCTCTTAAGGGTCCACAAATATTTAGGTCCATTGAGATATCTTTGAACTGCAATATTGTTTGAAGTGTATCCAAAACTGAACTTTAGCCACAATGAATTGTCATTGCGTGTAATCATGAATTAGTGATGTCAAATCTTTTGATGATGAGACTGTTACCGGATCATATTTAGGAATGAAAATTGTTTGCTGTAAAGGTGTATTTCCAAGGCTTGTGGTCCAAGAATATCAAAAATAGTAGAGTTATGTCTCCATAGTCAAGAAAGGAATAATTTCCAGGCATGCTGCTTGCTTATCCAAACTTCAAAGAATTTGATGATAATTCTGCAGGGATATCATGTCACTGTAGGTTGTTGCTTTTTCGCCAAATATTATGGCAGTGACAATGATAGTCACTGCAAAAGGTTCTTAGCTTTTGGCAGCTGCAACTGAAATTCACTACTAAAAGGACCTAATCTAGGGGCAGCATCAGTGAAAACTGTAACAACCTAGATTCTCATCCAAAAAGGCTAGCCATAAAATAATTTTGGATTTGTCATATAAGTTTTCAAAATCTTTCTAGTGAATAATTGATATAAGACTAAATATATGCCTGCATCAGTCCTTACATATTCCTCTTGTTTAAATTCTGGCATACGTCCTCGCCAAACTAGGGATCCAATTCTATTTCTTCATCATAAACACCACGATCAGCCTGTGGTCATTCCAATGAACCCGTGTCGTAGTATCCTCTAGTTTATATCGGTTATAAATCCGGTCTATTCTAATACCAATTATAATAATCCAGGATCTTACCTAAAAAGGCTAATCAAAAGATATTACACTGCAAGAAAAAAGACATATTAGTGATGGCAAGTGATTTTAGCTACCAAAAACAATGACAAAAAAATTGTTGTTGCTAATACAATTAACAACAACGCATTTACTATTAACAACGACAATGCTATCACTAATAACTTCTAATTTATAAATTATATTTTTTTTGTTTGGAAAATTTATTGATGATTGATTGAAAATTATTAGCAATGGTACAATATTCCATCGATAATAATTTTTTTTTTAAAACTTTAAATATTTTTTTGTTTGAAAAATACATTAGTGATTGCTTTGTTTGTTATTAGCGACGATTGCTAGCCATCACTAATAATTTTTAAATTTTAAATTTTTTTATGTGAAAAATATATTGGCGATGGCTTATTATTAATGACAGCCACTAGCTATCGCTAAAGACTTTCTCATTTTTCAAAATTTTATCAACTACTTAGCGATGACTATTTTTGCCATCGCTAAAAGTAGTCCATAAATCCCCTTTGGAAAGATGATTTGCCAATTTTCCCCCCCAAAAGCACCTTTCTCTTCTCCCCACTACCAGCCATCCTCCCTGCTATGCTCCCCCTGCTTGGATCTGGCCTTCCTGCATCTTGCATCATTGTTCCCGTGGCGTTCTTCCTACCCGTGGCCCTACATTACTATTCCTATAGCCGTTCTTCCTCCTATGGCTATTCTTTCTCCTGTGGCTATTCACCCTCCTCATAACCTTGCGCCGTTGTTCCTGCTACCATTCGCCCTCCCCATAGCATTGCATCGCTATTCCCATGGCCGTTCTACCTTCCATGGTTGTTCTTTCTCTCGTGGCCATTCACCCTCCCCGCAGCCCTGCACCATTGTTTCTGTAGTCGTTCACCCTCTCCATGGCCCTGCACTGTGTTGGCTTTCGCCCTTGTTTTTGATAAGTAACAAAACATTGAGTATATATTTGTACTAATGTTTCAATTGGAGTTGTGAATTCTAGGTTACAGGTACATCAAATTCTCCACACAAAAGTATCAAAGTCATTGACATCAAAGCAAGATGAACTTCGAAGTTTAAGAGGTCTTCTCACCTTGGAATGCCATGAAAATGATCACTTTGGCCTTTATGAAGAAGAAACTGGAAGTTTATTGAACAAAATTTAAGAATTTCAGAGTTTGGCACATTTTTTGAAAATGGTACAGATCAAGTATCGACCTAAGTGTCGACTCATGAAGCAAGTGTCGACACCTCTGAAGACTAGCATGCAAATCTTCTGCTGGCATGCCAAGTGTCGACCAAAGTGTCGATCTAAGTATCGACTCACATATCGACTCACAGATCGACTCAAGGCCTAAGAAAGAAAATGGACAGAAATAGAAAGAACATTATTTTTGGACTTTAGTGAAGTATCGACTCAAGTGTCGATCTAAGTATCGACTCACAGGTCGACTCATAGATCGACTCATGACCTGAGACAAGAAATGAATAGAGTAGAGTCATTCCATGGATTTTTGCCTAGTGCTGACTCAAGTATCGACTCACAGTTTCAAGTGTCGACTCACAGGTCGACTCATAGCCTGAGAACATAAATGATGCAGAACCTTAGAAACTCAAAAACTACACCTGGTGTTGATCCAAGTGTCAACTCATGAAGACCTAAGTATCGATCCAAGTGTCGACTCACAGGTCGACTCAGGTTCTGACAACAGTAATAGCTATATTTTCAGAAGTTCAAAATTGGCTCAAACGACTCTAAATGGCTAGGTTCTTCACTCTAACGGTCACCAACAATTTTTTGGAGGTTTTTGGACTATTTATCACTCACCAAACTTATTGAATACTCAAGAGAAAAAAAAAAAATACTAGAGACAAATCCTATCTTTTGAGAAAGCTTTTGAAAAGATACAAGTGAGCCATAAAAAAGATTCGACCTAAAAAAGCCCTCATTCTTGTTGTTGTATCTTCAAATCATTATCCAAAAGTATCCATTGACAGCATTTAAGAGGAAGAAGATAACTCAAGCATTCAAGAAGAGCTTCAACGACTTTATTTCTACCCTTTTGAGAGTTTTATTCTTGTGCTCAAATTTGTACTTTGATTTTATTTGTTGTAACTAGTTTCAAGGTTATTGAAACTAGGTGTTAGGCCCTTTCAAGCCATGAATTAGAATTCAAGCCTATGTTTGGCTTGAGGGAAAGGTTGTTGGTGAGCCTAAGTGACAAAACCAATAAGGAATTTTAACTTATAAGCCCGGAAAATAAGTTGGCTATAATCTTGGTGATTATAGTAGAAATTTTCAAGGGGTAGCTTGGAGAGTAGATGTAGGTACTTGGTGTGTACCGAACCACTATAAATTTCTTGTATTTGTGTGTATGCTTTATCTTCTTATTTACTTCCATTGCATTGCTATTTATTGTTTAAAGCACAGCATCTAGATTATATTATTGCACACTCATATTGTTATACCAATACTTTAGTTCGGCACATACTTGTTATAGTTTTAAATTTTAAAAAAACCTAATTCAACCCCCTCTTAGGTTGCTACACTGGGCAACAAGTGGTACATATCTTAGTACTCAGCATATAGGTCTAACGATCTTGAGTCAAAGATTTAATGGCAGCTCAAATTGGTGTTGGTATTATTGAGGGTGAAGCCTCAAACCGTCCCACACTCTTTAATGGCACAAATTATACTTACTGGAAGACACGCATGCGCATATACATTCAAGCCATAGATTACAATATTTAAAAGATCATGGTCAAAGATCCTCATCAACCTACTATCTTAATTAATGGCATTCCCACTCCCAAATTAGAAGAAGATTGGGATGAGAATGACATTAAGCAAGCCGAGCTTAATATAAAGACTATGAATTTATTATTTTATGCATTAGACCCTAGTAAGTTTAATAGAATATCTAATTATATCTCTGCCAAAAAAAATTGGGATACACTTGAAGTTATCCATGAGGGTACATATCAAGTGAAAGCTACCAAAGTTAACATGCTCATCCATACTTATGAGATTTTAGTATTGAATCAAATAAAACAATTAGTGAAATATATACTAGGTTCACTAATATTGTTAATGGTATAAGGAGTTTGGAAAAAGTTATATCTAATGCTGAACTTGTCAACAAAATTCTCAGGTCTCTTCCATCATCTTGAGATCTAAAAGTCTTTGCTATTGAAGAAGCCAAGGATGTCAACACTCTTCCACTTGAGCAGCTCTTGGGATCACTAAATGACATATGAGCTATCCTTAAAGCAAAGATGGTGGACAATGAGAAGAAAAAGAAGGCTATTGCATTCAAGTCCACAACCAAGGAAGATTTTAGTGATGATTCAGATGAGGAAGATGAAATGACTCTCATCTCAAGGAAATTTAAGAAATTCATAAGGAAGAAAAGGCACAACTATAAGAAGAAGCTGCAAAGAAGAGAGCCTAATAAGGAGAAGGAAAAAGAAAAGAAAAGGGAGCAACCAATATATTTTGAATGTAAAAAGTCTGGACATTACAAAATGGATTGCCCCACTCTCGAAAAGGACAAAAGAAAGTTCAAAAAGAAAGCGATGATGGTGACGTGGAATGAGAGCGAAGATTCAAGCTCTGATGAAGAGCAGCAATAAGTGGCCCATATTTGCTTCATGGCCAATGAAGAAGAGGTAAGAATTGAAATAAAAAATAAATTTACTTTTGAAGAATTACAAGACATTTTTGATGAACTTGTTATAGAGTATTAAAAACTTAAAATGAAAAACAAAAAATTGAGAAAGCAAAATTTGGAACTATCTAAAACAAATAATGAGTTTTTGATAGATAATGATAGTTTACTACAAGAAAACAAAAATTTGAATGATCAAATTACTCTTTTGAAAAATTGAAAGGAAGATCTTTTGAAAAAAAAAATTCTTTGAAAAAGGATAAATTTTTTGTGACAAATGAGAAATTTATTAAACAAAACAAAGAATTTTTGCAAGAAAATAAGAAGTACAAAGAAGAACTTGAAAAAGTGAAACTACTTGTTAAAAAAATTATTTATAGTTCAGAAAAACTAAACATGCTTTTGAATAGCCAAAGAGCAATTTTTAACAAAGCAGGTCTAGATTTTAAACCCCCAAAATAATAAAAGTATTTCAAAAATTTCTTTATACCCGTATCTTCTAGCATTACATGTTATGCTTGTGGTAAACTAGGACATAAATCTTACATGTGTGATAGAAGGAAATTAAATAGTATTAGAAAAGTTTGTGTTTCAAAAGGAACCACATCAACTAATCTTAAAGGATCCAAGATGACTTGGGTACCTAAAGTTTTCACTTGATTTATTTTTGTAGGTATATTTTGCAACCAAGGACAAAAGAAGATTATGGTACCTTGACAGCGGTTGCTTAAGATACATGACTAGACATGTAAAGCAATTCTCATTTCTAGAGCTTTAAATGATGGAAATATAATATTTGGTGATAATGGAAAGGACAAAATTATTGATATTGATAAAGTTCATATCATCCCCTCTACTTATGTTGATAATGTTTTACTTGTTAATGGTTTGAAACATAATTTGCTTAGTATAAGTCAATTTTATGATAAAGGATTTAAAGTAGTTTTTGAATCTTCTATATGCATTGTGTCTAGTCTTGATGATAATGGCATCAAGTTCATTGGTCATAGGCATAGAAATATTTACATGATTGATCTTGATGATCTACCTATGCAAAATGGTCAATGCCTAGTAGCAATGGAAGCCAAGATCAATGAAATTAGTTGGTTTTGGCATTGAAGACTAAGGCATGAAAGTATATATTTACTTTCAAAATTGAACAAAAAGAATTTTATAAAAGGTTTGCCAAAACTCACTTTTGAAAATGATAAGATTTGTAGTGCATGTTAGCTTGGAAAATAAATAAAATCATCTTTCAAACTAAAAGGAGTAGTCTCTACATCTAGACCCTTAGAATTACTTTATATGGACCTTTTTAGACCTACTAGAATAACTAGTTTGGAAGGCAAGAAGTATGGTCTTGTAATTGTAGAAGACTTCTTTTGTTTTACATGGATAATATTTTTAGTTCACAAAGATGAAACATTTTCTGCATTCACTAAGTTCTACAAGAAAGTTTTAAATGAAAAATGTATTTCAATCATTTCTTTACATAGTGATCATGGTACCGAGTTCAAAAATCATAATTTTAAAATATTTTGCATTGAAAATGGTATTCATCATAACTTTTTTGTACCTAGAATACCTCAACAAAATGGAATGGTAGAAAGAGAGAATATGATACTAGAAGAAATGACATGCACCATGATTTGTGAAAATGATTTACTTAGATATTTTTGGACGGAAGCCATAAACACTGCATGCTATGTTTTGAATCATGTTTTGATCCAACTAATTTTGAAGAAAACCCCTTATGAGCTTTGGAAAGGTAGAAAACCTACTATCAAGTATTTTCATGTTTTTGGATGCCGTTGTTTCATTCTAAACAATGGCTAAGACAACCTAAGTAAATTTGATGCCAAGTCAAATGAAGGTATCTTCTTAGGATACTCTACTTCTAGCAAGGCATACAAGATCTTCAATAGAAAAATACTTATTGTTGAAGAGTCCATTCATGTTATTTTTGATGAGATTAACAAAAAATTTTTTAGAAAAGAAGATGTTCTTGATGATGAAAAGGTATCCAAAGGATTGAAAAGATGACCATCAATGAAAGACATTCCAAAGAGCAACAAGGTGATCAAAACCATGAAGAAGAACAAATACAAAAAGTTAGAGCTACATCAACACCCAAGCCATTACCTAAAGAATGAAGGTATGCCCATGGATACCCTAAAGAAATTATAATTGGTGATCCATCGAAAGGAGTAAGTACTCGTTCCTCTCTAAGAAATGTTTATGATTATTTAGCTTTTGTATCACAAGTAGAACCAAAATCAATTGAAGAAGCTAAAAAAGATTCAAATTGGATAAATGCCATACAAGATGAACTAAATCAATTCAAAAGAAACAGTGTTTGGACTTTAATTGAAAGACCTTCTAATATTTTAATAATTTGAACTAAATGGGTTTTCAGAAATAAACTTGATGAAAATGGAGTAGTAACTAGAAATAAAGCTAGATTGGTAGCAAAAGGTTATAATCAAGAAGAGGGTATTGATTTTGATGAAATATTTGCTCCAATTGCTAGATTAGAAGCAATTAGATTATTACTTACTTTTATTTGCTTTATAGATCTCAAACTATTTCAAATGGATGTCAAAAGTATATTTTTAAATCATTTTATTGAAGATGAAGTGTATGTCGAACAGTCCCTTGGTTTTGAAAATCATGCATACCCTAATCATATTTTTAAACTTTACATGGCTTTGTATGGTTTAAAACAAGCTTTAAGAGCTTGGTATGATAGATTAAGTAAATTTCTACTTGAAAATAGTTTTTCTAGAGGCAATATAGATACTACACTATTTTTGAAAAAGAAAAATGATGATCTATTAGTAGTATAAATTTATGTTGATGATATCATTTTTGATGCTACTAATGAAACACTTTGTCAAGAGTTTGCCAAGCTTATATAGGGAGAGTTCAAGATCAGCATGATGGGAGAACTAAACTTCTTTCTCGGACTCCAGATCAAGCAAACTAAAGAAGGGATCTTCATCAACCATGCTAAGTACACAAAAAACTTTTAAAGAAGTTTGGGATGGAGACAACCAAGCCATTAGGTACACCTATGAGCCCTTCTTGCAAACTTGATAAAGATGAATCAGGTAAAAATATTGATCAAAAATTGTATAGAGGTATCATTGGTTCATTGTTATACTTAACTGCAAGTAGGCTAGATATTATGTTCAGTATATGTATATGTGCTAGATATCAGTCTGCTCCTAAGGAATCTCATTTATTGGCTGTTAAACACATACTTAGATATTTATCTGGCATAATTGATATATTAGATTGTGGTACTTTATAGATTCATCAATTAAATTGATTACCTATTCTAATGCTGACTTTGCTGGATGTAAACTAGATAGGAAAAGTACTACTGGAACCTGTCAATTTCTTGGAGTTAATTTGATTTCATGGTTTAGCAAGAAATAAAATTCAGTTGCTCTATCTACGGTGGAAGCCGAATATATAGCAGCTAGAAGTTGTTGTGCTCAAATCTTATGGATCAAACAACAACTCAAAGACTTTGGTATTAAGTTAAATAAAACACCCATAAAATGTGACAATATAAGTGCTATCAATTTAACTAAAAATCCAGTTCAACATTCAAGAAGCAAACATATTGAAATAAGACATCATTTCATAAGAGATCATGTGCAAATTGGTGATGTAGTGCTTGATTTTATGTATACTGATAAATAATTAATAGACATTTTTACTAAACCTCTTAGCGAAGACAGGTTTTGCATGATCAGAAAAGAATTAGGCATCATTGACCCCTTTGATTGAAACCCTTTCAAACTCTTTATTGAACTCTCTCAAAAGCACAAAATCCTCTTAAATATCATCTAGTAAATCCCTAGACACCCTTGATTTTTTGAAAATTTATTAGAATTTTTCCTGATTTTTGGCCAAGTGTCAACACTTGAAAATTTACCCAAGTGTCGACTCATCGAAGTGTCGACACTTGAGCAAATTCCAAGTGTCGACTCATGAACGATTTGATAGTATATCTAGGGCATCACCGAACCCTTTTTCTCTATTCCATTTTCCAATTTCTCTCTCCATAATGGTCCCCAAGTCTTCCAATCTCCCTTAAATAGTGTCTTCTCGAATCTACCCTTCCATTTTTGGAAAATCCCTCTTCCTTCCCTTCTTTTTGAAATGTTTTTCCTTCTTTTCAGTCTATTCTTTCTTCTTTTCGATCCGTTCTTCCTTCAGGTCTGTTCCTAGTCATTTTGGTGAGCATGGGTCCTAAGAAGCAGGTTGCCTTCCGCAAGAAGCGAACCCACTTCGAGAGAGGTGAGGCAAGCTCGGGTGAGAGGAGATCCAAGGCTCATAAGGATCTTGTTGAGCATCATGTGCAGCCTAAGTGATGCAGGACTAAATATGCATGCAAAATATTTTTATATTTTTATGTGTTGAGTTAAGTATCTAAATCCCGAAAATAAGGCCAAGAATTAAAGTAGAGAGTTCTATACAAAAATAAGAAGTATCAGCATGCAAGTAGACCCTTAAAATGATAAGGAAGAATGATCGCTAAGGCTGAGAAGCCCTGGTTGGGCTAGTTCCCCTTCAATATGTCTACTGGCAAGTAGAGGGTGTGTACCTGACTGGATCTTGTAGATGAATCTTTGTAGAGGTCTCTCTTCACTCCCGGATAAGGCCTGGATGATCAAGTCGAAGCCCCTCGGATTCGCAGCTTTCAACCTGGTGATCCGATCGCTGCCCGGCTGGAATCTATGGATTTACAAACTTCGAGGAACCTGCAAATCACCTATAAGGGTTAGAAAATAATGTAGGGATAAAGAAATAAATTGAAAACAGCAAGGGAAGAATGGTTTTGATGTTGGGCAGCCAAGGCTGGAGAGGTGGCTTCTAGGGTTTTGATGGTGACTGGATGTAGAGTGCAGGAAACAAGGAAGAAGAAGGGGTTCACGCAGATTCCCCTTAATACACAGCAAGCACACAGCAAATTGGAAAACTCAATATTTTTTTCATAAATAAAATTAGTCTTCATACAAGAGAAGGAGGCCTCTTAAATAGACCCATAAACTTGCTCCCAAGTAAGGATACAAAAGACATTTCATAGCAATTTGAATCCCACCCAAACCCTAGCTAGAAAACATGGTAAGTCATTAGCCCTCTTTTCCTCAAATTCTCCCTCTCTCACTTGCCTTGGTCGGCCAAGGGAGGTGACCCTAAGTGGCTGACCAAGAGGTGGTGACCATAAGGGTGGATGGCGCCATATGATGCTCCACTTGGGCCTTAGGCGGCCCAGTATGCTCTAAGCTGTGGTCCAGGGTTCTAGGCTACATCCTAGGGTTTCAGGGCCTTCACTTTTCTTGTCGGGTCTTCCATGTCTTCAAGCTAGGTTGGTCTACAGTTGTACTGGCTTGGTCTTCACTTGTATTGAGTCTTCATTGGACTTGGACTAACATCTACAGGATTCAAACTATGACTAGCTGATTTGACTGACTGATCCAAACCCTACTGGTATGAATCAAATTCTGAATACAGGACTCAAATGATGGAGGCCCAAAAAAAACATGACTCGGGGCCAAAGGAAAAACTCAAATAGGCTAAAGCCCTTATTACAAACTGGACTCAAATACTTAAAAGAACTAATCAGATAACCATAGAGGATTGAGAAGCCTCTGCCTAAGTCCTGTACCTCTGGTGTCCACACCAATTCTCCCGGGGTGGGATGAACTTAACCTTGTCGAGTAAGGATCACTCCGGCTCTAGTATCTCTCAAGAAGGTCTAGGTCGAGGCGCTGCAAGTCCTCTCGAGTAATCCATAAATTATCGGATTCAGGCCGGCCTGGCCATCAGATCAAGTAGCGTTGATAGCTGCTACCCTGGGTCATGATAGCTTGATTGTCCAGGATATGCTCGATCCATTCTCCTCTCTCAAGTAAATTAATTGGTGGACACTCTGGGATAGGATCACTCACAAGGGATGGAGTAGGTCCAAAGGCCTCACTAGGTATCGTTGCCGGTTACCTATACTCAACCAGGTCTGCAATATTGAAGGTAGAACTAATGCCAGAATCCGGGGGCAAATCTAACACGCAGGCATTGGGTCCGACCTTCTCTATCACTCTAAGGATCCAGCTCCGTGAGCATGAAGCTTCTTAATGGTTCCAGGTGGAAACCTCAGCCTAAGCCTAATCATAAAAGAATCTCCAACATTAAATTTCTTGGCTCTTTTCCGAGAATTAGCTAGTTTGTTTCAAAATTAATGCTTAATGCGGATGATGCACTTGACTTGTACTGACACCTAATAAAGTGTAGACTATGCATTCATATTGAGAGAAACTTTATTGGACTCTTTGGGCCTAAACCAAACAGATTATAGACTCTCTAGGTTTGACCCTGGTTTGGCATGTACATGAAAATTTACAATGGACTCCTAAAAAATGTCATAAGGTCTTCCAAAAGTAGGTCGCAAACCTAACATACTCAAAAAAATTGTGTAACCGAACAACCTCAACAAAGTGTAATGGAAAAGTTTAGGAACATTGGAAGCCTTAAGGTATGGCAGGAAATAAGAATCGGAGTCTTGGGATAATCCATTGGAAACATGAAATAGACCTTGGTTACTAGGGATGACCTTAAGATTTGAACATTGATCTATGGGTGACATAAGGTCCACTTGAAGGATGAGAAATTTGGTCATTGCAAGTGTAGGTTCTTTAGGAAAGGATGACTTAGTCAATTCAAGAAAAAGGTTATCGACTGGGGTTAGAGGAATGAACTCTTTATAAGGATGCTGAATGAGGTCTGGGGTTGAGGCTAAAGGAGTGGGCTCTTCCTGAGGGTATTGACTTATAGGAACCAAGTCCTTACTAATTTCCTGTTGTTCTATTACTTCAGGACTAGGCTCTACAATTTCAGCTTCGCCTAGGGTTTCCTCAAGCAAGGTACTAGAGTGATCCTCCTGAAAGTCTTCTCCTTTATATTCATCTACTAAACTTATGTCAGCCTCATATATCTCTACAATGGGTTCTTCCTCAGGCTCATTAATGGGTTCAGGGGTCTTTTCCTTACAAACTAATGGGATAGGAGTGGTAGGCTGGTTTGAAGGACTTTGCCTAAGAATTGATCTAGAGGTGCTAATAATGCCGGGCTTAGGTTGGCTCCCCATGAGTTCCTTTTGATAAGACTCGAATTTCCTAGCAATCAGATAAGCTTCCTCTAGAGTATGAATTTCCTATTGAAATAATTTCCCCTGGATGGCCCTACGTAGGCCAGCTCGAAACCTTGATATAATCTTATACTCAGGTTCAACTGTGTTACATCTCCTAATAAACTCATTAAATTGGTCAGTGTATTTAGACACAGTCTTATTACCTTGTCTCAAATCGTATCATTGCTCTAAAGTTGGTGCTTATAAAATCTACCTAGATACTTTGCTCTCAACTTACTTCTCATAGATCTCCAAGTAAGTATTTCATCTCCCCATTAATAACATTCATCCTCAATATCTTCCCAGCATCGCCTAGCATGTCGGATTAGCTAACATGTGGCAAATCTAACTTTTTCTAACTCCATCATCTGAGTGTACTCAAAATACTGATCCATTCTTTCTTCCCAATCAATATACACCTTAGGATCTAGACTTCCATCAAAAGTGGGTGCATAGGGTTGGGTGTGTCTAACAGGTCTTTCCTCTGGGTCCACCAAGTATGGGTATGGGCTTCTAGGATTAGACTTAAGGGCAAGATCATGATGATAAGCTCGTGGATCAAAGGTACTGGGCCTAGGGGATCTGAATTCAGCATGGGTCCTATGGGCTCCTTCATAGGTCAAAGAATGTTCACCTATTCGATCAGGCCTATGGGGTTCAAGAGAGTCAGGTCTAACATGGGCCTTAGGGGATCTAAGGGACATGGTTGATAGGCTAATGGGCTCCTAATCTAGTGGACATGCAAGACTCAAGACAATGGACTTCTGACTTAGTGCACATGCAAGACACAAGACAAATTGACTAGGGCTACCAAGACCTAGAGCCCAAATAGAATTGGTTGACTCAACTTACACACAATGCAACTCCTAGTCCTTCAACTGGCCAGGTAAGAGGTGGAATGGTGGGAGGCCCCCTGCTCTCGTAGGGACCTAATTAAGGAACCATCAATCCACTTAGATTGTTTGACACTGTACCTCTAGCCTAGACACTAGCTTCTAGTAATAGGAGATGATTGGGTGTACTAGTCTTCCCACAAAGGTTGAACCCGACCTGTTGATGTCCCTAGCTCTCTAGAGCAAATTAGGTCTACTCAATTTTAGTTAGGGTTGGGTTTAGATGCAAGGATTGTGGTTTTGGACTAAGGAGAGGTGATCAAATCCTCCCCCCATCTGGCATAGTAGAATTGCCCTTAAAGTATTTTATGCACATGATGGCAAGCATATGAAAATGCAAATTAGGGTTTCAAGTATTTTGGTGTTTTATGTATATATGTATTTTTTTGGTATATTTTTAAGCAGAAATATAATTTATAGAAAATGACCTAATATGCAGAAAATATGTCAAAAATTTAATATATGCAAAAATTATACCAAAAGAATCCTAAACTTGTTGAAATTAGCTTTGCTGAAAAATCAGGGTAGAACTATTCTCAGAAAGTATTCTGGTAGGAAGAAAATCCACAGACTGAAATAATTCATGAGAAAATTCTAAAACATACTATAAATTATAAGAAATCTAACAAAATAAAAATCAATTTTTTTTGAGTTACCTACAGATAGAAACAATTAAAATAGTAGACTATGTACTGTGATAGCCGAGATGCAAAATTAACTAAAGATGTTCTTTGTTTTCTTCTTTAGGGGTCAATCACAGCAGCACCCCTACATGCTATATGAGATCCCTTCGATTGGGAAGAGAAGGTCTTATAGCCCTACTTGTCTCCTATGACCGGATGGCCATGGTGAAGCACCCGATCTGAATATTCAAAGAGAAACTAAGCCCAAACAGGCTTTGATACCAAATGATGCGGGACTAAATATGCATGCAAAATATTTTTGTATTTTTATGTGTTGATTTAAGTATCTAAATCCCAAAAATAAGGCCAAGAATTAAAGTAGAGAGTTCTATACAAAAAAAAGAAGCAATAGCATGCAAGTAGACCCATAACATGATAAGGAAGAAGGATTGCCGAGGCTGAGAAACCCCGGTTAGGCTAATTCTCCTTCAATATCACTACTGGCAAGTAAAGAAAATGTACCTGATAGGATCTTGTAGATGAATCATTTTAGAGGTCTCTCTTCGCTCCCGGATGCAGCCTGGATGATCAAGCCGAAGATCCCATGGATTCGTGGCTTTCAACCCGGTGATCCGATCGCTGCCCGGTTGGAATCTTTGGATTCACAGACTTCGAGGGACCTATAAATCGCCTGTCAAGGGTTAGAAAATAATATAGGGATGAAGAAATAAATTTAAAACAGAAAGTGAAGAATGGTTTTGATGTTGGGCGGCCAAGGTTGGAGAGGTGGCTTCTAGGGTTTTGATGGTGGCTGGATGCAGGGCGTAGGAAATAAAAAAGAAGGGGTTCACACAGATTCCCCTTAGCATACAACAAGCACACAGCAAATTAGAAAACTCAATATTTTTTTTATAAATAAAATTAGTCTTCATACAAGAGAAGGAGGCCTCTTAAATAGACCCATAAACTTGTCCCCCAAGTAAGGATACAAAAGACATTTCATAGCAATTTGAATCCCATCCAAACCCTAGCTAGAAAACATGGTAAGTCATTAGCCCTTTTTCCCTCAAATACTCCCTCTCTCATATGCCTTGGTCGGCCAAGGGAGGTGATCCTATGTAGCCGACCAAGAGGTGGTGACCATAAGGGTGGATGGCACCATATGATGCTCCACTTGGGCCTTGGGCACCCAGTATGCCTTAAGCTGTGGTCCAGGGTTCCAGGCTATGCCGCAGGGTTTCAGGGCCTTCACTTTTCTTGCTAGATCTTCCATGTCTTCAAGTTGGGTTGGTCTACACTTGTATTGACTTGGTCTTCACTTGTATTGAGTCTTCATTGGACTTGGTCTAACATTTACAGGACTCAGACTATGACTAGCTGACTTGACTGACTGATCCAAACCCTACTGATATGAATCAAACTCTGAATACAAGACTCAAATGATGGAGGCCCAAAAGGAACATGACTCAGGGGCTGTTGACTCCGTTATTGATTTTGATGATAAGCAAAATGGTTAACTATAAGTTGAGTACTAATGATTTCTTTGAATTATGTTTTTATAGAAAAAGGTGCTCACAAATTTGAAAAATAATTATTTGATTGAAAAAGCCAAGTTTAGATGAAAGATTTGCTCAAAGAGGACTTGAACAGTTAAAATTTGCTTGAATGGATACTTGAGTGAAGTATAAATTTGATTCAGCACAAGTTTAGGCATTTTTGTGAAGACTTCAGAAAGGTGTCGACTCAAAGTGTTGATACATGATACCAAATGTCGACACATGACAGCGAAATGTCGACTCAAGTCGGTATGCAAAGAATGTTTCAGATGACATGGCTGAAGTGTCAACAATGGTCTTGAAGTATCAACTCAAAGTGTCGGCACATAGATCAGCTCATCGTCTGAGATTTTCAAGTCACAGAACTTACTAAAGATGAAGAACTGCAGAAGTGTCGACACATGGATACGAAGTATCGATTCAAAGTGTCGACTTACCTGAGAAAATATCGACACATCTAAAATTTTCAGAAAGCCAGATTGAAGATATTTGAACTGGGTGTCAATTCAAGAAGTTCAAGTGTCGACCTGAAGTGTTGACTCACAGCCTGAAGTGTCGATACATGATGTTCTGGGAACAGTAACAACTAGTTTTTCAAATACAAAACTTGTCTCTTTTCACCCCCAACGGCTAGATTTTCGAGTCTAACGGCTAAAAACTGGATTTGAGACCTTGGGAAGGTATTTATATGCTTCAAATCAAATCAAAACAATGATTATTTATGGAAATGAAATAGAAATATCCAAGAGAGAAGAAAAGAGAGCATTCACTCCTATTCATTGAAGTTCAACCACTCTTAAGCAAAAGCAAGCCTCCAAGTATTCAAGAGCCTTGAAGAGCATTAAAGATCAACCATTCTTGAGCAATCAAAGAGGCCTCATCAAGTTTAAAAGCATCATAATTTCGAGCTTCAAAAAGATACCCGTTTTTTATTAGAAAGCTTTTATACTCTTTACTTCAAACTATTATTTGTTATAAGGATTTTTGATTTGCCTATTACAAAACCAAGGGAGGTTATTAGTAAGCCTTTGAAAACCAATTAGGTTCTTGGTTAGCCCGAAAAACCAAGGGAGGTTGGTGGTGAGCCTTAAAACCATTTAGATTCTTGGTTATCCCATAAAACCAAGTGAGGTTTTGACTTGTGAGCCTTATGAAAATAAGTTAGGTTTTGATTAGTGAGCCCGAAAAACTAATCAACTGTAATCGATCGAGATTATAGTGAATTTTCAAGAAAATCTTGGGGAGTGGATGTAGGTGCATTGGATAGCACCGAACCACTATACTTCTTTGTCTTTGTGGTTGCTTATCTTTTCTAATTGCTCTTTCATTTATTACTCTTTATTTCTGCTGCACTTTTACTTAAGAGCATTACATTTGAATTCATAGTACGTTGATTAATTATTGGATTGGATTACATGCTATTACATTGCATCGAGTAATTAATTTTTAGAGATCCAATTCACCCCCCCTCTTGGGTTGCTTACTGGGCAACAAGTGGTATCAGAGCCCTGTTTTCAGTTTATAGGCTTTACCATCTTGAGTAAAGATCTATGGCAGCCCCTATTGGTATTAGTGTAGTTCAGGGTCAAGCCTCAAATAGACCTCCATTTTTTAATGGATCAAATTATACATATTGAAAAACTAAGATGAGAATTTATATACATTCTATTGATTCTAACTTGTGGAGAGTAGTTGATAAAGGTCCTCATATTCCTTTGGTTGTGGTTAATGATGTTTCCATCCCAAAGCTCGAAGAGGATTGGGATGAAAATGATATTAAGCAATCCGAGATCAATGCTAAGGCAATGAATCTCTTTTATTGTACATTAGATCCTAGTGAATTCAATAGAATATCTACTTGCACTTCAGCCACAGAAATATGTAACATACTTGAAGTTACTCATGAGGGTACCGATCAAGTAAAAAATACTAAGGTGAACATGTTAGTGCATACTTATGAAATGTTTCGAATAGAACCTAATGAGTCAATCACTGACATGTACACTAGATTTACAAATATTGTAAATGGATTGAGAAGTCTAGGAAAAGTAATGTCTAACACTGATCTTGTGAATAAAATCCTCATGTCACTTCCAACATCATGGGATTCGAAGGTGACCGCCATCCAAGAAGGAAAAAACATTGACAAGCTACCATTAGAACAACTGGTTGGATCGCTCATGACTTATGAGCTGAATTTGAAGCAAAAATTAATAGACATGGATAAAAAGAAAAAGGGGATTGCATTCAAATCAAATATACAAGAAGAATCCTCAATCGATGAGTCCGAAAAAGAAGAAGAAGATGAAGGTGAAGAAGCTTTCCTTGCTAGAAAATTTAGAAGATTCATGAAGAGGAGGAAGTTTCCTTATAAGAAGAAATTTTAGTCCAATAAAGAAAAGGAAAAAGAGAAAGAGAAAGAAAAAGAAAAACAAAAGGAGAAGGAAGTACCTACATGCTTCGAGTGCAAGAAGCCAGGTCACTACAAATTCAACTCCCCTCTCCTAAAGAAGTCAAGGAAGAAGTTAAGAAAGAAAGCAATGATGGCCACCTGGAGTGATAGTGAGGACTCCAGTTCTAAAGAAGAGCAAACAAAAGTTATAAATCTTTGTCTAATGGCTCATCAAGAGTAAGATGAGGTAATATCTGATACCGAAATAGATTTTACTTTTGATGAGTTAAGAAATGCTTTTGATGAACTTATGCATGATTACAAATTAGTTTTATCTAAAAATAAAAAATTGAAAAAGCATGCAAACAGTTTTTCTCATTAAAATAATTCTTTGTTAAATGAAGTTAGTGATTTGAAAACTAAATTAAATGTTTTAGAAAAGAAAAACAATGCTTTGACAATGAAAAATGAAGTTTTAAAAAGACCTAAAACTATTATTTCAAATGGTGATCTCTTAAAGAAAAATAAGGATTTAGAATTAGAAAATAAAAAGTACAAGAATGAACTTGATAAAATGAAGCCTTTTGTTGAAAAATTTACCTACAGTTCAGAAAAATTAAACCTACTTTTAAATAGCCAAAGAGCCATTTTTAATAAAGCTGGATTAGACTATAAACCTCAAAAATAATAGAAGTATTTTAAAAACTTTTTGTACTTGCATCATCTAGCATAACTTGTTTTTCATGTAAAAAACAATGTCATAAATCTTTTTAATGTAATTTGAGAAAAATTAATTCTTTTAGAAAAGTTGGGTTCCAAAAGGAACCATTTTAAGTGTTAACCCTAAAAGATCCAAGTTGGCTTGGGTACCTAAAAACAAAGCTTAATTTTTATCATAGGTGTGTCTTGCAACCAAGAAGAACAGAAGACTTTGGTATCTTGATAGTGGTTGCTCATGGTACATGACGGGAGATGTGAAGCAATTCACTTCTCTTGAAGCAATGAATGGAGGGAGTGTGACCTTGGGAGATAATCGTAAAGGAAAAATCATTGATATTGGTAAGGTTCACATTACTCCTTCTAGTTGTATTAGTAATGTACTTTTAGTTGAAGGTATAAAGCATAATCTTTTAAGTATTAGTCATTTTTGTGATAAAGGTTTTCAAGTTATTTTCAAATCATCTTATTACATGATTGCTAGTCCAGATAAAAATGGAATACAATTCATTGGAAAAAGGCATGGTAACATTTATTTGGTAGATTTGGATGATCTATCTTTGTCTAATGGAGAATGCCTTGTTGTAATGAATTCTACTAAAGATGAGACTAATTGGCTTTGGCATATAGAGTTTTTAATAGAAGAACCTTAGTTGTAGAGGAGTCTGTACATGTTGTTTTTGAAGAATCTACTAACAAATCCTCCAGAAAAGAGGATACTTCTTATGCATGTGCAGGTGCTGACAAGTTTCAAAAGTTGACACTGAATGATCAACCCCCTCAGCCAAGTGAAGAAGATTAAGACAAAAGTGAGAAAGGTGAAGACACTCCAAAGCACCAAGATCTACCTAAGGAGTGGAGGTATGCTCATGGACATCCTAAGAAATTAATCCTAGGTGATCCATCTAAAGGGATAAGAACTCGAGTCTCAGTTAGAAATGAATATGACTATATAGCTTTTGTATCTCAAGTTGAGCCTAAATGTTTTGAAGATGCTGAAAAAGATCCTAACTGGATAAATGCCATGCAAGATGAACTAATTCAGTTTGATAGAAATAATGTTTGGATATTAATAGAAAGACCATCTAATGTTTCTATTATTGGCACAAAATGGATATTTAGGAATGAATTAAATGAAAATAGAATTGTTAGAAATAAAGTTAGGCTGGTTGCTAAAGGCTACAATCAGGAGGAAGGAATTGATTTTGATAAAATTTTTGCTCCTGTTGTTAGACTTAAAGCAATTAGACTACTATTAGTATTTACTTGTTTTATGAATTTCAAACTATTTCAAATGGATGTTAAGAGTGCTTTTCTAAATGGTTTTATAACAGAAAAAGTTTTTGTTGAACAACCACTTGGATTTAAAAATCATGCACATCCTTATCATGTTTTTAAATTGCATAAAGTACTTTATGGATTAAAGCAAGCACCTTGAGCCTGGTATGAAAGACTCAGCAAATTTTTTATTGAAAATGAATTTTTTAGAGGCCATGTTGATAAAACCTTATTTTTGAAGAAGAAAGATAATGATTTATTAGTAGTACAAATATATGTTGATGATATCATTTTCGGTGCTACTAATGAAATTCTTTGTCAAGAGTTTGCTAAGCTAATGTAGGGTGAGTTCGAGATGAGCATGATGGGAGAACTCAATTTCTTTCTCGGACTCCAGATCAAGCAAACTAAAGATAGAATCTTTATCAACCAAGCTAAGTATATAAGAGAGATTATAAAGAAGTTTAGGATGGAGAATACTAAATCAATAGATACACCTATGAGTCCCTCTTGTAGACTTGATAAAGATGAGCATAGTACATCCGTAGATCAAAAATTATATAGAGATATGATTGGCTCTTTACTGTACTTAACTACTAGTAGACCAGATATAATGTTCAGTGTATGCATGTGTGCTAGATATTAGTTTGAACCTAAAAAATCACATCTATTGGCTGTTAAGCGCATTATTAGATATCTATCTAGTATAATTGATATTGGTTTATGGTATTCTAGAGATTTATCTACTGAATTAATTGGATATTCTGATGCTGATTTTGCTAGTTATAAATTGGATAGAAAGAGTACTGTGGTACTTGCCAATTTCTTGGAGTTAACTTAATCTCTTGGTTTAGCAAGAAATAAGCTTCAGTTGCATTATCCACAACTGAGGCTGAGTATATTGTAGCAGGAAGTTGTTGTGCTCAAATCTTGTGGATTAAGTATCAACTTGAAGATTTTGGAATCAAGTTGACTAGTACTCCTATAAAGTGTGATAATAACAGTACTATTTTCTTGACTAAAAATCTTGTTCAACATTCTAGGAATAAACATATTGAAATTAGACATTATTTTATTAAAGATCATGTTGAAATTAATAATGTTGTGCTTGAATTTATTAGTACTGAATTTTAATTAGCTGATATTTTAACTAAGCCTCTTCTAGAAGATCAGTTTTGTATGATTAAAAAGGAGCTCGAGATCATTAATCTTTTTGATTAAAATCTTCCCATCCTTGATTCAAATAGATCAATGTGACATCACTCATATTTATTTATCAAAAGTCTCATTGAAATCCTAGTGTAATTGATCAGATTTTCTATCTATTATTTTTCAGTTTTAAGTCGATGTGTCGACACATTAATGTGTCAACACCTGAATGTGTCGACACATTCGTGAGTCGACACATGAAATGCAGCAGACCGAGGATAAGGGCTTTCCAAACTATTTTTTCCTTATTTCTTCTCCCCACTCGAGCCGACACATACTCTAACTCTCTCCCAACAGTTTCTTCCCTCCAATTTATGCTCAAAATCCCTCGATTCTTCGTTTGGGACATTTTTTTTGGCTTGGATTGAACGACTTTCCACTTCCCATTTCCAATTTGAACCCTAGAAACCATAGGTTTCTCCTCCAATTTGTTCAAATCTTTATTCTGTGCAATGGGACCTCGAAAATAAGTAGTCCATCGCCCTCGACAGTCCAATCAGGTAGAAGAGCGAAGAACCAAGGCCGGACATGAAGCTAGATCTCCAGATCTGCCTGCTCGACCCCTTTTTGTAGCTTCTAGCCGGATTAGCTCGAAAATGGTCATCGAAGGATGCCATGTGGACTTCAGTTTCATCGACCAGCAGTACTTCAGGATCGGTCAGTGGATTCGAGATGCTGGTTTGACATCCTTTTGTTCTTTGAGCGAGAGATATTACCCAGGGCTTATTCGGGAGTTCTACGGATCACTAGCCCGTGGGAATGATGGTTGGTTGGCTCAGGTGAGAGGCAGGGATATCCCAGTTACTTCAGAGATATTGAGCAGAGTGTGGGGTATTTATATGACTGGGTCAGTTGTAGATAGCTTGTTTGATAGAGTGAGTGGTCTCCAGTGTATATTCGAGTCAGACATTCTGCCTAAGGGAGCCACTGTGCCTGCATCCCGTTTGTCTGTGGAGATGAGACTATTGCACAACATTATCACCCAGATCCTTCTGCCGAAGACCGGACGTTTCGATTACATCACTGAGCGGGAGTTGCTCATGATGGTCTCATTGATATAGCACACACCCGTCTGCCTTCCCGTGCTCATGGTTCATCAGATGACGAAGGCTTCAAAAGTCAGGGACTCTGCTTACCCTATGGGATGGGGTTGACTTTATTATTCAGGGAGTATGGTGTCAGTTTTGAGGATGAGCCCTTCCACATACTACTTCATACTGATGTTTATGACATCAGGTCATTACATCAGATGGGTTATCATTTGTTTAAAAGCTAGTGGAGATGCAGAGTATCTGGTCAGGCCGATGATAGAGATGATGATACTGCAGAGGAGGAGCGCATCCTTTCTGGCGAGGTAGGACCTACAGAGGCATCTCTTCCAAAGAATCAGCCTGAGACAGCAGCATAGCCAGAGACTGCTTCTTAGTCTGAGCCTTCTGCTCAGCCTCAACCAGTTCAGTCAGATACTCCAGGAGCTACAAAGAGTCTATTGGATAGAGTCAGGCGCATTGAGATAGATGTTTTGATCATTAGATAGCATCTTGACTGTTTTATTGCTGAGATCAAAGAGAGCCACAGTGGACTGAGTGATGGTATCTCAGCTATTCTGACCGCATTGTCCAGACCTACAGGGAGTACTCCAGTTTCTGATACAGCTCCACCCACTCCAGCACCAGTTGATATTGACAGTGATGATGATGGTGATGATGAGGAGACTGACTCTGATGGATTTGACTTCCCATATCTGATTTCAAAGCCAGTGGCAGAGGTGACTGCAGACTTGCCTAGGAG
The DNA here is from genome assembly GCA_021397845.1 of Areca catechu. Lineage (NCBI taxonomy): Eukaryota > Viridiplantae > Streptophyta > Magnoliopsida > Arecales > Arecaceae > Areca > Areca catechu. The sequence continues at coordinate 74,160,772 of CM038050.1, forward strand.
TCCCATTTGTGACCCTTCCAGTTCACCTACTCAGACTCCAATCCTATCTTCTCCTCCATCCAGATCAGATGATCATGATCTGATTCCTATTCTTTCACCTGTTGTTGATTCACCCATTGTCGATACACCCATTATTGACAGTCCTACTATTGATTCATCGATTGCAGATTCACCCATTCATTCCTTAGCTAATACGCCTATCATTGAAACACCTATCTTACCATCAGCTGATACACCTATTTTTGATACACCCACTATTGATACACCTACTATCCATACATCTTCTCTTATCCGATAGCTAGGTTTTTACACACCTGGCTTTTAGTATCTTGATTCTGGTCTATCCTTTGATCGTACACCATATCTGATAGTTGCAGAGACTATCGCCCCGATCTGCTCTGTTCCTACTGATGACATTGCCTCCACCTCTTCTGCTCTAGCTAGAAGTCGGACGTATGCTTGATGCAGAGAACGTGGTCATCGTACTCCACCATGACCGACCAGGACCCACCTTCAAGATCTCAGATCGATGTGGCCTCGAGCTCGCTCTTTTACTAATACTGGACCGATTGAGATCGGATCTTCTGATGACGATGAGGATGAGGATTAGGACATCTTTGTCTTTTTAGATAGTTTACTTTAATACATCTTTTGTATGTTTTGTTGTTGTACAAATTCTGAATTTAAATAGAATATTATGTTGTACTTCATGATTATGACTTCAAATGAATGAAATCCTTTAGTACTTCATTGTCTTCATTTATGAATGATTGAATGAATGAATTTTTTTATTGTAATTCTTGCCTATTTGTCTTCCTACCTTTTTAATGATAACAAAAAGGGGGAGTAATAAGACTAAAGTATAAATGTGTAAGGGAATAATAAGTGTAACAGTGCAAATATGCTTGAAAATTTGTGAAAATTTGAAAATCATTTTGAAAATTTAGTTGAACTTGATTTTGGAAATTATTTACAAATTCTTTAAGTAAGGGGAGCAATACTTTCTTTACATGTTTTCATCTTAAATCTCTTCTTTAAATGTTTGAAAAGATATTCACAAACTCATTTATGGATCATTAATTTAGGGGGACCCTTGTTCATTACTGAATTTTTGCCTCTCCTAAAGCATGTTTTCTTACAGAGTATCACGATACATGAGTTTATGTCTTATATATCCCAAAGTTTTGATACTCTTAATCACTATAACAAGCTCTGACACTCTTAATCATTAAATCACATTTGCTCTAATACATCTTGATAATATTGCAAATTACTTTGATACACCTATTGCATTTAGCTCTTTGCACCTTGATAAATTCTTTTAAAAGTTCTTTAAGCAATTTATACTTAAAGGTTTTGTCATCATCAAAATGAAAAAGATTGTTGACTCCGTTATTGATTTTGATGATAAGAAAAATGGTTAAATATAAGTTGAGTACTAATGATTTCTTTAAAGTGTATTTTTATGGAAAAAGGTGTTCACAAATTTGAAAAATGATTGTTTGATTGAAGAAGCCAAGTTTAGATGAAAGATCTGCTCAAAGAGGACTTGAACAATTAAAACTTGCTTCAATGGATACTTGAGTGAAGTATAAATTTGATTCAGCACAAGTTCAGACATTTTTGTGAAGACTTCAGTGAGGTGTTGACTCAAAGTGTCGACACATGACACCAAGTATCGACACATGACAGCGAAGTGTCAACTCAAATCGGTATGCAAAGAATGTTTCAGATGGCATAGCTGAAGTGTCAACACATGGTCTTGAAGTGTCAACTCAAAGTGTCGATATATAGATCAGCTCATCGCTTGAGATTTTCAAGTCATAGAACTTGTTGAAGATGAAGAACTGCAGAAGTGTCGACACATGGATACGAAGTGTTGACTCACCTGAGAAAGTGTCGACACATATGAGATTTCTAGAAAGCCAAATTGAAGATATTTGAATTGGATGTCAACTCAAGAAGTTCAAGTGTTGACCTGAAGTATTGACTCACAGCCTGAAGTGTCGACACATGAAGTTCTAGGAACAGTAACGACTAGTTTTTCAAATACAGAACTTGTCTCTTTTCATCCCCAATGGCTAGATTTTCGAGTCTAATGGCTAGAAACTGGATTTGAGGCCTTGGAAAGGTATTTATATGCTTCAAATCAAATCAAAATAATGATTATTGATCAAAATGAAATAGAAATATTCAAGAGAGAAGAAAAGAGAGCATTCACTCCTATTCATTAAAGTTCAACCACTCTCAAGCAAAAGCAAGCCTCCAAGCATTCAATAGCCTTGAAGAGCATTAAAGATCAACCATTCTTGAGCAATCAAAGAGGCTTCATCAAGTTTAAAAGCATCATAATTTTGAGCTTCAAAGAGATACCCGCTTTTTATTAGAAAGCTTTTATACTCTTTACTTCAAACTATTATTTGTTGTAAGGGTTCTTGGTTAGCCTATTGCAAAATCAAGGAAGGTTATTGGTAAGCCTTTGAAAATCAATTAGGTTCTTGGTTAGCCCAGAAAATCAAGGAATGTTGGTGGTGAGCCTTAAAACCATTTAGATTCTTGGTTATCCCGTAAAACCAAGTGAGGTTTTGACTTGTGAGCCTTGTGAAAACAAGTTTGGTTTTGATTAGTGAGCCAGGAAAACTAATCAATTATAATCGTCGAGATTATAGTGAATTCCCAAAGGGATCTTGGGGAGTGGATGTAGGTGCATTGGATAGCACCAAACCACTATATTCTTTGTCTTTATGGTTGCTTATCTTCTCTAGTTGCTCTTTCATTTATTGCTCTTTATTTCTGCTACACTTTTACTTAAGAGCATTATATTTGAATTCATAGTACCTTAATTAATTATTGGATTGGATTACATATTATTGCATTGCATCAAGTAATTAATTTTTAGAGACCCAATTCACCCCCCCTCTTGGGTTTCTTACTGGGCAATAGGGGCCAAAGGAAAAACTCAAATAGGCTAAGCCCTTATTACAAACTAGACTCAAATACTAAAAAGGGCTAATCAGATAACCACAGAGGATTGAGAAGCCTCTGCCTATGTCTGGTACCTCTAGTGTCCGCACCACCAAGGATCAGCAGGCAACAAACAAATCACCCCCTCTGCAGTTATCCCTCGTAGCTGAGCGAGTAGCAGGAAAAGTGATTGCTTGCGGGAGGAGGATTGACCTTCAATTCTGGGACTCGGATGGTTTTGTCATTGGCGATCTACTCAGAGCAGCTGGCCTGGTCCCATTTTGTATGATGAAGGAGAGATATTACCCACACTTGATATGTGAGCTCTACGGTGGTTTGGCTACTGATGGCATCAGGTGGATTGCATAGGTCAGGGGAGTAAAGATCTCGATCACACCAGAGACTATCAGCAGAGTTTAGGAGATTCTTCTTTGTGGTTTGGCCGTGAACTATGTGGGAGACAGGGATGCAACATTTTGATGCATCTTGGAGAGAGAGGATGTTAGAGGAGTATCCATCATCTCAGCAAGCCAGTTATCCATGGAGATGAGATTGCTCCACCATATCATAACTCGAATATTGCTTCTGAAGACTGATAGGTTTGATTTCATTATAGAGCATGAGTTGGTTTTGATGGTCACCTTAACACAGTGGATGGCTATCAACCTACCTCCTTTGATGATTCATTAGATGGTGAGGAAGCCACCCAGAGGAAATTGTGCTTGCCCTACGATTTGGGACTGACCAAGATATTCCATGCGTATGGTAACCATTGGAGGGCGAGGCCTCCATGGAGATTCTGCACATAGATACATATAGGGAGAAGTCTCTTCACAGGATGGGATACAGGAGAGTAGCTGGCAGATGAACTAGGGGGGAGTTAGGCCAGGAGCCTGATGAGGAGGATAAGATTAAAGCTGTAGAGGCAGGACTTCTGGACCTGCATCACGATGAGTCCCCCCCAGACCTGCTCCAGTTGCTGCTTCTGAGTCAGAGCCTGTGATACCTTCGACTGCTCTCCAGCTTCTCAACATTCCATAGCTATAGATTCTACTTTCGAGGAGAGGATTACTGAGTAGATTACTGCAGTCCATGAGGATATTATGAGTGTTTCAGTCAGGACTAGCAGATTACAGATTAAGTTGCATGGACTTTGAGCTCATACAGATGAGTAGCTCACATCTATTAGGCAGTCTATGGAGGCATGGTTTGCCAAGATCAGAGATTTGCTGAGATCCCTGTTACCTACTTCTACACCTGGACCTTCAATTCCACCTCCTCCTCCCCCAACCGATGATGGTTCTTCAAATGATACAGATGATGATGATGATAGTGGTGCTGGTGGTGATGATCAGATAGTTGGTGGTGATACAATTCATGAGGATCAGCCTTCAATTAGTGCTAAAGATGTTTCTGCTTAGCCTCTAGTTGGTGATGATCCTGCTCTTGATGATCAGCAGCCATTGATTCAGCTTTTGTGATACCTACAGAGTCTCTTGGGTCCCATGCCACTAGGACTTCTAGGACCTATCGCTACTCTGGTCCCTCTCTTAGGACTAGAAGCCTGACCCATAAGACTCCTAGACCCTCAGCTTCTAGGGTGATGGCACCGATAGTTTTAGAGTTTTCATCTAATGAGAAGTAGCCTCATAGATTCTATGTTTGCATTTCATGTACTCTCTATATTGTATTTTTAGTTTATGCTATGCTTGTATTTCCTGTTGTACTGAAACTTCATCATATATGAAAGTTATGTTTCTTATTGTTACTCTACTTTTTATCTAATTGATATTTTGTCTTGACAAAAGCACTAATTTAGGGGGAGAAACTCCTTTTAATGTTTAATGATGACAAAAAGGGAGAGCAAGAAAGACTATATAAGCAACAATTCAAAATTTTCAACAATTCACAATCTACTTAAGATAAGGGGAGAAAATGAGATAATCCAACCCTATTTGATACATCAAATAAATACTTTTTCATCTAAGTGCTTATATGAACTATGATATGCCAACATTTGTGAAATTTGCTTGGTGAACTTGTTCAACTCACAGTGCTTTTGAAAAATATACATACTTCAAAGCTTAATACAATAGTCAATTTTGAACTCAAATGCTTACATACTCAAAGTTTTGGGCAAAAAGGGGAAGATTATTGGCTTTGGCCCTTATTTTTGATGAGTAACAAAATGTTGAGTATATGTTTGTACTAATGTTTCAATTGGAGTTGTAAATTCAAGATCACAGGTATATCAAATTTTTCATACAAAAGTATCAAAGTCATTGATATCAAAGCAAGATGAATTTCAAAGTTTAAGAGGTCTTCTCACATTGGAATGCCATAAAAATGATCACTTTGGCCTTTATGAAGAAGAAATTGGAAGTTTATTGGACAAAATTTGAGAATTTTGGAGTTTGACACACTTTTTGGAAATGACACAGATCAAGTGTCGACCTAAATATCGACTCAAGTGTCGACTCATGAAGCAAGTGTCGACACCTTTGAATACTGGCACACAATTCTTCTACTGGCATGCCAAGTATCGATCCAAGTGTTGACCTAAGTGTCGACTCACAGGTCGACTCACAGATTGACTCAAGGCCTGAAAATAGAAATGGATAGAACATCATTTTTGGACTTCGGTGAAGTGTTGACTTAAGTGTCGACTCACAGATCGACTCATTGCCTGAGACAAGAAATGAACATAACAGAGTCATTCTATCGACTTTCGCCTAGTGTTGACTCAAGTATCGACTCATAGTTTCAAATGTCGACTCACAGGTCAACTTATAGCCTGAGAATAGAAATGATGTAGAACCCTGGAAATTCAAAAACTACACCCGGTGTTGATCCAAGTGTCGACTCATAGCTCGACTTACAGGTTTTGACAACAATAACAAATATGTTTTCAGAAGTTCAGAATTGGCTCAAATGACTCTAAACGGCTAGTTTCTTCACTCTAACCGTCACCAACGATTTTTTAAAGATTTTTGGACTATTTATCACTCACCAAACTCATTGAATACTCAAGGGAAAAGAGAAGAAACACTATAGACAAATCCTATCTTTTGAGAAAGCTTTTGAAAAGATAAAAGTGAGCCATAAAAAAGATTCTACCTGAAAAAGATCTCATTCTTGCTATTGTGCCTTCAAATCATTATCCAAAAGTGTTCATTGACAACATTCAAGAGGAAAAAGACAACTCAAGAATTCAAGAAGAACTTCAATGAATTTATTTCTATTCTTTTGAGAGTTTTATTCTTGTGCTTAAATCTGTACTTTGATTTTATTTGTTGTAACTAGTTTCAAGGCTATTGAAACTAGGTGTTAGGCCCTTCCAAGTTGTGAATTGAAATTCAACCTTAGGTTTGGCTTGAGGGAAAGGTTATTGGTGAGCCTAAGTGACAAAACCAATAAAAGGTTTTAACTTGTGAACTCGGAAAAATGTTGGCCATAATCTTGGTGATTATAGTGAAAGTTTTCAAGGGATAGCTTGGAAAGTGGATGTAGGTGCTTGGTATGCACCGAACCATTATAATTTTTTTGTGTTTATGTATGTGCTTTATCTTCTTATTTACTTCCATTGCATTGCTATTTATTATTTAAAGCATAGCATCTAGATTATATTCTTGCATACTCACATTGTTACACCAATACTCTAGTTCAGCACATACTTGCTTTAGTTTAAAATTTTAAAAAAACTCAATTCACCCCACTCTTGGGTTGTTACACTGGGCAACACGCTGCTATTTCCATGGTTGTTCACCTTCCTGCATCCCTACACCACTATATCTGTAGCCTCGTCACCATGCCCCTACCATGGCCCTGTTATCCCCATGGCCCCATTGTCGTGGCCCTACCATCATACTCATCCCTGCAACGCCGCCATCCCTAGTTGCACCCCTGTTATTCCCGTGGTCTCATTGGTGCCGTCATGTTCTTATGCCATGTTGGATCTGCAATCCATGAGGCCTAGTTCATGTGCATTGGATTTGCCATCTACCTGGATCTACTAATATTTGTATTTACTGATGTTTGTGTTGGTGAGTATTAGTGATGATGGTGGCAATGAAACTAGCATTGTTTTGCTTGCATGGATGCCACATAAAAAGCCGCAGGTTTAACTAGCATTGTTTTGCTTGCGTGGATGCCACATCAAAAGCCACAGGTTAAACATGCGGCTTCATATGAATGAAGCCACATATACAACATGCAATTTTAGATTTCAAAATAAAAATATAAAAAATATTTAATATAATATAATAAAATTAAAAATTAAAAATTAGAAAAAATAAGAGAAGTCATAGGTACAACTTATGGCTTCATTTGAATGAAGCCACATATACAACCTGCAATTTTAGATTTCAAAATAAAAATATATAAAATATTTAAAATAATATAATAAAATTAAAAATTAAAAATTAAAAAAATTAAGAGAAGTCGTAGGTAAAACTTTTGGCATCATCTTAAGTGAAATTGTATGTTGTACCTGTGACTTTATCTTATTCCTGCACCTCCCTTTTTCAGATAAAAAACTTAAAAAATTAAAAATTAAAAAAATATAAGTAAAGTTATAAAAAATTACCATAATAATATTATAAAAATTATTTATTTATTTATTTAAATTATTAATTAATTATGATTAGCTATTTGATTAATTAATTAATTATAATTAGGAATTATTTATTAATTAGTTATTTATTTAATTTATTAATTGTTGCCTAGTGTAGCAATCCAAGAGGGGGGTGAATTATATTTGTTCAAAATTCAAATTCTAAGCAAGTATGTACTGAACTAGGTTCTTGTATAACAATATGCTTGTGCTCTAAAAATGGTATGCAGCAGAATTGTGAAGTAAATGCAATGTAAATCAGAGCAAATAAAGAAGCAAGAGAAAGTAATTACAAACACCAAGATGTATAGTAGTTCGGTGCAAACCAAGCACCTACATCTACTCTCCAAGCTTTTTTTTGGATATTTCCACTATAATCTATCCAAGATTATAGCCAACTTATTTTTGAAGGCTCACAAGTCAAAACCTTTTTAATTTTGCCACCTAGGCTCACCAACAACCTTTACAACTTATTTTTAATCCGGGTTCACAAGTCAAACCCTAATTGGTTTTGTTTCTTAGGCTCACCAACAACCTTTAATACTAGTTTCAATACCTTTAAAACTAGTAACAACAAATAAGACAAAAGATACAAATATGAGTTCAAGAAAGAACTCTCAAAAGAGCTGAAATAAATGTCGTTGAAGCTTTTCTTGAATGCTTGAGTTGTCTCCTTCTTGGATGCTCTTTAATGCACACTTTTGGCTAATGATTTGAAGTCTCAAATAGCACAAAAGAAGGCATTTCCAGGTGGAATCTCCTTTATGGCTCACTCAAGTCTTTTCTCAAAAGATAAATTTTGTCTCTTGTATATCACTTATTCTTATTCTTCTCTTCTTGAATTCAATGTATTTGGTGAGTGATAAATAGTCCATAATCCACCAAAAAGCCGTTGGAGATCGTTAGAATAAAAAATCTAGCCATTTGGACCATTTGGAATCAATTCTGAACTTTTGGAAGACTAGCCATTACACTAAGTATCAACACTTGATTTGTTCATGAGTCGATCTATGAGTCGACACTTAGGTCGACACTTGGATCGACACTAGGTGTAAATTTGAATTTCCAATATTCTACTACACTTTTGGTCTCAGGCTATGAGTCATCCTGTGAGTTGACACTTGGAACTATGAGTCGATACTTGGGTCAACACTTGAGTCAGTACTATGCAAAATTCCACGGAATGGGATGTTCTATTCATTTCTTGTCTCAGGCCATGAGTCGACCTGTGAGTCGACACTTAGGTCGATACTTGAGTCGACACTTTACTGTGGTCCAAAAATCATGTTCTATTCAATTCTGTTCTTAGACCTTGAGTCAACACTCTAATTCGACACTTGGTGTGCCAGCTAAAACTTTTGCATGCCAATCTTCAAGGTGTAGACACTTGCTCCATGAGTCAACATGGTGAGTCGACACTTAGGTCGATACTTGCTTGGTACCATTTCCAAAATGTGCGCCAAACCTCAAAATCTTCAAATTTTATCCAATTGACTTCTAGTTCCTTCTTTATAATGACCAAAGTGATCATTTTAAAGTTATTCCAAGGTAAGAAGACCTCTCAAATATTGAAATTCATCTTGCTTTGATGTCCATAACTTTGATACTCTTGAGTGAAAAATTTAAAGTACCTGTGACCTAAAATTCATAACTCTAACTGAAACATTAGTCTAAATATATACTCAATGTTTTGTTTATCATCAAAATCGAGGGCCAAAGCCAACAATCTTCCCTTTTTTGATGATGACAAAATTTTAAGTATATAAGCGTATAAGTTCAAAATTTGACTTTTGTAAATAAGCATAGCATCAAAAGCTCTGAAAGTGTGAACAAGTTGCTCAAGTCACCTTCACAATTAATAGTATAACAAAGTTCGTATAGGTGAGAATGAATCAGATCATTAGTTCATACAACAATGTTTCAAGAGATTTTCTTAATTTCTCCCCCTTTCTTAAGTAACTTGTGAATTCTTGAAAAATTTTGAATTTATTGCTTATATGTCTTTCTTACTCCCCCTTTTTGTCATCATTAAATATTAAAAGGGTGTCTCTCCCCTTGAATTAGTGCTTTATTCAAAATAAAACATTAATTAGACAAAAAGTAGAAAAGTAATGAAGCAATTTTTATAACTGAAAAACATAACTTTCATAGATAAGGAGTTTCAGTACAACATAGCAAATGATATACATGAACTGAAAATATAAGCATAAACTGGAAATATAATAAGGGAACTACGTAAAATGTAAACATAACATAACATAACATAACATTTGTGAGGCCACTTCTCATCAGAAGGAAACTCTAAAATAATGGGTGCCATGATCCTAGAGGATGAAGGTCTAGGAGTCTTATGCAACATACTCCTAGTCCTCAGGGAAGGTCCAAATCTATCTATGACTCTAGTGGTCCTAGTGGCACGAGTAGAAAGGGTCTCCACAGGTGTCGCAAAGGCTGAGTCAGTGGCTTGCTGAACATCAGTAGGAGCAAGAACATCTGGAGTCTGATTAAGAACAACTAGAGTCTGATTCTCTTTATGACAACCTAATAACCATCACCTGCATCACCATCACCATCACTGCCACTGTCTGAACCATCATCGCCAGCTGTGCCATCATGTGCACATCATCATCACCAGCAGTGCCATCATGTGCATCATCATCACCATCTGCTAGTGAAGGAGGAGGTGGAGGAACTGAGGGTCCAGGTGGAGGCAACAATGTTCTCAATAAGTCTAATCTTAGTAAATCCTGCCTCCATGGTCTGTCGAACGATTGTGAGCTACTCATCTGTGTGAGATATCAGTCCATGCAGCTCCAACTATAATCTAGTAGTCCTGGCAGACAATCCCAATATCTCCTCCCTAACTCCAGTAATCTGCCCAGTGATCCACTCCTCAAAGGTAGAATCGGTAGTTGTAGAGTCTCAAGAAGCTATAGCTAGAGCATGAGCACGTGCAGGTGTAGAGGGCTTTGACTCAGAAGCAGTAGCAAGAGCAGGTCTTGGGGGACTAATCTATGGTACAGGTCCAGAGGGTCCTACCTCAGCAGCTCTTAGCTCATCCTCCTTGTCTGGCTTCTGGCCTGACTCTCGTCTGACCGACCTGCCACCAACTCTCCTGAATCCCATGTGATGTAGAGATTTCTCCCCATAAGTATCAGTATGGAGAATCTCTTTGGAGGCCTCGTCCTCTAGAGGGATGCCAAAAGATCTGAAGATCCTCGTCAGACTCATACCATATGGCAGGCATGATCTCTACTGGGTGGTTGCCTCACGCATCTGGTGAACCATGATCATGGGTAGGTTGATGGCCATTCGCTGTCTTAGAGCAACAATCAACACTAACTCCCACTCAATGATGAAGTCAAATATGTCAGTCTTCGAAACTAGAATCCAAGCAATAATATGATGAAACACTCTCATCTCCAAAGACAACTGGTTCGCTGACACAACTAATACTCCCCTGATGTCCTCGTGCTCTAGTATGCATCTGAATGCAGCATCTTTGTCACCTACCCAGTTTGTTGCCAAACCATGTAGTGGAATCTCCCAAACTCTACTAAGGGTCTTAGGCGTCATTAGAATCTCAACTCCCCTAACTTGAGCTGTCCACCTGATGCCATCAATAGCCATGCTCTCGTAAAACTCGCGCATCAGGTGTGGGAAGTACCTCTCTCTCATGGTACAAAAAGATACCAGACCGGTTGCTTTAAGAAGATCTCCAATGATGAAACCCTCAAAATCCTAGAAGTGAAGATCAACTCTCCTCCCGCACATGATCACCTTCCTTGCAACTTGCTCAGCTACAGGGGATGACTGTGGAGGTGGTGCTCTATCTGCTTGCTGATCCTTGGGCTACTCATGATGTACGGCTAGATCCTGATGGGCCTTGGACCTCCTCTCCCCGGAACTCGGCTCGCCATGCTCGAAGGTGGACCGTTTCTTATGGAACATAACTTGCTCCCTAGGTTCCATGACCACTAGAAACGACTAAGAGTAGACCAGAGGGAGGAACGGAACAAAAGAGAGGAAAAACAGGCCGAAGAAGAGAAGAATGGACCCAAATGGACAGAGAATGGAAAAAACTAGAAGGAATGAGGAAAAATCAGTCCAAAAATGAGGGAAAAATGAGTAATTTTCTAAGAATGGAAGGTTAGGGATGGAAGATCTGAAAGAAAAACAGTGCAGGTGGTTTGACATGATCCTACACTAGGCATGCAAATAGGTATGGGAGCAGAAAGGATTTTAAAACTTTTTTAATAAACCTCGCAGTGGAAAACTGCTCCGCCCAGAACCTAATCTACTCATGCTTCATGTAGGCATGTATCAAGACATAAAATATTTGCAAAAATATTAAACAAAAAAATCTACTTATGCATGATTAAAAAAAAAAAATTTTATACCTTTATTCTGCCTGGAATAACTCTGGAATAAAACTGGAATAGGATGGAATAAGTGGGATAAACTTATTCCAGTCTTCTTCTTCGTTGGGCTGAATCTTAGCTCTGTTTTTGGGTTGAAAAATGTCATCGGAACTCTACCTTCCGAACCTCCATTTGTTCCCAGATTTGAGCAGCGGCAAGGTGATCGAGTCCACTTCAATCTCCAACAAAGAACTGCAAGAAAACACTAGCCAAAAAAATATAGAAATTCGCCAAAGTCTGCTGCCAGATTTTCTACAGCAGAACTGAAACAGCAACTTGTTCTTCACGTTGGGACCTGCAACAGCGATCCCGACTCGCATGGCTTGTTCCCAGGAGTAGAAGAGTACTCCCTCTAGAAGGGAGACACACCGGGGGCCCTCCGATCCCTCTCCACACGCGGTGCTAGCCGCTGGAAGAAGAAAAAGCCACAGTGGACGGCAGCAATTTGGCCCTGCTGCAGTCCTGGGTTTGAGCACTCAAATGGAGAAGGAAATGGTGCCTTAGACTCTCCCTCTCACCCTCCAAAATCCATCCTAAGAGAACCCTATGGAAGAAAGCAAAAACGTCCCCGAATTTTTCCTTTCTTCTTCACACGGTGTAATTCCCTCTGAAAACAGGGCAGACTGCTGGTTTAAATAGGACAGCAGGGAGAGAGGGAGGTGGAGAGACGGGGAGGCCAAGAGGCAGCAGTTGCCAACACATAAACCAGCAATTAAACAAGGGATAAGGCCATCGGGTGGGAGGAGAAGAAGAGACGGCCATAGCCAACGATGTTCGTTCGGTCGTTTTGGCTTCCTCGGACGCTTGGAAAAATTCCAACCTAAAAACCATGTTAAACGGTCCAAGAGAGGAAAACAGCGGTCCAAATAAACAGGTCCAAAACCATTTAAACCAAACGGTTCAATCCAATTGAACCTAGTTCAATGGATTAAAATTGGTTCACAACCAATTGGAGGCTGAAACGAGCTCCGAATCAGTTCAAAACTGATTCAGAAAAATCCTGGTGCAGTCCTGCTCAGTCCGGAACAATTTTCGGTTGACACAGACAAGGGCAAGATGGGAAAAAGAGTGCTCAAAAAAACTGTGACCATAAAATCGAGATGATTCCCAATCGTAATCGGTATCCGGATCAGAGAGTAATCCTCTATGGCATGTGACCTCATAGGTTCGAACCTAAACGGTAGCACTGGAACAATTCCAGTACCAGCACAGGAAACCATCTAGCAATGGGTCCCGGCGTCCGGATAGGTCGAAGATGCGAGAGCAAACTATCGAACCTCTAGCATATGGTTACCGTATAATTTATCCCTTTGACCTCTAATGCTCAAGATGACTGAGATTGGGCTACCAACCCAGACTGAGTCAGTCAACTACGTGTCTCAACCTTGCAAGCCCAGTGACTCTTCACTAGGGCTACCCCGGCCGAGGATTTGCTAAATTGAGATACTGCGAGACATTCAATCTAAACTGTTTGGACAGGTCAATTCCATCTTGGGCCATCACTGCTCCACAAGTACTTGCCTGTACCCAGAAACCTTCTGTCACCGGATTAAAAATCCGGGTAGTCCGGCACCAAAGCACAGGGAGTTGCTTGCAAGCTACCGTGATGACCTCAGGTCAGAGGGACACATATACCCATATCCAATCATGAGTATCCCTTTGGCAGAAAGGGGCTGCACGGAGTCACGTTCAATGAGATATCACATATCCCACTTGTAGATCACATCAGTGTCACCACATTCATTTGGTCAAGAGGACAACCAAACGATGTGAACTACAACAACCTATACTTGATATACTGCCGTCCAGTACAATATATCCTTTGGTTGTGAACAAGGTTTAAGGACCACACGATACATCCTCTCTGTATCGAAATTAGTGTAGTCCTATGGACTTCATCACATGAAAAGAGTTCATTTCAGAGAAAAACAATATGTGATGAGCTGCCAAAAATAATATTTTATTAATTCATAAAAAGAATACAATACTTAGCACAACCGCCTACAACCCAGGTGATTGGCTTTGGGACACAATTCCCAACAACTCGCACTTGTACTATAGCCAATCAGAAGAGTATCTAATACCCATTTCCCATTTACAATAGTCGAACTCTTTTATTCCGAGGGCTTTAGTGAAGGGGTCGGCTAGATTTTCTTTTCCATCGATCTTCAGAAGATTGATGTCGTCTCATTCTACGATTTCTCGTACGAGGTGGTAGCGCCGCAATATGTGCTTGGTGCGGTGATGAGCTTTAGGCTCCTTAGCTTGAGCAATGGCTCCAGTGCTGTCACAATACATCGAAACGAGACCATCTAGGGAAGGTGCCACCCCTAGCTCCCCAAGGAACTTCCGCAACCACACAGCTTCCTTTTTTGCATCTGATGCTGCAATGTATTCTGCTTCGCATGCCGAGTCTGCAACAGTTGCCTGCTTGGAACTTTTCCAGCAGATCGAGCCTCCATTCAGGGTAAATACAAATCCTGACACACTCTTGCTATCATCTCTATCCGACTGGAAACTGGAGTCAGAGTACCCCACAAGTTTCAAGTTAGGTTCTTCATAAATCAGCCATTGATCTTTAGTTTTTCTTAAATACTTAAGGATGGACTTAACCACCTTCCAATGCGCCTCACCTGGGTCAGACTGGTATCTGCTCACTGCTCCTAGTGAGTATGCCACGTCTGGTCTAGTACAAGTCATAGCATACATGATAGAGCCTACTGCAGAAGCATAAGGTACTCTACTCATGCGCTCTCTTTCTTTAGGAGTTGTCGCACAATCCTTCTTGGAAAGAGTAATTCCAGAACCTATCGGGAGATAGCCTTTCTTGAAATTTTCTATGCTAAACTGTTTCAGCACGGTGTCAATGTACGTAGACTGGGACAATCCCAAAAGCTTCTTAGATCTATCTTTATAGATCTTCATACCTAGTATGTAAAAAGCTTCACCTAAGTCCTTCATGGAGAACTGAGATGATAACCAGACCTTTATTCCTTGTAATGCTGCGACATCATTCCCGATTAAGAGAATGTCGTCAACATACAGTACTAGGAATACAATCACAGAACCATTAACCCATTTATAGATGCACGGTTCTTCTCCGTTCCTAATGAAGCCATACGATTTGATACACCTATCAAACCGTAGGTTCCAACTTCAAGATGCTTGCTTGAGTCCATAGATGGACCTCTGCAACTTGCATACTTTTGATTCATCTGTGGATGTGAACCCTTCAGGCTGTATCATATACACCTCCTCTTCCAGCTCCCCATTTGGGAAAGCGGTTCGGACATCCATCTGCCAGATCTCGTAATCAAAATATGCTGCCAAAGTAAGCATGATCCGAATGGACTTGAGCATTGCCACAGGTGAAAAAGTCTCGTCATAATCGATACCATATCGCTGACGATACCCCTTGGCAACCAAACAGGCTTTATAGGTCTCCACCTTCCCATCTGCACCCCTTTTCCTCTTGAAGATCCATTTACACCCGATGGGGTTTATTCCTTCAGGCGGATCAACCAATGTCCAAACATTGTTGATTTCCATGGACTCCATTTCAGATCGCATGGCTCCAAGCCATACCTCAGAGTCAGATCTCTGAAGAGCATCCATATAGGTGATCGGATCCTCATTGTTCTCATCGAGCTCAATGGAATCACCGTCCTGAACCAAGAAACCGTAGTATCTGTCCGGCTGACGCGGTATTCTACCGGATCTCCTAATGGGTTCTGGGTGTGATTCAATCATAGCCGGTTCTACGATGTCCTTAGAGTGCGCAGGTTCTTCCATTGGCTGAACTTCATCAAGTTCAATCTTAGAAGCTATAGTTCTTTCTCCAAGGAACTCTTTTTCCAAAAAGATAGCTCTAAGAGCAACGAACACCTTTTGTTCATTTTCCAAATAGAAGTAATACCCTTTGGTTTCCTTAGGATAACCAATGAATAAACACCGATCAGACCTTGGACCAAGTTTGTCTGAGTCTAAACACTTTACGTAAGCCGGACAACCCTGGACCCGAAGGTGTGAGATTGAGGGTTTACGTCCATTCCACATCTCATACGGAGTGGAGACAACAGACTTACTTGGAACATCATTTAACAAGTAACAGGCTGTCTGAAGTGCATATCCCCAAAAGGATAGCGGCAGAGTTGCAAAGCCCATCATGGATCGAACCATGTCCAACAAGGTTCGATTCCTCCTTTCGGACACACCATTCAACTGTGGTGTACCTGGAGGAGTCCATTGTGAGAGAATTCCATTCTCCTCAAGATATGTCAAAAATGCACCAGATAAGTATTCGCCACCTCGATCAGATCGAAGGGTTTTAATACTTTTTTCAGTTTGCTTTTCTACTTCATTACGGTATCGTTTGAACATTTCAAATGACTCAGACTTATGTCTCATTAAAAAGACATAACCGAACCTTGAAAAGTCATCTGTAAAAGTAATGAAATATTTGTATCCTCCTCTAGCACTAACTATCATCGGTCCACATACATCAGTATGTATTAGACTTAGAAGTTCTGTAGCTCGTTCACCTTTTCCAGTAAAAGGTGACTGGTCATTTTACCTAGTAAACAAGATTCACAAGTGGGCAGTGATTCAGAATCATTGACCTCGAGGAGTCCATCTCCTCGCATCTTGTTTATCCTATTTTGGTTAATATGACCTAGCCTACAGTGCCAAAGATACAAATCATTGATATTATCTAATCTTGGGCATTTGCTAGAAGTGTACATTACACTAACAGGCCTTGATAGTACGTATATGCCATTATTTAATCTAGCTTTCATTATAACAGAGTTATTCAAAATAACATTGCAAAAATCTCCTTTTATTGATAGTTCAAAACCATAATTGGCCAAAAGGCCTACAGAGATTATGCTCATAATGAAACTAGGACAATAGTGACAGTCGACTAGTTCGACAGTACAAGACTCAAAGACAAGACGCTAGACTCCGATCGCCAGTACTGGAACACGATTTCCATTCCAAATGCTCAGAAACTGTTCTCCATCTTCAAATCTTCTGCTAACTAGAAGTCCTTGTAATGAATTACAAACGTGAATTGGACTACCAGTATCCAATACCCAGTTGCAGTATCAATAATTGAGTAATTACAAGGTTTTATCATATAAATACCTTGTTCAGCAGACTTCTGCTTCCTCGGCCTGTTCGGATCAAGGGACACAATATAAAAAGAACAGTTCCTCTTCCAGTGTCCCTTCTTCTTGTAGTAGAAGCACTCTGCAGAAGATTGATCAGCCTTATACTTCCTGGTCTGACTAGGGCCAGGAGCATTCTGCACCTTTTTTCCCTTTTTATTTATTTTCTTCTTCCCTTTCTTAAAGGGACGACGACCTCTACTACCTCCCACTAAATTCACCACCCCCTTATTCAGTTGGTGGTCTTTCTCGAAAGTCTGCAGCAACCCCAAAAGACCATGGTAGTTGACTGCAGGCTTATTCCTTCTATAATGATCGAGAAAATCAAGATAGGAAGAGGGAAGAGAATTCAGGATCGCATCCTTGCCGAGCTGCTCGTGCAAGGGGCATCCGAGTTTGCCCAGTTTTTTAATCAGCTCGATCATGTATAATACATGATCAGTGACTGAACCACCATTCGGCATCTTGGAGTTGTAGATGGCACAAGATACTTTGTACCGTTCTACATCATCCGGGGTGCCGAAGGATTCCTTCAACTTTTGAAGGATTTCATCAGGTTGGGCCTCCTCGAATTTGACTAAACTCATCGTTCATCGCCATTAAAATAATGCATCGGACAGTAGTGCGATCAGAGACCCACTTCAGATAAGCGTCTCTGACCGTACTCCGTGCATTAGCGGGAGGGATTTCAGGTGCCGGATCCGTTATCACATAGAGGATCCGTTCATGCTCCAGAACTATTCTTAATCTTCGATACCAACTATCGAAGTTGTGACCCTTTAACTTCTCGTTATCGAGAAGTGACCGGAGCGATAAATTAGAAGACATCTGAAAAGAAAATTAGACCAAATTAGTGTATGAATTAATAATTTAACCAAAAGACTTGGACTTTAGTCTAAAGGTTTCTCCTACTAATTTTTCAGATTGGTAGCCTCTAACTCCAATCCGTGAAAACACTTTTTCAAGTGGGTACTGAAATCCAATAGGCCATGCATGAGCCACTTTGGCCAGCTCACCCATACGAGCCTAAAGGTAGGTTCGTAAACCAATTATTTCCCTAAACAATTTTTAGTATTTCATTTTGCCCCAGAGAACACCCCAATCGGCCTTGGGGCCTCCTATTGCGGGTCTCTGGTTAGGTCCAACCATTAAAATGACAAATCCAATGCTTCCAGTTAACTAAAGACCAAGCCCAACTTTGGCCGGCCCACCTGGTCCCGTTAAGGAGGTTGCACTGAACCATCATCGATCAGATAGAAATTCCAGTCGCCGGATGTACACCCGTTCTTTGGAACTGCCGATGCACACCAAGCTAGTGGACACATTTCTAACCGACTTAATGGGAGGCTAAGACACTGTCAACTCCTTGACTTAGACTTTTTAAGGACCTAATAATTTTAGAGGATTTTTAGTTGTGACAGAAGAAAAAGACAAGGACATGGATCATCCTCCCACTGAATCAATCAGATTCCAGGAGGGTTGATTTAAATCAACAAATGATCCATGGGCACCTATAGATCAGTCAGACCGATCAACCTGGGTGACATGGGTTAACTCGAGTCATTGAGCTTTTCCAATCAGTTCTGGTCGACTCGAGTAGCCAGGTAGGTGAGATCATGGGTGAGTATCCGCCATTAACCATCTTTCATAGACACCAACCAAGTTGGCCAGGAAAGAGGTAGCCTCATACAACCATGATCACAATGCCAAACCTACCTTGACACCAGTCGGTTTACCAGACTCGATCAGACTAAACTAAAGACTCGGGCATCCACTGAGCCACTAATTGGATCCATTTTAGATGAACGGATCAACTAATCTAACTATTAGATAGTTCTAAAGAAGGGCCCTAAATAAATTTTGTTTAATCTTCTTGTTATCCGATTCAACTAAACTTAGGTCTAACCCAGTAATGGACCCAACTAGTCAGCTAACCCGATTTAACCCAAAATGGCTTATGCAATGTTTTAGATTTCATAAACCTAAAAATTTTAATAAGACAAACACTTAATTAAAACATTTTTTAATTAAGTCACAATGTAAAACATTTTTACATAACATATCATGCATCAAGATATTTTACAAATATTTTATATCCAATATAAAACATGCCTAATACATGTATCACCAAATTAAAACAATTTTTAATTTTTTAATATTCTTTCAGGATCCTTCTGAAGAGGCCAACACAGACGATCCGCATCGTGTCAAAGACACACGGTCATGGTGAAGGTCTCAACTAGGTTCCAAAAAGAAATTTGGATACATATTAGATTAAACCAATTTTAATCTATTAAACATGCATACTAGATTAGATTATACATGCAACCTGGCTCTGATACCACTGAAAGAAAAATAATGTAGATGGTTTGACATGATCCTACACTAGGCATGCAAACAGGTACAGGAGCAGAAAGGATTTTAAAACTTTTTTAATAAATCTCGCAGCGGAAAACTACTTCGCCCAGAAGCTAATCTATTCATGCTGCATGTAGGCATGTATCAAGACATAAAATATTTACAAAAATATTAAACAAAAAAAATCTACTTATGCATGATTAAAAAAATAATTTTTTTATACCTTTATTCTGCCTGGAATAACTCTGGAATAAAACTGGAATAGGCTGGAATAAGTGGGATAAACTTATTCCAGTCTTCTTCGTTGGACTGAATCTTAGCTCTGTTTTTGGGTTGAAAAACGTCATCGGAACTCTACCTTCCGAACCTCCGTTTGCTCCCAAATTTGAGCAGTGGCAAGGTGATCGAGTCTAATTCAATCTCCAACAAAGAACTGCAAGAAAAAGTTAGCCAAAAAAATATAGAAATTCGCCAAAGTCTGCTGCCAGATTTTTTGCAGCAGAACTGAAACAGCAACTTGTTCTTCGCATTGGGAGCTGCAGCAGCGATCCCGGCTCGCATGGCTTATTCCTAGGAGTAGAAGAGTACTCCCTCTAGAGGGGAGACATGCCGGGGGCCCTCCGATCCCTCTCCACACATGGTGCTAGCCGCTGGAAGAAGAAAAAGCCATAATGGATGGCAGCAATTTGGCCCTGCTGCAGTCCTGGGTTTGAGCACTCAAATGGAGAAGGAAATGGTGCCTTAGACTCTCCCTCTCACCCTCCAAAATCCATTCTAAGAGTCCCTTATGGAAGCAAGCAAAAACATCCCATAATTTTTCCTTTCTTCTTCACATGATGTAATTCCCTCTGAAAACAGGGCAGACTGCTGGTTTAAATAGGACAGCAGGGAGAGAGGGAGGTGGAGAGACGGGGAGGCCAAGAGGCAGCAGTTGCCAACACATAAACCAGCAATTAAACAAGGGATAAGGCCAGTGGGTGGGAGGAGAAGAAGAGACGGCCATAGCCAGCGACGTTCGTTCGGTCGTTTTGGCTTCCTCGGACGCTTGGAAAAATTCCAACGTAAAAATCGTGTTAAACGATCCAAGAGAGAGGAAAACAACAGTCCAAATAAACCAGTCCAAAACCATTTAAACCAAACGGTTCAATCCAATTGAACCTGGTTCAATGGATTAAAATTGGTTCACAACCAATTGGAGGCCGAAACGAGCTCCGAATCAGTTCAAAACTGATTCAGAAAAATCCTGGCGCAGTCTTGCTCAGCCCGGAACAATTTCCGGTTGACACAGACAAGGGCAAGATGGGAAAAAGAGTGCTCAAAAAATACTGTGACCATAAAACCGAGATGATTCCCAATCATAATCGGTATCCGGATTAGAGAGTAATCCTCTGTGGCGTGTGACCTCATAGGTTCAAACCTAAACGGTAGCACTGGAACAATTCTAGTACCAGCACAGGAAACCATCTAGCAATGGGTCCCGGCGTCCGGATAGGTCGAAGATGCAGGAGCAAACTATCGAACCTCTGGCATATGGTTACCGTATAACTTATCCCTTTGATCTCTAATGCTCAGGATGATTGAGATTGGGCTGCCAACCCAGACTGAGTCAGTCGACTACGTGTCTCAACCTTGCAAGCCCAGTGACTCTTCACTAGGGCTACCCTGGCCGAGGATTTGCTAAATTGAGATACTGCGAGACATTCAATCCAAACTGTTTGGACAGGTCAATTCTATCTTGGTCCATCACTGCTCCACAAGTACTTGCCTGTACCCAGAAACCTTCCGTCACCGGATTAAAAATCCGGGTAGTCCGGCACCAAAGCATAGGGAGTTGCTTGCAAGCTACCGTGATGACCTCAGGTCGGAGGGACACATATACTCATATCCAATAGTGAGTATCCCTTTGGCAGAAAGGGGCTACACGGAGTCACGTTCAATGAGATATCACATATCCCACTTGTAGATCACATCAATGTCACTACATTCATTTGGTCAAGAGGACAACCAAACGATGTGAACTACAACAACTAATACTTGATATATTGCCGTCCAGTACAATATATCCTTTGGTTGTAAACAAGGTTTAAGGACCACTCGATACATCCTCTCTGTATCGAAATCAGTGTAGTCCTATGGATTTCATCACATGGAAAGAGTTCATTTCAGGGAAAAATAATATGTGATGAGCTGCCAAAAATAATATTTTATTAATTCATAAAAAGAATACAATACTTAGCACAACCACCTACAACCCAGGCGATTGGCTTTGGGACACAATTCCCAACAAGATCACTATTTTGGGGATGATTGGAAGGTTTTGGGGACCATACAGAATAGGGATAACGAAAAAACAAGTGAGAAAAAGTCATTCGGATGATGCCTCAAAAAAGCAGTCGATTTGTTTATGAGTCGACACTTTGAAAATTACTTAAGTGTCGACACTTGGGCAATTTTACAAGTGTCGACACTTGGTCATTTTCAGAAATCAAAATAAAATTCAATAAATTTTCAAAAAATTAGAGAAGTGTTTAGAGACTATTCTAAGATATATTTGAGAGAGTTTTGAGGCAATTGAAATGATTTCAATAAGAATTTGAAATATTTTAGTCAAAGGGATCAATGTTGCCTAACTCTTTTCTGATAACCTATCTTTGCTAAGAGATTTTATGAAAATATCATCTAATTGTCTATCAGTACATACAAAATCAAGCATTACATTATTATTTTGCATATGATCTCTTATAAAGTGATGTCTTATTTCAATATGTTTACTTCTTGAATGTTGAACATGATTTTTAGTTAAATTAATAGCACTTGTATTGTCACATCTTATGGATGTTTTATTTGGCTTAATGCCAAAATCTTTGAGTTGTTGTTTGATCCAAAAGATTTGAGCACAACAACTTCTAGCTGCTATATATTCGGCTACCACCGTTGATAAAGCAACTGAATTTTGTTTCTTGCTAAACATGAAATCAAATTCACTCCAAGAAATTAACAAGTTTTACTAGTGCTTTTTCTATCTAATTTACAACTAGCAAAGTCAGCATCAGAATAGGCAATCAATTCAATAGATGAATCTTTAGAGTACCACAATTCAATATCAATTGTATCAGACAGATATCTAAGTATGCGCTTAACAACCAATAAATGAGATTCTTTAGGAGCAGACTGATACCTAGCATATATACAAACACTGAACATGATATCTGCCCTACTTGCAATTAAATATAATAATGAATCAATGATACCTCTATATAATTTTTGATTAACATTTTTACCTGATTCATCTTTATCAAGTTTGCAAGAAGGGCTCATAGGAGTATCAATGATTTAGTTGTCTCCATCCCAAACTTCTTTAAGATTTTTTTTGTATACTTAGCTTGGTTGATGAAGATCCCTTCTTTAGTTTGCTTGATCTGAAGTCCGAGGAAGAAATTTAGCTCTCCCATCATGCTCATCTCTAACTCACCCTGCATAAGCTTGGCAAACTCTTGATAAAATATTTCATTAGTAGCACCAAAAATGATATCATCAACATAAACTTGTACTACTAACAAATCATCATTCTTCTTTGTCAAAATTAATATAGTATCAACATTGCCTTTAGAAAATTCTTTTTCAAGCAAAAATTTACTTAATCTATCATACCAAGCTCTTGGAGCTTGTTTTAAACCAAACAAAGTCTTGTAAAGTTTAAAAGCATGATTAGGACATTCATGATTTTCAAAACCTGGGGACTATTCAACATACACTTTTTCTTCAATAAAACCATTTTAAAAGGTACTTTTGACGTCCATTTAAAATAATTTAAAATCCATATAATAAGCAAAAGCAAGTAATAATCTAATTACTTCTAATCTAGCAACAAGTGCAAATGATTCATCAAAATCAATACCTTCTTCTTGATTATAACCTTTTGCTACTAATCTAGCTTTATTTCTTATTACAACACCATTTTCATCAAATTTATTTTTGAAAATCCATTTTGTTCCTATTATTAAAATATTTGAAGGTCTTTCAACTAAAGTCCAAACTTTATTTCTTTTGAATTGATTTAATTCATCTTGTGTAGCATTAATCCAGTTTGAATATTTTTCAGCTTATTTAATTATTTTAGGTTCTACTTGAGATACGAAAGCTAAGTAATCACAAACATTTTTAAGAGAGAAATATGTACTTATCCCTTTAGATGGATCATCATAATAAGTTCTTTGGGGTGTCCATGGATATACCTTCATTCTATAGGTGATGGCTTGGATGTAGATAAAGCTCCAACTTCTTGTACTTGATCTTCATTGTCTTGATCACTTACTTGCTCCTTAAGAGGTTCTTCATTGATGGTCATTTTTCTAATCTTTTGGATACCTGTTTCATCATCAAGAACATCTTCTTTTTTAGAAGATTTTTTATTAGTCTCATCAAAAATAATATGGACAGACTTTTCAATAATAAGTGTTCTTCTCTTTATTGTATTGATCATCCTAAGAAGATACCCTCATCTGACTTGGCATCAAATTTACTTAAATTATCTTTACCATTATTTAGATTAAAACAACGACATCCAAAAATATGAAAATACTTAATAGTAGGTTTCCTACCTTTTTAAAGCTCATAAGGTGTTTTCTTTAAAATATGATAGATCAAAACACGATTCAAAATATAGCATGAAGTATTTATGGCTTCTGTCCAAAAATATCTAAGTAAATCATTTTTACAAAGCATGATGTGTGCCATTTCTTCTAATATCCTATTCTTTCTTTCACTATCCCATTTTGTTGAGGTGTCCTAGGTGTAGAAAAATTATGATGAATTTCATTTTCATTACAAAATATTTCAAAATCATCAATAAATAAAACATTATCAACATAAGTAGAGGGGATGATATGGCCTTTACCAATTCTGACAAGTTTGCCCTTTTCATTATCACTGAAAGTCACGTTTCCACCATTTAAGGCTTCTATAGATGAGAATTACCTTACATCTCCAATCATGTATCTTAAGCAACTACTGTCAAGGTACCAAAATTTTCTTTTATCCTTGGTTGCAAACATACCTACAAAATAAGTCAAGTAGAAACTTTAGATATCCAAGTCATCTTGGGTCTTTTAGGATTAGTTGAATTGGTTTCTTTTTGAACCTATACCTTTCTAACACTATTCAACTTTCTTTTATCACACAAATATGATTTATGTCCTAATTTACCACATGCATAACAAATAATGCTAGAGGATGTAGGTACAAAAAATTTTTGAAATATTTTTGTTGTTTTTGTTGAGTCTTAGGTGGTGCATCCAAGATTCCAGGGGGATGGGCCAAGGTTCAGGTTGGTATGGTTTATCATGGTCACACATGATGTATCTAGAGCTAAGATCTGGCTCAATTCTCATCAGAGTCGACTCTAATGGTTGGCACGGCATGGATGCAGGGAGGAGTTTTGCTGAGAGTTGGCTCAGATTGCTGGGAGTCAGCTCGGTTCTGCTGAGAGTTAGCTTGAATAGCTGGGAGACGGCTCGGTTCCATAGAACAGGTAAATAGCGGTCTGGATGAGTCCACTCGAGGGTTTGAGCTGACTCATCCAAAGTGCTCTCTGCAACATGGAGTCACTCGAGGGGATCGAGCCGACTCGGATGACGGATTCTTTTGAATCACGTGTTACCACGCCAGGAAAGTTCTGGAGGGCTAGGTCCTTTACGATGTAGGTATATATATATATGTAAGTTGGGATGGTTATGAGTGAGGACAAGTGAGAGAAGGTCATTTGTAACAGTCCAAGGAAACAACTGGAATCAAGAAACCCCTCCATTTCTTCCAGATCTCGTTTTTCCTTCTTTCCCTCTTCTTCACTTCTCGATCAATCCAAGGGATCAATGATCTTCGTTTGACCTGTATCCTACCATGATCATTGTGGATCACTGGTAGAGGGTCTTTCGTGCACCTGGATCGCTTCCACTAGGCATAGATTCGTCGAATCATCTCCTTTAATTTGGTATCAAAGCGAGGTTGCATGAAGGAGAGAAGATTTGTACATCCAAGAAGTGCTAGAAGGTAAGATCTAGTATATATTGATTCTACTTGATTATGGTAATGGCGTCAAGCTGTTTCAAGATGGATTTCGAGAAGTATGATGGCAAGAGGAGTTTTACTTTATGGCAACAAAGGGTAAAAGACTTGCTGGTTCAACAGAGGATTTACAAGGTCGTGGTTAGAGAGAGACCGGAAAATATCAGTGTTGAGGATTGGAAAGAGTTAGAAGAGATCATATTCAGCACCATCAAGATGTGTTTGGTAGATCAAGTTTTGCCGGAGGTGTGTATAGAGACTATGGCAAAGGGTCTTTGGATAAGATTGGAGAACACATATATGGGCAAAAATATGACAAATAAGCTATGGTTGAAGAAGCAGCTGTATAGTCTAAGAATGCCTGAAGGAGGAGACCTTGTTGCTCATATTCAGAGAATCAACCAGGTATGCTCTGAGGTGATGAGTCTAAATGTGAAAATCGATGAGGATCGAGCATTGGTGCTGTTGTGTTCGCTCCCAAGATCATATGATGGTCTAATAATAATCTTGGTGTATAAAAAAGAAACCCTGATCTATGAAGAGATTGTTGGAGTGCTCAGATCAAATGAGTAAAGGGAGAAGATCTGCAAAGAAAATCCTAACTTGGAGGTTCTTGCTGTGAATAAAAGGCAAGAAAGATCAAAAAAAAGGGTTAGGGGGAAATCAAAGAGCATATCACAGTCTCAAGGCAGTAAGAAGGGTTTGAAGTATTTCAAATATCATCAGTTTGGTCACTTCAAAAGGAATTGCCCTCTTTAGAAGATCGAGAAAGGGAAGGCCAATACTAGCGATGCTAGTGTATCTAAAGGCAGTAGAGAGGATGTACTGATAGCTTTAGATGGATCAGTTGATTGGGATAATATTTGGACATTGGATTTAGCGTGCTCTCATCATTATACCTCATATCGGGAGGGGTTTGATACCTATGAAAGGTCAGATGGAGGTAGTGTAAGCCTTGGTGATATCACCCTTGTCCGGTGGCTAGAGTTGGCACCATTAGGGTGAGAATGTATAATGGAGTGATAAGGACTCTATCAAATATCAAACATGTACCAGAATTAAAAAAGAATTTGATTTCTTTGGGATACTTAGAAGAGCAGGGTTATGCCTTTAGTTACCGAGATGGTAGTGGATGTTTGAGGATAACCAAGAAAGCTTTGGTGGTGATGAGAGAAAGAAGATTGAGCAATAATCTATACAAGATAGAAGGCTCAGTGGTGAATGATAGTACGAAGGTGCTTGCAGCGGCACAGGAGGAGAAGCTCTCCTATCAGTTATGGCACTATCGGATGGGTCACTTAAGTGACCGAGGGCTTACTTAATTAAGTAGAAGAGGAAACGTTCTAGTACTGAAGAAGGATGGAAATGACCTGTGTGAGCCCTGCATTTATGGCAAACAGCATAGGATAAAATTTGCCAGTGGTACCAAGCAGAGTGAGGATGTTTTAGAACTAATTCACTCGGATGTATAGAAACCGGCACCTGTTTTATCCAGGGGTAGAGCAAGGTATTTTGTTACCTTCATTGGTGACTTCTCTAAAAAATTATGGGTGTATTTGATGAGAAAAAAATCAGAGGTATTTGCCCAATTCAAAACCTGGAGGGCTGAGGTAGAGAAGGAGACTGGAAAACATGTGAAGTGCCTTCGATCATATAATGGTGGGGAGTACTCTAGTAAAGAGTTTAGGAGTTACTGTGAGGAAAATAGGGTCAAACGCCATTACACAGTAAGGATGACCCCACAGTAAAATGGTGTTGCGGAAAGGATGAATCGGACTATTGACCCCTGGAATAATTTTGATAATTACAAAACATTGGAGCATGTATGTATTACTAATTCTTTCAATTACTCAAGAAGTTTTTGTAGGAAGTATTTATCATTGCATCATTTGATTTTCTATTCAAATGAAGTGTATTCCAGTATTGTATGAACTTATATACATCTCAAGTTGTAAAGCTCTATTTTTATCCTTGTAATCTTATAAAAAGGGCTAAAAATTAGTAAAAAGTGAGTATAAATAGGTTAGACAAATGTGGTAAGTTTTTTGAAGTGTTTGGAAGACTTGCGCTTGTTGCAAACTTGCCTTGAAGAAGTTCTGCTTGAGCCGACTCATAGATCTAGAGCCAACTCATGGACCAAGAGCCAACTCATGTTCTGGCATGGCATGGAGAGTCTCAAATTTTTATAAGTTCCAGCCGACTCGAGCATAATGAGCTGACTCATCCAAAAGTTGTAAATCACAAGTTTCAGAAAATCAGAGCTTCGAGCCAACTCAACTCAGAAGAGCCGACTCATCTAGAGTTTGTGTTTATCCTGACGAGACTTTGAATCGACTTGACCCAGAAGAGCCGACCCGTACGAAGTTTGTTTTTCTATTGTATGAGACTTCGAGCCGATCTCAAGGTTCTCGAGCTGACTCGAGTGTCGGGTTCTGGCTTTTAATAGCTAGTTGATGAATCAGTTTTTTTAATTCAAAAGAGACTCCAACGGCTATATTTTGGTTCCCTAGGCCTTATAATGGCTAGTTTTGCTTGAAAACTATAAAAGAGAGTATTTATGATGGATTAAAGGATGATTATTGATTATTCATTGAAAGTTAAAGAGCATTCAAGTGAATTTCAAGTCTTTCACCAACCAACATCAAGTGAGAATTCAAGAAAGGATTCAAAGCTTCTCCAACTCATCTTCATTCATTGAATCCAACTTTTGAGGAAGTCAAGAAGCAGCTTTAAGAGTATTCAAGAGCATCTAAAGCAAGGCTTCAATTTGAACTTCATCGGCAACTACCAAACAAATTGGGTTTGTTGTAAAGTTGCTATTTTCATTTGATATATCTTTTTTTCTCTCCAAGAGCAGCAAGGGGCTGTGTCTTGTGAGTGTTGAAAGGTTTTTAGGTGAGCCTATTAAAACCAAAGCTTGGGTTTCTTTGGTGAGCCCGGTAGTAAAACCAAAGGGAGTTAGGTTCTTGGTGATTCTGGTAAAACCAAGTATATGGTTTCTTTGGTGAGCCTGATTTAAAAACCAAAGTGTAGAGGTTTGGATTATGAGCCTGTTAAAATAATCCGACTGTATTCCGATGGGGGATATAGTGAAAATCCCAAGTGGTGCTTGGGTAGTGGACATAGGAGCGGGTTGCTCCGAACCACTCTAAATCTCTTGTGTTTGTGATTGCTTTCATTATGTTTATTTACCTATTTTTGCATTGCATAATCTATCACAATACTACAACACTAAAAGATTTTTAAAGTGCACATACTTGAAAGTTTTTATTATCCCAATTCACCTCCCTTTTGGGAAGCCACATGGGCAACACGGACACTATTAGAGAAGGCAAGAAGTATGAGGCACAGTCATCCCAATTCTACATGCCAGTCTTTAAGGTGTCGACACTTGCTCCATGAGTCAACACGGTGAGTCGACACTTAGGTCGACACTTGCTCTGTGCTATTTTCAAAATGTATGCCAAACCTTGAAATCTTCAAATTTTATCCAATTGAGTTCCTTCTCCATAAAGACCAAAGTGATCATTTTAAAGTCATTCCAAGGTAAGAAGACTCTTAAACATTGAAATTCATCTTGATTTGATGTCCATAACTTTGATACTCTTGAGTGAAAAATTTGAAGTACCTATGACATAAAATTCACAATTTCAACTAAAACATTAGTTCAAACATATACTCAATATTTTATTAATCATCAAAATCAAAGACCAAATCCAACATTAACTATTTATTAATTAGTTGTTTATTTAATTAGTTAGTTGTTTCTTAATTAGTTGTTTATTTAATAAAATAATTAGTAGTGCTTCTCACTTGTAATGAATTTCTAGACTTTTGACTCCCTATGCTTCACCTCTAGTGAAGTACTCCTTTGCCTCTACGTTGTAAATATTCTGCTCTTATTCGAGTACTCTTCATCAAAATCCCACCTCTCCTTTCTTGAACTTTACTTTCAAGTTCAAGCACATCTCAGTGATGGCCTCCACTTAAGCTTCCAAGCTCTTATATACATCTCGCATCCAGAACGTTACCTCCAATCACTCTTTTTCGAGTTTTGCTTTTAGTGATGGGATGCAAACTCAGAATTATTATGACCTTCTAATATCATTTTATTTCTTGTATTGTCTTGAATCATTTTAAATACTTGTCTTGCCTTGTTGAATGATCAAATAATTGGTAAACATTTTGCCTTGTCTTTGTATATGTAGAATCCTTGGATAGTTTGCCATGGATTGTAGTGGATGGATCGTCGAGTAGTCAATGAGATGATTTTTGCTGAATATAAGGAGGGTGTCAAGTACTTTTGTGATTATGTTTTTGAAAATGCGATACTTTTTGTTGAAGGATGGGCTCGTTGTCCTTATAATAGATGTGTCAATAGAGAAATACTTAATATAGATACAATAATTATCTATTTATATAAGAGCAGATTTATTGCAAACTACAAGCATTAGTACCTGTATAGAAAGATATGGAAAATAATTGCAACAATTAGAAGTCCAGTAGGATAAGGATGCTGATAGAATGGTAGACATGTTATAGATGCAGTTGGCCCTGAATTTGATTGGAATATAGAGAGTGATCCAGAAACTGACAATGATTTCTATCACATGCTAAAAGATACTGATGAATCACTATGGCTGGGATGTTAAATATACATGGCGAGTAAACTAAATATACTAATAAGAGTATCAAATTGTAAACTAATTTATCTTTATTTTTTAAGAATTGATACTTTTATTTATTTTTTTCAGCAAAGATGCTCATCAATGCAAAATGTCTAATTTGTAGGCTTAAAAAAATTAAACATGACTCAAAATAGAGTTTAAAAAGAATTAAACTAGAGACCATGGAATTTTGTCAATATGAATGGATTTTGGTCAAACACAAAATGGATCAATATTCAAGTACTTAGATGGTTGACAAGTATCGAGGCCATGATGTTGGGAATTCATGAAACAGCTCTCCAAAGCTCTTCATAAAAAACTCCTTCATGCATTAGATGTGCGGGGCATTATTTCAAATTTTATATACTTAAAATACCTTATCACCTATTAGATTTAACTAAGCATTAGTAGATTTTTTTAAAAATGTTTTTTAATTAATATTTATCATAATAAAATTTTTTGAAATATATTTACAAAACTGGTGTTGTTTCGCTTGCATGGATGCTACATCAAAAGCCATAGTTTGAACCTGCAGCTTCATTTTGAGTGAAGCCACAAGTACAACCTATAACTTCAAATTTTAAAATAAAAATATAAAAAATATTTAAAATAATATAATAAATTTTAAAAAAAATATAAAAATTATAAAAAATTAAGAGAAGTCATAAGTACAACCTGTGGTTTTACCTTAAGTGAAGCCGTAGGTCTCACTTGCGGCTTTATCTTACTCTTGCACCTCCGTTTTCTAAACAAAAAATTAAAAAAATTAAAAATATATAATGTTGCACAGGTGGCTTCCCAAGAGGGGGGTGAATTAGGATTAAAAACTTTTGCAAGTATGTGCACTTTGAAATTCTTTTAGTGTAGAAGTGAAGTGTGCAAAGTGGAAGTAAATAAATTAAAGCAATCAAGCAATGAAAGCACAATCACAAACACCAAGAAATAGAGTGGTTGGAAGCAACGAGCTCCTACATCCACTACCTAAGGACCACTTGGGATTTTCACTATATCCCCCAACCAGAATACAGTTGGATTATTTTACTAGGCTCACAATCCAAACCTATACACTTTGGTTTTACCGGGATCACCAAAGAAAACCTAAACACTTGGTTTTAAACCGGAAAAACCAAGAACCCAAACTTAGGTTTTACAAGGTTTACCTAAAAACCTTTAACTCACTTTCTTAAGATACAACCCCTTGCTGTTCTTAGAGAATAAACAAAGATAAAGAATGTATAACAAGCAACTACAACAAACCAAGTTTGTTTTGGTGTTGCCAATGTAAATCAAGATGAAGTCAAGCCTTGAGTTCTCTTCAATGCTCTTCAATGCTGCTTCTTCCCTTCTTTAATGAGTGGATTCAATGATACAGTGGAGTAGGTGAAGCTTTGAATCCAACTTGAATGCTCTTTGAGGTAGGTAGAGGAATAACTTGAAAGCTCTTTGTTTTCTCAAGAAAATTCAGCAATAAATCTCAATTAAATTGTTTAATCCTTCAAAAATAATCCCCTTTATAGTTTTCCATGAGATATGGCCATTGTAGGGCCTTGATGATGCGGCACGATGATGAGAATGCAATCTAAATGATGGATTGAGAAATGAGAGCAATGAAGCCTATTAACAGGTACTAAATTTCAGATCAAAAGTACTAAGGTAAAGCTATGGAAGGAGTACTGAAATTTGAAACTTACGCTATGATGTAGTTATTTAAATCCTAGAAAAGATTAGGGCTAATGAATATTGAATTTAAACCTTAGCAATGATCTTCAATAACTCAGACTTAATAGATTATGAGGTGTTATTTACCCAAGATGATCACTCCCTGGTAGATCCATTGAAGCTCTTAGACGAACTAGCCCTGAAGTGGAAGATTGGCATTCCAAAGAAACTAGTTTCATTCAACATTGATCTTTGGCAAGAGAACCCTTTCTTGAACTCCGAATCGTAGAAGGATCCTGCATAATGAACGGGTTAGACTGGGACCAATTTGAAAGATATCAAAACAAAGAAACTAAACAGGCAAGGGAATTTCGATGGAGGCATGGATCCCTAGAGGTGGATGTTGGCGTTGGACACTTGAAAGCTTGAGAAGAGAAAATCAAACACACCCAAAGAAAACAAGAGGATACTACCAAAAAAACACCTTCTTCAACTACTACTTCACTTAAATTTCATTTCATCCAAAAAAGCTTCCTTTTACCATGGGCGTACAAGAGGCTTTTAATGGCCTTTCAATCAATTTAAAATTTCTCATATCATGGAGAAATATTAGGGTGGGTTACATGAAATGTGGAGGATTTGGTGGAGGGTTACATGGAATGTGGAGGATTTGGTGGAGCTGGTTGCATGATTTGTGGATGGAGTTGGCCGACCTCTTTTGAATTTGAAAACACTCCTTGGTCGACCACTTGCAGCTTTCATGTAATTTAAAATTTGAATGATGCCACGTGGCAGGTGAGGTGGCAATGATGTGGCATGGCAAGGTGGCATGGTGACATGGCGCATCCTTCTCCATGGCGCCCCTTGGAGATGACATGGCAAAGGTGATGTGACGTCCTCAGGTGATGAGTTGGCACCGGTGGTCCATGATGATGTGGCATTCCAAGTAAAGCTGGTCTGGCCCAATTTCAAGTAGCTCTTGAACTTGACTCAGTACAAAGCCTAATTGACTCTAATTGAACTCTTGATTGAATTCTAATTGAACTTTAAAACCCTAAAAGAAAATAAAATAGGACTCAATAAACATACAGGACTCATACGAGACTTGAGTTCCTAGTCTCAATCCATAAAGAACTTGGTATTAGTTGAAGCTTCTTCTTTCTGAGCCTGGTGCCCCCACCAATTCTTCCCGGGTGGGAGGAACTCGACCCTGTCGAGTATGGTTCAGCCTGGCTTTGATATTGTTCAAATAAGTCTGGGTCCAGTTGTTGCAGGTCCTCTCTAGCGATTCAGGAGTCGTCAGATTTTGGTCTCCCTTGCCAACAGACCAAATATCGATAGTAATCCTTGTTTCTGGTAGTGACAATCTTATTATCCAGGATTTGTTCAGTTTTCTCTCATTTTTGAGGAATGGTTGTCTGTGGATACTCGGGTAATGGTTCACTCTCAAAAATATGGTCAGGCCCAAAAGGCTCACTAGGCATCATCATGGGTTCCTTATATTCTATCAAGTCTGAGACATTGAAGGTCGGGTTGATACCTAGGTCTGAAGGTAATTCCAATATTTAAGCATTAGATCTAATCTTCTTTAGGACTTTAAAGGGGCCTGCACCACGGGTATGTAGTTTCTTGAAAGTCCCGGATGGGAACATGATCTTTCTCATAGAATTCCTTGACTTTCTTTCTTGAATTAGTCCTATGTTTATAGGATTCATTGCTTAAATTTATTTCATGATGCAAATCCTCAACATGCTATGCATAGGACTCAGCAGACTCAGAAACTTACACAAGCACTTACGAAATGCAGACTGAACTAGGCATCCTTATTGAGAGGAATTTTATTGGACTCTCTAGGGCCTAAACCTAACAGATTAATGACTCTCTAGGTTTGACCCTAGTCTGGTATGCACATGAGAATTTACCATGGGTTCCTAGCAAATGCCATAAGGTTTTCCAAAAGTAGGTAGCAAAAGGAATAGGCTTTAAAGGCTCATGCAACCTAGTAATCTCATCAAAATGAAAATTAATGGCTCTAAAATTAGGATAAGACTTAAGGAAAGGCAGGAAATAGGAATCCGAGTCTTGGGATAATTTAGGGGAATCTTGAAACAGACCTTGGTTACTCATGATGACCTTAAGATTTGAATATTGATCTACGGGCGGGATGCTTCTAGGTAGTTGAAGGTCATCGGCAAAGTCTTCTAAAATAATGATTGGGTTCTTCTCAGGTAACTGAAGGAGTTCTTGTGTCGAAGCTAAAGTATTAGATTATTCCTGAGGGCATTGTCTTACGGGAACCAAGTCCTCACTAAATTTTGGTTGTTCTGATGTTTCAGGACTAGGCTCAATAATCTTTTCTTTACCAAAGGTTTCCTCAGGTAAGGTACTAAAGTTGTTCTCTTCACGTCTTCCCCTTCATATTCATCTATTAAACTTATGTCAGTCTCATACACATATTTACTAGGTTCAGACTTGCCTTCTTCCTTCCCTAGCCCTTCAGTTTGAGGATATCCTAAGTCTTGAGTATTCATGAACTCAACTTGTACTTCAGGGTTCTTACTCCTATCATTCATATGAGCTAATGGGATAGTAGGAGTTGGTTGGTCTAAGGAAAATTGTTTAGCCAACATTTGGTTCAATTGGGCCATTAGATCATTTAGACCTTTCAGCATGGTTTCAAGATTCGGTCCATGGCTACACTGGACTGGGTCTGGACTGGTGAATATGAGGCTCCTGATCTAGTTTTCATGCATGCAAGTAGACTCAAGCTCGAGCTAAGGTTTCCTAGACCTAGAGCATAAATTAGAGGTCTAATTAAGTGAACCAACTAGCTAGTAGTACTTATAGGACTTAGCCAGGTAGGTGGTGGGGAGTGAAGGTCCCTGATTGCCAACCTTAGACACCAATCTGAGATTGGCTAGGTAGGCGGACCAAATCACAAGCCCTGATGCACCAATCCTAGACACCAATCCAGTAAGCACACACCAATTAGCTGACACAGTTAACTTGACCCTAACCTGAACCCAACTTGTTGGTGTCCCTAATCCACTAGGGCAATTAACGTTCTACTCAATTTTAATTAACGGACTGGGATCGATATGCTGGTTGGTGATTTTTGGGCTAGGGACAGGTGATGAAACCCTGACCCTATGTCAAATTGATGCCCTTAATTTTATTTCTCATAAGATGAATGAAATGCAAAGGTGCTGCAGAAGTGTGTTGCAGTTTGAAAGTGGTGTGGAAAATGTGATGAAACAAATGTCCAAAAAATCTGAAAAATTCACAGAGGATTTCTAACTTATATGTTTCAATGCCGATGAAAGGAATCTTAAAACTAAAATCTGTACTACTCTAAGCAGATCCTACAAATGAAGATAAATAAAAAGGACATAACAGAACCCTAATGATAGTGTCGAACTGCAGAAATTTTCAATTTTTTTATAATTTTTTTCTGATGATGAAATTTAATATGATGATAAAAAACTTAAAAAGGAATAAGAAAAAAAATATTTCAACAAAAAATTAGTGACTTGTCTTTGGACCTGCAGATGGATTACAGTAAATAGATGCAAATTTTCAGAAAAACAGAACCCTATCGAACAAGTGCAATGGCTTACCCAAACTTCAATCTAAAAAATTCACGTCCGGCCAGGAGCTCATTATTCCCATGGGTCATGACAGTGTACTAGAGTACACCTGCTCAGGAGGTGTGAATTTTAGATCATGCTTGGATTTAAAGAAAACTATTCTACCCTAATGCAACCATGCTCTGATACCAATTTGATGCGGCACGACGATGAGAATGCAATCTAAATGATGGATTGAGAAATGAGAGCAATGAAGCTTATTAACAGGTACTAAATTTCAGATCAAAAGTACTAAGGTAAAGCTATGGAAGGAGTACTGAAATTTGGAACTTACGCCGCGATGTAGTTATTTAAATCCTAGAAAAGATTAGGGCTAATGAATATTGAATTTAAACCTTAGCAATGATCTTCAATAACTCAGACTTAAGAGATTAGGAGGTGTTATTTACCCAAGATGATCACTCCCTGGTAGATCCATTGAAGCTCTTAGACGAACTAACCCTGAAGTGGAAGATTGGCATTCCAAAGAAACTAGTTTCATTCAAATTGATCTTTGGCAAGAGAACCCTTTCTTGAACTCCGAATCGTAGAAGGATCCTGCACAATGAACGGGTTAGACTGGGACCAATTTGAAAGATATCAAAACAAAGAAACCAGACAGGCAAGGGAATTTTGATGGAGGCATGGATCCCTAGAGGTGGATGTTGGTGTTGGACACTTGAAAGCTTGAGAAGAGAAAATCAAACACACCCAAAGAAAATAAGAGGATACTACCAAAAAAACACCTTCTTCAACTACTACTTCACTTAAATTTCATTTCATCCAAAAGAGCTTCCTTTTACTATGGGCATATAAGAGGCTTTTAATGGCCTTTCAATCAATTTGAAATTCCCCATATCATAGAGAAATATTAAGGGGGGTTACATGAAATGTGGAGGATTTGGTGGAGGATTTGGTGGAGGGTTACATGGAATGTAGAGGATTTGGTGGAGCTGGTTGCATGATTTGTGGATGGAGTTGGCCGACCTCTTTTGAATTTGAAAACACTCCTTGGTCGACCACTTGCAGCTTTCATGTAATTTAAAATTTGAATGATGCCACGTGGCAGGTGAGGTGGCAATGATGTGGCATGGCAAGGTGGCATGGTGACATGGCGCATCCTTCTCCAAGGCACCCCTTGGAGATGACATGGCAAAGGTGATGTGACGTCCTCTGGTGATGAGTTGGCACCGGTGGTCCATGATGATGTGGCATTCCAAGTAAAGCTGGTCTGGCCCAATTTCAAGTAGCTCTTGAACTTGACTCAGTACAAAGCCTAATTGACTCTAATTGAACTCTTGTTCGAATTCTAATTGAACTTTAAAACCCTAAAAGAAAATAAAATAGGACTCATACGAGACTTGAGTTCCTAGTCTCAATCCATAAAGAACTTGGTATTAGTTGAAGCTTCTTCTTTCTGAGCCTGGTGCCCCCACCACTTGAGATTCATGAAATGGCCATTGGAGATGAATTGGAGTTCAAATTTCAATTTCAGTAACTAGCCGTTGAAGTGCAGACAACGGCTCCATGAGCCGGCTCGAGCTCCAAGAGTTGGCTCGAAGTCTCAGATATGCCAAAAACAAACTTCTGTGGGAGCCAGCTCTTGGACTAGGAGTCGACCCTTGCCTTCAAGCTTTCAGTCTAGACAAACATACATACCTAGAGTCAGCTCTTGAGTTGGGAGTCGGCTCTAGTTCACAGAATTTCAAAAAATATATTTCTGGAAGAGTTGGCTCTTGAACTGGGAGTTGGCTCTTACAAATCTTTTAAAAATTTGCTTCAAGCTTCTCAAAAACTTGAACATTGAATCAACTAGAAGCTAATCTATATATTTTATCAAAATATTTACAATTTTTAAGCCCATTTTCCAGCATTCATAAGTTAGGGCTTTTACAAACTTAATTAAATTATCCTTAAGTGAATTTGAAAACCATTTTAAACAAAGGTAACCAATTCCTGCAAAACTTCTTAAACAATTTGAGAAGAGTTAGTATCAAATACATGCTCCAATATTTTGTGATCATCAAAATCATTCTAGGGCTCAACAATCTCCCCCTTTTTGATGATGACAAAACACTGGGCATAATTAAAAAAAATTGAAAGCACTTTACAATTACAGTAATTTCAAGTCTATGCGCATCATATAGGTTAGGTATCAGTGTATCAATACAATGTGCCATAATGTATCAAATGTATATAACTGAATACCAATTATTATGTGTATCAAGTGTATCGAGACATGAAATATCATATGTATCATAACATGATGTATCAAAGATATTGACTATACAAAGCATATCGAAACTTATAGAATTTTCAAACTTTTGAAGCAAACTTTAAGTTTCATCAAATTTTCATGAATCAACCATTCATTTCATCAAAGTTTCATAACATTCAATTATCCATATAGCATTTGTAAACAATTCTTGAGCAATTTTCATGAATCAATATAGATTTCCAAGAAATTTTCATGAATCAACATAACTTTCATGAATCAACATAACTTCATAACTTTCATGAATCAACATAACTTCATAACATTCATGAATCAATATAGCTTTTTCTTTTTCATGCCACACACAGTCTCTATTCTCCCCCTTTTTGTCATCAATAAAAGGTGTATGAGAAATGGACATTCATTTATAACATTAATTCAATCATATCATTAACTCATTCATAACACTAATTTATAACAAGTGAAGTATATATGTATATATATATGAGAAATAAGCCAATACATAGCATATGTGATACTTTACAAATGTGCCATGGCACAATAAAATAGAATCACATAACCAAAATACAACAACATAAAGTCTCAAAAAGATAAAAACCTAAACATCAGAATGAAGTGCTAGGATCACTATCAGGTTCTTCAGGATGGAGATCCCTAATCCTAGTCCTAGTAGGTATAGAAGTCCTAGTTACTTTAGATTTAGGTTTAGGTTTGGTTTTTGATTCTGATGAAATAAAGATGGGTGTAGGTCTGGTAGTAGGTGGATCAAGAGATAGGGCCAAAGTGCTGGTGGATGAAAGCATCTGAGTAGTAGGAGTCACTCCAACATCAGCAGATCCAGCAAGCTCCATACTATCCTGAGGCTCACCAACAATAGGTGTGGCTCGATAGGGTGCATCAGTGCAATGTGTCTCCTGTCCCTGCTCAGCCTGAGTGCCAGTACCAGTCTCAGTGCCCGTGCCAGTCATTGTGCCAGTCGCTATGCCAGTAGAAGGTGCATGTTGGCTGGACGCAGAAAGCTGTCTCAATATAGCCATAATATCACAAAAGCCCTGCTACATCTCGGACTGTAGAGAACTAATCCTTCTGTCAGTGTCAATCCTGAGACAAGAAATCTCCTCTAAAACTCTGTGAAGTCTATCATCAGTATCATGTCTGACAGCAATAGGAGTCCTGACTGGTGAATGTGGTGAAGCAGGAGCTAGCTCGGATGGTCTAGCCTCATCAGTCTATCCCTCAGTTTGCTTACCATGTCCTGTAGCCTGTACATCATCATCTGAGTCCTCTGAATGTGCTACAGGAACTCTTGAAGTCTTTTTGATCCAATTTCCATCAACTTTAATAAATCCCATTCTGATCAGGGATTTCACTATGTACCTATCGGTGTGCAGCAACAGACGACAGTCCTCTCCAATAAGATCAATATCAGCATCCTAGAATAACATAATAAACACCATCCTATAAGGCAAATAGGCTCGTGCCTTACGTACAGCCTCTCTCATCTAAGAAATCATAATAAATGGAAGGTTGAGGGGCTCCCCCTCAATCAGTCGTCTCATGAATATAAGATCTCTCTCGCTAACCCAATCGAATCTGCCTGTCCTGGGTAGGAAAATCCAGCTAATGATATTGTGCAACAGCCTCATCTCCAATGAGAGCTAATTTGCACTCACATGAATAATTCCTTTCACATTAGATCTTCCCAAGATGAGTCTAAGAGTCTTCACTCTTTCCTTCATAACCAAATAGCATTCCCCTTCTTTAGGTATATTCAATAAACTAGAAAGTTTTTGCTCATTTACCTCTATCAATTTCCCTTTTACTGTTCCTTCAATATGAAAAGCTCCTAGTGACATGTTCTCAAAGAATTGTCGAACCAGATTTGGGTAAGTTAAAATATTTAATTGACAAAAATCCTTCCAACCCTGTCTTTCAAGCCACATACCAATATTCAACTGTTCTTGTTCTAGAAAACTGAAATCGATGCACCTACCAGGGGTCACTTGTCGATTTCCCATTAGAATGACTTGTCGGGGTGCTGGAACAACTTCCTTTTGCTCAATTTGCTGTTCCTCTTACGGAATCGAAGTATCCAGTTGCCTCTTGCTCCTCTGTTCCTCAGCCACAATCCGAACAACTCTTGTTGCTTTCTTTGCCACCACCTTGCGAGGCGCCATTCTCCAAAGATTAAAGGTTTGAGAAGGTTTGAGAGGGTTTTTGGAGAGTTTTCTAGTGTGGAGTGAGGAGTCGGCTAAGATAAAATGGTCAAAATCTAGAGAATACAATGAATAGGAAAAGTGGAAACACTACTTAAAAAGCTTCGGCCCGACCTGCGAGTCGGCTCGCCCAGAGCTCTGAGAACTCAAGTCGGCTCGAGCAAAAATCTATTCTAAAAATCAAAATGGGTCAAACTCAGTTTCTAAGGGTTTCTAGAGTCTAAACTAGGTTGCCCTATACTCTAAAGAGAAGTTTGAAATTTCTAGATAATTTTTTCTTAATTTTCAAAAATTAGGTCAGATAGGTTTAAAATGGATCACATAACCCTAATTCTCTAATTTTCTCAAATCTATCTAGACTTAATGGTTTAGTGAAAATGTCTGCTAGTTGGTCTTCAGTAGGTACAAATTCAAGTTCCACAACACTGTTTAGAACATGATCACGAATAAAATGATGTCAAATTTCAATGTGCTTAGTTCGTGAGTGCTGAAATGGATTTTTTGATAAATTAATAGCACTAGTATTGTCACATTTAATAGGAATTTTAGATTGGACAACACCATAATCTTCTAGTTGTTGCTTGATCCATAACACTTGAGCACAATAGCTCCTAGCAGCTACATGTTCTGCCTCAGCAGTAGATAAAGCTATAGAGTTCTGTTTGCGACAGTGCCAAGAGATCATGTTAACACCTAGAAATTGATAGGTACCACTTGTGCTCTTTCTATCTATTTTATATCCTCCATAATCAGTATCAGAATAACTAATTAATTTCAGTGATGTGTGTTTAGAATACCACAAACCTACATTACAGGTGCCTTTCAGGTATTTAATAATTCTCTTAATAGCTGTGATGTGTGATTCTTTAGGATTAGATTGAAAATGTGCACACATATAAACACTAAATAATATATCAGGTCTACTAGTTGTTAAATAAAGTACTGATCCAATCATACCTCGATACAGCTTTTGATCAACATTTGTGCCATTCTCATCTTTATCAAGTCTACATGCAGGACTCTTTGGTGTTCTAATTACCTTGCTTGATTCCATGCCAAACTTCTTGATTATTTCTTTAATGTACTTAGCTTGGTTGATCATAATACCTTCTTTAGTTTGTTTAATTTGAAGTCCAAGAAAGTAACTTAATTTGCCCATCAAGCTCATTTCGAATTCTCCCTGCATTAGCTTAGCAAAGTCTTGACACAAAGATTCATCAGTAGATCCAAAGATAATGTCATCAACATATATTTGAACAACTAAAATATCATTTTTCTTTCTTTGAATAAACAGTGTGGTGTCAACACTACCTCTTACAAATTTATTTGCAATTAAAAATTTGCTTAGTCTATCATACCAGGCTCTAGGTGCCTGTTTTAGACTATATAAAGCTTTATTCAGTTTAAAAACATGATTTGGAAAAATATGATCGATAAAACCGGGAGGTTGCTCAACAAAA
This sequence comes from Areca catechu, assembly GCA_021397845.1. NCBI lineage: Eukaryota > Viridiplantae > Streptophyta > Magnoliopsida > Arecales > Arecaceae > Areca > Areca catechu. Next base: position 74,202,222 of record CM038050.1, read on the forward strand.
ACTTCTTCAGATAAAAATTCATTCAAAAAAGCACTCTTTACATCCATTTGAAATAACTTGAAATCTAAAAAACATGCATAAGCTAGTAGCAATCTAATGACTTCTAATCTAGCTACAGGTGCATAAGTTTTATCCAAATATATTCATTTTTCTTGATTATATCCTTGTGCAACCAATCTAGCCTTATTTCTAATTACATTTCCATCTTCATCTAGTTTATTTCTGTAAACCCACTTAGTGCCTATAATAGGATGATCATTGGGTCTTTTAACTAGGGTCCAGACATTATTTCTTCTAAATTGGTTTAATTCATCATGCATTACTAACATCCAATTAGGATCAGTTTCAGCTTCTTCTATATTATGAGGTTCTACATGAGAAACAAAAGCAATTAAATCATGTGCATCTCTATGTGCAGATCTAGTTTTAACACCTTGAGATGGGTCTCCTATAATTAATTCTTTAGGATGTGATTGTACATACCTCCATTCTTTAGGTATATCATCATGCTTTTTACTCACCTCTTCTTCATGTGGTTGACCTGATTATGTGTCTTTGAGGGTCAAGTCTTTCATTCCATGCTCTAGTGTACCTGCATCATCATTAGTAAAATCTTCCTTTCTCGAAGATGTAATGTCAGATTCATTGAAAACAACATAAACAGATTCTTCAATAGTCAAAGTTCTTTTATTGAAAACTCGATAAGCTTTACTATTTAAAGAGTATCCAAGAAAAATAGCCTCATCGGGTTTTACATCAAATTTACCAAGATTGTCTTTTCCATTGTTAAGAACAAAACATTTGCATCCAAAAACATGAAAGTATTTGATATTTGGTTTTCTATTATTCCAAAGCTCATAGGGGTTTTTTTTCTGATAATGGGTCTAATCAAAACTCTGTTTAAAATATAGCATGCGGTATTAACAGCTTCTGCCCAAAAGTATTTTAGAAGATTTTCTTCACAAAGTATTGTTCTAGATATCTTTTATAAAGTACGATTCTTTCTTTCTACAACACCATTTTGCTGTAGTATTCTAGGCGCAGAAAAGTTATGATCAATACCATGCTTTGTGCAAAAATGATCAAAATACTGGTTTTCAAATTCGGTGCCATGATCACTACGAATTGAAATAACAGATAAGTTTTTCAAATTTGTAACTCTTTTGTAAAACTTTTTGAATACATTAAAAGTATCATCCTTATGTGAAATAAACAAAACCCATGTGTATCTTGAAAAATCATCTACAATCACAAGTCCATATTTCATACCACCTAGACTGGTAGTCTTAGTAGGTCCAAATAGGTCCATGTGAAGTAGCTCTAAGGGTCTAGAAGTTGAAACTATGTTTTTAGATTTAAAACTCCCCCTCACTTGTTTTCCTAACTGACAAGCATCACAAACATAATCAAAATTAACTTTAAACTTCGGCAAACCATTGACTATGTCCTTTGAAATCAATTTAGCTATTGTGTCCATACTAGCATGACCAAGTCGCCTATGCCATAGTAAACTTGGTTCATTGCTCTTTTATTCATTACTACAAGATTGTATCACTTGACATAGCTAGATTATTAAGATCTACCACATAAATGTTACCAAGTCTATGTTCAATGAACTTAGTACTAGAGTCAAGTGGATCAACTACTATACACATTGATGACTTGAAGAATATATTATAACCAATGTCACATAGCTAACTAATACTCAAAAGATTATGCTTTAATTTTTCTACCAGTAATACATTTTCAATAAATATAGAAGGAGTAATTTTGATTTTACCAATACCGATTATCCTTCCTTTTCTATTGTCACCAAATGTTACCATTCCACCATCCTTCTGTTCTAGGGTGAAGAATTGATCAGCATCACCTGTCATGTGTCTTGAACAGCCGATATCCAAATACTATCTTTTCTTTATGCTTGTGGCTGCAAGACATCCCTGTAAAACAATCATTTAATAGATTTAGGTACCCAAGCTCTCTTGGATCCTTGCAAGTTAGTGGAAAAGGTTCCTTTTGAAACCCAAACTTTTTTAATTTTTCTTTTGTCATTATGTTTCAAATGACATTCAAAAGTTTTATGACCAATGTTATTACATGCATAGCATACAATCTTTGAATTTGAATAATAACTACGAGATGATGCAAATTTAGATTTAACATGTTTAAAACTAATGAATTTAGGAGCATATGAAGTAGAAGCAGAAAATATGTTTGAAATAGAGCCTTTATAACTAATTCCAAATCTATTATTTATTTCTTTTTGATCTTTTAAGATTAACTCAAGTTTGTTAGAACTTAGGGTTAATTTTTAAACTAATGATTTTAATTTTTGAACTTCTTTCTTTAGATCATCATTTTTATTTTTCAAATTCTTATTTTTCTCTAAAAGCTCTTCTTTTTCAACTTGAACAATCTTAAGACTTTCACAAACCAAATTTAGTTCTCTTTATAAGATTTTGTTTTTTTTCACAAGATTCATTTTTGTCATTTTCAAATACATCATATTTATATTTTAAATCTCTCAATTTTAAACCAGCTTTTTTTTATTCTATCAATAATTCACAAAAGCATTATGCAATTCATCATAATTGAATTCTAAATTTGGTTCATAAGTACTTACCTCATCCACCAAACCCATAAGACAAATTTGTGCAGTTTTTGTCGTCTTTTCATCCTCTTCAGTAGACGTAGTTTCATTACTATCACTCCAAGCAGCTAGCATTGCCTTCTTCTTCTTTCTAGGAAATATCATTTTCTTTTCTTCAGGGCAATCAGGGCGGATGTGTCCTAGTTTCTTGCATCCATAACAGATAGGTACTTGATCTTTATCTTTCTCTTTATCTTTTTCTTTATCTCTTTTCTTTTCTTTTTCAAAGTCACCTTTTCTGAAATGCTTTCTCCATCTGTTCATTTTTCTTCTGCCCATAAACCTTTTGAATTTCCTCATGACTAGGGCAATTTCGTCACTTCCAAGATCATCATTATCTGATGAATCAAATTCTTCATTCTTATCTTCCTCAGTAGCTTTAAATGCAATGGCTTTCTTTCTTTTTGTATCTTCTTCTGTCCTTTATTGCATAGCCAATTCATGTATGATTAAGGATCCAAGTAGTTCATCTAGTGGCAGTGTATTTAGGTCCTTTGCTTCTTGAATTGATGTCATTTTGGCTTTCCACTTATCTGACAAAGATCTTAAGACTTTTTGGATAAGATCAGTATTAGAATAAGTTCTACCCAGACTGTTGAGATCATTTATAATATCAGTAAAACAAGTATACATGGTAGATATAGTCTCACTAGGATCCATCTTGAATAATTCATAATTATGTACAAGTAGATTGATTTTTGATGTCTTAACTTGAGAAGTGCCTTCATGTGTGATTTCTAATTTATCCCAAATTTCTTTAGCAGAATTGCAAGTTAAAATTATGTTAAACTCATTTGGATCCAAAGCATAATATAATAGGTTCATTGCTTTGGCATTTAATTCAGCAAATTTTATATCATTCTCGTCCCAATCCTCATCTGGTTTGGGAACCTCTACGTCATTAACTTTAATTGTGGGTGTGTGAGGTCCTTTCATGATAATGTTTCATAGGTGAAAGTCTACGGCTTGAATGTATATCTTCATTCTTGCCATCTAATAAGTGTAATTAATTTCGATGAAAAGTGATGGTCTATTTATGGATTGACCTTCGGCCAATGAAGTACTCATGGGATGTGCCATATGTCTTTACTCTAACTAAGTTTTAGAGATTCTGCTTTGATACCACTTGTTGCCCAGGTGGCTTGCCAAGAGGGGGGTGAAGTGGGATTAAAAACTTTTGCAAGTATGTGCACTTTGAAATTCTTTTAGTGTAGAAGTGAAGTATGCAAAGTGGAAGTAAATAAATTAAAGCAATCAAGCAATGAAAGCACAATCACAAACACCAAGAAATAGAGTGGTTCGGAGCAACCGGCTCCTACATCCACTACCCAAGGACCACTTGGGATTTTCACTATATCCCCCAACTGGAATACAGTCGAATTATTTTACCAGGCTCACAATCCAAACCTATACACTTTGGTTTTACCGGGATCACCAAAGAAAACCTAAACACTTGGTTTTAAACCGGGAAAACCAAGAACCGAAACTTAGGTTTTACAAGGTTCACCTAAAAACCTTTAACTCTCTCTCTCTTAAGATACAGCCCCTTGCTGTTCTTAGAGAATAAACAAAGATAAAGAATGTATAACAAGCAACTACAACAAACCAAGTTTATTTTGGTGTTGCCGATATAGATTAAGATGAAGTCAAGCCTTGAGTGCTCTTCAATGCTGCTTCTTCCCTTCTTTAATGAGTGGATTCAATGATAGAGTGGAGTTGGTGAAGCTTTGAATCCAACTTGAATGCTCTTTGAGGTAGGTAGAGGAATAACTTAAAAGCTCTTTGTTTTCTCAAGAAAATTCAGCAATAAATCTCAATTAAATTGTTTAATTCTTCAAAAATAATCCTCTTTATAGTTTTCCATGAGATATGGCCATTGTAGGGCCTTGGAATTCATGAAATAGCTGTTGAAGATGAATTGGAGTTCAAATTTCAATTTCAGCAACTAGCCATTGAAGTGCAGACAACGGCTCCACGAGCTGGCTCGAGCTCTAGGAGTCGGCTCGAAGTCTCAAATATGCCAAAAACAAACTTCTGTGGGAGCCGGCTCTTGGACTAGGAGTCGGCTCTTGCCTTCGAGCTTTCAGTCAAGACAAACATACATACCTAGAGTCAGCTCTTGAACTGGAAGTCGGCTCTAGTTCTCAGAACTTCAAAAAATATATTTCTGAAAGAGTCGGCTCTTGAACTGGGAGTCGACTCTTACAAATCTTTTAAAAATTTGCTTCAAGCTTCCCAAAAACTTCAACATTGAATCAACTAGAAGCTAATTTACATACTTTATCAAAATATTTTCAATTTTTAAGCCCATTTTTCAGTATTCATAAGTTAGGGCTTTTACAAACTCAATTGAATTACCCTTAAGTGAATTTGAAAACCATTTTAAACAAAGGTAACCAATTCCTGCAAAACTTCTTAAACAATTTGAGAAGGGTTAGTATCAAATACATGCTCCAATATTTTGTGATCATCAAAATCATTCCAGGGGTCAACATATAAGTAAAGTCATAAGTTATTACCTTAAAAATATTATAAAATATTAATATTATAAAATAAAAATTATCATAATATATAATAAATAATATAAATAATATAATAAATATATTAAATATATTATAATATATTAAATAATAAATTATAAATTATATTATAAAATATAATAAATATTTTATAGTATAATATAAAATTTATAATTTAGCCGGTGCCAGTCCGATCGCCAAGCCTGTGCTAGTCCAGCCACCAGCTCGATGCTAGTCTGGTCGCCAGTCTAGTCACTAGTTTGGTGCCAGTCTAGTCGTTAGTCCACCTGTTAAGTCGGTGCCAATTCGATCGCCAGCCTAGTGCTAGTCTAGTTGCTAGTTTGGCTGCCAGCCCGGTGATGGTTTGATTGCTAGTATGGTCACTAGTTTGGCCGCCGGTCCAACTGCTAGTCCAGTCGCCAGGCCAGTGCTGGTCCAGCTACTACTAGTTCGATCATCAGGCTGGTGCCAGTTCAGTTGCCAGTTTGGTCTCCAGACTGGTACTAGTCCGATTATCAGTCCGATCACTAGTTCGATACCAGTCCAGTCACCAATTCATATGTTACATCGATGCCAGTCTGGTTGCCAAGTCGGTGCCAGTTTGGCTACTAGCCCAGTGTTAGTCCAGTTGCTAGTTTGGCTACTAGGCCGGTCCCAGTATGATTGCCAGTCCGACTGCTAGCCTGGTGCTAGTCTAGTCACCAATCAAATCGCTAGTTCAGTGCCAGTCTAGTCACTAGTCTACTAGTTAGGCCGGTACCATTCTGGCCACCAGTCCGGTGCTAGTCCGATCGCTAGTTTGGCTACCAGGTCGGTGCTAGTTTGATCTCCAGTTCGATTATCAGGTTGGTACTAGTCCGGCCATCGAGCCGGTGCCAGTCTAGCCACCAAGCCGGTGCCAGTTTGGTTGCCACGATCGAGTCTATGGGGGCACGATGGGCACCCTTTGGGGGCACAAGCAGGTGGGTACCTGTCGTGCCCTTGGCGGCTACACTAGCACTGTCCTGGTGGTTGGACTAGTGACTGGACTGGCATCGAGCTAGCGATCGAACTGGCACCACCTAACTAGTGGATCGGCGACTGGACTAGCACCGAACTGATAACTGGACTGGCACCAAACTGGTGACTGGATTGGCACCGGCTAATTATAAATTATAAATTTTATAATATAATACATCATTTATAATATAATATAATATAATATATTTAATATAATATTTATAATATTTATAATATATTATATTAAATTTTATTATATAATATTAATATTTTATGATATTATTAATATAATAATTTATGATTTTTTATATATTTTTTAAATTTTTAATTTTTTTGTTAAAAAAAAAAATATAGAAATAAGATAAAGTCGCAAGTACAGCATATAGCTTCACTTAAAATGATACAACAAATCGTACCTATAATTTTTCTTATTTTTTTTTTTTTTTTTTATTTTTTATTTTATTATATTATTATAAATAATTTTATATTTTTATTTTAAAATTTAAAATTATAAATTATATACGTGGTTTCTTTCAAATGAAGTCACATATTTAATCTATTATTTTTGATACGGTGTCCATGCAAGCGAAACAATGCTAGGTTTAACCTGCGGCTTTTGAAATTGCAGGTTGTACAGAGGCTTTTCACGTGAGGCCACAGTTTACCAAGGGCAGTTATTCTTCTAAGTACTTCATTCTTTATGTGGATCATCAGTAAAGTGGCTTCTATGGGAATCAATTCATGCGGCGCACTGAATACGTGGCTTACCTAAAGACGCCTAACGTGACTCAACATTCCATCACGGTCATGTATGAAAAATCAATTCATGCGGCCCAGAGGTGCTATCAGGTGAATGTGAAGACATCTTGCAACAACTCTGTAGTGGGAACCGATGCCGACACTGAGGATTCCCAGGTGCACTTAACACCTTAAATCACGCAAACGACAACCTCTATCTCACCAGAGCATTGTTTCCTGCAATTCCAACAGATTATTCTCGGATTGTTATGTAGATTGGACCTTCACCAAGCCTATAAAGGATACATCACGGACCGAAGCAAGCAAGCAGAGAAGAACCAGTAGGCCGTAGCAAAGTTTTTTTTAAAAATTTATGTATTAAAATTTAAAAGAGAAAAATAATAGAAAAAATGTTTTAAGAAAAAAAAGTACCATAAAGAGCCTCTAAATTTTAAGAAAATATATCCAGTCCATACTTGATTGAGATGCATTCTATAAAAAAAGTACATATATCTTTAAATTTTATATTTATTTTCTATTCTATATAATTGAATAAATATTTACAATTTTTATTTTAATTTCTTTTATATTTGACTTTCTGAATAAATTACCTACGATGAGATGGATCATTATCATAATATGAATGATCCATGCTCGACATAAATAATTAATTTTAGAATTTTATATTTATGTATTCTATTAGGATCTGTTTAATTAAATTATTGGATAGTCTATACTTATAGAACGGACCATGATCTTGATAAGATATGATTCGTACTTGGCAAGATAGCCCATGCTAGAATTAGTTTATAAAATTTCTAATTAATTATGGATTTTGATTGTTTGGATTAAAATAAATATAGGATTTATATTTGTGATCGCCTGAAAATCTGAAGATATTTTTTATTATATAAATCCCTCGATTTCATCTTTAATTTAAATTAATTAGTTTTAATTAAAATATTATCAACTATTAAAAATTAAACTTTTCTCTTTTGCTTAGTTAATTATAATTGTTCAAGATCCCTAAGGATACGATCCTTATCCTACTTATATAGCAGTAAGTTAGGTTTTTATTTTTGACCACTCTATGACAAGCGATCAATACAGTATACTATTAGCCATGTCAAAGTTATTCAACTTAAAGGTCGAGTTTAATGTGATGGTCAATTGTTATGATAAGATGGCAGCAATAATAAAGAAGATCTTATTAAAGGATGAGAAGCTTGTTGGAAGCTTCTACGCTTTGAAAAAAATGATACGAGAAGAATGATATATTATATAAGATTCTTAGATATCTTCTCCTCACTCTTAGGCTTCAGAGGCTCTACTTGTCTAAGAATATTGCCGGGTAGATAAGATAACACAAAGAAAGAATTTGCAAGCACACCTATATGATGTATCATCGTTGAATAGTGAGGCATAAAAGAAATTTGATGCTTGCCACCCTTTATTTGCTTAGAAATCAAGTAATGTCCGACTGATCAATCTACGAATGGATTTATACTATTCAGTTATGTAGCGTCCCCTTATTCATATTGGTCGGTCTTTATTATTCCATATAATTTGTCGCTTGGGATGTATATGAAAGAATATAACATCTTATATTAGTTATTCCTAGACCAAGACACTTTGGTAGAAACATTGATATATATCTAAGACCTCTTATTGATGAGCTGAAATTTTTATGGTCCTATGCTACATATATTTTATATGCATTGAAGAAGTATAATTTTGTAATGAAGGCTGCATCGATGTAGACCATTATAATTTTTTTGCTTATAGAATGTTGTTAGGATGGAGCACTCATAAAAGCTAGTATATCCATATTATATGGAGAATACAAAATCATTTTAGCTTGACCATGGTCGTAAGCCCTGCTAGTTTAATTGTCATCATCAATTTCTTCTCGAGTATCATCTTTTTTGAAAGTAGCGGGACAATTTTAGAAAGAATAAGATAGAGAAGGACTGTGCACCCCCGTGCCTCAGTGGTATGAAAGTATTTTAGAGGGTATCCCAAGTTGACAAAGTCCAGTTTGGTATACTATTTGACAAGTAGAAACCTTGGAGATTCAGTAGAACTCATAACTAGGTAAAGCATAGCATTTTCTAGGAATTGCCATACTAGTCCATCAATTTGATCCATTAAAACCTTGATGTCATGCATATTGAGAATAATATATTTGATAATATTCTATACATAGTTATGAATGTCAAGGGAAAGATGAAGGACAATCCCAAGGCTCGAGCTGATATAAAAATATATGCAAGCATCTTTTATTAGAGTTGGTTGAGGTGTCACTTGAAAAATTTATGAAGTCGAAAGTATCTTATACCTTAACGAGGGAGTAGTTGAAGGATTTATGTGAATGGTGTAGAAATCTTAAATTCCTAGATTATTATATAAGTAATCTAGCTCGATGTGTCAATATAAAAGATTGCAGGTTCTATAAGCTAAAAAGCCATGACTGCTATATTTTCATGCAATATTACTATCATTAACTTGGTATGATCTACTTTTCAACTCTATATGGAGTTCTTTGACCAAGCTTATTCTTTTTTTTTAGAAATATCTATGCTATCAAACTATCTGCCAACCACATCTCTAGTCTTAAGACTAGTAGTCTAAGACCATATGCAAGTTAGAAAAGATATTATATCCTAGCTTCTTTGATTCCATGGAGTACCTCATGATTCATCTAGCATATGAAGCTAAGGTGGGGTGACCAGTGCAGTATATATGGATGTACAATTTGAAAGTTACATGCACAGTTTGAAGAAGAAAGTGAAAAATAAGGTCAAAGTTAAAGGTTCTATTGTTGAGGTTTATATAATTGAAGAAATTTTAAATTTTAACAAATACTACTTTAATCCCAGTGTACAGACAAAGCTAACTCAAGTTAGTCGAAATGATAATAGTGGTGGTGAGAGATCAGAGTGAGAAATCTTAATATTTGCTTATCCTACTTGTGAATTTGGACACGAGGTTCACCAGATTTTAACTGATGCTGAATTTTAACAAGTGAAAATATATGTTTTGCTAAACTACAAGGAAATCAATCCATATATTGAGCAAGTATCTATCACAATCTTAACTTTTCAATCACTTATTACAGTATAGTAATCTTATACATATTTAGACAATATGATGGGATGCTGAGATGGAACAATTTGAGAATAAATGAGCAAGAAATTTTTACATGGCACTCAAAATTTTACAAGTTGGTTCCATCCACTAGTAAGCATCTGTTATCATTTCATCTATTTTAATTTTTCTTAATTTATTCTTTTTATAATATGTTGGTCATATAAGGGAAATTCTATTTTTAAAAAGCTAAGACCATTAAGTTACTAGCCAACAAAATACATGACATGTTATAATGATTGTAATGTTAATGGTTTTAAATTTCATACCTATGATATGGATATCATAAGGGCACAATGAATAGTGGTATGTATAAAGGCTAGCTGGTGGGAAGAGCTAGAAAGTGACTATTATAAAACTCTCGAAGAAGTAATTAAGTTGACCTATACTGGAGGTAATAGTGACATTCTATTTAAGTGACAATGGTTTGATAATAATAATAGTATTAAAGTTGATCCGTGTTACGAGCTTATTGAAATCAAATATGGATCAAAAGTATATCCTAACGAGCCATTTGTGCTAGCTCACCAAGCTATTCAAGTATATTATACTCCTTTTTTCATTAAGGAAGAGAGGAAGGAAAGATTAGTGGGCGCATATAAGATTAAGTCTCGAGCCATTCATTGCATACTCAAAGAAGAAGAAGAGCCCTATTTACTAGAATACTTTAAGAAGGATGAAACATCAGGAGTTTACCAGTCCTACATAAATACATAGCTAGATGCTCTATGTTGCTCAGACCAACAATCCAAGAGGGAGGTGAACTAGATTTTTGAAAAATAAAATAAGTATGTGCCTTTGAAAACTTTAATCAAATATGAGCCAAGTATAGTATGATTTGCGGAAGCAAAATGAGAGAGTAAAAGAGATAAACAATCAAACAAACATAATAAATTTATAGTGGTTTAGAGCAATCCCAGCTTCTATGTCCAATCTCTAAGATCTACTTAAAAATTTACCATATTTTTTCAAGAATACAACCAATTTATTTTATCACAAGCTCACAAACCAAAATCTAAGCACAATATTTATTTTATGGTATCATAAACAATCGATTAGTTTTTTGAGACTCACCAATCAAAATCTAAATACACATTAGTTTTTTGCGCTTACAAACAATCCCATTGATTTTTCAAGGTCAACCAATCAAAACCTAAACCTAATTCAAAGTTTTAGCTCTCTACTGAAACAAACAACTCAAAAGTATGAAAATAGAGCAATAAAAAATAAACTCTAAAAAGAGCTGATTATTGCAGTTGAAGATTGATATATAACTGCTCAACAGCTTCAAAAGTTGCTTTTCAATGTCCTCTTCAGTCCACACTTAATGCTTCAAGAGGTTAGGTGAGAAGAAGTTGAGTTCCTCTTGGGTTTTCAATGACTACATAGAATATTCTCCTTGTTCTCAATGAGTAGAATAAATGCTTAAGTTCTTGTTCAAGTGTATCTTCCTTTTGACTTCAATCCGAGAATTTATAGATTTTCAAATATTTTTCATATGTTTAAAGTCATTTCTAGCCATTTATAGCCATTGAAAATCAAGAAATAGTCATTAGATACCTTGGAAAACTAGTTCTGCTGTTCTAGAACTAGCCATTATAGCAGAAATCCATGGGATAATAGTCAACTCATACAAGAGGAGTGGCTCTAATTACTAGTGTCTAGAAAACCAAGTTTTTGGCTCTCTGAGAGAGAAGGCTCGTAGAACAGGAGTCGGCTCTTCTGAATAATCTTCAAAAACTTACTTTCTGTCTTTCCTAAAAGAGAAGTCTCGTTAAATAGAAGTCGGCTTATTTTCACAGTATCTAGAAAATTAAGTTTCTACCTATCTAAGAGAGAAGGCTTACCAGAGTAGAAGTTGGCTCTTCTAAACTATGCCAGTTATTGTGCCATGCCAGAGTTGGCTATTCTGGTACAAGTTGACTTTTGCAGCCTATTCTTCAAAACTTCAAGAAATTGAAATGATTTAACTCTTTAAGGCCTTCAAGTGTCTTCCAAGTGATTCTAAGGGTTTTTAAGAATACACATGCTATTTTAAATACAAGAGATAACTTCTCTATTCTTCTTATGATATAAAAAACTTATAAAGCATTTAAGGGAACCAAATGAGTGCAAGTGAACTTTCTACACTTAAAAATATTTCTAAGGATTTATAAGAGCTTACTACACCCATCCCAATTATTACACATAGTTCTTAAAGAAATTATCATTAATACAAATGAGCTCACTAACTGTTCCAATGTTCTACAGGATTTTTAATTGAAGGTTGTGCATTAGAAAGCTTTCTATAAAAACATTCTTAAATATTTGAAAAGTATTAGTATAGAATTCATGCTCTAATATTTTATAATCATCAAAATCATTTTTGTCATCAATAATCTCTTCCTTTTTGATGATAACAAAATACTAGGTATGGAAATTAAAAGCTTCACAATTCAAAAAAATGTATCAAAGTAATATAAATTATGTGTCAAAGCATAGAAATATTCATATATTAGAGTATATATGAATTATAGTATCAGAGTTTAAGTATTTGAACAATTTAAAGTTTATATGATCGCAACAAACCATGCTTATATCAGAGCTTAGAAAAATATATCATAGCAAGAAATATGTATTGAGATTGTTGAATTAAATGATCAGAAGGGGAATAAAGATTTCATTAGACTTTTTGACAGGCAATGCTTTCCCTTTCAATTTCAATCATATACTCATTTACTCTTTTAGTTTATCATCTCTTTCAATCTTTTAAATTCATTATTCTTATTCACAAGCATGTATATATATATATATATTAGATTTTTAGATTATAATATCAAACATGCACATTCTCATTCTCATTCTTATTCTCCTCCTTTTTGTTTGAAACTTTTAATCTCAAGCACATTCTTTCTTCTCCCTCATTTTGTCATCAATAATGAAAATCAAGAATCGTATGAAGAACGTCATAAGGAAAAGCATGATATCATGATACTGTATATGATAGAAAATGATACTACAGATATCATTAGCACATATGCACATAGCATTTTGAGAAACATATAATGTATCATTCAAAATATTTTAGTTACAAAATTTGATATAACAAAGGTATCAACATATACCATGAAATATAAAATGTTAACTACAAAGATATTGACCCCTAGAATGATTTTGACGATAACAAAATATTAGAGCATGAATTTGTTACCAATACTTTTGAATGTTTGAGAAGTTTTTGTAGGATGATTTAAATGAACAACAACTCTTCCTACAATTATGATCTTATTGATGTATGTCAATTTATTTTTGAAAAAGTATCATGTAATGAAGAGCCCAAAGAAAAATTTCTTATGCATTCATGAAATTCGGCCAATTTTATGTAAATTTCAAGTTTAAATTACTTAGAATAGACCTTAAAAGAGTTTGAAAGAGCATAGAAGTTTGTTGGAAGCTTTTAGAAGAAGATTGGAGAAGTTTGGAAGGTTTTTGCAAAAATCACTCGAGACGACTCAAAGTAGGAGAGCCGACTTATTGTTCTGGCACGGCACGAAGTTTCTGGCATGCAGTCATCCGAGCTGACTCAAAGGAACCCGAGTGGACTCATCTAGAGCTACAATTCTTCAGTCAGACAACCAAGCCGACCCGACAGAAATCCAAGCTAACTCAAATATTCAGTCAGACAACCAAGTTGACTCTATAGAAAACTGAGCCGACTCCTCTAGAGTATGGAAAAATCAGTTCAGAGAGAACCAGTCAAGTGAGCTGACTCATTAGTGAAGAGCCGACTCGACTAGTGTTCAATTTTTGAAGGACTGAGAATCCGAGCTGACTTGACTCATCCGAGCCGACTCGAATTCCTGGTTCAGGTGTGTAATGGCTAGTTCTAGAATTGATTTTTTGAATTCAAAAAGTTCTCCAATGGCTATATTTCAAATTCCAAGGCTCTAGAATGGTTATATTCATTTGAGATCAGTTTAAGGACTATAAATAAGGGATTTCAAATGACTTTTGAGCAACTTTTAATGAGACTTTAAGAGAACATTCATTATTCAAGAGAGCTTTGAAGAGAAGAACTCAAGACTTCACCAACTCCCATTCTTTTCTTGAGTTATTTATTGAAGAAGATTGGAAGCCTTAAAGAGCATTCAAGGAGTAATCAAGAAGGCTTCTCAAAGGGCATTAACTGCAACTATCCAACAACATTTGGTTTGTCATTATTATTGCTCTGTTTTTTAACTCTTTTTGAGTTATTCCAAGTATAGCACGGGCTGTAACTTGGGGATTGTTTTAAGTTTTTGGTGAGCCTTTGAAAACCAAGTTTGGGTTATTAGTGGGCTCAAGAAAACTAACATTGTATTGGGTTCTTGGTAATCCTACTATAAAACCAAGTTTGGGTTTTGGTTTGTGATCCTGGTGGAAAACAAATCGGCTGTATTTTGAGACGAATATAGTAGAAATCCTAAGTAGTATCTTGGATAGTGGATGTAGGAGCTAGGTTGCTTCGAACCATTATAAATTGCTTGTGTTTGTTCTTGTGATTATTGTGTTCTTTACTTGCTTCTACTATTCATAGTTAAATCACATCACTCCTATATAAAGTTTTAAAAGAGCACAAATTTGTGAAAAATCTTAAATACCCAATTCACCCCTCCTCTTGGGTTGGCCACCTGGGCAACAACTGATATCAGAGTAGTGTCTCTGAAACTTACTAGAGAAAAGATCTATGGCAAACCCTATGAGTACCTCTTTGGCCGAAGGCCAATCTACAAATAGACCTCCACTTTTCATAGGCACAAATTATACCTATTGGAAAGCATGAATGAAAATTTATATTCAAGCAGTAGATTTTTAATTGTGGAAGACAATTCTAAAAGGACCTCATACACCCACAAAGAAAGTTAATGGCATGGACGTCTCAAAACCTGAAGAGGAATGGGATGAACATGACATGAAGATGGGTGAGTTGAACGCCAAAGCAATGAATCTCTTATATTGTGCTTTGGATACCAACGAGTTTAACCGGATTTCTACTTGCATGTCTGCAAAAAAATTGGGATAAAATTGAAGTAATCCAAGAAGGAACCTCCCAAGTCAAAACTTTTAAAATCAATATTCTTGTTCATAATTATGAGTTATTTAAAATGGAATCGAATGAAACTATATCTACCATGTTCTCAAGTGTTGCCCAGGTAGCTTTTCCAAGAGGGGGTGAATTGAGAATTTAAAAAGTTTAAGCAATTATGTGCTCTTTGAAAATTTCTTGAAGTGTTGAGTGCTATGATTGAGATAATTAAAAGCAGAAGCAAGATATAAAAAGAATGCACAACATAAACACAAGAAATTTATAGTGGTTTGGAGCAACCCAGCTCCTACATCCACTATCCAAGATTACCACTTGGGATTTCCACTATATCCCCCACTGGAATACAGTCATATTGTTTTAACAGGCTCACAATCCAAACCTCTATACTTTGATTTTTAAACTGGGCTCACCAAAAAAATCCAACACTTGGTTTTAATAGGATCACAAAGAACCCAACACTTGGTTTTAACACAGGCTAACTAAAAACCTATTTGGTTTTTAAACCAAGCTCACCAATAACCCAACAATTAAAAAAAAATTGTAAAAAGAAAGCAACAGAATGACAAACAAATTTTATTGAATGGTTGCCGATGCAGCTCAAGAGAAGCCCAATTGATTGCACTTCAATGCACTTGGTTGGCTTCTTCAACTTCTTCAATAAATGCTTCAAGCTTCGGATGTGAGTTGGTGAAGACTTGAAGACTATCTTGAATGATCTTCAGTGCTCTCTTCCTCACAAGCTCAACTTGTTCTCTTCTCAGATGATTTTAGTCATTGTAAAATATTAGGATGTGACATTTGACCATTGGAGCACTTTTTGGATTCAAATTTCAAGTTTTGGAACTAGCCGTTACAAGCTTGAAATCGATCTTTGAGTCGGCTCGGATTTACTCGAGTCGGCTCGGATCCATAGAGTAGTTCTGGTCAGTCGACTCTCTTCAATTGAGTTGGCTAGGTTTCTTAATAGCTTGATTCCTTACCATGGAGGAGTCGGCTCGTCTTACTTCAAGTCGGCTAGGATACTAAGGCATTCAGAAATCCAGTCTGGAAGAGTTGGCTCTTTCTCTTTAGAGTCGGGTCGGTTGGCTGTTCACTTAGAACTCTTTTTTTGGACTCTAGAGGAGTCGGCTTGAATCTCTAAAGAGTCGGCTCAGATGTCTGACAGTATAATGTAGTTGGCTTGGATTCTCTTCAGGTTGGCTTGGTTGTCGGATTTAGAAAATCATGAACTGGACGAGGCAGCTCGGGTCCCTTAGAGTCGGCTCAGATGCTTGTATGCCAGAAATCTTCATGCGTGCCATGTGCTAGAGTCAGCTATCTTCTCTTTGAGTCGGCTTGGATGAATTCTTCAGTGAATTATCAATTTTTCTCCAGAAATCATCCACCAAGTCTTCAAAATCTCAAGATGCTTTCAAACTCTTCCAACCAATCTTTTCTAGGAAACTTTGAGCTTGAAACACATCTACAAGTAACCTATTTTCATGATTTTTACTTAACATTTTCTTTGGGTTCTTCTTTACATGAATCACTTACAACATAACTTATTTTAAAACTAGGAAAGTAGGAGTTGAAATTAAACAATGAAATCATCCTACAAAAACTTGTAAAATACTTGAAGAGTTGTTAGTAAAACAAATGCATGCTCCAATATTTTGTTATTATCAAAATCACTTATGGGGTCAACAATCTCTCTCTTTTTGATGATGACAAAACACTAGGCATGAATTTTTTTTTTACAATTACATGTATAACTGAATTTGAAGTGAGCATTAACATATATCAGAGCTAATTATATTTGCAAGTAAGTATCAGAGCCTTTTATGAAAAAGAAACTATAAAGTATCAGTGTCAATGCTTTTATATGTATCATAGTGTTAAGGCTAGCATTTTCATAAAGTATCAGAGCTATTAATGTATGCAAGATATCAAAGCTCAATTTTGCAAAGTATCAGGAATGTATCAGAATTGAAAAGTATCAGAGTTAATACTTTAAGATCTTCAAGGTATGTGTGCAAGTTTTGAGAGCATAGAGCATGAACTAAAACCATTTAGATTCAATATTTTTTCTCCCCCTTACTTATATATGCAATTTCACATTTGTAATCACACTCTCTCCCTTTTTCTTTCATATTTATTCTCTCTTTTTCTTTCTTTCTTTTTCATGCAACTTTTTCATGTAATTCCTTTTTGTCAGCAATCAAAAAGGTGTTCAAGTGATTTTTCAAAGCTCAATTTTTATAATAGAAAGAGAAAGTTGATAAAATTTGTTTGAGATAATTTCACTTTCTCTTCTCAATTTTGATATTCAAATTAAAATTTATTTTGAAAGTATTGCACAAGCTCAATTCATACACAGAAGATATGCCAAAAATGTATTCATTGCATTCATAAAATTTTCATTACAAATTATAAAAGATTAAGATCAAAAGACTATTCACCATCACTAGGTATATCTACCTTAGTACTAGTGGATGGCTCAAAAGGTGGTACAAAAGATGGTCCAAAAGATGGCATAGATGTTATTGGGTCCACAAATTGTGGCTCAAAATCCTGGGGCCTATGATGAAAAGCTGGCTGCCTAGGATGTGGAGTAGAGGTAGGTCCAAGTTGAGGTGCAGGTTGAGGTGTAGGTACAGGCCAAGGTCTAGGAGAGACAAATGCTGCAATGACAGTGGTTTTGAGCTGATCAAGTTGAAATTGAACTGTATCCATCTCTTCATGAAGCTTCTTCACCTCAGTGTTCAGTGCAATTAATTCAGCAGCTTGGGCATTTGCAAATGCTTCAGCAGAACATCCAAGTCTTTCGAACTCAGACCTAAGGATCCCAATGCCCTTGGTGTAGTCCTCCATTTTTTTGCCTTGTTCCATACCTCCCATTCTGAATCTTAACTCCCTCATCTCTGTTCTGAATTCTTCTATGCTTTGTTCAACTGAACTTTTTATAGTTTTAGAGGCAGATTGGAGTGTAGCAGCTAGGGGCTGTGTGTCAAGCTGAGAGGCAGGTCTAGATGACTCAAGTGAGTCAACCCTAGTGCAAAGCTCTCTGACCTCAGTGCTGAGTAGGTCTAATCTACTATCCACTAACTTATGAAACTCACCAAACATACTAGTCAAAGAGCAAGTCAGTGTATCTGCAAGTCCTCTCGTCTGCTCGGCAAAGAACTCCTGAGACACTATAACAGAAATAGTAGATGGTCCCAGAATAGATTCTAAAACTGATGGAGCAGGTGGAACCAATGGAGATGAAGGTATACGTGGAAAAGCAGGTGAAGGAAAGATCCTAGGACTCCCCTCCTCAGTAGGCATAGCCTCCATAGCCTCATGTGTAGCTGACTCAGGTGCAATAGCCTCAGTGATAGGTACATCAATGACATGCTTTGAAGGCTCCAATATAGAGGGTGCAGCAGTATCATAAGTTATCTCTCTAGGTATTTCTGCACTCTCATCATCATCGTCATCCTCTGTGCTAGAAGCTCCTATGGCTCTTGCATCATACCCTTTCTTCTTCCATACTCTTTCACTACAGACATATCCCATTCAAAGTAGAGATTTGGAAGAATAAGTATCAGTGTGGTGAAGAGGCTTTCCATCTTCCCCTTCAAGATTGACTATGGAGGCCTGAAATAATAATGTTAACACCATTCCATAAGGTAAGCATGCCTTCACTTTCCTCACAGTCTCTTTCATCTGCATAATTATAATGTAGGGTAAATTTAATGCCTCCCCCTCAATGATGTGCTCCATGAAACACAAGTCTCTCTCACTTATCCAATCAAACCTTCCTGTTCTTTGGAGAAAGATCCGACTGAAAAAATTATGGAGCAATCTCATCTCTAGGGATAATGTGTTTGCCATAACAGTTCCGATCCCATTAACATCTTCCCTGCCTAGCACAGTTTTGAGAGTCTTCTCTCTGTCCTTTAGCAATAGATGTTTAGACCCTTCAGTTGGCATTTCTAACAGACTACTCAACCTTTCTTCAGAAATAATTATCCTCTTGCCCTTGACTGTTGATTCAATGTGTTAAGCCTTAAGTCTCAGATTCTCATAAAATGTTCTAACTAGGGTTGGATAAGTTGGTACATTTAAAGAGCAGAAAAAACTCCACCCCAGTTCATCTATAGTTACACCAATTTTTAGCCCTAAATCCTTGAGAAAAGAGAAAATAATCCTTCAACTACTTGTTACAGGGCAATTAGATATGGATAAAATTTGCCTTGGAGAGGGAGTCGCAGCAACTATTCTTTCTTCAGTGAGTTCATGCGGTTCTTCTCTCTTCACAGCTCGAGTCGGCACCTCATGCCGATGCCTAGTCCTTCTTTCAGTCTCAGTAGATGGAGCAACCCTTTTTGACCTTATCCTAACAACCATTTTCGGTGCCATTGCAAGAATTGGGAGAATTTGGAAGATTGGAGCTCAAGGGAGATGATTTATGAGGTTTTGGAAGAGGTTTTGAGCAGAGTTCTATGGTTTAAAGTGAGAGTGAAAGATAGAAAAATCTGAAAAAGGCTCTACAGCTCTATTAAAAAAATAGTTTGCCTGATATCCGAGTCAGCTCGACTAACCCTAAATTGTTCGAGTCGGCTCGACTAGAGCAAAAACAGAAACAACAGTAATTTGAGTTGGCTCGACCTGAGCACAATTGCCTGAGTTGACTCGAATAGAAACTTTCCATAAAAGTTAAGAATTGATCAGAGATGACAATAAATTCAAGAAAATTGAATGGAAAGGTGCTCAAAGATGTTGAATTGATGTAGGAGGTTCTCTAGATAACTTTTCCTTAATTTTGAAGGGATTAGGTTTGGAAAATCTAAAAGGGATCACAAAGACCTAATTCTCCTCTAATCATCTTAAATCTATCCTGATTGAGTGGCTTAGTGAAAATGTCAGCAAGTTGGCTCTTAGTATGGATGAATTGTAGTTCAATGTCACCATTCAAAATATGATCTATAATAAAATGGTGTCTAATCTCTATGTATTTAGTTTTTGAATGCTGAATTAGATTTTTTGTTAAATTTATAGCACTTGTGTTATCATATTTGATAGGAATTTTAGATTATGTAATACCAAAGTCTTCTAGTTGTTGTTTAATCCATAACACTTATGTATAACAACTCCCTACAGCAACATACTCTATCTCAGCAGTAGATAGTGCTACCGAGTTTTGTTTCTTACAATGCCATGAGATTAAATTCAATCATAGAAATTGGCATGAGCTGCTAATACTTTTTCTATCAATTTTACAACCAGCATAATCAGCATCCAAAAACCCAATCAAATTCAATGAAGAATGTTTTGTAAACCATAGACCTAGATTGCTTGTTCCTTTCAGATATCTTATGATTCTTTTAACAACAAGCACGTCTGATTCTTTAGGATTAGATTGGAATCTAGCACATACACATACGCTAAACAAGATATCGGGTCTACTTGCAGTTAAGTATAACAGGGATCCGATCATACCTCTATAGAGCTTTTGATCAATGTTGGGTCCATTTTTATCTTTATCCAATCTGCAAGTTGGGCTCATGGGTGTGCTCATTTGTTTGCTTGACTCCATACCAAACTTCTTGATAATTTCTTTGGTGTATTTGGCTTGGTTAATGAAGATTTCTTCTTTTGTTTGTTTTACATGAAGTCCAAGGAAGTAGTTAAGTTCACCTATTAGGCTCATTTCAAATTCTTCCTGCATTAACTTAGAAATTCTCTACAAAGAGTTTCATTAGTTGTACTAAATATAATGTCATCAATATAAATCTGTACAACTAATAAATCATTATCTTTCTTCTTGATGAAAAGAGTTTTGTTAACATTTTCTCTTAAAAAATTATTTTCAATCAAGAAGGTACTAAGTCTATCATACCATGCTCTAAGTGCTTATTTTAAACAATATAATGCTTTATTAAGTTTAAAGACATGATTTGAAAAAGCATGATTTTCAAAACCTAGTGCCTATTCTACGAAAACTTGTTCGATATAAAAACATTCAAGAATATACTTTTCACATCCATTTAAAAAAGTTTAAAATTCATGTAGCAAGCAAATGCAAGAAATAATCTAATGGCTTCTAGTCTTGCTACAGGTGTATATGTTTCATCAAAATCTATACCTTCTTCTTGGTTATATCCCTTAGCCACCAATCTAGATTTGTTTCTAATTACATTTCCTTATTCATCTAACTTGTTTCTATAGATCTATTTGGTTCCTATGATGGGATGGTCTGATGGTCTTTCAACTAAAGTCCATACCTTATTTCTTTCAAACTGATTTAGTTCTTCATGCATGGCCATCAGCCAATTAGGGTCAGATTCAGCTTCTTCTAAGGTATGAGGTTCTATTTGTGACACAAAGGCTAGGTGGTCATGTGCATCTCTATGTGATGACTTAGTCCTAATACCTTGTGAAGGATCACCAATAATTAATTCTATTGGATGAGAAGTTACATACCTCCATTCCCTTGGTAGACCAGTATGATCCTTACTATTTTTTCTCCTTCTTGAGTTGGTCTTTCTTGTATGCTCATATCTTCCATTTCTTTTTGAATTGTATCTGCATCATTGTCTATGCACTCTTCTTTCTTAGAAGGTGAGGGGTTAGTTTCATCAAAAATAACATGCATAGATTCTTATACAGTAAGAGTTCTTTTGTTAAATACTCTATATGCTTTGCTATGTAATGAATAACCAAGAAAAATTACTTCATCAGATTTAGCATCAAGTTTTTTTAGATTATCTTTACCATTGTTAAGCATAAAGTATTTACAACTAAATACATGAAAGTAATTAATGTTGGATTTCTTTTCATTCAAAAGCTCATAGGGGGTTTTCTTCAAAATAGGATGAATCAAAATACGGTTCAAGATATAATAAGCAATGTTCATCATTTTTGTCCAAAAGTACCTTGAAAGATTGCCCTTACATAATAGTGTTCGGGCCATCTCTTCCAAAGTCCTATTTTTTCTCTCTACAATACCATTTTGTTGCAGTTTCCTAGGAGCGGAGAAGTTGTGATCAATGTCATTTTCTATGCAATAATCATCGAAAAACTGATTTTCAAATTCGGTGCCATGAGCACTCCTAATTGAAACTATTGAAAGATTTTTTTGATTAGAAACTTTTTTGTAAAATTTTCAAAAGACTTTAGAAGTTTCATCTTTATGAGCGATAAAAAAAACCCAACTAAATCTAGAAAAATCATCTACTATTGCAAGAGCATATTTCATACCACCTAGGCTTATGATCCTAGTTGGTCCAAATAAGTCCATGTGATGTAGCTCAAGGGGTCTAGTAGTTGAAATCATATTTTTGGATTTAAAACTCTTCCTAGTTTGTTTACCCATTTGGCATGTATCACAAACATGATTAAGATCTACTTTAAATTTAGGCATGCCTCTTACTAGATTCTTGAAAAATAGCTTGGCAATAGTATGCATGCTAGAATGACCTAATCATCTATGCCAAAGTAAGCAAGATTTCTTGGTCTTAGCATTCATTGCAACTAGACTAGAACTACTAGAATGGCAAGATCATTAAGGTCTACCACATAAATTTTTACAAGTCAATGTCCAATGAACTTACTGCTAGAATCAAGAGAGTTTGTTACAATATACATAGATGATTCAAAGACAGCCTTGAAGCCTTTATTACATAATTGACTAATGCTTAACAAATTATGCTTCAATTTGTCTACTAGCAATACATTTTCAATAAAAGTACAAGGGGTTATTTTGATCTTATCGACTCTGATTATTTATCCCTTGCCATTGTCTCTAAAATTAACCATACCTCCTTTTTTCATCTCTAGGGTGATAAATTGATCCTTATCACCCGTCATATGCCTTGAACAGCCACTATCGAGATACCATTTTTTCTTCAATTTTTGGACTGCAAGACATTCCTGCAAGATAATTAAGAAGTTCTTTGAGGTACCCAAGCTAACTTGGATCCTTGTAGGTTAGTAGAGAAATTATTTTAATTCTATTATTAGAATATGTATTTTTTTTAATGAATTATATTGAAAGAATTTATGTCCAACTCCATGACATGCATAATATATAATTTTAGAATTCTAAAAAGATGTACAAATTGAAGTTTTAGATGTTGATGTTGATGTAAAACTTTTTTTTATAAAAGATTTTCTATTTAAATTCTTAAGTACATACATTGTAGTTTTAGAATGGATGCAGAAGGATTAGATACAAAAGCTTCTTGAGATATTGATTTTGGAACATAAGCTTTTGGTATTACAAAAGTAGTAGCTGAAATTCTATTTGAAATTAAAGAATTGAAACCAATTCCAACTTTGTTTCTAGAAATTCTTTGATCTTTTAAAATTAACTCAAGCTTATTTAAAGATAATGTTAGTTTTTCAACCAGTGGCTTGAGCTTTTCAACCTCCTTTTTCAAGTCATTGTTTTTAACAGTTAAAGTTTTATTCTTGTCAAAACATGCATTGTTTTCAGTTTTCAAAGCTTTGTATTTTTCAGAAAAAACATGTAAATTCTTTTGCAATAGATTATTCTTTTTAAAAATCTCTTCTTTCTTCTTTTGTAAAGAATCATTGATATTCTTTAAAGTTCTTATCTTTACTCCAGCCTTTTTGAATTCAGATAGTAGATCATGAAAAGCAGAATTTAATTCATCAAAAGTAAATTCTAATTGAGGTTTGGGGGATGTTATCTCATCTTCGAGATCCATCAGACATAAGTTAGCAGTTTTCATGATCTCTTCTTCTTCGGATTAAGTCGACTCCTCGCAGTCGCTCCATGTAACAACCATAGCTTTCTTTTTCTTTTTCTTGAAAGATTTCTTTAACAAAGGATAGTCGGAGGAATGTACCCTGGTTTCTTACATTCATGGCATGTGGACACTTGTTCTTTTTCTTTTTCTCTATCCTTGTCCTTGTCCTTGGAGTGCTTACCTCGTTTATGAAATTTTCTATAGTATCTTCATTTCTTCTTTTTCATAAACCTTCTAAATCTCCTCACGACCATAGCAATATCTTCATCTTCTAGATTGTCTTCAAAGGAGGTATAATCATCTTTCGATTCCTCATCTTTCTTATAATACAATGGAGCTTTGAAGGCTATTATTTTCTTCTTCTTCTGATCATCATCAGTCATATGCTGCATGGCTAGTTCATGTGTAATGAGTGAACCCATTAATTCATCCAAAGGTAAGGCATTTAGATCTTTTGCTTCTTGGATGGCAGTCACTTTGGGATCCCACTTGTCCGAAAGTGATCTGAGGATCTTCTGTACTAAGTTAGCATTTGAATAAATCCTGCCAAGACTTTTCAAACCATTAATAATATATGTAAAGTGAGTAAACATGGTAGAGATAGTTTAAATTGGTTCCATTTTGAAAAGTTCATAACTATGTACAAGAAGATTAATTTTCGAAGTCTTCACTTGGAAAGTTCCTTCGTGGGTCACTTCAAATTTATCCCAAATTTTTTTTGCAGAAGAATAAGTAGAAATTTGATTGAACTCGTTAGCATCCAAAACATAGTATAATAAATTCATTGCTTTGGCATTTAATTCCCCCATCTTCATGTCGTGTTCATTCCAGTTCTCTTTGGGCTTTGGGACATCCATGCCATTAATTTTGATCATGAAAATATGTAGCCCTTGTAGAATGACCTTCATAATTGAAAATCGATAGCTTGAATATAGATTTTTATTCTAGCTTTTCAATATGAATAATTAGTGCTAGTGAAGAGTGGAGGTCTATTGGTAAATTGGCCTTCGGTAAAGGATGTACTCATGGGATGAGCCATCAATCTTTACTCTAAATATATTCAGAGACACTGCTCTGATATCAGTTGTTGCCCAGGTGGCATTTCCAAGAGGGGGTGAATTGAAAATTTAAAAAGTTTAAGCAATTTTGTGCTCTTTGAAAATTCCTTGAAGTGTTGAGTACTGTGATTAAGATAATTAAAAGCATAAGCAAGATATAAAAAGAATGCATAATGCAAACACAGAAAATTTTATAGTGGTTCGGAGCAACCCAGCTCTTACATCCACTATCCAAGATTATCACTTGGGATTTTCACTATATCCCCCATTGGAATACAGTCGGATTGTTTTAACAGGCTCATAATCCAAACCTCTACACTTTGGTTTTTAAACCGGGCTCACCAAAGAAACCCAACACTTGGTTTTAACAAGATCACCAAGAACCCAACACTTGGTTTTAACACAGGCTAACCAAATATCTATTTGGTTTTTAAACCAGGCTCACCAATAATTTAACAATTCAAAAAGAATTGTAAAGAGAAAGCAACAGAATGATAAACGAATTTTATCAAATGGTATCCGATGCAGCTCAAGAGAAGCCCAATTGATTGCACTTCAATGCATTTGGTTGGCTTCTTCAACTTCTTCAATAAATGCTTCCAGCTTCAGATGTGAGTTGGTGAAGACTTGAAGATTATCTTGAATGATCTTCAGTGCTTTCTTTCTCATATGCTCAAGTAAACATTAAGAATTCATTCCTTCCTATTAAAGTAGTTCAAATCTCTTAAATATATAGTCTTGTACTCTTCTCAGATGATTTTAGTCATTGTAGAATGTTGGGATGTGATATTTGACCATTGGAGCAATTTTTGGATTTAAATTCCAAGTTCTAGAACTAGCCGTTATAGGCCAAAATAGATCTTTGAGTCGGCTCGAATCTACTTGAGTTGGCCCAGATCCACAGAGTAGTTCTGGTCCAGTCGGTTCTCTTCAATTAAGTTGGTTAGGTTTCTCAGTAGCTTGATTCCTTACTCTAGAGGAGTTGGCTCGGATACTCAAGCATTTAGAAATCCAGTCTAGAAGAGTCGGCTCGATTGGCTGTTCACTCAGAACTCTTTTTCTGGACTCTGAAAAAGTCAGATCAAATCTTTGAAGAGTCGGCTCGGATGTCTGACAGTATAATGTAGTCGGCTCGGATTCCCTTCGGGTTGGCTCGGTTGTCTGATCCAGAAAATCATGAAATAGACGAGTCGGCTCGGGTCCCTTAGAGTTGGATCGGATGCTTGTGTGCCAGAAATCTTCATGCGTAAGATGTGCCAGAGTCGGCTATCTTCTCTTCGAGTCGGCTTGGATGAATTCTTTAGTGAATTATCAGTTTTTCTCTAAAAATCATCTACCAAGTCTTCAAAATCTCAAGATGCCTTCAAACTCTTCTAACCAATCTTTTCTAGGAGACTTTGAGCTTGAAACACATCTAGAAGTAACCCATTTTCATGATTTTTATTTAACTTTTTCTTTAGGTTCTTCTTTACATGAATCACTTACAAAATAACTAATTTCAAAACTAGGAAAGTAGGAGTTGAAATTAAATAATGAAATCATCCTACAAAAATTTGTAAAACACTTGAATAGTTGTTAGTAAAATAAATGCATGCTCCAATATTTTGTTATCATCAAAATCACTTATGAGAGCAACATCAAGGTTTACAGATATTATTAACGGTCTAAAGAGTCTTGGCAGGATATACTCAAATGTAGACCTTGTATAGAAAGTTTTGTGATCACTTTCAGATAAATGGGATCCGAAGGTCACTGCTATCCAGGAAGCTAAGGACTTGAACACTTTACCATTGGATGAGCTCCTTGGATCATTGATCATGCATGAATTCACAATGCAGCATAGAAGTGAGGATGATATCAAGAAAAAAAAACTGATAGCCATCAAAGCTGCTGCAGAATTAAAGAAACAAGAAGAAGAATTAGAAGAAGAAAGCCCCTCCTCAGAAGATGAACTTGAAGATGATGATATTGCTCTAGTCGTGAGGAGATTCAAGAAATTTATGGGCAGAAGAAAGGCAAGAAATTGGAGAAAACACTATAGAAATGGGGAACACAGTAATGAGAAAGAAAAGAAAAAAGAAAGAGACAAAGAGCAACAGCATATCTGCTATGAGTGTAAGAAGCCAGGCTACTTCCGTTTTGATTATCCTACTTTGAAGAAAGCCTACAAGAAGAAGAAGAAATCGATGGTTGCAACTTGGAGTAATAGTGAGGAGTCTACATCAAATGAAGAAGAAGAGACTACCAAAATAACTAATATATATTTAATGGATCTTGAGAATGAGGTAATGTCTCCTGAACCTAACGATGAATTTGCATATGAAGAATTGAATACTTCTTTTTATGAGCTTTTATCAGAATACAAAAAGGCTGGTTTGAAAATTAAAACTTTAAAAAATAATAATAATGTTTTAATGAAAGAAGATGATGAAATTTTAGAAAAAAACAACATTTTACAAAAAGAATTTGGCTATATTTCAGAAAAATATAGTCTTACAAGTCGAAAAGAATGATTATCTTGAAAAGAATAAGGCTCTACATGAAGAAAATATACATTTGTAAAAAGAAGTTGAAAAACTCAAGCCCTTAGTTGAAAAATTAACTTTGAGTTTAAATAAGCATAAGCTAATTTTGAAAAGTCAAAGGAATTCAAATAACAAAGTTATAATTGGTTACAATTCATTACATTCTAATAAAGTTTTAGCTACAAAGTTTATAGCTTCAAAATCATATACACCTAAGTTTTCAATGCAAAAAACTCTTGCATCTAGAGTTTCAACATTTGCATCTTTTCAAAGATCAAAAGTTATTTGTTATTCTTGCAATGGGGTTGGTCACAAATCCTTTGAATGTAATTTCATAAAGAACCATAAAGTAAAAAAGATTTGGGTTCCCAAAGGAACCACTCCTACTAACCTGCAAGGATCCAAGAAAGCTTGGGTACCTAAAAAAATTATTTAATTATTTTGTAGGAATGTCTTGCAGCCCAGGATTCCAAGAAAAGATGGTATTTGGACAGTGGCTGTTCAAGATATATGACGGGTGACAAAGAATAATTCATCATCCTAGAAATGAAGGATGGAGGATTAGTCACTTTTGGTGACAATGGTAAGGGGAAGATCATTGGCATTAGTAAGATTAGAATTATCCCTTCTACATTCATTGAAAATATATTGCTAGTTAACAAATTGAAGCATAATTTATTAAGTATAAGTCAATTATGTGATAGAGGCTTCAAGGTTGTCTTTGAATCTTCAATGTGTATAGTAACTAACTCACTTGATTCTAGCACTAAGCTCATTGGTCATAGACTTGGAAATATTTATGTGGTAGATTTAAATGATCTAGCCATGTCTAGTAGTACAAGTCTTGTGGCAATGAATGCTAAAATCAAGGAGTCTAGCTTACTTTGGCATAGGAGATTAGGTCATGCTAGCATGAATACAATAGCTAAATTAATTTTCAAAGATCTAGTTAGAGGTTTACCAAAATTTAAAGTTGATTTTGAACATGTTTGTGATGCATACCAATTTGGTAAATAAACTAGGGGAGCTTTAAATCAAAAAATATGGTTTCTACTTCTAGACCTTTAGAGTTACTATACATGGACCTATTTGGGCCAACTAGGGCTATAAGCTTAGGTGGTATGAAATATGGATATGTGATAGTAGATGATTGTTTAATATTTATTTAGATTTTATTTGTTGCACACAAAGATGAAGCTTTTAAAGTTTTTCAAAAATTTTATAAGAAAATCTCAAGCCAGAAAACTCTTTCAGTTATTTCTATTAGAAGTGATAACAGCACAGAATTTGAAAATCAATATTTTAATAAATATTGCACTGAGCACGACATTGATCATAATTTTTCTACTCCAAGAACACCATAGCAAAATGGTGTTGTAGAGAAAAAGAATAATACATTAGAAGAGATGGCCCGAATCATGTTATGTGAAAGCAATCTTCCAAGGTACTTTTAGGCAGAAGCTGTGAACACCACCTGTTATATTTTGAATCATGTTTTGATAAGACCTATTTTAAAGAAAACCCTCTATGAACTTTGGAATGATAGAAAACCTAGCATTCATTATTTTCATGTTTTTGGTTGTAATTGCTTTATGATGAACAATGAAAAGGATGACCTAGGAAAATTTGATGCTAAAATTGATGAAGCAATTTTTCTTGGTTATTCAACTTCTAGCAAAGCTTATAGAGTATTTAATAAAAGAATATTGATTGTTGAAGAATCTGTTCATGTTATATTTGATGAAACTAACCCCTCACCTTCTAGAAAAGAAGAGTATATTGATAATGATGTAGGTATAATCAACAAAGCTATAGAAGACTTGAGCCTAAAGCACAAACAAGTGAAAGAAAGAGAAGAAATGGTAAGCAAAGAACATGGTGATTTACCAAGAGAATGGAGGTATGTAACTTCACATCCTAAAGATTTAATTATTGATGATCTTTCACAAGGTGTTAGAACTAGATCATCACTAAGAGATGCACATGATTATCTAGCATTTATTTCACAAGTAGAAAATGATCCTAATTGAATGATGGCCATACATAAAGAACTTAACCAATTTGAAAAAAATAATGTATGGACTCTAGTAAATAGACCCTCAGATCATCTTGTTATTGGCACTAAATGGGTTTATAGAAATAAAATAGATGAAAAAGGCCAAGTAATTAGAAATAAAGCTAGATTAGTGGCTGAAGGATATAATCAAGAAGAATGAATAGATTTTGATGAAACCTATGCATCTATAGCAAAATTAGAAGCTATTAGATTATTGCTTGCATTTGCTTGCTACATGGATTTCAAGTTATTTCAAATGGATGTAAAAAATATATTTTTAAATGGTTTTATTTCAAAAGAAGTTTTTATATAACAACTACCAGGATTTAAAAATCATGCTCTTCCAAATCATGTATTCAAACTTAATAAAGCATTGTATGGTCTAAAACAAGCACCTAGAGAATGGTATGATAGACTGAGTAAATTCTTGCTTGAAAATAACTTTGTTACAAAAATTGTAGACACTACTTTGTTCATTAAAAGGAAAGAAAATGACATGTTAGTTGTATAAATCTATGTAGATTATATTATTTTTGGTTCAACTAATGAAAATTTATGTAGACAGTTTACTGAGCTTATGCAGGGCGAATTTGAAATGAGCTTGATGGGTGAACTGACCTACCTTCTTGTTGGGTTTCGGTGATGTAGCGAAAGCATGGATTTCAAAAATTTTCAATTTTGAAACTCCAATGACTTGAAATCCTAAGCCCAAGATCCTTTATTCATTACAATTAACAAGTCATTCAATTAGGATTTGGAAAAATACTTGGAATACTAATTCCTTCTTCTTTCCACTAGGCATACAAGTGCATGCCCTCCAAAGGTGATCCACATAGGAATTGAATCTAGGAATCACTCCTTAGTAGGTTGCTTATGTTAGGTGTATGCCCTAAAAGCCAAGTTAGCTTGACACATTTTAATTTTTAGGGTATGAACTTTGTACTAAATTTTTCTTATTAATAAAAGGACATTAGTTTCATTCATATTGATGTGTCTATGAATTATCCATGGAGTTAATGGGCAATGACATATATTCTCAAGAGTTGAGAATCTGAGGCATGTGTCTTTATAGATTAACTCTTAAAAACTCTCGATTGTTGGAATGTCACGAGGACAGTGATTAATCCATTAAAATTGGTGCACAGATCACTTCCATTTATGGGTAGATGAGTTTTTGACCTATACTGTGGTGACATTGGAGTGAGAGTATAGGTAGTTGATAGAGATCAACGATACTGAGCGTGACCAAGTAAAAGAAGTTATACGGATGACTACTCACTCGTTGATAACTTTTTGATGCTGTAGTCATGTGAATAGTTCTTTGACCTAGAGTATCTCAGCTACTCACATTAAAGTTGCTGTAGTTTGATAGCACAATCACATGGTTCCTATCCATTCGAGACCTTATGGTGTTCGTTGGCTACAGTAAGTTTATTGTATTAGTAGGGTGTTCACTTGTAGGGATCTATCAGCCTTAGTAGTAAGGTATAATCCTATGCAGCTTAATGTGACTAAGTCCAGAAGTCTATGGCCATAGTTGGATGATAATGAAAAGATGTTTTCATTAGTATCACAATTAGACTTGAGTCGATTAAGTTAAGCATATGATTGATGGGTTTGATGAGTTTCCGTAACCAACATCATGTCAAGATTTTTGATAGAGGAATCGAATCATATGGTAACTACACCTAGGGGTTCCAATCTTATTCTGTGGGTTGCCACTATATATTGCTAGGTGGTACTGGTAGATTATGAGAGCCTATTAGGATCATTCTCGGATTGATGATCCTAATTAGGGTTGTGCAGAAAGTGTTTCTATCCATCAAAAAGAGTTTTGATGATGTATGATGGAGATTATAGCATGTCTTAATATCGGATAGGATAGGACTTGATGGGTCACACACATTATGAGCTCAAGTAACCAATCAGCAAATCAAAATGTTATTAAAATAGGCAATTTTAGTACATTTGGACCTAATTATAAATGTTACAAATAATTAATTATTAATTAATTATTAGTTAAATTAAATTAGATTTAATTTACTTGAGTTAGTCTCAATTAATTAATCTTAATTGAGTTGGATCAATGTCCATTTCGAAATGGTTCAATCGGATTTAAAATCGACTTTGATTTGACTATTAAATCACTTTATTTGGACCATGAACTAGAGTCCAGTTGGATTGGAACACTTTTTCCTTATCTCCCCTTGCTTCCACATGCCTAAGTGGGCCCAAGAGCTTTGTGCGACAAAGTGGAGTTGGCATGAAAACCAAGAGGGTGCTAAAAAGGTTTTAGGTGTGAATGAATTTTAAGAGGAGGAGTCCTTCTCTTCTACTCTTCTTAAAACCTAACCATATAAAATTAAATACTATTTTTTTTGGCATGGAGGATTTGGAGATATGGTTTACGGTAAATCATAAAAGGGAGAGAGGGGTGGCTGACCAAAAAAAGGTATTGGCGTGAATTTTTTTTTTGGCATGCTTCTTTCTCTTAGGCATCTTCCCAAAGAGTCTCTCTCTTAGGTGCCAAGTTGTTCTCTCCCTTCTAGTTTATTTCTTCTTCCTTGTGAGAGGTTCAAGAATAAAAAGAGGTCTTCTTAGTAAGAGGAAGAAGATATCAAGAGGTCCAAAGGTCTTGCATAGTTTGGTTTGCAAGATAAAAGCCAAAAATCGATCCAGTTACGGATCAGCATGATTTTTAAAGCAAGTGATTTGTCGAAAGAGGAGAGGGCTACAAAGATCTAGCAATCCGGTGCTCTCTACGACTCGATTACAAGAGCTTCGTATGGATACTGGCAGAGGCGGGGCGATTGCGCGGCTCCGATAGAATCTTGGTTTCAAAAGCGGATTAGCATACTTTTCAAAGCAGGCGAAGATAGCGATCCAGGTAAGTATTTATGCTTAAAATATTTTTTTTCAGATTTGATATTTTTTTTATATATTTTAGCATGTTAGGAATTTATGATAAATAAATTAGATTTATTTATAAATTGCATCTTTAGATATAAATTATTTTTATATTTGCTTCTGCTGCGATAGGCTGTTAATGCCGATCGATTATAATTTTCTATTCCTGGAAGAACTCCAACAGTGGTATCAGAGCCAGGTTCTCTTTTTAACATGCATGGATGAGAATCAGATTTGAAAAATATTCATATCAGACAGATAGATTATGATTGAATCAAATCTATGCTGAATATAAGATTGTTCTAGCATAGAATTGTTTTGCTTTGATAATTATTTTCAAAATTAAAATCATAATTTTCAGATCTGAAATTAAATGTAATAATCTGAAATTTAATTGATCAAAGGTTGCATAAAGTGACATAAAGGTTGTCCTGCTATAGGGTTTACCCCTTATAATGCAAAGGTTGTCCTACTTTGATGTATACCTGGTTTTGAAAAAGGATTTTCAAAAGAGTTTTGATCAATTTATGATTATGTATGTTGATGTATGTGATGCACCAAATTAGGATTTAGATCTTAAATGTAATTCATAATCATAAGCCATTAAAGTCATGCACTTGAACCTAATTTTAAAATTGGTTTGATCTAGAAAATCAAATAAGGTGCATGAAGGTTTGGGTTGAACAAATTAGGTCGAGTCACCTTAAAATTATTTTTAGATAATGTCTGGTCAGATCGATTCATTTGATAGTGAATCAATAAGTTAAGACCTAATTTGGCTCAGTGATGAGCCAAAATCACTAGATTAACCTAATTGAATCTTTCAATCAATTGGTGTCTAAGGAAGGTTTCGATCATGGTTTTTAATTGGGGTTAACTCTTTCTCAACCAACTAGTTTGGCAAAAAAAGAGTATATTGGCAGAACCCTTCCATGGATCAAACTGACCTGGCCGTTTGGTTGATTATGTTTTTGAAATGGTCACTTTTGATTTGAGTTCACCCATGGTAGTTATTTTAGTCAGACATGAGATTATGATGACTGAATGTAATTAGTCAGACATGAGATTGTGCTAACTTAATGTAATTAGTTAGTCATGATTTGGCTGATCAATTTAGAAGAGACCTGAACCTAAGCTCCCCAATAAATATTAAGTCTTAGGTCTTCCACCATTGTAGGTGTGCGGGTGTCCTACTGGTGTTGATTATTCTCGGCTGGTTACAGTAATCTAGTTGCATCAGGAAGATACAACCATCCTATTAGGCATGAGATGTTTCTAGGCAATGATGGGGTTGGACCTAATAAATGGGCACATTGAGGGACTCAATGATGGTTTTTTCTAGTAGGAATGGTGGGTCTGACTTAACTAATGATTGGATCAATAAACGGGCATGTTGAGATTCCATAATTTAGAGACCAAGTTGCTACAACTTGTATTTGATACATTAGATAAGAGTTGGCTACTTATTGGTGTAGCGTGTTACCAATAATCGGGCACGGTGAGGTGCCACATATCGATGGGACCGTAGCAACCACTAGAAACCTAGAGTCGCAGGGTTTTCACTCTCTAAGGGGAGTGTGAGAGATCTGAAAAAATAATGGGAGTTCTAAAATTATTTCTTAAAGATCCTAGAATAATTTTAATAATTAAGTATAAAGAATCTAATTTGAATCTTCTACTCTTGCAGTTAACCATGTCAGCTTCAAATCCCTTAGTCCGTATTCTAGAAACTAATCGACTTGTAAGCCTTAACTTTAAAGATTGGTTGAGAAACATCAAAATTGTTTTGAGTTATGAAAAGTTGGGCTATGTACTTGATTAGGAACCCCCTATCTTACCTGACCATCCAAATGCTCATTAGATGACTGCATATGAGAAATGGATGGAAGATGATAATAAGGTTAAGTATTACATGTTGGCCTCAAAGTCAAATGAATTGCAGAGCCAACATGAGGATATGCCAACTGCTAAATCGATTCTGATTCACCTACAAAAGTTATATAGTGAACAAAGTTAGATTGTACGCTTCGAAGTATCGAAAAGGCTTTTCAACAATAAGATGCATGAAGGACAGTCAACCCATGATTATTGTTTGACAATGATCAAGGACATCGAATAGCTTGAGAAGCTGGGCATTCCTATTCAAAGGAGCTTCAGGTGGATTTGATCCTCCAGTCCTTGACTAGTTTATATACTTAATTTATTATGAACTATAATATGAACAAGTTGAATTATACTTTGCCTAAATTATTGAACATGCCGGTAAGCAATGAGGGGACCCTGAAGAGTTCAAAAGGCTCTGTTTCTCTATGGAGCAGTCTTCCTCCAAAAGAAAGTCTACCTAGAAGAAGAAGAAACCTGCAAAGAAGCAGAAGAAGGAGAACAAATAAAAGAAGAAGGACACTCCTAAGAAAGCCAAGGTTAGCAAAGAAAAATATTTCCATTGCAATATAGATGGCCACTAGAAAAGAAATTATCCTCTCTACCTGGAAAGCTTAAAGAAACAGAAGGAGGTGGCACCTTCTGAAGGTAAGTCCATACTCGTTATTTAATCTAACCTAACAGTTTCATCTACTTCCAGTTGGATTTTAGACTCTACCTTTAGTGCTCATATATGCATTTTAATGCAGGGCCTGGAAAGAAGTAGAATGCTAAGAGAAGGAGAGATGGTCCTACGTGTCGAAAATGGAGCAAAAGTTGCTGCTCAAGCTATTGGATCATATTCTCTGGTGTTACCTTTAGGGTTTAGATTAGTACTTAGTGACTGCTATTTTATACCTGGAGCTAGTAGAAATTTGATTTCTGTCTCTGTGCTAGCACAGGAAGGATTTGAATTTATATTCAATAAAGACTTTTGTAGTATTTATTTGAGAAATAAATTGATTGAAAAAGCTATTTTAATTGACAGTCTCTATCATTTGCATGCTGATGCATCTTTGAATATTAACAAGAAAATTAAAGTAAATGCCATAGGACATAAATATCCCAGAGATGACCTAAATGATAAATATATGTGGCATCTAAAGCTCGATCATATAGGTGAGGATAGAATAAACAAATTGGAAAGGGATGGGATCCTAGATTCAGCAATTCTGAATCATATCCATCTTGTGACAATAATGGTGCAATAGCTCTTACTAAGGAGCTCAGGACTTACTAGAAGTCTAAGCATTTTGAGCGACGATTTCATATCATACACGACTACCTTGAGAAGAAGTATGTTGAGGTATGAAGAGTAGACTCCATGAACAACATGTCAGACCCACTGACTAAGACTCTGAGCCAGCAGAAGGCTGAAGTCCACTTTGAGAAGATGGGACTTAGATATGTAGCCAATTAGCTTTAGTGCATGTGGGAGATTGTTAGGTGTATGCCCTAAAAGCCAAGTTGGCTTGACATATTTTAATTTTTAGAGCATGAACTTTGTACTTAATTTTTCTTATTAATAAAAGTGCATTAGTTTCATTTATATTGATGTGTCTATGAATCGTCCATGGAGTTAATGGGCAATGACACATATTCTCAAGAGTTGAAAATCTAAGGCATGTGTCTTTATATATTAACTCCTAAAAGCTCCTGATTATTGGAATGTCACGAGG
The DNA here is from genome assembly GCA_021397845.1 of Areca catechu. Lineage (NCBI taxonomy): Eukaryota > Viridiplantae > Streptophyta > Magnoliopsida > Arecales > Arecaceae > Areca > Areca catechu. Next base: position 74,238,223 of record CM038050.1, read on the forward strand.
ACAGTGATTGTGTAGGGTTCGGGAACCAGTGCGGAAGTGTGGATTTCAAAAACTTTATGAAATCAGGTCCGAACCCTAATCCCAAAATCTCCTTATTAGCAATTAAAACTTATGACTACATGCATGTCCAAATTTAAACACAGTTTAGATACTAACCTCAGATCGCTATATCCAATCTGATGTAGAAATAAACTCCAAATAGGGTAACCTTTTGAACACACCAGGCGTCCACTTGTCCGCCCTTCGATGGTGATCCACACGGGCAGATGATCAAGACAGTGACTCCTCAATTGGGTTCCTTCCAATCAAGTTCTACCCCAAGAACTTGATATATGAGCTATTGGCTAGGACTCCTCTAGCCAAACGGGGACCAAAACTTTCTCTCTTACTCTTCTCCTAGTTTTTAGCAACTTTGGCCCCTTAAGACACTCTTGTCTTAAGAATAAGCCCTTGTCCTAAAGTGAGACAAGGCTTGTCTTGGAGGGAGAAGAAAATTAAGACAAAGTTGTCTTAATGTAAGAAAGAAGGAAAAGAGGCGCCTTCTTCCTTTACCGTCGGAGAGTTTCTCTCTCTGACTCTCCTTCTGTTCTGAGATTCGACAGAGCCTAGGCTCTGTAAAGGAATCAAAGAGGAAAGAGAGGAGGGGGAAACAATCTTCTGGAGAGGGAGAAGGAAAGAGAAGCAAGGCTTCGCCGTAGAAAATCTGGAATAAATTTTTACGGTGAAGCCTTCTTCTTAAATAGGCGACAGAGAGGCGCCTTCTCCTTCTGAAAAATCCTCTCACGTCCCTCTCTCCCTTCTCACGTCTTCTCTCTTAATCTCATGGCCCTTGGGATTAATCTCACGGCCTTTGGGATGGGAAGACGCGAAGAAAGATCGTGAAAAACACAGAAGGGCGCGCGCAGAAAAAAGAGTCGCGCCCCTTCGGTGTTTTTCTCTTCTTTTCCATGGTATTTTTTTTTCCTTTTTGGAGAGTCCACGCCTAGGTGGACTCTCTTCCATGCCTCTTCAAAAATCACCGGTGTTTTTTCTTTCTTTTCACGCAAAGACGCGTCTTGGAAGAGTCCACGCGCGTGTGGACTCTTCTCCTTGCGCGCGCGCGTGGGAAGAGAGGGGGAGGGGTTTTAGGCGATGTGGGAAAGGGGTTTAGCCTCTTAGGTTAGCCCAATTGCTAGCCTATAGTTAGCCCAACATTTTGTATCTTCAATTAGATTCAAACCGGAATGAATTTGGATCTAAAAAAGACCAAATCGGAACCCTAACTCGAATCCGATTCAAGTAGAAGTCATGGTTTGCAACACATGCTAGTGTGTTCATCTGCAAACGAGATTTAATTCCAAATTAAATCCTTGATTATCTGTCCTAAGTATGTGACCCATTGGGTTCCATACTTAGCCAGCAGTGGGTCCGAGTGCAAGTTGACCTAATCTGATCAGAACTCATTCTAATCGATTTAGGTCAAATCGAGCTAACTCGAGTCAGTCAATTAGGACTCCTCCTAATTAGTGATCCAATTAAACCATTTAATTTGATCAACCCACAAGACAAGATTGACGTCTAGCAACGTGTCATGTCTACCCGGAAGATATGGAAATTCTGGTGTAATTCCAAAACTACCCTTCAGTGGAAAGTTCCCGTACAATTCGATCCTTCAATCATCTTGCATCCCGAATATAACTATGGATATGGAATCATGTCAAATCCAGTTTATACTCATTCCCAGCTCAGTCATACACTAATGATTCAATTAATTCGATATTAGAAATCATTTCTAATATCTGTACTTTGATCAAAGATTTCCTGAATCATCATCTGACCTAATTTGGCTGGATGCAATCTCCTCCTACTAGGAGTGATCAATTCCTTGTTGACCTACTCATTACCTTCATATACAATTCACCATACCCAGCATCAACCTCGTGCATGACCTAGTGTCATGATTGAGATTGAACCAAAGCATGGGTTCATGTACATAAGGTATTATGGCAGTCTCAGGTCATAGGACTACTTGCACAACTCCCACTATGTGAAACATCTATTGACATGCAGCTAAGGCTCCATTAGATGTTCTCAAACTGGATCTATTCAGTGAACTCATTCACTAATGAGCACCCACATCCTTGTATTAGTGTCCTACACAAATGACTGTGAGAGCAGTCACCCTTTTCAGCATACATAGGATGTGCCAGTCTTACCGGAAAACCCTGATCCCCAACTCAAGGTTCCTATGACTAGGAATATTCTAGATTAGGGTTTTAAGGCCTTAGATCTCACTGGTATGATCTCATCATAGCCCTACAACCATAGCCCTAATCTATGGGGTTCATCATATAATGACACAGCGAATGATGAAAAAATTATTGCCTTTATTAATTTGTCAATTTACAATGGTCTGGGAGATACAGATATTGGCTTATAGGGCATAATCCTTTCAATCTCCCACTTGCACTAAAGCCAATCGCTCTTATTCTTTAACCCCATACAATCGAGGTGGCGATCAAACTCCCGCTGTGGTAGAGCCTTAGTGAACGGATCTGCTATGTTGTTCTTTGTATCTACTCTATTGATGCAGACTTCTTGTCTTTCGATTATCTCTCGGACAAGATGGAAGCGTCTCAGAATGTGCTTGGACTTGTGATGGGCTCTCGGTTCCTTAGCTTGAGCAACTGCTCCAGTGTTATCACAATAGAGTGGCACCGGGTTCTCAATCTCAGGAACTACTCCCAACTCTGTGATGAATTTCTTCATCCAGACAGCTTCCTTGGCGGCTTCACTGACAGCTATGTACTCTGCCTCGGTAGTTGAGTCACTACAGTCTGCTGTTTAGTGCTCTTCCAACTTACTGCTCCACCATTCAAGGTAAAGACATACCCTGAAATGGATTTACCATCATCTGGGTCTGATTGAAAACTAGAGTCTGAATAGGCTTCTAGTTTAAGATCAGATCCTCCGTATATAAGAAAAATATCCTTAGTCCTTCTCAGGTACTTAAGAATATTTTTCACAGCCTTCCAGTGATCCTCTCCTGGATCAGCCTGAAATCTACTGGCTACACCCAAGGCATATGCCACATCAGGCCTGGTACATAACATAGCATACATAATCGACCCTATAGCCGAAGCATAAGGTATAGAACTCATTCTATTTCTTTCTTCAGGTGTCTTAGGAGACATCCTCTTAGAAAGACGTATGCCATGACCAATAGGTAAGTAACCTCTTTTACTTTCCTCCATACTAAATCTCTTTAGCACCTGGTCAATGTACCTAGACTGGGACAAGCCAAGCATCCTTCTTGATCTATCTCTATAGATCTTTATACCCAGTATATAGGATGCTTCTCCCAAGTCTTTCATGGAAAACTGTTTCGATAACCATACTTTGACTGATTGTAACATTGGGATATCATTCCCAATAATAAGTATATCATCAACATATAGAACTAAGAAAACTATGGCACTCCCACTAGTCTTCTTGTACACACAAGGTTCATCCTCATTTTTGAAAAAATCAAATTCTTTGACTGTTTTATCAAATCGGATGTTCCAACTCCTGGATGCTTGCTTTAATCCATAAATGGATTTCTTTAGCCTACATACCTGATTAGGTTTAGTCTCCAAGACAAAACCTTTTGGTTGTGACATATAAACCTCTTCCTCAAGGAAACCATTGAGGAATGCAGTTTTTACATCCATTTGCCAGATCTCATAATCATGATATGCTGCTATAGCAAGCATAATCCGAATAGATTTGAGCATGGCAACAGGGGAAAATGTTTCATCATAATCTATTCCCTGTTTTTGTCTGAAACCCTTAGCCACCAATCTGGCTTTATAAGTTTCAACTTGGCCATCTGCCCCAATCTTCCTTTTATAGACCCATTTACACCCAATAGGGTTAATACCCTCTGGTGCATCAACCAAAGACCATACTTGGTTGACATACATGGAGTCCATCTCGGATCTCATGGCTTCCAGCCATTTGTCTGAGTCTCTACTCATGACTGCTTCCGTATAGGTTAGAGGCTCATCATTTTGAATGATTTGGGCTTCATTATTTTCAATTATGAACCCATACCTCTCAGGTGCCTGTCGCACCCTATCAGACCTACGGATAGGAGTGTGTTCAGGTTCTATATTAACTATGTTGTTACTTGACTGAGAAGTGTCTATTTGTTGAATCTCATTAAGTTCGATATTTCTACCAGTGCCCTTTTGTAGGATAAATTCCTTTTCCATAAAAGTGGCATGCCTACTGACCAAAACCTTTTGTTCAGTAGGGTGGTAGAACACATATCCTATACTATCTCTAGGATATTCGATAAATAGACATTTGTCTGCTCTAGCATCTAGTTTATGTCCAAAATTCCTTTTTACATAGGCTGGACATCCCCATATCTTAATATACTTAAGATTGGGCTTCTTACTTCTCCATAATTCATATGGAGTGCTAGAGACAGTTTTAGATGGTACTCTATTCAAGATATGAGTTGCTGTTTCCAAAGCGTATCCCCAGAAAGAAAAAGGTAACTCCGTGAAGCACATCATGGACCGTACCATATCCAATAAAGTACGATTCCTCCTTTCAGCAACACCATTTAATTGTGGTGTGTAAGGAGGAGTCCATTCAGAGATGATCCCCTTATCTTTAAGGTGATCAAGAAACTCAGTGGATAAGTATTCACCTCCTCTATCTGATCAGAGGATCTTTATACTTTTTCCTGTCTGTTTCTCTACCATACTTTGATACTCTAAAAATTTTTCAAAAGCATCGGACTTATGTTTCATTAGATACACAAATCCATACCTTGAAAAATCATCAGTAAATGTGATGAAGTATGAGTATCCACCATAGGCTTGAGTTGTCATAGGGCCACATACATCTGTGTGTATGAGTCCTAATAACTCTTTTGTCCTTTCTCCATGTCCACTAAATGGAGTCTTGGTCATCTTACCCATGAGACATGATTCACAAGTTCCTAATGACTCATAGTCATAAGGATCAAAGAAATTTTCTTTGTACAACTTGTTAATCCTAGTCTCACTAATATGTCCAAGTCGACAATGCCAAAGTAAGGTATTGTTAACATCATCTCTTTTCCGTTTGTTAGAAACATGAAAAACATTGTCATTAGTGGAAAGAGTTAAGAGACCATTGCAGAATATGCCATAACATATAATTTTATTAGATAAAGAAATTGAGCAGCCACTGCTCATTACATTCATAGTATATCCTTGTTTAAGTAACAAGGGTACAGATATGATATTTCTAATGATTTTTGGCATATAGTAACAATTCCTTAGCTCCAAGATCTTCCCTGAAGGTAACTTCAAAACATAAGTCCCTACAGCTTCTGCTTGGATGGGGTCCCCTCCAGCACCGTAGAGCTCAAAGTTACCTTCCTTCAATACTTTAAGCCCCTGAAGTCCCTGCAATGATTTGCAGATGTTATGACCACAGGCGGTATCCAACACCCAAGTATTTGAAATGGAAGAATCCAATGACAAAATAGTATGAACTTCTTTCATACCTTTTGGTGCCTCTGATGCACCAGGCTTCAAACTTGCAAGGTAAACCTTGTAGTTTCTTTTCCAATGACCCGGCTTGCCACAATGAAAGCAGGTCATCTGTCCGGAGGCCTTCTTTCCTTTCTTCTTCTTAATGCCCCCTTTGGGATTCATCCTCTTATTGGAACCCCTTTTGCCTGTCTTCTTCTTATCCACAAGAAGAACTGGAGCCTTATTTTTCTTTACATGGCTCTCTGCTGTTTTCAACATATTCAACAGCTCAGGCAAGGAAGAATTAAGTTTGTTCATATGGTAATTAAGAACAAACTGTGAAAATGACTCTGGGAGTGATTGCAAGATCAAGTCTTGATTCAACTCCCAATCCATTACAAAACCTAATTGACTTAATCGAGTGATTAGATCAATTATCATTAATACATGGTCTTGTACTGATGTACCTTCTGTCATCCTTGCACGGAACAACTGCTTAGATATTTCATATCTAGCAGTTCTACTGTGTTCTCCATAAAGCTCTTTTAAATTTAGGAGTATGGAGTTAGTATCCATGCTATCATGCTGCCTCTGCAACTCGTTAGTCATAGAGGCAAGCATAACACATTTGACAGTAAGTGAGTCATTTTGCCAAATATTATATGTGGTCTTTTCCTCTTGCGAGGCATCTTCCCTTGGTGGTTCCAAAATCGGGGTATCAAGAATATAGGAAATTCTTTCTTGACTGAGTACTATTTTCAAATTTCTCAGCCAATCAACATAATTAGGCCCAGTCAATTTGTTGGCATCTAAAATACTACGGAGTGAGAGTGAAGAGGCCATTTATCTACATTTAAACAAAGAACGAAAACATAAGCAAACAACCATGAAATGACAACACATAATTAAATTAGGACTTTAATTTAATTATGTCTCCCACTATTTTATCGAGCATCATAACCCTCTATACGATGATCGAGAAAACCTTAATTGATCTTTCTTAGTGGGGTTGAGATCCCAATCCCTCATAAAAGACCTTGTGTGTACACAACAAATCTTATATAAGTTCATAGGTAGGAAAACTCTTTCCAATTGTAACCTGTACAATTCTCAACTTATCTCGGCCTCTAAAATATTAATAGCCTTGTGTATACACAACAAACTATAATATTTTAGTTAAGTAAGACCCTTCATAGCCATATAGTCATGACTTTAATAGTAATACCCTTGTGTGTACACAACAAAATATTACTTTAAATCATGCCATAAACAAATAATTGTATTAGGCCAAAAATTGTGTTAGTCACCATATTAGGTCTTGTGTGTACACAACAAACCTAGTATAGATCGTAATACAATGATGACCTATCATGAAGGAAGGCCAATAATAGTATTTTAACACCAAGCATGTTAGTCAAGAATTGAATCAATCAGATCGGCCAGGCTAGTGGAAGAGATGTGGGGGTCCCCCCGTTGCTTTCCTAAACACCAATTTAAAATTGGCCAGGTCAGTCAACGGAACCAATTAAAAACCACGATTCCCTTTACCTTCCCAGAACCACCTTTCTAGACACCGAAATGACTAATTATCCATCATGACTAATAATGCTTATCGGTTAACTATACTACCACTTAATATAATTTTAAGAGGGGTTCATGCAATGCCAGCACATTCAATTAAAATCTATCACATATATTAATACATGCTTTAAACTAAGCAAATATGTGAAATGTGTGCCATCATACTAGGACAACCATTTACCACATAATGGATACACCATTATGCCAAGGCAACCTTATTTCAGTATGATGGCTCCAGGGCTAATCATATCTCTAAGACAATTAGGATTTCAGTGGAAAACCCTAACTGGTGGCAATCATCAAACTCATGTTCAATCAAAGACATGCACTGTGCATCAATATAAAAACTTTAACATGATACTACATCATGAATTGAACTTCATAAGTTTTAATCCTAATAAGGATGCTCTGATACCACTGTAGGGTTCGGGAACCAGTGCGGAAGTGTGGATTTCAAAAACTTTATGAAATCAGGTCCGAACCCTAATCCCAAAATCTCCTTATTAGCAATTAAAACTTATGACTACATGCATGTCCAAATTTAAACACAGTTTAGATACTAACCTCAGATCGCTATATCCAATCTGATGTAGAAATAAACTCCAAATAGGGTAACCTTTTGAACACACCAGGCGTCCACTTGTCCGCCCTCCGATGGTGATCCACACGGGCAGATGATCAAGACAGTGACTCCTCAATTGGGTTCCTTCCAATCAAGTTCTACCCCAAGAACTTGATATATGAGCTATTGGCTAGGACTCCTCTAGCCAAACGGGGACCAAAACTTTCTCTCTTACTCTTCTCCTAGCTTTTAGCAACTTTGGCCCCTTAAGACACTCTTGTCTTAAGAATAAGCCCTTGTCCTAAAGTGAGACAAGGCTTGTCTTGGAGGGAGAAGAAAATTAAGACAAAGTTGTCTTAATGTAAGAAAGAAGGAAAAGAGGCGCCTTCTTCCTTTACCGTCGGAGAGTTTCTCTCTCTGACTCTCCTTCTGTTCTGAGATTCGACAGAGCCTAGGCTCTGTAAAGGAATCAAAGAGGAAAGAGAGGAGGGGGAAACAATCTTCTGGAGAGGGAGAAGGAAAGAGAAGCAAGGCTTCGCCGTAGAAAATCTGGAATAAATTTCTACGGTGAAGCCTTCTTCTTAAATAGGCGACAGAGAGGCGCCTTCTCCTTCTGAAAAATCCTCTCACGTCCCTCTCTCCCTTCTCACGTCTTCTCTCTTAATCTCACGGCCCTTGGGATTAATCTCACGGCCTTTGGGATGGGAAGACGCGAAGAAAGATCGTGAAAAACACAGAAGGGCGCGTGCAGAAAAAAGAGTCGCGCCCCTTCGGTGTTTTTCTCTTCTTTTCCACGGTATTTTTTTTTCCTTTTTGGAGAGTCCACGCCTAGGTGGACTCTCTTCCATGCCTCTTCAAAAATCACCGGTGTTTTTTCTTTCTTTTCACGCAAAGACGCGTCTTGGAAGAGTCCACGCGCGTGTGGACTCTTCTCCTTGCGCGCGCGCGTGGGAAGAGAGGGGGAGGGGTTTTAGGCGATGTGGGAAAGGGGTTTAGCCTCTTAGGTTAGCCCAATTGCTAGCCTATAGTTAGCCCAACATTTTGTATCTTCAATTAGATTCAAACCGGAATGAATTTGGATCTAAAAAAGACCAAATCGGAACCCTAACTCGAATCCGATTCAAGTAGAAGTCATGGTTTGCAACACATGCTAGTGTGTTCATCTGCAAACGAGATTTAATTCCAAATTAAATCCTTGATTATCTGTCCTAAGTGTGTGACCCATTGGGTTCCATACTTAGCCAGCAGTGGGTCCGAGTGCAAGTTGACCTAATCTGATCAGAACTCATTCTAATCGATTTAGGTCAAATCGAGCTAACTCGAGTCAGTCAATTAGGACTCCTCCTAATTAGTGATCCAATTAAACCATTTAATTTGATCAACCCACAAGACAAGATTGACGTCTAGCAACGTGTCATGTCTACCCGGAAGATATGGAAATTCTGGTGTAATTCCAAAACTACCCTTCAGTGGAAAGTTCCCGTACAATTCGATCCTTCAATCATCTTGCATCCCGAATATAACTATGGATATGGAATCATGTCAAATCCAGTTTATACTCATTCCCAGCTCAGTCATACACTAATGATTCAATTAATTCGATATTAGAAATCATTTCTAATATCTGTACTTTGATCAAAGATTTCCTGAATCATCATCTGACCTAATTTGGCTGGATGCAATCTCCTCCTACTAGGAGTGATCAATTCCTTGTTGACCTACTCATTACCTTCATATACAATTCACCATACCCAGCATCAACCTCGTGCATGACCTAGTGTCATGATTGAGATTGAACCAAAGCATGGGTTCATGTACATAAGGTATTATGGCAGTCTCAGGTCATAGGACTACTTGCACAACTCCCACTATGTGAAACATCTATTGACATGCAGCTAAGGCTCCATTAGATGTTCTCAAACTGGATCTATTCAGTGAACTCATTCACTAATGAGCACCCACATCCTTGTATTAGTGTCCTACACAAATGACTGTGAGAGCAGTCACCCTTTTCAGCATACATAGGATGTGCCAGTCTTACCGGAAAACCCTGATCCCCAACTCAGGGTTCCTATGACTAGGAATATTCTAGATTAGGGTTTTAAGGCCTTAGATCTCACTGGTATGATCTCATCATAGCCCTACAACCATAGCCCTAATCTATGGGGTTCATCATATAATGACACAGCGAATGATGAAAAAATTATTGCCTTTATTAATTTGTCAATTTACAATGGTCTGGGAGATACAGATATTGGCTTATAGGGCATAATCCTTTCAGATTGATCCATTAAAATCGGTGCACAGATCACTTCCCTTTATGGGTAGATGAGTCTCTGACCTACAGTGTGGTGACACTGAAGTGAGAGTACAGGTAGTTGATAGAGATCAACGGTACTGAGCATGACCAAGTACAGGAAATTATACGGATGATTACTCACTCGTCGATAACTTCCTGATGCTATAGTCATGTGAATAGTTCTTTGACCTATAGTGTCTCAACTACTCATAATAAGGTTGTTGTAGTTTGATAGCACAATCACATGGTTCCTATCCATTCGAGACCTTGCGGTGTTCGTTGGCTATAGTAAGTTTTTTGTAGGAGTAGGGTGTTCACTTGTAGGGATCTATCAGCCTTAGTAGTAAGGTATAATTCGATGCAGCTTAGTGTGACTAAGTCAAGAAGTCTATGGCTATAGCAGGGTGATAATGAAAAAGGTATTTTCATTAGTATCACAATTGGACTTGAGTCGATTAAGTTAAGCATATGACTGATAGGTTTGACAAGTTTCTGTAACCAGCATCATGTCAAGATTTTTGATAGAGGAACCAAATCACATGGTAGCTATACCTAGGGGTTCCAATCTTATTCTGCTGGGTTGCCACTACATACTGTTAGGTGTCAATGGTGGATTATGAGAGCCCATTAGGATCATTCTCGGATCGATAATCCTAATTAGGGTCGAGCAGAAAGTGCTTCTATCCATCGAAGGGAGTTTCGATGATGTATGATGGAGATTATAGCATGTCTTATTATCAGACAGGATAGGACATGATGGGTCACACATAATAGGAGCTCAAGTAACCAATCAGCAAATCGAAATGTTACCGAAATGGGTAATTTTAGTACATTTAGACCTAATTATAAATGTTACAATTAATTAATTATGGATTAATTATTAATTAAATTAAATTAGATTTAATTTAATTGAGTTAGATTCAGTTAATTGATCCTAATTGAGTTGGGTCAATGTCCTTTTCAAAATAATTCAATCGGATTTACAATCGGCTTCGATTTAACTGTCAAATGACTTTATTTGGACCATGAACTAGAGTCTAGTTGGACTGGGACTCTCTTTCCTTGTCTTCCCCTGCCTCCACATGCCTAAGTGAGCCCAAGAGCTTTGCGCGACAAAGTGGAGTTGATGTGAAAACCAAGAGGGTGCTAAAAAGGTTTTAAGCGTGAATGAATTTTAAGAGGAGGAGTCCTCTTCTACTCCTCTTAAAACCTAACTAGATAAAATTAAATATTATTTTCTTTTAGCGTGGAGGATTTGGAGAGATGGTTTATGGTAAATCATAAAAGGGAGAGAGGGGTGGCTAACCAAAAAAAGGTATTGTCATGAATTTTTTTTTGGCATGCTTCTTCCTCTTGGGTGTCTTCCCAGAGAGTCTCTCTCCTTGATGCCAAGTTGTTCTCTCCCTTCTAGTTTATTTCTTCTTCCTTATGAGAGGTTCAAGAATAAGAAGAGGTCTTCTTAGTATGAGGAAGAAGATAGTAAGAGGTCCAAAGGTCTTGCATAGTCTGATTTGCAACATAGAAGCCAGAAATCAGTACAGATATGGATCGACATGATTTTTAAAGTGGGTGATTTGTTGAAAGAGGAGAGGGCTGCAAGGATCTAGCAATCCGATGCTCTTAACGACTCAGTTACGAGAGCTTCGTGTGGATACCAGCAGAGGTCAGGTAATTGCGTGGCTCCGATAGAATCCCGATTTCAAAAGCGGATCGGCATGCTTTTCAGTGCAGGCCAGGATAGCGATCCAGATAAGTATTTTATGCTTAAAATAATTTTTTTCAGATCTGAATTTTTCTTATATATTTTAGCATGTTAGAAATTTATGATAAATAATTAGATTTATTTATAAATTGCATCTTTATATATAAACTATTTTTATATCTGCTTCCATTGTGATAAGCTATTAATGCCTGATCGATTACAATTTTTAGTTCTTGGAGGAACTCCAACAGCTTAAACCATTGGGACTCTTCTGATGGCCTTTCTTTCTTTGGCAGCCTCTCCTTCCTTCCTCAGATCCTTGCCCTCCAGTAGAGCACTCTGAGCCCTCTCCAAATCCTCTCTTCACTCTCTTTTTCACTTCCTCATTCACTTCCTAAACCCTTGTCTTAAAATAGTCAACTTGTCTAATGACAAGATCTAAGTTCTAACAAGGGAAGGAAGAGACAAGGAGAGTATGGTAGAGTGTAAGTGTAAGAAAGAAAAAATTTGTGATACCCATTAGCCTAAACACCGTTGGCTATTTATAAAAGATGGGGAGGTGCCATATATGGCTCTTCATCAGCCCTTGATATGTCAATTAACAGATCGTATAAGACCCTTCATTAAGAAGGAGTATTATATTAAAGAGTCATGACATTTCTTATGCCAAGAGACAAGACCTTTTTGTCTCTTCGGCTCCAATGCATTTCCCCTCTTGCCATGTGGCAATTGACTAGTCAATGAAAGGCCATGGGATGTGGGACTCCAAGAGGAGTGTCAATCAACCAAGAAGCCTTCAAATAGAAGGACTTCTGGTTATGATTCTGCATGCCAAAGTGAAGAGTCGAACTCTTCACTTCGTGCGCCATCCTTTCTCCACGCCATTTCACATCTTTGACCAGTCAAAGACCATGCAAAATGGGTGTCATATGAAAGAGGATAAAATATAGTTTTTCACCTCATAAGTGATTAAAAAGTAGGACTCTTGGTACTTCTGCGCCCCTTTAATTGTCGACCACTTTTTTTGGCACCAAGAGTCCCATGCCCTTGGGACTCTTGGTATTTGGCACATAAAAGCCTTGATAATTATCAAACAAATTCTAATAAAATCACCCCACTTAGGACTCAACCCAATCTAGGTTTCTCTCAAACTGGTTATCCCATTAAGCAACTTTAAGACCAAATTCAATTGGGTTAGGAGATAGGTTAGCCTACACATGCTAGTGTGTAATCAAGCTAACCAATCAGGATCCCATGACCCTAATTACATACCAATTGACTTCCTAAGCCAATACCCTAATGTATGTGACCCTTTGGGTTCCACATCTAGCTAGTAGTAGGTCAAAGTTCCAGCCAATTCGATCCAATCGAATCTGATTTGATCTAATTAGGTCAAATTGAGCTGACCTAAGTTGCCAATTAAAACTAGCTTTCGAATTGACTCATAAATTCAATCGAATTGACTCATGAAAACCTACAAGGCATGATTGATGTCTAACAACATGTCATGCCTACCCGGAAGATGAGGAATATGGTAGAAAGTATCAAAATATCCATCAGTGGAAAGTTACAGTGCAATTCAATCCTTCGATCTCCCTATATCCCGATTAAGTGATGGGAATGGATAAATGTCAAACCCTAGCACTTAATCCTTTTGAATCTCAATTCGATAATGAAGACTCGATTGATGAATGATTAGAAATTCTATCTAATCTCATCCTACTTTGATCAAAGACTTCTTAAGTCATCATGCGAAGAGATCACATGGGATAACTTCCCCTCTTACTAGGAATGATCAATTTCTTGTTGACCTGCTCATTACCTTCATACATAATCCACCATATCCAGAAACACCCCATATATGACTTAATTACCATGAGTGAGTATGCACCAAAACATGGGTTCATGTGCACATGATATTATGGTAGTCTCAGGTCTAAGGATCACATGCACAACTCCAACTAAGTGAACATTCTTTTGACAAGTAAGACTTCCATTTGATGTTCTTTTATCGAAACAGTTTAGTGGCCTCATAACCTAATGAGCACCCATATTCTTGTATAAGTATCTCTACACAAGTGGTTGTGAGACCAACCACCCTTTCCATCGAGCATACATAGGATGTGCTAGTCTTTCTGGATTCATCGATCCCCGATTTGATTATCCAATGACTAGAAACATTTTAGATTAGGGTTTATAGGAACTTAGGTCTCACCATTATGATCTCCATCATAACCCTAATTCCATTGCCTTAACCTACGGGGTTCATCATAATCTTGATAAGATGCATCAGTATGATGAATCAAAAAATACCTTTTATTGATAAATAATATCATAGATGAGTTGGAAGATCATAGAAATGCCCTTACAATGATTGGCCTTTAGGTTACCATTCTTTCAATCTCCCACTTTCACTAAAGCCAATCACCTTTGTATTTTACACTCCTATAATATAAGTGGTAATCAAGTTGCTGCTTTGGTAGTGCTTTAGTGAATGGGTCTGTTATGTTGTTCTTTGTATTTACTCGTTCGATGACAACTTCTTGTCCTTAAACGAGGTGGAAGCATCTTAGGATGTGCTTGGACTTATTATGAGACCTTGGTTCCTTAACTTCCACAACTCCAGTGTTGCCATAATAAAGTGACATCGGTTATTCTATAGTAGGAACCATGCCCAATTTCATGATAAATTTATTCATCCACATAGCTTCCTTTGTAGCTTCACTTGCAGCTATGTATTCTGTCTCAGTGACTGAGTCAGCTACAGTTGGCTACTTTGTACTCTTCTAACTCACTACACCATCATATAGGGTGAAGACATACCCTGATATGGATTTGCTATCATTTGGATCTGATTAAAAACTAGAATCTGTATATCTTTCTAGTTTCAAATCGATCCACCATATATTAGAAAAATATCTTTAGTCCTTCCCCGGTACTTAAGAATGTTTTTCACAGCTTTCCAATAATCTTTTCCTGGACCAGCCTGGAACCTGCATATTATGCCCAAGGCATAAGCAACATCATGCTTGGTACATAACATGGCATACATAATTGATCTAACAACCAAAGCATAAGGGATCAAACTTAATCTCTCTCTCTCTTCTGATGTCTTAGGAGACATTTTCTTAAAGAGATATATGCCTTGACTCATAGGTAAGTAACCCCTCTTACTTCCATCCATGTTGAATCTCTTCAACACTAAGTCAATGTACATGGATTGGGATAAGCCTAGCATCTTTTTAGATCTATCTCTATAGATCTTAATCTCTAATATATAGAATGCCTCTCCCAAATCCTTCATGAAAAACTTTGATAATAGCTGAAGGCCCACGTAGGCAACCCAAGAGGGGGGGTGAATTGGGTTTTATAAAACTTTTGTACTATTTAAAAGATGAACTAAAGCAAGTATATGATAATGCAATTTAAGTGCTTGTGTATTTCAAGTAAATGCAGTGGAAATAATGAAATAAAAGCATAAAGAGATCAATCACACAAACACAAAGATTTATAGTGGTTCAGTGCCAACCAAGCACCTACATCCACTTCCCAAGAACCCCTTGGGAATTCCACTAAGTTTGGTTTTATAACTTAGGCTCACCAACAACCTTTATAACTTGTTTTGTCTTCGGGCTCACAAGTCAAATCCTAATTGGTTTCAAGGCTCACCAACAACCACCCTTGGTTTTACGGGATAACCAAGAACCTAAACAACTTGTTTTGGCTTCGGGCTCACAAGTAAAACCCTAGTGGGTTTCAAGGCTTACCGACAACCACTTTGGTTTTCCAAGGCTCACCAAAAACCTTAAGTAAAACAATGTAAGAGCAAGTATAAATGAATACAATAAAAGCTTTCTAAAATAAAGCAAATATCTCTTTGAAGCTCGTTGAGAGTTGATGAAGATCTTGTCTTCAAGTTGATGAAGCCTTTGATTGATGCTTGAGGATGTGAACTTTGGATGCTCTCTTTGAAACTTGGAAGCTTGAAGGCTTGAACCACTCAACTCTTGAATCCTTGAAGAATATTCAAAAACCTCACCAAAGGATTACTTCCCCAATTGATTTTTGATGTTTATATAGCCTCCCAATACTTAAATGACCGTTTATAGCTGTTAGGGAGGAAAATATGACCGTTTGGAAGCAAGTTGGAGAAGTTCTGCAGCCTAGAAAACTAGCCATTACTGTTCAAGTGTCGACACTTCACCTTCAGGTGTCGACACTTCAGTTTCAAGTGTCGACACTTCAGTTTCAAGTATCGACACTTCAGTTTCCAGGTGTCGACACTTCACTTCCAAGTGTCGACACTTCAGCTCCAGGTGTCGACACTTCACTGAAAGAGCTTTCTGAAGTTTTCTATTTGTCTCAGGCCTTGAGTCGACACTTCACTCTTCAAGTGTCGACACTTGTTCCTCAGGTGTCGACACTTAATTTCCATGTGTCGACACTTGCCTGTGCCATTGCTGAAACATCTTCAAATTAAAACTTTAACCTCTTCAAGTTCTTCCATATTAATTTCAAAGTCCATATACTTGATTTTCCATTAATTTAAGGACTTTTTCAACAGAAATACAAGCATTTCTTCATTCAACATGGATGAGTACTAAGATCTGAGAAATACACTTAAAACATAATTAGTACTCATATATACTTAAACATTTTGTCAATCATCAAAATCAAGACCAGAGTCAACAATCTCCCCCTTTTTGATGATGACAAAACCTTTAAGTATATGAATAGGGTAAGCTTAAAAAAGATTAACAATAAGATAAACATGTAAGCTCAAAACAATAAGCACCAAGCTCCCCCTCAAAATAAGATCCAAAAAATCTTAAAAAATATTTTTCAAAATATGCAAAAAATTTTAAATTTTCAAAATTTCTTCTTCTTACTAATTCTATCCTTTAGATAACAATATTTTACATTCTTCTCCCCCTTTTGCACTTTCTTTCATTTCTCAAATGATTTTTCATGTTTATCCAATCTTCCCCTTTTCATACTTAACAATTTTCTCCCCCTTTTTGACATCATGAAAAAGGGTGAAAGGCAATACAAAGTGGGAATGAAGTTAGAAAGAATAGCAAGTAGGTCATCAAAATCAATGCATGAAATCAAATAATTATGATATCAATTTAATATGATACAAATTGAACATGATACCACAGAATGTAAGCATATGCAAGAAATGATTTGATGTAAATTATCCATTCTCCTTACTTGTTCGTGGGATAAGGTCACAGCGGCACCCCTACACGTCATAAGAGAGCCCATTGAATGGGAAGAGAGGATCTTTAAGCCCTACTTATCTCCTATGACCGGATGGCCATGGTGACTAACCCAATCCGAAGCGGTTACTAGGAATTCTTTTTTTTTAAAAATAATTTTGATACCAATAGAATATGATACCATTTGAATGTAACTCCCCTCAAAGAATTAGATTTGAAAACAAGAAGGAGTATCAGAGCAATATAAGCAAATCATGATATCAACAAGATATTCAAAGCATCAAATATGATAACAAATCTTTGGATGCTCCCCCTGAATGTTATTCCTCCTTTAAAAATATGCATTTATTTTAGGAATAAAACATGAAAGCTTATGCATCAAGATTTGAAATTTTTTCAAGATATTCATGATTTTCAAAATACAAAGCATTTATATCACTTAAAAACTTTTAGCATGATTTCAAATTGATTTTAAGATGATTTGATATCCATACAAATGCTAGAAGTAATATGATATCAAGTCTAGCTTGAGCAAGGGTTTGTCAATA
The DNA here is from genome assembly GCA_021397845.1 of Areca catechu. NCBI lineage: Eukaryota > Viridiplantae > Streptophyta > Magnoliopsida > Arecales > Arecaceae > Areca > Areca catechu. Next base: position 74,255,632 of record CM038050.1, read on the forward strand.
AGTATACCTTCTTCTTAAAAGTAACCCTTAACTACTAGTTCTATACTTGATCCAAATCATTTCTAGATTATGCATAGATGCCAAAAATAAAAACATATAAATCATAGCATTTCACTTGAAATAATTTAGAAACTATATTAATCAAGATCAAGTGAAGATCTAATAATCACAAGTTTGACCATGAGAGCTTGAAATCCATCAATATCAAAATGGTCATGATCACAACAAATGATTATTAGTCTAAGCTTGATTCTAATCAATCAATTAAAACATTTTTCAAATCAATATGCATCTTTAAAAGTAGTTTTCATGAAATACATTAATCAAAATCAAGTGAAGGTCTTACAATCATAAATTTAATCATGATAGCATGAAATTCATCAACACCAAAAAGTTCATGATCATAGCCAATGATGATAAGTCCAAACTTGATTCTAATTAACTATTTAAAATAATTTTTCAAAGTAATTGATGCAATAAAAATTAATCTACATTTTTAATTATGGAAGGAGATGTTTAGAATTTACCAATATACATAATCCTTCCTTTTACCATTTAGTCCAAAATGTAGCTTGTCCACTTCTTTAAATTGTCTTGTACAACCTCTTTTCAAGAACTTCCTTTCTTCATGTTGGGTTGCAAGACATTCCTGCAAAACAAATTAAGTGGACATTTTTGGTACCCAAACTTTCTTGGGTCCTTTATGATTAGTAATTATGGTTCCTTTTGGAACCCAAACTTTTTTTAATCTAGAAGGATAAGCATTGAAACCACATTTATAAGAAAAATTGAAAGAAGCAGGAATATTGAAGTTCTTCAAAAATTTTTGCTTCTTTTCCTCAATCAAAATATTTTTCTCATTAAAAACTTTATCACATAAATCTTTTAAAATAACATTTTCTTTTTCTAAAAATTCTTTTTCTTCAGAAAAATTATTCTTTTCATTTTTCAAAATATCAATCTTGGCATTTAAATCATCATTTTTATTTGCAAGATTGGTGTTGTCAAGAGAAAATGAATCTACATGCCTATTTAATTTCTTGTGCTCAATTTTTAGCAATCTATATTCATGCACAAGATCATTAGATGCATCATGTGATTCTTTAAAGGTAAAATCATAATTATTTTTAGCACATACCTTTTTCTCATTTGCCATGAAACAAAGATGGGCAACTTCATCATCCGTATTTGAATCTTCGCTATCGCTCCAAGTTGCCATCATTGCCTTGAATTTCTTTTTGGCCTTGAGAGCTATTATTTTCTTTTCTGTATCAACTTCCACTATCCTTTGCCATAAGTTCAACTCATGGGTCATGAGTGAACCGATAAGCTCCTCCAAAGGTAAGGTTTCTACATCTTTAGCTCTTGGATCGCCGTCACCTTTGGATCCCATGATTTTGGCAAGGATCTAAAAATTTTGTTCCCCAAATTAGCATTAGTATAGATTTTGCCAAGACTTTTTAATTCATTAATAATAGTCATAAATCTTGAAAACATATCAGATATAGATTCATAATGCATCATTTCAAAAATTTCAAAAGAATGTATAAGCAAATTAATTTTAGTGTTCTTCACTTGAAGAGTACCCTCATGAGTAACTTCAAGTGTGTCCCATATTTCCTTCGCTGATGTGCATGTAGAAATTCTATTAAATTCATTTAAGTCCAATGCACAATAAAGCAAGTTCATTGCTTTAGCATTGATTTCAATTTGTTTAATGTCATATTCATTCCAATCCTCTTCGAGCTTTGGAATGGAAATGCCATTAACCAAAATGGAAGGAATATGAGGACCACTAACAATAATTTTCCAAAAAAGATAACTAATAGATTGAATATAGATGCACATGCGAGTTTTCCAAAATGTGTAATTTATGCCATTGAAAAACGGTGGTCTAACACTAATACCTACAAGGGTTGCCATTATCTTTAACTCAAAATCGTTAGATTTTCAATTAGAGCATCGAGCTCTGATACCAATTGAAGGCCCATGTAGGCAACCCAAGAGGGGGGGTGAATTGGATTTTATAAAACTTTTGTACTATTTAAAAGATGAACTAAAGCAAGTATATGATAATGTAATTTAAGTGCTTGTGTATTTCAAGTAAATGCAGTGGAAATAATGAAATAAAAGCATAAAGAGAACAATCACACAAACACAAAGATTTATAGTGGTTCAGTGCCAACCAAGCACCTACATCCACTCCCCAAGAACCCCTTAGGAATTCCATTAAGTTTGGTTTTATAACTTAGGCTCACCAACAACCTTTACAACTTGTTTTGTCTTCGGGCTCACAAGTCAAATCCTAGTTGGTTTCAAGGCTCACCAACAACCACCCTTGGTTTTACGGGATAACCAAGAACCTAAACAACTTTTTTGGCTTCGGGCTCACAAGTAAAACCCTAGTTGGTTTCAAGACTTACCGACAACCACTTTGGTTTTCCAAGGCTCACCAAAAACCTCTTTGGTTTTCTAAGGCTCACCAAAAACCTTAAGTAAAACAATGTAAGAGCAAGTATAAATGAATACAATAAAAGCTTTCTAAAATAAAGCAAATATCTCTTTGAAGCCCATTGAGAGTTGATGAAGATCTTGTCTTCAAGTTGATGAAGCCTTTGATTGATGCTTGAGGATGTGAACTTTGGATGCTCTCTTTGAAACTTGGAAGCTTGAAGGCTTGAACCACTCAACTCTTGAATCCTTGAAGAATATTCAAAAATCTCACCAAAGGATTACTTCTCCAATTGATTTTTGATGTTTATATAGCCTCCCAACACTTAAATGACCGTTTATAGCCGTTAGGGAGGAAAATATGACCGTTTGGAAGCAAGTTGGAGAAGTTCTGCAGCCTAGAAAACTAGCCGTTACTGTTCAAGTGTCGACACTTCACCTTCAGGTGTCGACACTTCAGTTTCAAGTGTCGACACTTCAGTTTCCAGGTGTCGACACTTCACTTCCAAGTGTCGACACTTCAGCTCCAGGTGTCGACACTTCATTGAAAGAGCTTTCTGAAGTTTTCTGTTTGTCTCAGGCCTTGAGTCGAAACTTCACTCTTCAAGTGTCGACACTTGTTCCTCAAGTGTCGACACTTAATTTTCATGTGTCGACACTTGCCTGTGCCATTGCTGAAATATCTTCAAATTGAAACTTTAACCTCTTCAAGTTCTTCCATATTAATTCCAAAGTCCATATACTTGATTTTCCATTAATTTAAGGACTTTTTCAACTGAAATACAAGCATTTCTTCATTCAACATGGATGAGTACTAAGATCTGAGAAATACACTTAAAACATAATTAGTACTCATATATACTTAAACATTTTGTCAATCATCAAAATCAAGACCAGAGTCAACAATAGCCAAGTTTTGATCGATTGTAACATTGGGATATCATCCCAATGATGAGTATGTCATCGACATACAAAACCAAGAAAACAAGGGTACCCTCACTTGTCTTCTTGTATACACATGGTTCATCCACATTCTTGATAAAACAAAATTCTTTGATTGTTTTATCAAAGTAGATGTTCCAACTCCTTGATGCTTGCTTTAATTCTTAAATGGACTTCTTAAGTCTACATACTTGGTTTGGTCTCTCACTTAAGACAAACCCTTCTGGCTGTGACATATAGACTTTTTCCTCAAGGTATACATTAAGGAAAGCAGTATGCAGATATAGCAAGCAATATCCGAATGGACTTAAGCATGGCTACTAGTAAAAAAGTTTCATCATGGTCAATGCCATATTTTTGTTTGAAACCTTTCGCCACCAGCCTGGCCTTATAGGTCTTTACTTGACCATCTGCTCCAATCTTCTTCTTGAAGACCCATTTACACCCGATTGGGTTTACTCCCTCAAGTGGATCAATTAATATCCAAACCTGATTATAGTACATGGATTCCATCTTGGATTTCATGGCTTCCAGCCATTTGTCAGAGTCCCCACTCGTGACAGCTTCTGTATAGGTCATAGGATCATCATCCTATATGATACGGGCTTCATTATCATTCCTAATGACAAAGCATATCTGAGAGGTGCACTTCACACTCTCTTTGACCTATGGAGAGGAGGTGTGTGTTGTGGTTGTTCCTGAATCTTAGGAACATCTGGTTAAAGAATTGTTTCAGGTATAGGTTGAACTTCTTCAAGCTCAAATATCCTCTCATTGCCCTTTTCTTGGATAAACTATTTTTCCAAGAATGTGGCATGCTTACTGATAAAGACCATTTGCTCAGTAGGGTGGTAAAAAAGGTAACCCATACCTTCTTTAGGATATCCTACAAACCTACTCTTATCAGTCCTAGCACTTAGCTTATGTCCAAAAACATTCATGACATAAATAGAGCTACCCCAAATCTTAAAATATTTAAGACTTAGACTTTTCCCATTCCATAATTCATATGGAGTGCTCTTAATAGCCTTTGATGGCACCCTATTTAGTATGTGGGTAGTAGTCTTTAGGGCATAACCCCAGAAGGATACTGAAAGATCTGTGAAGCACATCATAGATCGTACCATGTCCAATAAGGTTTGGTTCCTCCTTTTTGCTACACCATTTAACTGTGGCATATATGGAGGGGTCCATTCAGAGAGAATTTTTTTGTCTTTAAGATGATCAAGAAATTCACTAGATAAGTATTCTCCTCCTTTATTAGATCAAAAGATTTTAATACTATGCCCAGCTTATTTCTTAACTATACTTTGATACTCTTTGAATTTTTCAAAGGCTTCGAACTTGTGTTTCACAAGATACACATATCCAAACCATGATAAGTCAATAGTAAAACTAATAAAATAAGAGTATCCTCCTCTGGTATGGGATGTCATAGGGCCATACATATCTATGTACTAGACCTAACAACTCAGTTACCCTATTTCCATATCCAGTGAATGGAGATTTGGTCATCTTACCCATGAGATAGGACTTATAAGTTTCTAATGATTCATGATCAAAAAGTTCAAATAAATTTTCTTTGTATAACTTGTTTATCCTAGATTCACTAATATGACCCAAATGACAATGCTAGAGATATGTGACATTTATATCATCTCTCTTTCTTTTTATGTTTTCAACAAGCATAACTTCATCATTAAGTGATAGAATCAAAAAACCATTAACAAATATATCACAACCAAAGAACTTCTTTGAAAAGAAGATCGAGCACCCACGGCTTGAAATATTTATTTCATAACCTTGTTTCAACAACAAACACTACAAGAAAATATGATTTTAGCAACCAAAAAATCGGTTGCTAATAATTGAAAATCGGTTGCAAAATTAATTTGCAATCGATTTTGTAACCAAAATAAGTCGATTGCAAAAACTCAGGTTGCAAAAATATAGCAACCAATTTAGCAACCGATTTTGGTATATTTAGAAAATTTTAATTTTTTTTTCTTGATGAAAAAATCGATTACAAATTTGGTTGCTAATTTTATTTTTAAATATTTAAAAAAATCATTTGAAAATTAATAAAAATCGGTTGCTAAATCGGTTGCGAATTGATAAAAATATGAAAAAAAAATTAAAAATCGGTTGCAAAATCAGTTCCAAATTAATTAAAATCTAAAAAAAAGTATAAATCAGTTGCAAATTAATAAAAATATAAAAAAAATAAAAATCGGTTACAAAATTGGTTGCAAATTAATTAAAATCTGAAAAAATTAAAATCGATTGTAAATAAATAAAAATCTAAAAAAATAAAAAAACTGGTTGCAAAATCGGTTGCATATAAATAAAAAACTGGAAAAAAAATCAAAATCTGTTGCAAAATCGGTTGCAATTAAAAAAAATATGAAAAAAAAATTAAAAATTGGTTGCAAAATCGATTGCAAATTAATAAAAATCTAAAAAAAATTAAAAATTAGTTGCAAAATCGATTGCAAATAAATAAAAGTATAAAAAAAAATAAAAATCGGTTGCAAAATCGGTTGCTAAAATAAAAATATTCAAAAAAAATTATGAAATTCTAATTTTTTTTCTGTATTTTACAATATTGCCACAAACAGGCCATATAAAGTAGCCATATAAAGGCCATATAAAGCGTCCAACTGGAATTGATACGAGGAGCTTTGAAGATTGCAGCAAAAGAAATCCACAAAGCCAATAGGAACAAGAGATGAGCAAAGGCCACATAAAGCAGCCAATAAAGCAAAACATATAGACTAGTACTTTGCTAAAGGCCTTTATTTTATTATTATTTTTTTTGGTAAGAAAGCCCAATCCAAGTCTATATTAAAATATATAAAGAAGGTTCACAAAGTTTATACAAGACACAGTACATAGAGAAACCAATCTTCAAAAGAAGTGGAAGCACAGACTAGTGAGTTGTGAAACAATAAGTTGCAATAAATACACTAGTATAAGAGGACTAGTGAGTTGCATCAAAATACTAAAAATCCTACATGCCATGGATATACATATTAACAAATTCATGAGAAAAAAGACATGCTATAATTATGCATATACATACTGTGTGTTAGGGCAGCCTAGTGCACAAGGCTTATCTCCAAGAGGCCTCAACCCCATAAAATAGAAGCTCAATATGAGACTAATAGGTCCATATCTCCAAGAGACATCAATTCCAAGCTTATGGAGATAAGGTTAATTGAGAAAATAATAAGAAGAGGTAAGGTTAGGAGGGAGGGAGATAGAGGAGTACAAGAAGAGGAGAATAGCAGCAATGATTAAAGATCTGGTTCATTGTATATCTAAGTGTTGAATTAATCATATCAACTATCAATCTTAGATAATGTGGCATTGTAGCAACATCATATATACGATCTTATAAGAAAGCAGATTAGAAGTTGAGATCAACAGAAAGTAAGTCAATATAATTATAATGAGGAACCAACCAATAAGTTCAAAGCATCTAAATTGATCAATATCAGTAAGACGATTAAAATAGAGATAATAAAGAAAACATTAATGAAAACCAGAAAGCTTAAAAATGAGCTTCTCGTATGAACAAGGAGCTCTGTTTCTTCGCCCCTCCTATGAACCAGAAGACAAAATCCACCACCACCACCAGCTACCAACTGGTCAGGCATAGTTAGTAGGTTTTGTTTGTTTCTTGGACTGCTTCCTTAATACGTCTGATTATAATTTCATGTGCATATATAATAGGTGGGTGGCTCGAAACTTCATAGATCTTTCCTGTACCAATCAAAGTGGTATCCTGTAATCATCTCTCTTTCTCACTTCCTTTGTGGCAAATGGAGGGAATATACTTCACATAAAGTTAAAAGGATTGCTTTGCTTCCCTCCTCCCCCCCTGTCTATATATATATTGAAGGTGCATTCTTCCTTTCCCTAAGATGTAACGGTGGAAGCACAGACTCCTTTACTTGCCAAGAAATCATTGAAGCCTTTTGCATATGATGCTTCACTTTAGAGTACAGGATGACTCTGGGAGGCACATGTTTCGTGGTTGGCACTGGGGAACCCGACCCTCCTGTACTTTATATTTCATTAATTTCAGCTGCACACAGCTTGGATAACATTCCAAAACTACCCTCTTTCAATGATTTTTGAGAACACTTTTGGACTTTGTTATCAAAATTCATGAAAGTACTGTTAATTTATTTGCTTCATATGACTTGCAGTAGCCAGATACAACTAGATATTCCATATATTACAGCCACGGATATGGACATGTCTCACAACAACCCTTGCACTTTGGTGCCCTGCACATTAAAATTTAAATATCCGAAAAGCATTTTGAGTTATTTTGTTTATAAGATTTGTGTCTAATTGGTTGGAGCATGAACTTGGAACTCCTTGCATGATGCTTCCTAGCTACAACTATTCTCCAAACAATACATTCCACAAATACCAACGAATTTTTTTTTAAAAAAGAAGAGGGCTAGGGCATCATTGAAAAAAAAAGTTATTTAATACCCACGAATTTCTAAAAAAAATTTAAAAAAACCATTATTTTTTGCAACCGAAAATTCGATTACAAAATTTTAAAATAAATTTAAATAAATATTTCTAAATTATCATCTTTTTGCTACCGATTTTTTGGTTCCAAAAATGAAAAAAAAATATTTTAAATAAAATTTTACAACCAAAAAATCGGTTGCAAAATTAAGAAATAAACTTTAAAAGAATTTTAAAAATCATTTTTTTGCAACCGAATTTTTGGTTGCAAAATTCTAAAAAAAATATTTTAAATAAGATTTTGCAACTGAAAAATGGTTGCAAAATTAAGAAATAAAACTTTAAAAAAATTCTAAAAATCATTTTTGTTGCAACCGAATTTTCAAATGAAAAATTCTAAAAAAAATAAAAAATTATTTTAAATGAAATTTTGCAACCAAAAAATAGGTTGCAAAATCAAAAAATAAACTTTAAAAAAATTTCTAAAAATCATTTTTTTGCCACCGAATTTTCGGTTGCAAAATTCCAAAAAAAAAATTAAATGAAATTTTGCAACTGAAAAATCAGTTGCAAAATTAAGAAATAAACTTCAAAAAAATTTCTAAATTTTATTTTTGCAACTTAATTTTTGGTTGCAAAATTCTAAAAAAATAAAAATAAATTTTAAATGAAATTTTGCAACCAAAAATTCAGTTGCAAAATTAAGAAAAAACTTTAAAAAATATTTTTAAATAAATTTTGATGTCGGTTGCAAAATCGATTGAACATTGAAAATTTTGCAACTGAATTTGCAATCGATTTAAATCGGTTGCTAAATTATTAAGAAAATAAATCGGTTACAAAATTAGTTGCAAATGTAACCAAAAAAATTGGTTGCAAAATCAGTTGCTAAAACACTGTTTTCTTATAGTGAAAGGTATAGAAATAATATTCTTTATAATGTTGGGTACATAATAACAATCTTTTAATTCATGAATATTGCCTGATGGCAATAACATCAGATAGGTGCCAACAGCTTCAGCATTAATGGGATCACCGCTTGTGCCAAATAGCTCGAAGCCACCCTTCTTCAAGCTTCTGGATCTCTGTAACACCTGCAATGACTTGCAGATATGAGACCTACATGTAGTATCCAATATCCATGTATCAGAAGTTAAAGAACTTAATGATAAGTTTGTTTGTATAATGTATAAACTTTTGGATGCATCAGCAACATCCTGCTACTGACTTGCAAGATATAACTTGTAATTCTTCTTCCAGTACACTTGCTTTCCACAGTATTAGCAAGTTCCACCAGTAGAGGGCTTCCTTGCCTTTTTCCTTTTTTGGAAGCAACTCTTAGGGTTCATTTATGCTCGGAACAACTACTTTGATATTTTATATCGAGCAGTCTAACTATGCTCTCCGTATAGCTCCTTAAGATTGAGCAATATGGACTGGGTTTCATTTTCTCATGTTGCCTTTGTAACTCAATACTCATTGAGGCCAACATGATACACTTGACAGTCATGCTATCATTTTGCCACATTTTATATATGGCTCTTTCCTCCTCAGTACCATCCTCTCCTACCAGATATAGGTCAGGAGTATCAATGATATAGGCAATTTTTTTTTGAGCTAATACAATTCTCAAGTTCCTTAACCAATCCACATAATTTGGATCAGTCAACTTATTGGCATCCAAGATGCCATGCAGTGAAAGAGTAGAAGCTATGATGTAACATTTTACAGTAAGTAAAGAACAACTATAAGCAGACCACTCATGATGATATTCACAATTAGATAAGGACTTTTGAATCTAATTGTGTCTCCCACTATTTCTTATCGAATACCATAACCCTTAACTATGGTAAGCAGAAAACTCTTACAGGGCTTTCTTAGTGGGGTTGGGATCCCAATTCTTTATAAATGCCTTGTGTATACACAACAAACACTTATATGTTCAAGGGTAGAAAATGACCCTTTCCAATTACATCCCTTGCAATTCTTAACTTAACTTTTGCCTCTAAGACACTTATAGCCTTGTGTGTGCATAACAAACCAAATGTCTTAGTTTAGTCGGACCCTTCATTTCCATATAGCCATGATTGAATAATGTTACCCTTATGTGTACAAAACAAGCAACATTATTAGTCATGCTTTAAAGCACTAGCTGCACCAAGACAAATTTTATACCAAACGCTAGATCTGGCCTTGTGTGTACATAACAAACCTACTATAGTGTTGACATAAATTTGGCTTAGCATGAAGGAAGGCAATTTATAGTGTGCTTAATCAATTAGCATTTCCAATTTACAGTTTAGATATGACCACATTGGCCAGGTAAGTGGGAGAGATGAGGGGGTGCCCTGTTGCTTTCCTTAGACACCAATTAAATTGGCTAGGTAAGATAGCAGAACCAAATAAAAACCTCATTCCCTTTACCTTTCCATAACCACTTTGCTAGACACCAATTGGCCAATCGAACCCTACTCGGATTTGCATCAAGATTAACTTATACTACGACTAAATATAATTTTATGAGGGCTTTGATGGTCTCTTACACATCCTAATATAAACTTAATCATGTCAACCTAACATTCATGACATCATGAAACCTAACATTCTTGACATCATCATGTATTTAGAACCATACAAATATGACATGATATTCATTCCATCATTCAAGCATATTAGCCCTAATATGCATACCATAAGCATGATTGTAATATCAATCTGTTCACCTCATTTGTTCATGGAATATGGCTATAGCGGTACCCTTACACGCCATAGGAGATCCCATTGAATGGGAAGAGAGGAACATGAAATCCTAAATAACTCCTATGACCGGACGGCCTTGGTGACTAATCCAATCCGAAGCAGTTACTAGGATATAACACATTTCAAATATGTGATTGAATTAATCATGACTAGAATCATATAATCAATCAGTATATAATTGAACCCTATTTAGTGGCATGCATCAGAATATGATTCTTATATATGATCATATTCATTACCACATAAGCATATTCAATTGACCATTAATTGAATGAAATATGAGGGCTTTGATACCACTATTAGATTTCGGTGATGCAGCGGAAACATGGATTTCAAAAATTTTTGTTTTTAAAACTCCAATGACTTGAAACCCTAAGCCCAAGATCCCTTATTCACTATAATTAACAAGTCATTCAATTAGGGTTTGGAAAAATACCTGTGTTGCCCAGTAAGCAACTCAAGAGGGGGGGTGAATTGGGTTTCTAAGAAATTAAATGCAAGTGTGTGAACCAATTCAATAAACAACTTAAGTGCAAAAGTAATATGCTCTTAAAGAGTATACAACCAAAATTTAAAAACAATAAATGTAAGTGCACAAAAGAGAGACAAACAATCACAAACACAATCCAAGTATAGTGGTTCAGTGCTTTCCAATGCACTTATATCCACTTTCCAAGATCCACTTGGCAATTCACTATAATTTCTACCAATTATAGTCGATTAGTTTTCTGGGCACACTAATCAAAATTCCTTTTGGTTTTTACAAGGCTCATCAAAAGAAATCTCTTGACTTTCAAAGGCTAACCAATAACCTCCTTGGTTTTCAACTAAGCTTACCAAAAATCTTCTCGGTTTTCCAATAGGCTAACCAAAAACCTCCTTGGTTTTTCAATAGACTAACCAAAAACTTTTACAACAAAGATAGAGTTAAAGTAAAGCAACAAGAAAAGCTTTCTTAATAAAAGCAGATATCTTTTTGAAGCTTTAAGGAATTGCTGTCTTCAACTTGATGAAGCCTCAATCAATACTCAAGAATGTTAGACTTAAATGCTCTTGAAGGCTTTGAATGCTTTAAGACTTCTTTTTGCATGAAGGTGGTTGCTCTCAATGAATAGGAGTGAATGCACTTGCTTTTCTTTTCCTATTGTTGATCCTCTTATGTTCTAATTCAATTTCAATAACTTAAATACCTTCCCAAGGCCTCAAAGTCAGTTTATGATCATTAGATACAAAAAACTAGCTATTAGGAGCCAAGAGGGCCGAGTTCTATATTTGAAAAACTAGCCATTACTGTTCCCAGAACTCCAAGTGTCGACACTTCAAGCTATGAATCGATACTTAGGGTCGACATTTAAGTTCCATGAGTCGATACCAAGTTCAAATATATTCATTGAAGCTCTCTAAAATTCTCAGGTGAGTCGACACTTCTTCTGGTGAGTCGATACTTAAGTCGACACTTGATATCCATGAGTCGACACTTCAGGCAAGTCTTCAATTTCAGCAAGTTCTGCATCAAAATTTTTTCAGGCCTTGAGCCGATCCTTGAGTCGACACTTGACTGGCATGAGTCGACACTTTAGCTGTGCCATCTAAAACTCTTTCTATGTGCCGGCTTGAGTCGATACTTCAACTATCATGAGTCGACACTTGAGTTGTGAGTCAACACTTTGAGTCGACACTTGCTAAGATTTCTTCAAAAATTATTGAACCTCTCTTGAAACCAATTTGTGCTGGGCTATCTAAGTCCTTTCAAGCAATCTTTAAGTACTTAAGTCTATTTAAAACTGATGTTTCGTTCATGGAAAGGACTTCTTCATTTTTGACAAGTAATCAAATCTCGTTGAATTGATGAGTATATTTTTCTTTAAAAATACACTTTAAAGAAATAATTAGTACTTAACTTATACTTAAGTATTTTGTTTATCATCAAAATCAATAATGGAGTCAATAATATCTCCCTTTTTGATAATGACAAAACCTTTAAATATAAATCACATGATAAGCTCTTAAAAGGAATTTTCAATAGACTTTGAACTAAGAGTATCAGAGCTAAAAAAAGAAATTCATATATCATGATACTCTAAAGAGAGAATGCTTAAGAATACTAATTCCAAAAATGAAACAAGATGAAAGTAATCAAAGTAGAATTTTGAACAATAGATTGAAGAGTATAAATACTCCTCCTCAAGTGGTGAATTAAAAAATTGATTTTTAAAGATCTTTCAAAGGCAAAAATACTGAAATTAAACATTTGAAATTAAGGATTTTGCATGAAATTTTAGCAAAACAGATTTTTCAATTCAAAGGAGGGATTACTCCCCCTCACTCAATGCTTAAAACAATTTTCTAGAATACAAATAGATTTTTCATTTTATCTTCATTTCAAAACTTATCTTCATTGCCCAAGAAATATATATATCTTTCATCTCTCTTATCTCACCTTCATCTTTTATACTTACCTACCTTTCATCTTATCTCTCCCCTTTATCTTTTAGACTTACCTCTCCCCCTTTTTGTCAACATTAAAAATGAATAGAGAAAAATAGTGAAATTAAGTAATGCAATTCATTTATTCAAAGGAGATAGCATCCAAAGACATGGTATGAAGTAGAACATTTCAATCATTCATGATATTTCATACATTGATACAAGTTTGATACATAAAAGTAAGTAAACTTAAAAGCATAAAGGTAGTACAGAAATATAAACTAGCTAATCATAAAGACTATCCTAAGCACTATCCTCGTCATCCGAGGATTCAATCTCGATCGGTCCTATATCAGTAAAAGTATGGGATTGAGGCCACATAGATCGAAGAACACGAAGATGGATCTTGGTCGGTCTCGATGGAACACAATAGCCTCATCCTCTATGTCTAACATAAGTTCTGCTTCTAGCTGGTGCAAAAGAGGTAGAAGCTATATTAGCAACAGGAACAGCACTGACAGGATTGGTAGTATCAAAATCAGTAGGAATCAGTGTATGATAAAAGATAGGACCTGAATCAAGACGGTAGAAACTAGGGGTATAAAATCCTAGTTCCATAATAAGGGATGATGTATGCAATGGGGGAGAATGAATAATAGGTGTATCAAAAGCTAAAGATATGATAAGAATAGGTGCTAGAATGGAAGTGTGATCAGCAGGTCTAGAGAGAGGAGTGGGTAAAATAGGAGTCTGGAAAGATGAACTAGATAGATCATGAATGGAACTCCTAGGAAGGTCAACCGCAGTCTCTGGTACTGGCTCTGTCATAGATCTGCCATGTCAAACTCATTAGAGTCAGTCTCATCATCATCCAAATCTAGTCCAGGAGCAGGTGGTGCTGGAGCTTAATCAGCTGGAGTAGAAGCATCAGGAGCACTCCCGGAAGAGGGTCTACCTAAGGCAGACAGAATGGCAGAGATCCCATCTCTCAGTCCTCGATGACTCTCTCTCATCTCCATGTGAAACTTGTTGACTCACTGATTAATGATCATCACCTCAGTCTCAATGCGAACAACCCTGTCCTCTAGACTTTCTGAAACTCCAAGTATATCAGACTATGCTGGCTCAAGTTGAGGAGCTGGCTCAAGCTATACTGAAGGCTCGGGCTGTGCCTTAGGCATATCAGTGGGTGGCTCTGAGGGCCCTGCCTCAGTTGAAAAGATGCGCTCCTCCTCTGCTATATCCTCATCTCTGTCAGTGGCCTGACCAGATATGCACTGTCTTCACTGGTCTCTGACAAGTTGGTACCCCATCCGATGAAGAGATCTGATGTCATAGACATTAGTGTGCAATAGCTGCCGGTAGGGCTCATCATCCATAACTACTCCATAAGCTCTAAACAGTAGAGTTTGCCCCATCCCGTAGGACAAACATAATCTCTGGCTGATCGATGCCTCAGTTAGCTGATGTACCATGAGCACCGAGAGGCATATTGGCATGTGCTGTACCAAAAAAACCATCACTAACAGCTCTCGCTCTGTGATGAAGTCAAAATGGCCGGTCTTCGGTAGAAGAATCCGGGCTACTATGTGATGCAGCAATCTCATCTCAATAGATAATCTTGAAACTACAATAGTGGCTCCCTCAGGTAAATCATCTATCTCGAAAATGCAATGGAGACCACTGACCTTGTCCACTAAGCTATCCACCACTGATCCTCTCATGGGTATTTCCTATACTCTTCTCAGAATCTCTGCTGACACTGGGACATCTTTGCCTCGCACCAGAGCAATCCATTCATTACTACCTTAGGCGAGTGAACCATAGAACTCTCGAATCAAACCCGGGTAGAATCTCTTTATCAAGGAATAAAATGGCACCAAACCTGCATCCCTGAGCCATTGACCTATCCTAAACTACTGCTGATCAATGAAATCAAAGTCCACATGATGTCCTTCAATTATGGTCTTCGATCCCATGTGATTCGCTACAGGAAAGAGAGGTCTGACTGGAATCTCAGGCTCCATAGCTGCTATAGCCTCATTGTTCTTCTTTCTTCTTCTTGATTGGATGGTCTTGGATGCTGGACAACTTGCTTCCTAGGCCCCATTCCAAAGATACAAGATGAAAATGCAAGAGGGAAAGAAACCTAGGGTTTCTACGGTGCAAAATCAAAGAGAAAGGGGGAAAACGGTAGAACCCGAAGGAAGATCCATCCCAAATAAAGATTTAAGAGGTTTGGAGTTGAAATCTGGAGGGAAGAAATCATTGGAACATTATTGGGGATGAGTCGGCTCGATTTAGAAGGAAGAAGACAATGAAAACACTTTGCTTTCTTATTTTTATTTTGGTTTATCATCGTTCAAGTGTCGACTCACAACATAGAGTCAAGTGTCAACACTTCCAGGTGTCGATACTTTGACTCAAAATCGACAAAAAATAGGAAATAAAGCTTTGCTCAAAATGAATAGAATTTCAATGGAATTCAAGGAGATTAAACATAATTAATAGCAAATTTGATCATTCAAGGGTCAAGGAATATGAAGGATAGAAATTTTCAATCAAAAGGGTTGATGATCCCAAGTTCTCTTTTAATCATACTGAACCGATCTTCTTGGAGAGGTTTAGTCAATATATCAGCTAATTTCATTTCAGTACTAACAAATTCAAGTACAACATCATTGCTTTCAACATGATTTCTAATAAAATGATGCCTAATTTCAATATGTTTACTTCTTGAGTGCTGAACAGGATTTTTAGTTTAGCATATTGCACTAGTATTATCACATTTTATGGGTGTCTTAATTAGTTTGATTCCAAAATCTTTAAGTTATTGCTTAATCCACAAGATTTGAGCATAACTTCCTACTGCAATATACTCAGCCTCAGCTATGGATAGTGCAACTGAAGTTTGTTTCTTGCTAAACCAGAAGATTAAGTTAACTCCAAGAAATTGGCAAGTTTCACTGGTACTTTTTCTATCAAGTTTATACCCAGCAAAATTAGCATCAGAAAATCCAATTAAATCAATAGATGAATCTCTAGAATACCACAAACCAATATCAATTATACCAGATAAGTATCTAAATATGTGCTTATGCCAACAGATGAGACTCTTTAGGATCAGACTAATATCTAGCACACATACAGATACTAAACATAATATCTGGTCTACTAGCAGTCAAATATAATAAAGAGCCAATCATTTTTCTATATAATTTTTTATCAATAGATTTACCATGTTCATCTTTATCAAGTTTACAAGAGGGGCTCATGGATGTACCTATTAATTTAGTAGTCTCTATTCCAAACTTTTTTAAGATTTCTCTTATATACTTAGCTTGGTTGATGAAGATTCCATCATTGGTTTGCTTGATTTGGAGTCCGAGAAAGAAATTGAGTTCTCCCATCATGCTCATTTCGAACTCTCCCTGCATAAGCTTGGCAAACTCTTGATAAAGGATTTCATTAGCAGCATTGAATATAATATCATCAAAATAAATTTGTACAACTAATACATCATCAATTTTCTTCTTTAGAAATAAAGTTGTGTCAACATGACCTCTAGAGAAATCATTTTCAATCAAAAATTTGTTGAGTCTTTCATACCATGCTCAGGGTGCTTGCTTTAAACCATAAAGTGCTTTGTATAGTTTAAAAACATGATCAGGATGTGCATGATTTTCAAAACTAGGTGGTTGTTCAACAAATTCTTCTTCTACTATATAATCATTCTGAAAAGTACTTTTAACATCCATTTGAAAAAGTTTAAAGTTCACAAAACATGCAAATGCTAAAAGTAATCTAATCGCTTCAAGTCTAGCAATAGGTGTAAAGGTTTCATCAAAATCAATGCCTTTCTCTCGATTATAACCTTTAGAAACCAGTTTAGCCTTGTTCCTAGTAACAATATCATTTTCATCCAATTTATTTCTAAATACCCATTTTATGCCAATAATTGAAATATTAGATGGTCTTTTTATTAGAGCCCAAACATTATTTCTTTCAAACTGATTTAATTTTTCTTGCATTACATTAATCCAATTAGGGTCATTTTCAGCATCTTCAAAACATTTTGGCTCAATTTGAGAAACAAAAGCAATATAATCACATTCATTTCTAATTGAAAATCTTGTTCTTATCCCTTTTGATGGATCACCTAGGATTAACTCCTTAGGATGTCCATGAGCATACCTCCACTCCTTGGATAGATCTTGATGCTTTGATGTGGATTGTATGGCTTCTTCTCTTTCATTTTTATCTTGATCTTCTTCACCTTGTTAAGAAGGTTGATCTTCCAATGTTAGCTTCTTTAACTTTTCAGCACCTGTACATGCATCAAAAGTATCCTCTTTTCTAGAGAATTTGTTAGCAGACTCTTCAAAGATTATATGTACAGACTCCTCTACTACTAAGGTTCTCTTATTAAAAACTATGTATGCCTTGCTTGATGTAGAGTATCCTAAGAAGATACTTTCATCTGACTTGGCATCAAATTTTTTCAAATTATCTTTACTATTATTCATGATAAAACTTTTACAACCAAAAATATGAAAATATTTTAAAGTCGATTTTCTTTGTTTCCAAAGCTCATATGGAGTTTTCTTTAAAATAGGATGAATTAAGACACGATTCAAAATATAACAAGCAGTATTAATTGTTTTAGCCCAAAAATACCTTGGCAAATCATTTTCACAAAGCATAGTGCATGCCATTTATTCTAGAGCATGATTTTTCTTTTCTACAATCCCATTCTGTTGAGGTATCCTAGGAGCAAAAAAATTATGTTCAATCCCTTTTTTATTACAAAAATTTTTAAAATCCTGATTTTCAAATTTAGAACCATGATCACTACGAATGCAAATTACTGAACTATCTTTTTTATTTGAAACTTTTCGGTAAAACTTTATGAATGCTGAAAATGATTCATCTTTGTGAGCAAGAAATAAAACCTACGTAAACTGTGAAAAATCATCCACTATAACTAATTTATATCTCTTACCTCCTAGACTAGATGTTCTAGTTGGTCCAAAGAGATCCATATGGAGTAGTTCTAATTGAAAGGGATATGCCCTACAAGCCAATCTATGTTGTATCTCCCAAACCATTGTAATTGACAATTTTCTAAATAAAGGCATTATTTTTCATCATACGCTGTGTTTATATTATATGATGAACCCCATAGATTAGGGCCATGATTTTAGGATTATGATGAGATCATACCAGTGAGACCTAAAAACTTAAAACCTTAATCTAAAATATTCCTAGTCAAAGGAACCCTGAGTAGGGGATCAGGGTTTTTCCGATAAAGACTAGCACATCCCGGGTATACTGGAAAGGGTGACTGCTCTCACAGTCACTTGTGTATGACACTAATACTGGGATGTGGGTGCTCATTGGAGAATGAGTTCACTGATATGATCCAACTTGAGAACATCTAATGGAGTCTTAGCTACATGTCAATAGAAGGTTCTCATAGTGGGAGTGGTACAAGTAATCTTTTGACCTGAGACTGCCATAAGTACCTTATGTACATGAACCCATTCTTTGGTTCAATCCTAATCATGACACTAAGCCATGCACAGGATTGATACTGGGAATGGTGAATTGGATATGAAGGTAATGAGTAGGTCAACAAGGAATCGATCACTCTTAGCAAGAGGAGATTGCGTCCAGCTAGTCAACAATCGCATGATAATTCAGGGAATCTTTGATCAAAGTGAAGATATTAGAGATGGTTTCTAATATCAAGATAATCGAATCATCATTATAAGATTGAGCTAGGAATAAATATAATATTGGATTTGACATATATCCATATCCATAGTTATATTTTGGGTGCAGGCTGATCGAAAGATTTAATTGTACGGTAACTCTCTACTGAAGGGTAATTTTGGTATTTCACCAGAATTTCCATATCTTCCGGGTAGACATGACACGTTGCTAGACGTCAATCTTGTCTTGTGGGTTGATCAAGTTCAAAGATCACATGTTAGGAAGAGTCCTAATTGATCGAATCGGGTAAGCCCGATTTGACCTAAATCGATTAGAAAGAGTTCTAATCAAATTAGGTCAACTTGTATTCGAACCCATTGCTGGCTAGATGTGGAACCCAATGGGTCACACACTTAAGAGGATTGATCAAGAGTTTAATTTGAAATTAAATCATCTTTGCAGGATAACACTCTAGCAGGTGTTGCAAACCCTAACTTCTATTCGGATCGGATTCGAATTAGGGTTCCGGATTGGTTCAAATTGGGTTCTAATTGGACCTAATTAGACCCTAATTGAGAAAACAGGAATATGGCTAACCCTATTGGCTAGCCATGTAGCTTGGCTAGCCTCCCCACCCGCCCCCTTTATTTCTCCATGCCAAATGCCAAGAGTCCATGCGCGCATGGACTCTTGGCGCGCCTTAAGGAAGAGTCCATGGAGCATGGACTCTTGGCGCGCCCCAAAAATTTCTTCGATGATTTTATTTGGGGCGGCCTCCTTGCTTACTCATTAGCGCCTCAAATACCTCCCTTTGGATGGGAATCCAACAGCTAGAAGTCTTTTAAGAAAGACAAAAGTCGCTGTTTCCTCCCGGGCACGCGAAATAACATCTCTTCAGAGATGAAAAGTCGCGACCCCTTTCCTTTTTAAACACCGCGGTTTTTCCTTTAAGAAAAGCCGTGGGATTTGATCTGGAAGGCTATGAGATGGGAGGATGGGGCATGAGAAATTGAGAAGGGCATGAGAAAGTCATTACGGAGAGGTGTGTAGGCGCCTATCTGAGAATTATTTAAAGGGTCGGGAAAATTCAGAATAGAGTAATCTTTTCTTTCTTCCTCTCCTGAAGATTCTTTTATTTTTTCTTTCTCTTGCATTGTTTCCTTTACAGAGTAAACCTCTGTCGAAACTCTACTACTGAACAAGAATAAAAGTAAAAGTCTCCGACGATAAAGGAAAGAAAGAAGTTCTGATTTCTTCCTTTCTTTCTTACATTAAGACATCATTGTCTTAATTTCTCCTCCAACTTAAGACAAGCCTATGTCCTCTTAGGACAAGGTCTTTTTCTTCAAGACAAGGGTGTCTAAAGGGCCAAGGTCTTGGTGGAAGGAGGAGAAGGAGTCAAGGAAAGGAAAGCAAGCTTTTGTGTGGAGGAATTCAAGCCATAGTCCAAGCAATTGAGTTCTAGGAAGAAGAACTCAATAGAAGGAACCTTTGAAAAGAAGATAGAGTTGTCTTGATCACTGCTCTGTGTGGATCACCATCGGAGGGCGGACACTTGGACTCCTGGTGAATTCAATCAGCCCCTTCAACATCAACTTTGTTGGAATTAGCGATTACAGGTTGGTACTCTAATTCTAACAATGTATGTTTAAATGTTCAATATATGTTTTAATCCTGAATAAGGAGATTTTGGCTAAGGGATTATGGTGCAAGTTTCATCATTTTGAAATTACACTTCCGCTGCGGTGCACCGGAAACCCCAACACTAATGGCCTAGTAGTTGTAACAAAACCTTTAGATTTAAAAGATGTTTTTACTTATTTTCCAAATTGGCATTCTTCACAAACTTTATCTTTTTCAAAACTAAGTTTTGGAAAATCTCTTACTAAATCCTTTTTTAAAAGTTTTGAAAGTAAATACATGCTAGCATGACCTAGTCTTTGATGCCAAAGCCAACTAGTTTCATTTATAGTAGAATTCATTGCAACTAGGTATTCTCCATTTAGCAAAGATAGAATATCCAAATCTACTAGATATTATTACCATGCCTTTTTTCAATGAGTTTTACTCCATTTTTATCATGGCTAGCAATCATGCAATTAGAAGATTCGAAAATAACTTGAAAATCCTTATCACAAAACTGCTAATACTTAAAAGATTATGCTTTAAACCTTCAACTAAAAGTACATTATTGATACAAGTAGAAGGGGAGATGTGAACCTTACCAGTACCAATGATTTTTTCTCTACCATTATCTCCAAAGGTCACACTCCCTCTATTTATTGCCTCAAGAGAGGTGAATTGCTTCACATCTCCTGTCATGTATCTTGAATAACCACTATCAAGATACCATAGCATGTTATTTTCCTTGGTTGCAAGACACACCTCTAAAACAAATCAACTTTTGTTTTTTGGTACCTAAGCCAATTTGGGTCCTTTAAGGTTAGTACTTAAATTGGTTCCTTTTGGAACCCAAATCTTTTCAAAATTATTGATTTTTCTTAATTGCACTGAAAAGCTTTATGACCTACCTTTTTGCATGAAAAACATGTAATGCTTGATGATGCAGGTACAAAAAATTTTTTGAAATACCTTTGCTGTTTTTGAGGTTGGTATCCTAATCCTGCTTTGTTAAAAATAGCTCTTTGATTATTTAAAAGAAGATTCAATTTTTCAGAACTATAAGTGAACTTTTTAACAAAGAGTTTTATTTTATCAAGTTCATTTTTATAATTTTTGTTTTCTATCTCTAGATCTTTGTTTTTCTTTAAAAGGTCTCCATTTGAAACAACTGCATTAGATCTTTTTAAAACTTCATTTTTCATTGTTAAAGCTTTGTTCTTCTTTTCTAAAACATCAAGTTTACTTTTCAATTCATTAACTTCTTTCAAAAGAGAATTGTTTTCATGTGAAAAACTATTTGCATGCTTTTTTAATTTTCTATTTTCAGAAAGAATCAATTTATAATCATACATCAATTCATCAAATGCATTTTTCAATTCATCAAAAGTAAAATTCATTTCAGAGTCAGAAATTATCTCTTCTTGTTCTTGTTGTGCCATGAAACATAGATTGGCAACTTCAGTTGGTTCTTCATCTGAGCTGGAGTCCTCGCTATCACTCTACGTTGCCATCATAGCTTTCTTCCTAAGTTTTTTTTTTTGATTTTTTAGGAGAGGATAGTCAAACTTATAATGTCTTGGCTTCTTGCATTCGAAGTATATAGATAATTCCTTCTCATTTTCTTTTTCTTTCTTCTTTTCTTTTCCTTTGTCTTTACTTGTTTGGAACCTTTTCTTGTAAGAGAATTTTCTTTTTTTCATAAATCTTCTGAACTTCCTTGCTAGAAGAGCTTCCTCACTCTCATCCTCTTCTTCTTCTTTTGATTCTTCATTTGAGGATTCTTCTTGAATTGTAGACTTGAAGGCTATCCCCTTTTTCCTTTTATCCAAGTCCATAGATTTCTACTTCAGATTTAGCTCATAAGTCATGAGCGATCCTACTAGCTACTCCAAAGGTAATTTGTCAACATCTTTGGCTTCTTGTATGGCGGTCATCTTTGAATCCCATGAAGTTGAAAGTGACCTAAGAATTTTGTTAACAAGATCTGCATTAGACATGACTTTTCCTAAACTTCTCATGCCATTAAAAATGTTTGTGAATCTAGTGTACATGTCAGTGATAGATTCATTTGGTTCCATTTGGAACATCTCATAAGTGTGCACTAACATGTTTACTTTTGTATTCTTCACTTAATTAGTACCCTCATGGGTAACTTCAAGTGTGTCCCATATTTTCTTAGTGGATGTGCATGTAGAAATCCTATTGAATTCATTAGGATCTAATACACAATAAAAGAGATTCATTACTTTCGCATTAATCTCAGATTGTTTAATATCATTTTCATCCCAATCCTCTTCGATCTTTGGAATGGAAATACCATTAACCATAATCGAAGGAATATATGGACCCTTATCAACAACTTTCCATAAATTATAATCTATTGAATGCATGTAAATTCTCATTTTAGTTTTTTAATAAGTATAATTTATTCCATTAAAATATGGAGGTCTATTTGAGGCTTGTCCCTCAACTACACTAGTACCTAGGGGGGTTGCCATAGATCTTTACTCAAGGCGGTTAGACCTATATACTGAGAATGTGGCTCTAATACTACTTGTTGCCCAGTAAGCAACCCAAGAGGGGGGTAAATTGGATTTCTAAAAAATTAAATGCAAGTGTGTGAACCAATTCAATAAACAATTTAAGTGCAAAAGTAATATGCTCTTAAAGAGTATGTAGTAGAAATTTAAAAGCAATAAATGTAAGAGCAAGAGAAAGACAAACAATTACAAACACAATCCAAGTATAGTGGTTTGATGCTTTCTAATGCACCTACATCCACTCCCTAAGGTCCACTTGGGAATTCACTATAATTTCCATCGATTATAGCTGATTAGTTTTATGGGCTCACTAATCAAAATTTCTTTTGGTTTTTACAAGGCTCACCAAAAGAAACCTTTTGGTTTTCAAAGGCTAACCAATAACCTCCTTGATTTTCAACTAGGCTTACCAAAAACCTCCTTGGTTTTTCAATAGGCTAACCAAAAACCTCCTTGATTTTTTAATAGGCTAACCAAAAATCTTTACAACAAAGATAGAGTTAAAGTAAAGCAACAAGAAAAGCTTTCTTAATAAAAGTGGATATCTCTTTGAAGCTTTGAGGAATTGTTGTCTTCAACTTGATGAAGCCTCAATTGATGCTAAAAAATGTTGGACTTGAATGCTCTTGAAGGCTTTGAATACTTTGAGACTTCTTGTTGTTTGAAGGTGGTTGCTCTCAATGAATGGGAGTGAATGCACTTGCTTTTCTTTTCCTATTGTTGATCCTCTTATATTTCAATTCAATTTCAATCACTTAAATATCTTTCCAAGGCCTCAAAGTTAGTTTATAACTGTTAGACATAAAAAAACTAGCCATTGGGAGCCAAGAGGACCGAGTTCTGCATTTGAATAACTAGCCGTTACTATTCCCAGAACTTCAAGTGTCGACACTTCAAGCTATGAGTCAACACTTAGGGTGGACACTTAAGTTTCATGAGTCGGCACCAAGTTCAAATATATTTATTGAAGCTCTCTGGAATTCTCAAGTGAGTCGACACTTCTTCTGGTGAGTTGACACTTGAGTCGACACTTGACATCCATGAGTCGATACTTCAGGCAAGTCTTTAATTTCAGCAAGTCCTGGATCAAAATTTTCTTAGGCCTTGAGCCAATTCTTAAGTTGACACCTTTAGTCGACACTTGACTGGCATGAGTTGACACTTTAGCCATGCCATTTGAAACTCTTTCTGCATGTCGACTTGAGTCGACACTTGCACTATCATGAGTCAACACTTGAGTTGTGAGTCAACACTTGCTGAGATATCTATAAAAATCATTGAACCTCGCTGAAACCAATTTATGCTAGGCTATCTAAGTCCTTTCAAGTAATCTTCAAGTACTTAAGTCATTTAAAATTGATCTTTCAGTCATGGAAGGGATTTCTTTATTTTTGACAAGCAATCAACTCTTGTTGAATTAATGAGTACATTTTTCTATAAAAACATAATTTAAAAAAACAATTGGTACTTAACTTATACTTAAGTATTTTGTTTATCATCAAAATCAATAACGAAGTCAACAACTTGATATACTAATTCCTTCTTCTTTCCACTAGGCACACAAGTGCATGCCCTCCAGAGAAGATCCACACTAGAATTGAACCTAGGAAGCACTCCGTAGTAGGTTGCTTAAACCACTGGGACTTTTCTGATAGCCTTTCTTTCTTTGGTAGCCTCTCCTTTCTTGCTCAGACCCTTGCCCTCCAATAGAGCACTCTGAGCCATCTCCAAATCCTCTCTTCACTCTCTTTTTCACTTCCTTGTTCACTTCCTAAACCCTTGTCTTAAAATAGTGAACTTGTCTTAAGACAAAACCTAAGTTCTAACAATGAAGAGACAAGGAGAGTGTGGTAGAGTGTAAGTGTAAGAAAGAAAAGATTTGTGATACCCATCAGCCTAAACATCGATGGCTATTTATAGGATATGGGGAGGCACCATATATGGCTCTTCATTAGCCTTTGATCATCAATCAACAGATCGTATAAGACCCTTCATTAAGAAGGAATCTTATATTAAAGAGTCATGACATTTCTTGTGCCAAAAGACAAGACCTTTTTGTCTCTTCAGTTCCAATGCATTTCCCCTCTTGTCATGTGGCAATTGACCAGTCAATGAAAGGCCATGGGATGTGGGACTCCAAGAGAAGTGTCGATCAAACAAGAAGCCTTCAAACAGAAGGACTTCTGGTTATGATTCTACACACCAAAGTGAAGAGTTGTGACTCTTTACTTTGTGCGCCATCCTTTCTCCATGCCATTTTACATCTTGACTAGTCAAAGACCATGAAAAATGGGTGTCATATGAAAGAGGATAAAATGTAGTTTATCACTTTATAAGTGATTAAGAAGCAGAAGGACTCTTGGTCTTTCTGTTCCCCTTTAATTACCAACCACTTCTTTTGGCACTAAGAGTCCCATGCCCTTGGGACTCTTGGTATTTGGCGCATAAAAGCTTTGATAATTATCAGATAAATTTTGATAAAATAACCTCACTTAGGACTCAACCCAATATAGGTTTCCTTCAAATTGGTTAGTCCATTAAGCAACCTTAAGACCCTAATTCAATTGGGTTAGGAGTTAGGTTAGCCTACACATGCTGTGTGTAATCTAGCTAACTAATTAGGAACCCATGACCCTAATTAAATACCAAATGACTTCCTAGGCCAATTCCCTAATGTGTGTGACCCTTTGGGTTCTACATCTAGACAGCAGTAGGTCTAGGTTCCAGCTAATTCGATCCAATCGAATCCGATTTGACCTAATTAGGTCAAATTGAGCTGACCTAAGTTGCCAATTCAAACTAGCTTTCGAATTGACTCATGAATTCAATTGAACTTATTCATGAAAATCTACAAGACATGATTGACATCTAGCAACATGTCATGCCTACCCGGAAGATGAAAAATTTGATAAAAAGTACCAAAATATCCTTCAATAGAAAGTTACCGTGCAATTCAATCCTTCGATCTTCATGTATCCTGATTAGGTGATGGGCATGGATAAATGTCAAACCCTAGCACTAAATCCTTTTAAATCATAATTTGATAATGAAGACTGGATTGATGAATGATTAGAAACCATATCTAATCTCATCCTGTTTTGATTAAAGACTTCCTGAGTCATCATTCAAAGAGATCATACGGGATAACTTCTCCTCTTACTAGGAGTGATTGATTCCTTGTTGACATTCTCATTACCTTCATACATAATACAGCATATCTAGAAACATCCTATACATGACTTAATTGCTATGACGGAGTATGCACCAAAATATGGGTTCTTGTGCACAAGATACTATGATAGTCTCAGGTCTAAGGATCACATGCACTACTTCCACTAAGAGAACATTCTTTTGACAAGTAAGACTTCCATTTGATGTTCTCTTATCGAATCAGTTCAGTGGACTCATAACCTAATGAGCACCCACATCCTTGTATTAGGGTCTCTACACAAGTTGTTGTGAGACCAACCACTCTTTCCATCGAGCATACATAGGATGTGCAAGTCTTTCTGGATTCATCGATCCCCGAATTGATTATCCAATGACTTAGAATATTTTTGATTAGGATTTATGGGAACTTAGGTTTCACCATTATGATCTCCATCATAATCATAATTTCATTGCCCTAACCTATAGGATTCATCATAATCTTGATAAGATGTAGCAGTATGATGAATCAAAAGATACCTTTTATTGATAAATAAAATCATACATGAGTTGAAAGATCATAGAAATGCCCTTACAATGATTGGCTTTTAGGACACCATTCTTTCAATCTCCCACTTAGTGCAAACACTAAAGGCACCAGAATAATATAGAGGCTTCTAAACCCTCTGTTGATTACTTAGTAGTGTTTGTGTCCAATTTGTAATAAGGGCTTAGTCTATTAAAGTTTTCCTTTTCATCATTTGAGTCCTGTATTCAGAGTGGATTCATTCTAGTAGGGTTTGGATCAGTCAATCAAGTCAACTTATGTTGAGCTAGTCTTTTTTTGAGTCCTGTATATGTTAGCCCAAGTCTAATGAAGACTCAATACAAGTGAAGATCAAGCCAGTACAAGTGAAGACCAACCCAGCTTGAAGTTATGAAGACCATGGAAGGCCCAGTAGGAAAAATTGAAAGCCCTGGAACCGTGGAGCGCAGCTTGGAGCCCTAGACCACGGCTTGAAGCAAACTGGGCCAGCGAAGGCCCATGAGAGGAAACAAGGGACGCCATATTCTTATGGTTACCACCCCTTGGTCGGCCACTTAGGGTCACCTCCCTTGGCTGACCAAGGCAAGAAAGAGAGAAGGAGTTTGAGGGAAAGAGGGCTAAGGACTTTCCATGTTTTCTAGCTAGGGTTTAGGTGGGATTCAAGTTCTTATGTAAAGACCTTTATATCCTTACTTGGGGGGCAAGTTTGTGAGTTTGTAAAAGAAGCCATCCTCTCTTGTATGAGACTACATTTTAATGAAATTATATTAAGTTTTCATATCTCTACTGTGTGCTAAGGAAAATTTGTGTGAACCCCTTCTTCTTCCTTGTCTCCTGTGCCCAGCCTCCAGCTGCCATCAAAACCCTAGAAGCCATCTCTCCAAGCCTTGGCTGCCCAACATAAAAACTCTTCCATCCTTGCTATTTTCAGTTTATTTCTACATCCTTCCATTATTTTCTAACCCCTGACAAGCGATTTACAGGTCCCTCAATATCTACGAATCCATTTATTCCAGCCGGGCCACTATCGGATCACCGGGTTAAAAGCCGCGAATCCACGGGGTCTTCGGCTTGATTATCTAGGCAGCATCCGGGAGCGAAGAGTGACCTCTACAAGGACTCATCTACTAGATCCTGTCAGGTACACCCCCTCTACTTGTTAGTAGTGTTATTGAAGGGGAACTAGCCCAACCGAGGCTTCTCAGCCTCGACGATCCTCTTTTCTATTACTTTTAGGATCTTTTTGCATGATGTTGCTTCTTATTTTTGCACAGAACTCTCTACTTAAATTCCTGAACTTATTTTTGGGATTGAGATATGTAACTTAACATATAAAAATATAAAAATATTTTGCATGCATATTTAGTCCCACATCATTTGGAATCAGAACCTGTTTGGGCTCAGTTTCTCTTTGCATATTCGGATCGGGTGCTTCACCATGGCCATCTGGTCATAGGAGACAAGTAAGGCTGCAAGACCCTCTCTTTCTAATCTACGAGATCTTCTATGGCATATAGGGGTGCTGCTATGATTCACCCATGAAGAAGAAAACAAAGAGCTTCATTAGGATAATTTTGCATCTCGACCATCTCAGTACGTAGCCTGCTATTTTAGTTATTTTTGCTTGTAAAAAATTTAGAAAAATTTTATTTTTATTTTGATAGATTCCTTATAATTGAAATTAATTTTTAGAGTTTTCTCAAGAATTATTTCAATATGTAGCTTTTCTTCCAACCGAAATACTACTTGAGAATAGTTTTGTCCTATTTTTCAGCAAAGCTAATTTCAGCAAGTTTAGGGTTCTTTTAGTATAATTTTTGCATATCTTAAATTTTGGCATGTTTCCTGCATATTAGTCCATTATCTATAAATTATATTTTTATTTAAAAAATACCAAAATAAAAGAAAAATTGATGCGGCACGCATATGATTCATGTTTTGAATATGGGGTTTGTAGAGCAATGAAACCTAATTATACTTAGCATTGTACTCATCTTAATAAGATTTAAGGATTATATGAAAAGGGACTATTACATGATTAGACACAACTCTAAAACTAAGAAGGAAGAAGATCTAGACAATAGGGGCTAATGATTGAGAACTTACCTTGATGAGTTTTCCAACCTTCCTATGATTCAAAACTTGAAACTACTGATGCTCTGGACTGGAGAACTTGGATAACAGTGATCAGAACCTTGGACTTGGGCTTCAGCTTGTTGGTTTATTGTCAAGGGGAACCCTGTTCACAACTCAAGGACTTCGAAGGACCCTTGAGCTTGGATGATGAATTGCTAGGGAAGAGAGTGGCTTTGGGCGTGGAAGAAGAAGATAGGAAAAATTTCACACATAAAACTCAAGACAACTTCACTTCAAACTTCATTCATTTCCAAAATCAATCTCTTTTACAATGGGCATCCAAGGCTTTTAATAGCCTCACAAAGCTAGCTTTTGAAATTTAAAAACTCCCCAAATCGAGGAGGATTACAAGGGGGGTTGGAGGATTTGGTGGAGAGTTTGGAGGGATGTGGGGGGGGGGGTTGGAGGATTTGGTGGAGAGTTTGGAGGGATGTGGGGGGGGGGGTTGGAGGATTTGGTGGAGGACTTGGAGGGATGTGGCCAACCTCCTTGAATTTGAATCTCCCTTGTTGGCGCCCAAAGGGTGATGAGGTGGCTGGTGAAGTGGCACCTGATGACGTGGCATGGTGAGGTGGTCTTCTACTTGGATAAGAATGACATGTGGCGCCCAGTGGTCCTAGTTGATGGTCCTTTTCTCTTGCTTGGTTGATGTGTCTTCTCTTCTTCATGTGGTCAAATTCTGGGGTCTAGAATTTGAGTCTTGTTGCTGGCTTTCATGGCTTTAAGACTTGATTAGACTTAACTCAACTGAATTAGACTTAACTCAACTGAACTGACTTGACTGACCTAGACTTTAAAACTTGAAATGGACTTACAGGAAATGAAATTTTAAAAATAATTACAGGACTCAATAAACACTCTTGATTTGAAACTCAAAATTAATTACAGGACTCTTGAAAAGGAAATGACTCTTGAAAATAAAATATTTTTGAACTAAAGGATACAAGGTAACCTAATTATCTTCGATCCAAATTGGGATAAGGCTAACCTTGTTGGAGTGAAGTTTCTTTCGGCTTCTGGTGTCCACACCAAAAATACATATACTCATAAAATACCAAAAATACTTGAAACCCTAATTTGCATTTTCATCTGCTTGCCATCATGAGCATAAACTACTTTAAGGGCAATTTTACTATGTCAGATAGGGGGAGGATTTGATCACCTCTCCTTAGCCCAAAACTATAATCCTTACATCTGAACCCAACATTAATTAAAATCGAGTAGACCTAATTTATCCTAGAGAGCTAGGGACATCAACAAGTCGAGTTCAACCATTGTGGAAAGACTAGTGCACCCAATTCATCTCCTATTACTAGAAGCTGGTATCTAGGCTAGAGGTACAGTGTCAAATGACCTAAGCAGATCGGTAGTTCCTTAATTGGGTCCCTGTGAGAGCAGGGGGCCTCCCACCATCCCACCTCTTACCTGGCCAGTTGAAGGACTAGGAGTTGCATTGTGTGTAAGTTGAGTCAACCCATTCTGTTAGGCTCTAGGTCCATAGTCGAGTTATTGTTGAGTCTTGCATGTGCACTAGATCAGGAGTCCCACTTCATCCACCATCTCCATATTTGGCTGAACCCATGGATAAGCTGGAAGCCCAGATTTGAGCCCTTGTAGACCAAATGGCCTAGATGAACCATATGTTTGACCGTGTAGACAACCGGTTAGAAACCCTAGAGGAGGCACGTAGGCCTCGCAGTGAGCCAAACCCTAAGACACCTCCCCATCCTAGGAGAATCCCTCGACCTGACCCATTCTCAAAGGTCCATCCTAGGAGACCCAATCAGGACTTCATAGACTAGGAAGATAGAGCCTACAAGAACATAAGGTTAGAAGCCTCGACTTTTGATGGCTGTCTTGACCCAAAGGTTTACATAGATTGGAAGGGAGAGGTAGACTAGTATTTTGAGTGGTACGATATGTCTGAGGAGCGCAAGTATAGGTTTGCCAAGCTTAAGCTAGTCTGCCAGGCCAGGTTATATTGGGCTAATGTTAAGAGAACACTTAGGTAAGCAGGATGTGGACCCATAGTTACCTGGGATGCCATAAAAGCTAGGCTTAGAGCCAAGTACCTCCCAGAGTCATACCATTAGGGGTTGTTGGATTAGTGGCAGAGATTGAATCAAGGTAGCAAGAGTGTGGCTGAGTATATAGCAAAATTTGATGAGTATGCCATGTGGTGCAATGTAGATGAGCCTGAGTCAATCACCTTATCTAGGTTTAGAGCTGGCCTCAGGAAGGAATTTAGAGAGAGCTTTACATAAGAGAGGTTAGTGACCTGGACCATGCCTACCAGATTGTTAGGGATTATGAGAATTTTCAAAGAGGGCCCATCTACCATAGACCCGAGCCCACTAGATACCCTAATTAGTACCCAGGAGCTAGCCAGTCCCACCAGAGCCGACCCAGCCCAAGCCAACCTAGCCCGAGTTGACCTAGTCTGAGCCACCCCGACCCGAGTTGACCCCAGCATAGTACTCCTTTGACCCATAGAGATGATAGAGGTAAATCAATAGAGGTCCACAGGAGTCCCAATCCCCAGAAAACCTACTTTAAATGTCGGAAACCAGGCCACTTTGCTAGCCAGTGCGTACTTAGTGCCCTACACTTAGGTGAGCTAGAGGAAGAGGAGCTTGAACCCATAGCTGAACCTAAGGGAGAAATCTATGAGGCTGATGACTAGTTGTTAGATGAGTATGATGGAGAAGAAGAGGTACCTGAGTCTGAGAACCTATTAGGGGTGGTTAGGTACATCTTGACCCAAATCCAAGTTAAGGAAGATTGGCATAGGACTAATATTTTACAAACCTTTGTTAAGATAGGGGGTAAGGTGTTCAAGATCATCATAGACAGTGGAAGTTGTGTCAATGCCGTCTCTGCTAGTACAGTCAAATCTTTAGGGTTGACCACAGTCCCCCATCCTAGCCCCTACAAGGTTTCATGGGTAGATTCGACCTCCATCTAGGTCAAGTCCAGGTGCCAAATCTTAGTTAAACTGCAATCATATGAGGAAAAGATTTGGTGTAATGTCCTTCCCATGGAAGTAAGTAGTATCATTTTAGGTCGACCTTGTTTTTATGACCATGATGCAACCCTGTTTGGTCAAACCAATATCTGTGCATTAGGTCACCATGGGAATAAGTTTGTTATCCACCCAACACCACCTAGAGACCCAGTTAAGAGAGGTTCTAGTAGCCTTAAGGATAAGAAACCAGGATTTAATTTGATTAAGGCTAAGGAGTTAGAGAAAGAGATTGCTGAGGGAAACCCTATTTGGATATTGACCACCAAAGAAATTCATGAGCTGACCCAAAAGGAACACCCTCCAGAAATTTTCGAGGCTCTTAAAGAATTTGAGGATGTCTTCTCTGATGATTTACCTGATCAATTACCATCCCTTAGAGACATCCAACATGCCATAGATCTGGTCCCAGGAGCCACTTTACCAAACCTTCTTCACTATAGAATGAACCCCAGTGAGCATCAAGAATTATAAAAACAAGTGAGAGAGTTACTTAGGAAGGGTTTCATTAGGAAGAGCTTAAATCCATGTGCAGTCCCTGCTTTACTGACCCCTAAGAAAGATGGTCCCTGGAGGATGTGCGTAGACAGTAGAGCCATCAACAAGATAACTGTGAAGTATAGATTTTCCATCCCCTCATTAGATGATATGCTAGAAATAATGGCCGGTGCTAATGTTTTCTCGAAGATAGACCTTAAGATCGGCTATCATCAAGTTAGGATTAGACCTGGGGATGAGTGGAAGACTGCATTCAAGACTAAGGATGGCCTGTTTGAGTGGGTTGTGATGCCTTTTGGCCTTTCGAATGTACCAAGATATTTATGAGGATTATGACCCAACTCCTGAGAGAATACACTGGAAAATTTATTGTGGTCTATTTTGATGATATCTTGATTTATAGCAGGACTAGAAAGGAATACCTTAGTCACCTTAGATTAGTATACCAGACCCTTAGGAGGAATAGCCTCTATGCCAACATCAAGAAATGTGAGTTCATGACACATAGGGTTATCTTCCTAGGTTTTATTGTCACCCCTGAGGGAGTTTCTGCAGATCCTGAAAATGTTAGGGAAATTGTTGAGTGGCCTATACCCTCTAGTGTCCACGATATGCATAATTTTCATGGTCTAGCAACCTTTTACAGGAGATTTATTAGGGATTTTAGTGCTATCATTGCACCCATAACTGATTGCATTGGGAAGGGTATATTTGAGTGGACCAAAGCAGTTGATAAGGCCTTCCTAGAGCTTAAGGATAAGATGACCCATGCACCCATCCTTAGATTACCTAATTTCTTTAAGGTGTTTGAGGTCGCTTGCGATGCCTCGGGAGTAGGAATAGGTGGGGTACTGAGTCAAGAAAATCATCCTGTAGCCTTCTTTAGTGAGAAGCTGAATGAGGCTAAACTTAAGTACTCTACCCATGACAAGAAATTTTATGCGGTAGTCCAAGTCCTTAAATATTAGAGATATTACTTACTACCATAGGAGTTTGTCTTATTTTCTAACCATAAGGCACTCCGGTTCCTGAACTCCCAAAAGAAACTCAACCCAAGGCACGGTAAATGGATCAAGTACATTCAGGCATACACCTTTGTCCTAAAACACCGTGCCAAAATAGACAATAAGGTAGCAGACGTCATTAGCCATAGGTCCTTGCTTTTAGATTCAGTCAGTACCCAAGTCATAGGGTTTGATAGATTAAAGGATGAGTATGAAACCTGCCCAGACTTTGGAGACATTTACCTGACCCTTATGCTAGGACCATCCAGTATCCATAGTGAGTATACCATTCAGGATGGCTACCTATTCCAGAATAATAGAATCTATATCCCTAAGACTTCTCTTAAAGAATTCCTGATTTGGGAGACCCATGCTGGAGGATTAGCTGGTCACTTTGGTAGGAATAGGACCATCTTAGCGATAGAAGACCAGTTCTATTGGCCAGGTTTGAAAAGGCATGTTGCTTAGATTGTAGCCAAGTGTAGAACTTGTGCTGTTATAAAACAACGGAAGCAAAACACTGGTCTCTACACACCCTTACCAGTGCCTGATCGTCCTTGGCAGGATCTCAGTATGGACTTTGTATTAGGATTACCTAAGACCCAGAAAAGACACGATTCTATCTTTGTAGTGGTCGATAGGTTCTCTAAGATGGCTCACTTCATCCCGTGTTCCCAGACCTTTGATGCGTCTAGAGTAGCCAAGCTTTTCTTAGACAATGTGGTTAGACTCCATGGCCTACCCAAGACCATCGTATCAGATAGGGATATTAGGTTAACCAGTTATTTCTGAAAAATCCTCTAGCACCTGTTAGAGACCAAGCTTAAGTTTTCTATAGCCTACCACCCCCAGACAGATGGCCAAACCTAAGTGGTGAACCGTAGCCTAAAAAACCTCCTTAGATGCCTGGTAGGTGAACACATTGGAAGTTGGGACTTATTGTTGCCTAGAGTAGAGTTCGCCTACAATTGCTCAGTGAATAGGACCACAAGCAGGAGTCCTTTTAAGATAGTCCATGGGTATAAGCCTAATCACCCCATTGATCTGATTCCTTTACTTGTTCATGCATGAGTCTTAGAGTCTGTAGAGTCATTCGCATAGCATATTAGAGACTTGCATAAGGACATTATCCAAAAGATTAATTTAAGTAATGAAATATATAAGAAACTGGCTAATTCCCGAAAAAGAGCCAAGGAATTTGATGTAGGGGATTCTGTCATGATTAGCCTTAGGCCTGAGCAGTTCCCAACTGGGACCATTAAGAAGCTTCATGCTCGTAAAGCCGAACCTTTTAGAGTGATAGAAAAGGTTGGACCAAATGCCTGTGTTAGATTTGCCCCCAGAATTTGGCATTAGTTCTACCTTCAATATCATAGACCTAGTTGAGTATAGGGAACCGGCAGTGATACCCAATGAGGCCTTTAGACCTACTCTATCCCTTGTGAGTGATCCTAGCCCAGAGTGTTTACCAATTAATTGGCCTGAGAGAGGATAACGGATCGAGCGTATCCTAGACGATCAAGCCATCATGACCCGGGGTCGCAGCTATCAATGCTACCTGGTCAGATGGCAAGGCCAGCCAAAATTGGATGATTCGTGGATTTCTTAAGAGGACTTGCAACACCTTGACCCAGATCTTCTCGGGAGATATGTGAGCCAGTGTGATCCTTACTCGACAGGGTCAAGTTCCTCCTACACCAAAAGAATTGGTGCAAACACCAGAGGCACCATAATAAGACAGAGGATTCTAAACTCTCTGTGGATTACTTAGTAGTATTTGAGTCCAATTTATAATAAGGGCTTAGCCTATTAGAGTTTTCCTTTTCATCATTTGAGTCCTGTATTCAGAGTGGATTCATTCCAGTAGGGTTTGGATCAGTCAATCAAGTCTGCTAATATTGAGCTAGTCTTTTTCTGAGTCTTGTATATGTTAGTCCAAGTCTAATGAAGACTCAATATAAGTGAAGATCAAGCTAGTACAAGTGAAGACCAACCTAGCTTGAATTATGAAGACCATGGAAGGCCCAGTAGGAAAAATTGAAAGCCCTGGAACCTTGGAGTGCAGCTTGGAGCCTTGGA
Source organism: Areca catechu (assembly GCA_021397845.1). Classification (NCBI taxonomy): domain Eukaryota; kingdom Viridiplantae; phylum Streptophyta; class Magnoliopsida; order Arecales; family Arecaceae; genus Areca; species Areca catechu. The sequence goes on from CM038050.1 coordinate 74,291,014, forward strand.
TTATAGCCAGAAGCAAACTAGGCCAGCCAAGGCCCATAAGAGGAACCAAGGGGTAACACATTCTTATGGTTACCACCCCTTGGTCGGCCACTTAGTGTCACCTCCCTTGGCCAACCAAGGCAAGAAAGAGAGAAGGAGTTTGAGGGAAAGAGGGCTAAGGTTTGGGTGGGATTTAAATTCTTATATAAAGACTATTATATCCTTACTTGGGGGAAAGTTTGTGAGTTTATAAAAGAAGCCCTCCTCTCTTGTATAAGACTACTTTTTAATGAAATTATATTGAGTTTTCATATCTTTGCTTTGGGCTTGCTGTGTGCTAAGGGGAATCTGTGTGAACCCCTTCTTCTTACTTTTCTCCAGCGCCCAGCCTCCAACCGCCATCAAAATCTTAGAAGCCAACTCTCCAAGCCTTGGCTGCCAAACACAAAAACTCTTCCATCCTTGCTATTTTCAATTTATTTCTTCATCCTTAGATTATTTTCTAACCCCTGACAAGCGATTTATAGGTCCCTCGATGTCTACGAATCCTTTGATTCCAACCGGGCCGCTATCAGATACCGGGTTGAAAGCTGCGAATCTGTGGGGTCTTTGGCTTGATCATCCAGGCTGCATCCAGGAGTGAAGAGAGACCTCTGCAAGGATTCATCTGCTAGATCCTGTCAGGTATACCCCCTCTACTTGCCAGTAGTGTTATTGAAGGGGAACTAGCCCAAACGGGGCTTCTCAGCCTCGGCGGTCCTCTTTTCTATAACTTTTAGGATCTTTTTGCATGCTGTTGCTTCTTATTTTTGCATAAAACTCTCTATTTAAATTCTTGGCCTTATTTTTGGAATTTAGATACATAACTCAACATATAAAAATATAAAAATATTTTGCATGCATATTTAGTCCCGCATCACCACTTGCACTAAAGCCAATTGCCTTTGTATTTTACATCCATACAATCTAAGTGGCGATCAAGCTGCTGCTTTGGTAGTGCTTTAGTGAATGGGTCTACTATGTTGTTCTATGTATCTACTCATTCGATGACAACATCTTGTCCTTGAACGAGGTGGAAGCATCTTAGGATGTGCTTGGACTTATTATGAGACCATGGTTCCTTGCGCAACAACTCCAGTGTTACCACAATAAAGTGACACCGATTGTTCTATAGTAGGAACCATGCCCAATTTCGTGATGAATTTATTCATCCACATAGCTTCCTTTGCAGCTTCACTTGCAGCTATGTATTCTGCCTCAGTGACTAAGTCAGCTACAGTTGGCTGCTTTGTACTCTTCTAACTCACTGCACCATCATATAGGGTGAAGACATATCCTGATATGGATTTGCTATCATTTGGATCTGATTAAAAACTAGAATCTGTATATCCTTCTAGTTTCAAATCGATCCACCATATATTAGAAAAATATCTTTAGTCCTTCTTAGGTACTTAAGAATGTTTTTCACAGCTTTCCAATGATCCTCCCCAGGATCAGCCTAGAACCTACTTACTATGCCCAAGGCATAAGCAACATCAGGCCTGGTACATAACATGGCATACATAATTGATCTAACAGTCGAAGCATAAGGTATCAAACTCATTCTCTCTCTCTCTTCCGATGTCTTAGGAGACATTTTCTTAGAGAGATGTATGCCTTAACTCATAGGTAAGTAACCCCTCTTACTTCCATCCATGTTGAATATCTTCAACACTAAGTCAATGTACATGGATTGGGATAAGCCTAGAATCATTTTAGATCTATCTCTATAGGTCTTAATCCCTAATATATAGGATGCCTCTTCCAGATCCTTCATGAAAAACTTTGATGATAGCCAAGTTTTGACTGCTTGTAACATTGGGATATCATTCCCAATGATGAGTATGTCGTCGACATACAAAACCAAGAAAACAAGGGCATTCCCACTTGTCTTCTTATACCACATGGTTCATCCACATTCTTGATGAAATCAAATTCTTTGATTGTTTCATCAAAGTAGATGTTCCAACTCCTTGATGCTTGCTTTAATCCATAAATAGACTTCTTAAGCCTACATCCTTGGTTTGGTCTCTCACTCGAGACAAACCCTTCCGGCTATGACATATAGACTTTTTTCTCAAGGTATCCATTAAGGAAAGTAGTCTTTACGTCCATTTGCCATATCTCATAATCATAGTATACAGCTATAGCAAGCAATATCTGAATGGACTTGAGCATGGCTACTGGTGAAAAAGTTTCATCATACTCACTGCCATGTTTTTGTTTGAAACATTTTGCCACCAACCTGGCCTTATAGGTCTCTACTTGACCATCTACTCCAATCTTTTTCTTGAAGACCCATTTACACCCGATTGGGTTTACTCTCTCAGGTGGATCAATTAATATCCAAACCTGATTAGAGTATATGGATTCCATCCCGGATTTCATGGCTTCCAGCCATTTGTAGAGTCCCCACTCATGACAGCTTTCGTATAGGTCATAGGATCATCATCCTGGCTTTATTATCATTCCCAATGACAAAGCCATATCTGAGAGGTGCACTTCGCACTCCCTCTGACCTATGGAGAGGAGGTGTGTGTTATGGTTGTTCCTGAATCTTAGAAACATCTGGTTGAGGAATTGTTTTAGGTGTAGGTTGAACTTCTTCAAGCTCAAATATCCTCTCATTGCCCTTTTCTTAGATAAACTCCTTTTCCAAGAATGTGGCATGCCTACTGACAAAGACCTTTTGCTCAGTAGGGTAGTAGAAAATGTAACCCATACTTTCTTTAGGATATCCTATAAACATGCACTTATCAGTCCTAGCACTTAGCTTATGTCCAAAAATATTCTTGACATAAGGGCAATCCCAAATCTTAAAATATTTAAGACTTGGCCTTTTCCCATTCCATAATTCATATGGTGCACTCTTAATAGCCTTTGATGGCACCCTATTTAGTATATGTGTAGCAATCTCTAGGGCATAATCCTAGAAGGATACTGAAAGATCTGTGAAGCATATCATGGACCGTACCATGTCCAACAAGGTGTGGTTCCTCCTTTCTGCTACACCATTTAACTATGGCATATATGGTGGGGTCCTTTCAGAGAGAATTCCTATGTCTTTAATATGATTGAAAAATTCATTAGACAAGTATTCTCCTCCTCTATCAGATCAAAGAATTTTAATACTATGCCCAGTTTGTTTCTTAACCATACTTTGATACTCTTGAAATTTCTCAAAGGCTTTAGACTTGTGTTTCATAAGATATAAATATCTGAACCTTGATAAGTTATCAATAAAACTGATGAAATAAGAGTATCCTCCTCTAGCCTGGGTTGTCATAGGACCATACACATCTATATGTACTAGACCTAACAACTCAATTGCCCTATCTCTATGTCCAGTGAATAGAGATTTGGTCATCTTACCCATGAGACAGAACTCACAAGTTTCTAATGATTCTTGATCAAAAGGTTCAAAGAAATTTACTTTATACAACTTCTTTATCCTAGATTTACTAATATGACCCAAATGGCAATGCCACAAATATGTGACATTTATATCATCTCTCTTTCTCTTTATGTTTCCAACAAGAATAACTTCATCATTAAGTGATAGAATCAAAAGTCCATTAACAAATGTATCACAACCAAAGAACTTCTTTGAAAAGAAGATCGAGCACCCATGGCTCGAAATATTTATTTCATTACCTTGTTTTAACAACAAAGGTACAGAAATAATATTCTTTATAATGTTGGGTACATAATAACAATCTTTTAATTCATGAATATTGCCTGATGGCAATAACATCAGATAGGTGCCAACAGCTTCAGCATGAATGGAATCACCACTCATGCCAAATAGCTCGAAGCCCCCTTCTTCAAGCTTCTGGATCTTCGTAACCCCTGCAATGACTTGCAGATATGAGACCCACATATGGTATCCAATACCCATGTATTAGAAGCTGAAGAACTTAATGATAAGTTTGTTCGTATAATGTATAATGTATAATGTATTAGAAGCTGAAGAACATATGGATGCATCAGCAGCATCCTGCTTCTGACTTGCAAGATATAACTTGCAATTCTTCTTCCAGTGCCCCTGCTTTTCATAGTGTTAGTAGGTTCCACCCAGAGGGCTTCCTTCCCTTTTTTCTTTTCTGGAAGCTACTCTTAGGGTTCATTTGTGCTTAGAACAACTGCTTCGATATTTCATATCGAGCTATCCAACTATGCTCTCTATATAGCTACTTAAGATTGAGCAATATGGACTGAGGATCCATTTCCTCATGTTGCCTCTGTAACTCATTAGTCATTGAGGCCAACATGATGTACTTGACAGTCATGCTATCATTTTGCCACATTTTATATGTTGCTCTTTTTTCAGTAGCATCCTCTCCTACCAGATATAGGTCAGGAGTATTAAGGATATAGGTAATTTTTTCCTGAGCTAATACAATTTTTAGGTTCCTCAACCAATCCACATAATTTGGATCGATCAACTTATTGGCATCCAAGATGCTCCACAGTGAAAGAGTAGAGCCATAATGTAACAATCTACAGTAAGTAAAGAACAACTATAAGCAAACCACTCATGATGATATTCATAATTAGATAAGGACTTTTGCATCTAATTGTGTCTTCCACTATTTTCAATCGAATACCATAACCCTCAACTATGGTAAGCAGGAAACCCTCCCAGGGCATCCTTAGTAGGGTTGAGATCTCAATTCCTTATAAATGCCTTGTGTGTATACAACAAACACTTATATAAGTTCAAGGATAGGAAATGACCCTTTCCAAGTACATCCCTTGCAATTCTTAACTTAACTTTTGCCTCTAAGACACTTATAACCTTGTGTGTGCACAACAAACCGTAATGTCTTAGTTTAGTCGGACCCTTCATTTCCATATATCCATGTTTGAATAATGTTGTCCATGTGTGTACACAACAAAGTAACATTATCAGTCATGCTATAAAGCACTAGGTGCACCAAGACAAATTTTATATCTAACGCTAGAGCAGGCCTTGTGTGTACACAACAAACCTACTATAGTGTTGACATAAATTTGGCTTAACATGAAGGAAGGCAATTTGTAGTGTGCTTAATCAATTAGCATTTCCAATTTACGGTCTAGATGTGACCACATTGGCCAGGTAAGTGCGAGAGATGAGGGGGTCCCCCCATTGCTTTCCTTAGACACTAATTAAATTGGCACAACGGAACCAATTAAAAACCTCATTCCCTTTATTTTCCCAGAACCACTTTGTCTAGACACCAATTGGCCAATCGAACCCTAATCGAATTTGCATGATGATTAACTTATTCTATGACTAAATATAATTTTAAGAGGGCTTTGGTGGTCTTTTACACATCCTAATATCAACTTAATCATGTCAACCTAACATTCATGACATCATAAATCCTAACATTCATGACATCATCATGTATTCAGAACCATACACATATGACATGATATTCATTCCATCATTCGAGCTTATTAACCCTAATATGCATACCAAAAGCTTGATTATAATATCAATCCGTTTACCTCACTTGTTCATGGGATATGGCCATAGCGATAGCTTTACATGCTAGAGGAGACCCCATTGAATGGAAGAGAGGGCCATGAAACTTTAAATAACTCCTATGATTGGACAGCCATGGTGACTAACCCAATCTGAAGCAGTTACTAAGATATAACACATTTTAAATATGTGATTGAATTAATTATGCATAGAATCATATAATCAATCAATATATAATTGAACCATATTTAGTGGCATGCACTAGAATATGATTCCCATATATGATCATATTCATTATCACATAAGCATATTCAATTGATCATTAATTGAATGAAATAAGAGGGCTTTAACACCATTGTTGGGTTTCGGTGATGCAGCAGAAGCATGGATTTTAAAAATTTTCATTTTTGAAACTCCAATGACTTGAAATCCTAAGCCCAAGATCCCTTATTCATTACAACTAACAAGTCATTTGATTAGGGCTTGGAAAAATATGTAGAATGCTAATTCCTTCTTCTTTCCACTAGGCACACAAGTGCATGCCCTCTAGAGGTGATCGACATAGGAATTGAATCTAGGATGCACTCCTTAGTAGGTTGCTTAAACCACTGGAACTCTTCTGATGGCCTTTCTTTCTTTGGCAGCCTGTCCTTTCTTGCTCAGACCCTTACCCTCCAGTAGAGCACTCTGAGCCCTCTCCAAATCCTCTCTTCACTCTTTTTTTCACTTCCTTATTCACTTCTTAAACCCTTGTCTTAAAATAGTGAACTTGTCTTAAGCCAAGACCTAAGTTCTAACAAGGGATGAAAGAGACAAGGAGAGTGCGGTAGAGTGTAAGTGTAAGAAAGAAAAGATTTGTGATACCCATCGGCCTAAACACCACTGGCTATTTATAGGAGAGGGGAGGCACCATATATGGCTCTTCTCAACCCTTGATCTGTCAATCAATAGATCATATAAGACCCTTTATTAAGAAGGAGTCTTATATTGAAGAGTCATGACATTTCATGTGCCAAGAGACAAGACCTTTTTGTCTCTTCGGTTCCAACACATTTCCCCTCTTGCCATGTGGCAATTGACTAGTCAATGAAAGGCCATGGGATGTGGGACTCCAAGAGAAGTGTTGATCAACCAAGAAGCCTTCAAACTGAACCACTTATGGTTATGATTATGCACGCCAAAGTGAAGAGTCACGACTCTTCACTTTGTGCGCCATCCTTTCTCCAAGCCATTTCACATCTTTGACCAGTCAAAGACCATGAAAAATGGGTATCATATGAAAGAGGATAAAATGTAGTTTATCACCTCATAAGTGATTAACAAGCAGAAGGACTCTTGGTCCTTCTGCGCCCCTTTAATTGCCAACCACTTCTTTTGGCACCAAGAGTCCCATGCCCTTGGGACTCTTGGTATTTGGCGCATAAAAGCCTTGATAATTATCAGATAAATTTTGATAAAATAACTCCACTTAGGACTCAACCCAATCTAGGTTTTTCTCAAATTGGTTGACCCATTAAGCAACCTTAAGACCCAATTCAATTGGGTTAGGAGTTAGGTTAGCCTACACATGCTAGTGTGCAATCTAGCTAACCAATTAGGATCCCATCACCCTAATTAAATATCAATTGACTTCCTAGTCCAATTTCTTAATGTGTGTGACCCTTTGGATTCCATATCTAGCTAATAGTAGGTTTAGGTTCTAGCTAGTTTGATCCTTTCAAATTCGATTTGACCTAATTAGGTCAAATTGAGCTGACCTAAGTTGCCAATTCAAACTAGCTTTTGAATTGACTCATGAATTCAATCAAATTGATTCATGAAAACCTACAAGACATGATTGACGTTTAGCAGCATGTCATGCCTACCCGGAAGATGAAAAATTTGGTGAAAAGTATCAAAATATCCTTCAGTGAAAAGTTACCATGCAATTATGTCCTTCGATCTCCCTGTATCTTGATTAAGTGATGAGCATGGATAAATGTCAAATCCTAGTACTTAATCATTTTGAATCTCAATTTGATAATGATGACTCAACTGATGAATGATTAGTAACCCTATCTAATCTCATCCTGCTTTGATCAAAGACTTCCTGAGTCATCATTCAAAGATATCACACGGGATAACTTCTCCTCTTACTAGGAGTGATCAATTCCTTGTTGACCTACTCATTATGTTTATACACAATCCACCATATCCAGAAACACCTCATACATGACTTAATTTTCATGAGTGAGTATGCACCGAAACATAGGTTCATGTGCATAACATACTACTATGTAGTCTCAGGTCTAAGGATCACATGCATAACTCCTACTAAGAGAACATTCTTTTGACAAGTAAGTAAGACTTCCATTTGATGTTCTCTTGTTGGATCAGTTCAGTGGTCTCATAACCTAATGAGCACCCACATCCTTATATTAGTATCTCTACACAAGTGGTTGTGAGACCAACCACCCTTTCCATCGAGCATACATAGGATGTGCTAGTCTTTCCGGATTCATCGATCTTCGAATCGATTATCCAATAACTAGAAATATTTTAGATTAGGATTTATAGGAACTTAATTCTCACCATTATGATCTTCATCATAACCTTAATTCCATTGCCCTAACCTATGGGGTTTGGTGGGGACACCAGAGGCACCAGAATAAGACAGAGGCTTTTCATCCCTCTGTGGATTTATCAATAATTTATGAGTCCATCTGTAATAAGGGCTTAGCCCATCTGAGTCTATTTTAGTTGTTATTTGAGTCTTTTGAGTTGTTATTTCAGTTCTGTACTAGTCAACTCATGTTGAGCTAGTTCAGTCCAATGCTAGTCAGCTCATGTTGAGCTAATTTTATTTTTTTGAGTCCTGTCCAAGCATACTGAAGACTCAAGACTACATCATACAAGTGAAGACCAAGTCCAACCTGATTGAAGACATGGAAGTTGAGCCCAAGTCCAACCCAGCTTGAAGATTTGAAGACCCCAAGAGAAAAATTCAGAAAACCCTGATTCCTTGCAGATGCCCTCCAGATGCCCAGATTCCCTTCTAGATGCCAGAATATATTCATAGACCAGGGCATCCATGATTCCAGAGGTCTACCTGCATCCTAGCCCAAAGAAATCAAGCTCAGGCGCCAAGCCCAAGCCCCTAAGAAGTAAGATACCAGGGAATTTTCCTGCTACATGGCTACCAGGCCACCCCAGCTTCCAGAGGCCCAAACCCATGCACCTGAGCCCCTTTGGGCCGGCCTCTTGCTGATCTTAGAAGCCCAACATGCCCCCTAGTCATCCTTGGAGTGTTGGCCAAGTCAAGAGAATTTTTAGGAATTTTTCTACCTAATATTTCCTTATTTTCTAGCTAGGGTTTGAGAGAGAAAATGATTCTTATGTAAAGACTAATGTGCCCTTACTTGGAGCCCAAGGTTAAGGGTCTATTTAAGGGACCCTAGCCTCTTGTATGAAACTAGATTTTTGATATGAAATAAACCTTGAGTTCTTCTATTTCTTTGAGTGTTACCCTGCTGTGTGCATAAAGGGGTGTGAGAGTTTTCTTCTTCCTAGTGCTGCAATCATCATCCTACCGCCAGCCAATCCTCCAGAGCCTTAGCCGCCCACTCCAAAATTCCTTTCCCCTTTACTATTTTTCTTTATTTTCTTGATCTCCTTTAAGCTTTCTAACCCCTGATAGGTCATTTATAGGTCCTCGAGTTCCTACGAATCCAACGACTCCAGTCAAGCCTCAATCGGACCACTGAGCAGAAAGCCGGGTATCCGCGGGTCTTTGGCTCAGTTTTCCAGGCCGCATCCATCGAGGAATGAGAGATCCCTTCACTGCAATCTTCACCGGGCACTTCAGAAATTGTCAGGTACACCCCCTCTACCTCCAGTCTTTATATTGTAGAACTTGCCCTAATCGAGGCTTCTCAGCCCCTGCGATCCTTCTTTAGTACTTTTCTAGGTTCTAATCTACATGCTTGGCTTCAAAAATTCATACAAAATTCTCTATAACTAATTTTAATCTGAGAATTAATCACCTAACCCCACATATAAAACATGAAAAAAGAATTGCATGCATATTAGTCCCGCATCATTTGGCATCAGAGCTTAGATTAGGGTTTGTTTTTTGCAATTTTTTAGTCTGTATATACTCTGTTACTTAGATTATTTCTCCCTGAACAAAACTCCAAAAATTTTGAAACTTAATTTTCTAGATTCATCATAATTAAAAATAATTATCAGAATTTTTGAAGATTTTATTTCTACCTGTGAATTTTTTGCAAGCCGAAATACAGCCTGCAAATTTTTGGCTCTATTTTTTCAGCAAGACAAGTTTGGAAGTTTTAGGGTTTTGTTTAGCATCTTTGCATATCTTTTAATTTTAGTATATTTCCTGCATATTAGGCCATAATTTGCAAGTTTTCTTCTATTTAAGAAAATACCAAAATAAAAAAAATTACATATTCTTCTAAAATACCAAAAAAAATATCTAAACCCTAATTTGCATCCTCATCTGCCTGCCATCATTGCATAATTTACTTTTAAGGGCACTCTTGCTATATCAGATAGGGGGAGGATTTGATCACCTCTCCTAAGCCCAAAACTACATCCCTTGCATTCGGTCCCAAGCCTTAACCTAAAATCGATTAGACATAATTTGCCCTAGTGGGCTAGGGACACCAACTAGTTGGGTCTGGGCTAAGTGTTAGATCATTGTGTCAAGCTAACCTGTGTGTGCCTTGTGCTCAGTGTCTAGAATGGTGGTTCAGGAATTCAATCCCGAAGGGCTTGTGTGCTGGTCCACCTACCTGGCCAATCTTTGATTGGTGTCTAGGATTGGCAATCAGGGACCTAACACTCCCCTTACACCTGCCTGGCTGAGTACAGGGTTACTATAGGCTAGTTTGCCACCCTGATTGAGCATCCAGTTTTGGACTCTAGGTCTAGTCAGCTATAGTCGGTTTGATCGAGTCTTGCATGAGCATTAGATCAGGAGTCCCATCTCATCCACCATCTCCTTGAACCCATGGATAAGCAGGAAGCTAGGATTCAAGCCCTTATACACCAAATGGCCCAGATGTCTACCCAGTTAATTATCCAAATGACTCAGTTGACCCAGACTAGTAGCCTCAACCCAACTCAACCTAATGAAACCATAGAGCCCAACCCTATGAGAACCCACTACTCTGACCCATATAGGGAGTCCGATCCTAGGAGAACCCAATACTCTGATCCATATAAGGAGCCCAACCTTAGGAGAACCCTTACCATGATCCCTACCGTGAGGTTGAACCTAGGAGAGACCATCGCCATGACCCTTATTATGATACTGAACCTAGGAGGACCCCAAACCCTGATCCCTACCATGAGGTTGAACCTAGGAGAGCCCATTGTCATGACCCATACTATGATACTGAACCTAGGAGGACCCCAAACCCTGATCCCTACCATGAGGTTGAACCTAGAAGAGCCCATCGTCATGACCTATACTATGATACTGAACCTAGGAGGACCCCAAACCCTGATCCATACCATGAGGTTGAACCTAGGAGAGCCCATCATCATGACCCATACTATGATACTGAATCTAGGAGGACCCCAAACCCTGATCCCTATTATGAGGTTGAACCTAGGAGAGCCCATCGTCATGACCCATACTATGATATTGAACCTAGGAGGACCCCAAACCTTGATCCATACCTTGAGGCTGAACCTAGGAGAGCCCATCATCATGACCCAATCCCTAAGGTTAGTCCTAGAAGGACCAATCAGGATTTTGTAGACCAGGAAGATAGATCCTATTTACCCACATCCTATAAGCCTAGTATACCCACAACCTATAGATCTTATGACTCCAAATCCTATGAACCTAGAACCTATGAATCCAGAACCTATGAACCTAGATCCTATGACTCTAGAAACCATGATCATAGATCCTATGCACCCACACCCTATAAGCCCAGTAGACCCAAGACCCATAGAGCTGAACCTAAATCCTATGGGCCCAGAGAGCCCATAACCCCTAGGTATCAGCCTAGTACTAGTCATGCTTCCCCTAGTTAACTTGAACCCCATAGAATTAGTATCCCTAAATATGAACCCAGTAGTGAGCCACTACCCCTTATACAACCTGAACCTACTAGGAGTAGTACCCATAATCAGAGACCAGAACCTAATCAATTTCTTGCTAGCCGACCTTCTCCAACCATTCCTGAGATTCACAAGGCTTACATTAACGCGGAAATGTATGAAGCTGATGTGAGCCTAGTGGATGAGTATGAGGGAGAAGAGGAGACACCTTTAGTAGACCTCGAATTAGCTGACCCAGTAGATACCCAGGTAGAAACCAATCCAGAGCTAGTTGACCTTGACCACATCCAACCTAAAGCTATAGTGGAAGAACAAATAGAGGAAGAGAACCTAGGTACTGCTGCTAGTTCCTTACCTGAGGAAACCATAGAGAAGAGCCAAATTATAAAGTCTAGTTCTAAAATACAAGAACCTGAAGAATTTATTAAGGACCTGATCTCTTTGAAGCAGTACCCTCAGGATGAGCCTCCTCCTATAGTTCCCATTAAGGACCCCTTCCCTGAGATTAGTAACCCATCCTTCCATTATGCAAACCCCATAGATATACCTCAACCTCGTAAGGTTAGCCACATTGTCTAGGATTAGTCCCTGACATGCCTTCTTATATCGAACTTAATCCAACTAACCTTGAACCTTTTTCCTTACCTTACCAAACTAATTATGAACCCACTTCCTATTTTCTGTCCTTTCCTGACACCTCCAACATTTCTAGGATTATTATATTGTATTTAACTGAGATTAGCATACTGCATGCATTCATCATGCATGTTAGGTTTGCATCTTACTTATGGCACACTCTTTGGAATTTGCTAGGAGTTCACTGTAAATTTTCATGTGCATGTCAAGCTAGGATCAAACCTAGGGAACCTATAATCTGTTAGGTTTAGATCCAAAGAGTTCAATAAAATTTCCTTCTATAGAAATGCATAGTCAAGTCTGTTAGGTGTTAGTATGAGTCCTTTGAATCATTTGTTAGGAGTCTACATATGCCCAGCATGTTCACCACCTACACTAATTTTAAACAAATTAGCTAATTCCCGAAGATATATCAAAGAATTTGATGTAGTGGATTCTATCTTGGTTAGGCTTAGGCCTAAAAGAAGCTTCATGCTCGCAGAGCCGGACCTTTTAAAGTGATAGAGAAGGTTGGATCAAATGCCTAGGTGTTAGATTTGCCTTCGGATTTGGGCATTAGTTCTACCTTCAATATTACAGACCTAGTTGAGTATAGGGAACCGGCAACGATATCTAGTGAGGCCTTTGGACCTATTCCTTTTCATTGTGAGTGACCCTAACCCAGAGTGTCCACTAACAAATTAGCCTGAGAGAGGAGAACGGCTCGAGCGTATCCTGGACGATCAAGCCATCATGACCCGGGGTCGTGACTATCAATGCTTCTTGGTCTGATGGCAAGGCCAGCCAGAGTCGGACGATTCATGGATTTCTCGAGAGGACTTGCAACGCCTCAACCCAGACCTTCTTAAGAGATATGTGAGCCAGTCTGATTTTCACTCGACAAGATCAAGTTCCCCCCACCTCGGGAGAATTGGTGGGGACACCAGAGGCACCAGAATAAGATAGAGGCTTTTCAACCCTCTATGGATTGATCAATAATTTATGAATTCATCTGTAATAAGGGCTTAGCCCATATGAGTCTATTTTAGTTGTTATTTGAGTTTTTTGAGTTGTTATTTCAGTTCTATACTAGTCAGCTCATGTTGAGCTAGTTCAGTCCAATGCTAGTCAGCTCATGTTGAGCTAATTTTATTTTTTTGAGTCCTGTCCAAGCATACTGAAGACTCAAGACTACATCATGCAAGTGAAGACCAAGTCCAACCTGATTGAAGACATGGAAGTTGAGCTCAAGTCCAACCCAGCTTGAAGTTTTGAAGACCCCAGGAGGAAAATTCAGAAAACCCTGATTCCTTGCAAATGCCCTCCAGATGCCCAGATTCCCTTCCAGATGCTAGAATATATTCATAGACAAGGGAATCCATGATTCCAGAGGTCTACCTACATCCTAGCCCAAAGAAATCAAGCTCAAGCGCCAAGCCCAAGCCCCTTAGAAGCAAGATATCAGGGAATCATCCTGCTACATGGCTACCAGGCCACCCCAGCTTCTAGAGGCCCAAACCCATGCACCCGAGCCCCTTTGGGCCGGCCTCTTGCTGCTCTTAGAAGCCCAACACGCCCCCTAGTCATCCTTGGAGTGTTGGCCAAGTCAAAAGAATTTTTAGGGATTTTTCTACCTAATATTTCCTTATTTTCTAGCTAGGGTTTGAGAGGGAAAAGGATTCTTATGTAAAGACTAATATGCCCTTACTTGGAGCCCAAGGTTAAGGGTCTATTTAAGGGACCCTAGCCTCTTGTATGAAACTAGATTTTTGATATGAAATAAACCTTGAGTTCTTCTATTGCTTTGAGTGTTACCCTGCTGTGTGCATAAAGGGGTATGAGAGTTTTCTTCTTCCCGGTGATGCAATCATCATCCTACCGCCAGCCAATCCTCCAGAGCCTTGGCCGTCCACTCCAAAATTCCTTTCTCCTTTGCTATTTTCCTTTATTTTCTTGATCTCCTTTAAGCTTTGTAACCCCTGACAGGTCATTTGTAGGTCCCTGAGTTCCTACGAATCCAACGACTCCAGCCAAGCCTCAATCGGACCACCGAGCAGAAAGCCGGGTATCCACTGGTCTTTGGCTCAGTTTTCCGGGCCGCATCCATCGAGGAATGAGAGATCCCTTCACTGCAATCTTCACCGGGCACTTCAGACGTTGTCAGGTACACCCCCTCTACCTCCAGTCTTTATATTATAGGAGAACTTGCCCTAACCGAGGCTTTTCAGCCCCGACGATCCTTCTTTAGTACTTTTCTAGGTTTTAATCTGCATGTTTGGCTCCAAAAATTCATACAAAATTTTCTATAACTAATTTTGATCTGAAATTTGGGAATTAATCACCTAACCCCACATATAAAACATGCCAAAAGAATTGCATGCATATTACTCCCACATCAGGGTTCATCATAATCTTGATAAGATTGAGTAGTACGATGAATCAAAAGATGCCTTTTATTGATAAATAATATCATACATGAGTTGAAAGATCATAAAAATGTCCTTATAATGATTGGCTTTTATGGCACCATTCTTTCATTTCTTAGACTCCAAATCAAGCAAACAAAGGAAGGCATATTTATAAACCATGCAAAGTATATTAAGGAGATCATTAAGAAGTTCGGTATGGAGTCAGTGAAAGAAATGAGCACACTCATGAGCCCCTCCTGCAGACTTGACAAAGATGAAGATGGAAACAACATTGATTAAAAATTTTATTGAGGTATGATTGGATCACTGTTGTATTTAATAGCTGGTGAGCCTGATATCTTGTTTAGTGTATGTATATGTACTAGATTTCAATTAAATCCAAAAGAATCACATATACTTGCTCTCAAAAGATTATAAAATATCTAAAAGGAACAAGTAATCTAGGTCATGGTATTCTAAGCAATCTTCATTAAATTTAATTGGATTTTCTGATGCTGATTATGGTGGGTGTAAAATTGATTGAAAAAGCACTATCAATACTTGTCAATTTCTAGGGTTGAACTTAATTTCATGGCACTATAAGAAACAAAACTCTGTAGCACTGTCTACTGCTAAGGCAGAGTATGTGGCCACAAGGAGTTATTGTGCACAAGTATTATGGATTAAGCAACAAGTAGAAGACTACTACGGTATTATTCAAACTAAAATTCTTATCAAATGTGATAATACAAGTGCCATTAATTTGACAAAGAATTCAATTTAGCATTCCTGGATAAAGCACATAGAAATTAGACATCACTTTATTAGGGATCATGTATAAAATATCAATATTGAACTTGAATTTTCTCCAATTGAAAATTAATTAGCTGATATCTTTACTAAGCCACTTAATGAAGATAGATTCTAATTGATTAGAAAAGAATTAGGTTTGTGTGACCCGTTTTAGTATTTTTTTGACCTAATTCCTTCAAAATTAGGGAAAAATTATCTAGAGGACCTCCATTACCAATCTAAGGTCACCAACCACCCTATTTAGTATAATTCTAGAGAATAGATACCTTTTTATCAATTTTTTGAGCCATTTTAAGTGTTTTGGCTCTAGCCGACTAGAAGGTTGAATCCTTTATAAAACCATAAGCCCTAAAGTCCCATTCACTTTCTTTTTTCACTGCTCAATAGAAGCTCTAGGGGGACCACTTCCCTTCCATTTCTAGATCCACTCGAAACCTTTTGCTCCCACCTTAGATTCCCTCCAGATGGCTCCCAGGAAAGCAATTGCAAAGATATCTAGACGTGCGAAACCAAGCTCCATCCAACAGGAAAAGAGATCCAAATGGCGTGAGGATGAGCTAACTCGAATTGAAGAGCAAGAAGAACCAAGAAATTTGTCTCCCATACCAACAAGACAAGTCATTCCCATGGGAAACCGACAAGTTACCTCTGGTAGGCATATCAATTTCAGATTTCTTGAAAACCAGGGTTTTAGAATCGGTGGTTGGATTGAACAGCAAGGATGGGATTTCTTTTGTTCACTTGATATTCATATGTATCCCTCTCTTGTAAGGACATTCTATGAAAATCTATCACTTGGGGAGAATGAGTTTTTATCAACTATAAAAGGAACTCAAATGTGCATAAATGAAGATATATTGAGTAAGGTTTTAAGAATGCCCAAGGAAGGAAGAAATTATTTGAATTTAAAAGATAAACAGAGGACATTGAGACTTATTCTGGAGAGGAGAAGTATAGAAGGGATTTCTAATGTGCAAGCTAATATATTATCCCTAGAAATGAGACTTCTCCATAACATCATCAGCCAAATCTTTTTGCCAAGGACAGGTTGCTTCGATTGGGTAAGCGAATGTGATATGGTATTCATGAGATGCATGATTGAGGGGGAAGCTCTCAATCTTCCATTCATCATGTTGATGAAGATTCGAGATGCAGCGAGGAGAGCAAAGGCTTGCCTACCTTATGGTATGATGTTCACTATGTTATTCCAGGAGTTTGGTATCAACCTGACCAGGAGGATGGACGACCCATACACCACACTGACATATACTTAGTGAAATCCCTCCATAGGATGGGTTATCACCAAGTAGAGGGTGTTTGGGTCAAGAAGACATTTGGTCAGAGAGTGGTACATCACTTTGATTCTGATGATGAGGCTGAGGCTATTGAGATTGCTGATATTGCTGCTGGAGAGATTGATAGAGATGCTGAGCATGAGTTTGATAGTGACAATTCTGATGATAGTGATGAGGATTCCACTAATAAGGAGATCCAGGGATAGGTTGGGATAACTAGACAGACTGGCAGCCTCAGGACACCTCCTATACCATCAATTGCACCTGCACCTTCAAGACCATCGACTTCAGCACCACCGACTACCACTCAGATAGATATTACTGAACAGCTCACTTAGTTTAATGAGACTTTGACCAGATCATTTAGATCTATATTTGGTGATCTAAGCCAAACACTAGAGACTGGACTTTAGGAGTTCTCGACAGATATGAGAGAGTTGGCTTGCAGGATTGAGTCTATTGAGAT
This sequence comes from Areca catechu, assembly GCA_021397845.1. NCBI lineage: Eukaryota > Viridiplantae > Streptophyta > Magnoliopsida > Arecales > Arecaceae > Areca > Areca catechu. The sequence continues at coordinate 74,308,177 of CM038050.1, forward strand.
GAGACAGGCTCCAGGATGATTACTACACTGACCTCAGAGATTTATGCTCTGACTTTGGGAGACTATGAGGAGCAGCTGACTCATTTGCCATAGAGCAGGCCACTACACTTCATGAGTTATAGTAGGGAGTTCAGAGGATTCAGATAGAGGTGAGCACTATTCTACTTTTTGTTTTGGGGGTGAGATCAAGACCTGGAGGATTTGGAGCTGGAAGATTTGGAGCATCTATTTCTTGGCAGCCATCTACATAGCCTTCATCTATACCAAGGCCGCCTCTACCACATGCCAGGCCTACACAGCCTCCTCCACCACCTACAGTTCAGCCTAGCATACCCTCTGTAGACATCAAGACTGAGCCAACCTCTTCTAAACCTAAAGCTAGACTGAAAGCCAAATCCACTAGACCTAAGGCTCCTACAAGAACTAGGCTTACAGATCTTAGGCACAAACCCTTGAAAACTAAGATCTCTTCTATTGTTTTGGAGATGGGTTCTTCCTCTAGTGAGAAAGAAGATGATTAGATCTTGTATCTTTTGTAGTTTGTTTATTGGTTGTATCTTTTTGTATCAAAAACATGCTTTTATATATATGTGCACTTTTCTTTAATGTCATTGTCATTCTATTTTTTTTGTTTTCTACGATGCATACAACTTGGACTCAACAGAAAATATCGAACAATTATCATTGAAAAAGAAAGGAAAATATTAATAAGAATATCAAAATTATAAAGAGAAGGTGAAATTATCTCAAATCATGTTAATACTCTTATTCTATTTCAAAAATCATTGAATGCTTAAAGAACCTTTTTGTTGATGACAAAAAGGGGGAGTAATGTTTGTGTTGTGCATGAAAAATTCAAAACTTCATGAAAATATGTAAGTCAGGGGGAAACATTATTTATGCATGAAAGATAATTAATGAATTTTAGCTTTGAGCTCTGATACATTTTAATACTAATGATAGCTCGGATACATTCATAAAAATTAATTTGCTCTGATACATTTTAATGCTCAATAAAGCTCTGATACTTTCCTGATGCTAAATTAATGGAAATTAACTCGAATTTGCTTTATTTTATCTTGATTAGCCTTTGATTATCTCTGACACCTCTTGATATCCAACATTCATTAGCTCTAATACATTCACACTTTGGATTTTATTGACAGTGATACTTCTTGATACTAAAAGGAAATTAGCTCTAATACATTTGAAATTAGCTCTAATACATCTTGAAATGCTCTATCAGCTATGATACACTTTGATTAACTCTTAACTAGTCTTGAAATTTTTGACATTTAATTGACTCTGATACATTCTAGAGTAAAAGCAGATTTTGATAAATATTGGATTTGAACAAAATGCTCTAATTTTTTTTTAAGCTCTGATACTTTTGATACATTCTGATACATTGTTGATACTCACTTATAAGTGTTAATATATACTTAACTATGAAGTTTTTCCAGGCCCAGTGTTTTGTCATCATCAAAAGGGAGAGATTGTTGACCCTTGGAATGATTTTGATGATAACAAAATATTGGAACATGCATTTATTACCAATACTTTTGAATGTTTGAGAAGTTTTTGTAGGATGATTTAAATAAACAACCACTCTTCCTACAATTCTAATCTTATTGATGTATGTCAAGTTTATTTTTGAAAAAGAATCATGTAATGAAGGGCCCAAAGACAAATTACTTATGTATTCATGAAAGTGGGCCAATTCTATATAAATTTCAAGTTTAAATTACTTAGAATAGATCTTAAAAGAGTTTGAAAGAGCATAGAAGTCTATTGGAAGCTTTTGGAAGAAGATTGGAGAAGTTTGGAAGGTTTTTGACAAAAATCACTCGAGCCGACTCAAAGTAAGAGAGCCGACTCATTGTTCTGGCATGGCACAAAATTTCTAGCACACAGTCATCCGAGCCGACTCAAAGGAACCCGAGCTAACTCATCCAGAACTATAATTTTTCAGTCAGACAACCGAGCTGACCTGATAGAAATCTGAGTCAACTCAAATATTCAGTCAGACAATCGAGTCAACCTGACAGAAAATTGAGCCAACTCTCTCAGTATATGGAAAAATCAGTTATGAGAGAACCAGTCAGGTGAGCCGACTCATTAGTGAAGAGCTGACTCGATCAGTGTTCAATTTTTAAAGGACTGAGAATCCGAGCCAACTCGAATTCCTAGTTCAGGTACGTAATGGCTAGTTCCAGAATTGATTTTTTGAATTCAAAAAGTGCTCCAACAGCCATATTTTAAATCCCAAGGCTATACAATGGTCATATTCATCTGAGATCAGTTCAAGGACTATAAATAAGGGATTTAAAATAATTTTTGAGAAACTTTTAATGAGACTTTAAGAGAACATTCATTATTCAAGAGAGCTTTGAAGAGAAGAACTCAAGACTTTACTAACTCCCATTCTTTTCTTGAGTCATTTATTGAAGAAGATTGGAAGCCTTAAAGAGCATTCAAGAAGCAATCAAGAAGGCTTCTCAAAGGTTATCAACTGCAACTATCCAACAATGTTTGGTATGTCATTATTATTGCTCTATTTCTTAACTTTTTCTGAGTTGTTCCAAGTACAGCAGGGGCTGTAACTTGGGGATTATTTTAGATTTTTGATGAGCCTTTGAAAGCCAAGTCTGGGTTGTTAGTGAGCCCAAAAAAACTAACATTATATTGGGTTCTTGGTGATCTCGGTGTAAAACCAAGTTTGGATTTTGGTTTGTGATCCCGGTGCAAAACAAATTGGCTGTATCCCGAGGAGAATATAGTGGATTTTGCTATTCATACTTAAATCACATCACTCCCACACAAAGTTTTAAAAGAGCACATATTTGTGAAAAATTTTAAATACCCAATTCACCCCCCTCTTGGATTTGCCACCTGGCAACAAAAGATAATAAAATACATAGTAGAAATCCTAAAATCTAGTCATCGTCACTCTCCTCTATAATGTTGATAGTGAAAGGGGCATAAGTCCTAGTGGAGTGAACAAGTGAAGGACCTACAGAACTGCGGTCTGGGAAGCTGGTCCTATCCTAGGTGAAGGAGAGAATTTTATGCCAGGTCAGACTATGGTACTAAGTGGTGGCCTAGGTGTAGGTGCAAGTCTGGGTGGAGGTTGAGGTCTAGTCCTTGACTAGATGACGTACCAAAAGTGAATCTAGAACCAATAAATCCCAACAAGATGTTGCCCAGCTTATACTCAATGTGTCTGATGCCCTATTGAATAGAAAGAGTTGTTTCTGCCTACTCTCATGATAAATTATTAGCGGTACCTCACATAGGTCCAAAGTTTGCTCTCAAATATGATATATGAGACTGATATGTGTCATGTATTTTCTATCTATGCTCGATCATGTCCATCCAAAGTGAGAGCTTTCTTTGTGCTACTATGAAATCCTTGCAACTCCTGGAAACATCTTGAATGTCCTATGTCATATCTCCTATCATAGAGCTGACTCTAGCAATCAATGCATCAGAGAGCTGAGTAAACTACCCCAGGATAATACCAGTGGAAGTCGAAGTGGTGGTAGTACTGATGGCTTTGTAAAAGCTTTTGTAGCAAATGTAGGGTCAATAGGTGGAGTCCTTGGACTAGCGAGCAATCTAGAGGTCTTGCCCAATGATGATCCAGTAGTAGGAGCCTCATCATCATCACTACCATCATCACTATCATCATCATTCTCCTCATCACCATCAACATCATCGTCACGACTAGCTGCAACAAAAACATCATCTAAAGAGTCTGATCTAGCTGGTCTTTGACGGAAAAGTTTCTTCACCCATCTTCCGTCAATCTTATGGTAGCCCATATGGTTAAGCGACCTCTCACCATATTGATTAGTATGCAATAATCTTTTGGCATCTTTGCTTGTATAGTCAACCGTGAACTCCTCAAAGATAAGAGTAAAAACCATGTCATAGGGTAGACAAGCTCACTGTCTCCTAAATGCTTCCTTAATTTAGGATAGCATCAGAAAAGGCTGATTGATTGGGTGTCCTTCAATCATGTAATGCATAAATACAGCATCCCTCTCTATGACCCAATCAAATCTTTCAGTTTTCAAAAAGAAAATCTGACAAACTATGTTATGGAGTAATCTCATTTCTAATGAAGGCTAATTAGCCTGCAGATTTTTTTATGCTTCTTATTTTCCTTCTTTTTAAAACAATTCTCAATCCATCAATCTTTTTCTCTAAGGTTAGATAGCATCTCCTTTCCTTGGGCATTTCAAGCAACTGACTCAAATGGATTTCATCCAAAACAATAAGTTGGCCCTTTACCATAGAGCTAATTGAATCATGTCCAATCCTTAAATTCTCAAAGAAAGATCTCACAAGAGTGGGGTACATAGAAACTTCAAGTGAACAAAATCTCTCCCACCCTTATCCATTAATCCAATCCCCAATCTAAAAGTGTCCTGATCTAAAAAATCAAAGTAAACTCTCATACCTATGGTAACTGGTCAAGTGGCCATAAAAAATCATAGTTGAGGTTGAGTTGGTGGTGTAGGAACCTGCTTGTCATTCCATCTCTTTGCTCTCTATTTGATCAATGTAGAATCATGGATTCTTTTTCTCTTGTAAGCCAAAGCCTTTCTCGGATCCATTCTTGCTAGGAATCACTTGGATCTAAGTTTCACTATGGTCTCCTAGGTTTTCTACAGTATTGAGTGGTAAAAGGTAATAATTTGGATCAGTTATACAATAAGGTGAAAGAGGTAACTTGGATTTTTAAGGTGTTGCCACCTACACTGCCATGGCCTGTAGCTTAGGGATGACCTTGGATGTCGACCTCATCGCTCGAGAACCAGCTCACATGCCCGGACCTGCAAAACAGAGGAGACTCGGGCAGGGGATCCTGGTGGGGGTACTTTGACGATCAAGTCAGTGGTGATCTAGGAGAATATATCCTCCCTTGTGGTCCCCTTTGGTCGGACTCCGTGCTTGGAGGAGGAGATTTTAGTTTAGAAAGAAAGAGTGGAGTGAGAGGTAGCGGTGGAGGAGAGCGCGAGCTGTGATGGCTGTGTCCATCGAGACCCTTCCGATGGGTACTCTAGTAGCCTAAGAATGCTCTGCCCCTAGCTTGCTCTCCCGGTCGCTTGCCATTGCTTATTTGCTTACCTTATTTGAAGACCTCCTGAACCTCCTTTTAGGCCATGGACCCTCTCAGCGACTTACCTAGGGTTCCTACCCCTCTGCAGGCACCAGAAGGTCAACATTCGCTAGTACTCCGTGCCGTGTGCCTAGGCACCTTCCCCATTCATGATAGGGAGTTATGTCGTAGGCTTTGACCTTCCATCTGGTTGCCCTACTTTGGAAGATTTGGCAGGGCCTTGATCAGGAAACAGCCACCCCCTGGATTTGAATCTTCTAGAGTGATTTCCTTTTTCGGTGGTGCAAGCAATCGGTTGGATGGTGCAGTGCCTTGGCCGGGGCATCCTTTCCTATATGGTGTAAGCAGTAACAGGAGTAATCATGGCATCCTGGGGGGGTGCCCCTTCGTGGTCCTTGGGCGGCAGTGCGTCACCCAAGGGAGGTGGAACTATCTCCTTCCTTCTGCCTCTGAACCTCTCGAAGCACCATGGGCTTTGGCCATGGGGATAGCTTTTAGTTGTTGGACTTTCCCTCTAAAGAGAGCTTGGCTCAAGGAGGAGGAGCTTGACTTCGACCGGGGTGGACTCGACCTTGAGGGAGCTACCCGGTGAAGGAGCTCAAAGAGAGCAAGAACTTGACTTCGACCGGGGTGGACTTGACCTCGAGGAAGTAGCCCGACGAAGGAGCTCGGAGAGAACGGGAGCTCGACTTTGACCGGGATGGACTCGACCTCGAGGGAGCAGCCCGACGAAGGATCTCAAAGAGAGTGAGAGCTTGACTTCAGCAAGGGTGGACTCAACCTCAAGGGAGCAGCCCAGCAAAAAAGCTTTAAAGAGAGCGAGAGCTTGACTTCGATCAGGGTAGACTCGACCTCGAGGGAGCCGCCCAGTGAAGGAGCTCAAAGAGAGTGGTAGCTCGACTTCAGTCGGGGTGGACTCGACCTCGAGGAAGCTGCCCAGCAAAGGAGCTCAAAGAGAGCAGGAGCTCGACTTCGGCCGGGGTAGACTCGACCTCGAGGGAGCCACCTGGTGAAGGAGCTCGAAGAGAGGGTCTGACATGGCAACTTCTTCAAACATGGCATCTGACTGCATTCGACTATATCTGACAGGGGCTCCATGTCAGCGATCATGCCACATCATTTTCTGTCCACTCCCAAGTCTTATTGGTGCACAATGCTTGGGGCGAAGGGAGTAAATGCAGAGCTGACATGGAAAGGTAGAAATCGAGCACCATTAATACCGTGATCGTCGGTGCATTATGGAGCGAGCCTTCAGACCAATGCAGGGATGACACGTTGGCTTGTCCGAGGAAGCATTATGGCTGACGCAGAACTCAAAATAATTTTGGGTGAACCAAAGCATCACTCCTCGCCGATCTCGACACGTGGTGTCAATCCAATGGCGACAGTTCTGGGAGGTACAGTTGCTGTCTGACAATTTTGAAAAGAAGGGCAATTTCCTGAAAACATCTTTTCTTTCAAATTCTTCGTGCCCGCTGACAGACCAAAGCTTTCTTTCTTCCCTCCCCCGACTATCCTTTCCCTTCAAGGTTGCCAGGTTTGTCCTCTTCAGTCCTTCCTCTTCTCCAGTTATGTAGAGTTCATCCCTAGGGTCCCTCTAGACTTCATCATTCTGCTTATTCTTCCTTCCTTGTTTTTCCTTCTTCATTCTTTAGGATGGCTCGCTTAGTACGTAGTGATCGTCCTTTGAGCAATCCCAATGAGGCAGGGCCTTCTTGATTGAGGACTCCATCCTCCGATAAGGAAGAGGAGGTCCCTCTTCAGGTTCGCAGAAGCCTTCGCCCCACCAGGATCATAACAGGAGAGCCTAGGGCTCGTCTTCCTTTTCCTCCTGTTCCTGAGGTTCCCTCCGAGCCCTTTCATTTGACTGGTCCCGGTGGCATCACTTTGGTGATGACTGAAGAGAACCTCTCGATAATCCGAGAGGCCTTCGGCATCCTAGACTTTATCTGGCTCTCGATCCCCAGACCGAGGGAATGGGTCACCTCTAGTGGCCCGGGCCAGATTGCCCTCTATGAGGAATCCCTTGCAGGGGTCTTCGCTTCCCTTTTCACCCTTTTTTCGGCTCCGTTCTTAGTAATTACTGCCTCATCCCAACTCAACTAGTTTCGAATGTGGTTAGGACTATCTTTTATTTTATTGTCCTCTGTCACTTCCACAGGATTGTAGCCCGCTTTTCACTATTCAGGGCTTTCTTTACCCTGCAACGCCACCCGATAGAGGATGGCTCGTGGTTTATCTCTCCTCGCCCGAAGGGCATTAAGTTTGAACTTCCCTCTTCCATCAAAGGATGGAAGAGCAAATATTTTTTTACCTCCATTGAAGGGGTCGACTGGGTCTGGAGTGATCCAGACCGGACTCCCAAATCAGAACACCAAGGTCGAAGTGGCTGATCAAGAGATCTATGACCAGCTCGTCACTGACCAAATCCCTTCTCTTGAGGTTCTACTGTCAGAGCAGAACCTGTTCGGTCACTCCAAACCGGACTCCCAAATCGGAACACCAAGGTTGAAGTGGCTGATCGAGAGATCTACAACCAACTCATCACTGACCAAATCCCTTCCCTTGAGGTTCTGGTGTTGGAGCAGAACCTGTTTGAGGCCGTGGTAAGACCAATCTAGGAGTTGGGTGAGTTCGGCTTAAGCCTTCATTTACTCTTCTGTAGGTCTGTTCAAGCTCGGGGTTGACCTTCTTTCTTTTCTTCTTGCAGGCATGAAGTTTTCAATAGACCACCTCGTTGCACTCTCTCTGAAGAGGAGCGCACCGACGGGACCTGGAGAGTCCCCATCAAAGAGGCCCCGGAACGAGCCCAATGCAGGGCATGGGGCTGTTGTAGCCCCTGGCACATGTGGAAGGATGGCTGAACTGATCCCCGAACCATCAAGGCAGCAGGATCTACCTCTAGTCTAGGGGTTTGAAGTGAGCATGCGGGCTCGACCTGCTGCTGTGTCTGTTATGGCCCCACCTCTCGAAGTCATCGAGGTGGAGACAGGGGATGAAGAAAGGAGAGAACGATCACCAATGACACCGTCGGACTTGGCGGCGAGCTCCAACAGGGGCTTGGAGATGTCTTCAGCCACCCCTGAGGGCACGGCGGTGGTGCTGGTGAGGAAGAAGACTAGCTCCCGCAGGGTGCCCTTCGAGGTGGCACCAAACTCCTCCGTGATCCAGGATCAGTCCCTAGTCGAGCGGATGATGGACTTTGCCATCCAATCACGTGACTGACGGGAAAGGGAAGGAAGGTCTTTGCCGGATGCCATCCTCGGCACCTTCTTCCATCTCTTCATATTAAATCCCCTTGCATTTTTTCTCCCCATTTCTCATCATTCATTCATTTATTTTCTTGCATAGCTGACATCTCCTTTGGGGTAGCTCGGGGCAGACCTCCTTCTCATCCGTGACTACTGCTCCCACTAAATCAAAAGGGACAAGTTGAAGGAGCAGGAGATTGCATCGTTGGTGGCTGAGGCCAAGGAGAAGACTGATTTCTAGTTGCTGTTGAAGAGATCGCTCTGCTCAGATCGGTGCTTGGATGCCCGGTCACTTTTTCGCGAATCCACCATCTTTTTATCAGCTTCGTTTGAGGGCAAAGAAGAATTCATCTAGAGGGCATGACACCGGAGGGATCCTGTAAACATCAGGGGTTAGTGTCAAGGATGATGGAAAAAATATAAAATAGGGGATTAGAAGAGAAGAAGAAGTAGTAGGATTGTCGGGGCCGATTTGAGGACTGTAGAAGATGAAGACACCTGGATCCTTGGAGGGCTGATGGTGGGCATCTTAGGGCTCTTTCTTGGATAGACAATGGCTGGGGTTTGGTGGAAGAGGGAGGGATGGTTGGCGACTAGGGTTTGCTCACAAGAAAAAAAGACAAGTCTCATACCACTTCCAAAGAACACAAATTGTCACAAGAAAAATTCACTAGAGTTTTAATTCATGAAAAGATATTGATTACAAGAGGAGGGGATGGGTATTTATAGATTCATCCAACCCTTTCCCTGTCAAACTAAGAGTACACAGTATGAATAGGATTAGGAGAACAAAGTTGAGTAGAATAAGGAGTACATAATTTGAATAGAATTGGTAGATTGAAATCCTTGTAGAACTTGGACATCAACTCCATCTTGGACTTGGAAACTTTGACTTTTTTCTATGGGCTTGGACTGGTATGAAATTCTTGCTAGGCTTGGACTGGGTCAAAGCCTTGGGCATCTTGGACTGGGTCAAAATATGGGGTACCAACTTCATGATGGGCTGGGGGGTCAACTACTATGGGCCTTGGATTGGGGCGCCAAGGATAGGGATTTGGGGTGGCACTTCTTCATGAAATCTTGTGGACTTGAGGTGCCTAAGGCCTGGTATATTGAGGCACCATCTCCTGGAGGGCTTGGGCAGCATGAAGAAATCCAGATGCTGGGTTGGTGACTTAAGTCTGGGTCCAAAGGTCCTCCTTTTGAATAAAAATTAAATGGACTCAAAAAGGCCTAACTGACAAAACTCAAAATAGGCCTAAATAAAAAATGGACTCATTGAATAGATAAATAGGACTCAATGGACTAAATAAGGAATTTTTGCTGACTTAGTGAATCCAATTGGCTCACTTTATTATAGGACTCATAAAATTTGGACTTTATTACAGGACTTAATAAAAATTTACCAACACATGACTTAGAGGATAAATTGAAGCTTGAAGTCTATGTCTGATCTGATGTCCCTATCAATTCTCCAGGGGTGGGAGGAACTCAACCCTATCGAATAGGAAGGTCGATCTGGCTCAGGTACTGGTTTGACGGGTCTAGGTTGAGGTGTTGTGGATCCTCTTGAGTGATCCAAAAATCCTCAGATCTTAGTCTACCTTGCCAATGAACCAAGTGACTGGTAGCCTTTGATCTGGGTACTAGTGGCTTGGTCATCCAGGATACGCTCAATCATTCTTCTCACAGGCTAAATTGATATGGACACTCAGGGTTGGGTTCACTCTCAAAGAAAGGGTTAGGCTCAAACTCACTGGGTATCATTGCTAGCTCCCTATACTCAACTAAGTCTGAGATATTGAAGGTTGAGCTTAATGCCTAATCAAGTAACTCAAGCACTAGGTCCAACTCTCTTTATTACTTTGATGGATCCAGCTTACAGGTATGTAGCCTAATTATTACAAAATTTTTCTAACGAACTCTTAGACTCTTTTCGAGAATTAACCATATTTTTTTATAAAAATATTGCTTAAATTAATCTTATGATTAATTTCTCATGCAGATCTCTAATCATACAGTGCAAATGACACACAACAACTCCTATTGACATGCAAGCAAAATACCTAATGCGGGCAAATAACTCATACCAACACTTATTGATATGCAAACTCGACTAACTCTAAACTACAGCTGTGGGTTTGACCCTTAGTCAGGTGGGTGACATGCAGATGAGAACTTGACATGCACTCCTAACAGATGCCATAGGATCCTCCAAAAGTAAAATGCAAACATGACATGCGTAATGAATGAATATAGTATGCAAACTTTTATAAAATGTAATCTAGTGGTTAGAGAAACATGAAAAGCTTCAAAAAAGGGTAGAAAATAAGAGGTAGGTTCAGGATTAGCTTGGTAGGGTAGAAAGTAAGAAAAGGGTTTGGGATTGATTGGATGGAATAGGATATAAGGAGTGTCAGGGATTAGTCCTAGACTAATGAGGTTGACCTTATGGGGTCGAGGTTTACCTATAGGGTCTACAGTATGGAAGAATGGGTCATTAATTTCAGGAAAGAGATTTTCAATGGGAACTACAGGAGGGGATTCTTCCTGAGGGTACTGATAAGCCAAATCCACAATAAAGTCTTCTGGTTCATGAAATTTAGGACTAGGCTCTATAATTGGACTTTCTTCTAAAGTTTCCTCAGGTATAATTCTAACAGTGATATCTAGGTTCTCTTCCTCTAACAGGTCTTCCACTACAAGTTCAGTTTGGGTGTGGTGAGGGTCAACTAACTTTGGGTTGGCTTCTATCTAGGTTTGGTCAGGGTCAACTAATTCTGGGTTGGCTTCTATCTGGGTTTGGTCAGGGTCAACTAATTCTGGGTTTGCTTCTATTTGGGTTTGGTCAGGATCAACTAATTCGGTGTCTTCTATAGGTATCTCTTCTTCTTCCTCATACTCATCCAGTAGGCTCACATCGGTTTCATATATCTCCTCTTCAAGGTCATTCTGGTGAACCAATAGGATGGTAACAGGGGGTTGGCTAAGGAAAAATTGATTAATGACTGAGGTAGGGGTGGGTTGACTAAGAGGAAGTGGACTAATACTGGGCTCATATCTAAAGGTACTAATCTTATGGGTTGCTTGGTTATTGGATTGGGTTATTTGGTTTATCTGGGCGATCAACTGGGCAAACTAGTTTTGGGATTGAATATTGGACTAGTTAATCTGGGTGGTTAATAGGGCAGTGGGTTGGGCATTCAATTGGTTCATCTGGTCAAATCGTTCAGTCATGGCTTTCATGAAGATCTCAAAGTTGGATTCCATGACGAGCTAGATTAGGGCTTAGACTGTTGATATTTGGTTCTTAACCTAGTGGTCATGCAATCAATCACTCAAAGTGGTATTGTACAGTCAAGCATGCAAGGATCAGTACATTCTAGGGTTGCTAGACCTAGAGCCAAAATTGAGTGGGTCGACTCAACTTATACCCAACTCAACAACTAATCCTTCCTCTAGCCAGGAAAGAGGTGGGGTGGTGGGAGGCTCTCCCTGCCTATGACAGGGTCCTAATTAAATAACTACCAGTCCATTTAGGGCATTTGCCTCTGGACCTCTAGCCTTGGATGCTAGTTTCCAGTAATAGTTGAGGAATCGAATGCACTAGTTAACCCACACAACTCGGACCCGACCTGTTGGTATCCCTAAGCTTACTAGAGAAAATTAGGTTTCTAATTGATTTTAATTAAGGCTTGGGTTCTGCTGCTGGGTGGTTGTTTTGGGCCCAAGATAAATGATGAAATCCTGCCCTGATCTGAGATAGGAAATTGCCCTTAAGATTAATTGAATGAGATGATGGATACACAATGAAACCTAATGCAAACTAATAACAATCAAAAAAAAAAAAAAAAATTTGTATGAGGTGACAAATTAAATTTTAGTTGGTTAAGTTATCAAACAAAAATTGGCTTGGGTGAAGTGGGTTTGGTAGTTGATTAGGTTTGGTTTAGTCAGACATGCAGAAACTGAAATTAGGGTTTGTTTGATGCAGAAGTTAGCATAGATTTCAATGCAGAGAAATTCTAAAAAATTTACATAATATAGAATGACGTGTAAGGATGCTTCCTACCAAATTTCATGTAAAACTAAAATACTATTATGATGCAAAACCTAGGGTTTCTAACTGGTTGCAGGAAAACACAGAATTCTGGTTAGGACTTTTAGGATGCCAATTTTTGTTTAAGTTTTGGTTCTGTAAAATCTGAGAAAAGAATTATTAAAATAGAGGACTCAACAGAGATGACGTGATGCAAATTTTAGAAAAAAATAAAATGCCTAAGTTTATCAAACAAATCTAAACTCAGACCCCTAATGCAGATGACAGGATGCAGATTTTTGTTAGGATTTTAATTTTGCTATTTCTTTGTTAATTTTCAGATCTGAAAAAAATAAAAAAAAAATATCAAAAATATAGAACAAAACATAGTATATTCACCATGAAAATTAGAACAAAAAATTTTTTTGATGGGGAAAGCAGTCCTATATTTTGAGGGGTTATGCAGAAAATAGCAAGCAGAAATCTAGACTATAATGCAAAAACATGCCCTAAACTATTCTCTGATACCAAAATTGATAAGGGATGGAATTTTAATATAATACAGGATGATATGCAAGGGATGACATAAAGAAAATCATATTAAAACAAGCAAATATATTTTTAGATTTTTCTTATGGTTTTATTCCCGAAACAAGGCAAGATTAGGCTAGGGTTATCCTGTATCAATTAGCATCCTACCCACATGCTAGATCTATCAAAATAAAAAGAAAATTAGGATCCTAGGTCTAAGAAGGTCTATTAGGAGCATGTTCAACTTCAAGAAATCAGAAAAAGCATAACGGAAATTAGGTTTAACATACCAGGCAATGATTTCTAGTTGCTGTAGAAGAGATTGCTTCGCTCAGATCGATGCCTGGATGTCCCGGTCACTTCCCGTGAATTCGCCAGCTTTTTATCAGCTTCATTTAAGGGAAAAGAAGAATTCATCTAGAGGGCATGGCACCGGAAGGATCCTGTAAATGTCAAGGGTTAGTGTCAAGGATGATGGAAAAAATATTAAATGGGGGATTAGAAAGAAAGAAGAAGTAATAGGATCGCCGGGGTCGATTTGAGGACTGTAGAAGATGAAGATGCCTGGATCCTTGAAGGGCTGATGGTGGGAATCTTAGGGCTCTTGCTTGGATAGACAATGGCTAGGGTTTGGTGGAAGAGGGAGGGATGGGTGGCAGCTAGGGTTTGCTCACAAGAAAAAAAAGACAAGTCTCACACCACTTCCAAAGAACACAAATTATCACAAGAAAAATTCACCAGAATTTTAATTCATGAAAAGAGATTGATTACAAAAGGGGGAGGGGGTGGGTATTTATAGATTCATCCAACCCTTTCCCTGTCAAACTAAGAGTACACAGTATGAATAGGATTAGGAGAATAAAGTTGAGTAGAATAAGGAGTACATAATTTGAATAGATTTGGTAGACTGAAATCCTTATAGAACTTGGACATCAACTCCTTCTTGGACTTGGAAGCTTTGACTTTTCTCCATGGGCTTGGACTGGTATGAAATTCTTGCTGGGCTTGGACTGGGTCAAAGCCTTGGGCATCTTGGACTGGGTCAAAATATGGGGCGCCAACTTCATGATGGGCTAGGGGGTGCAACTGCTATGGGCCTTGGACTGGGGTGCCAATGATAGGAATCTGGGATGGCACTTCTTCATGAAATCTTGTGGGCTTGAGGCGCCTAAGGCCTGGTATGCTGGGGCACCTTCTTTTGGAGGGCTTGGGCATCATGAAGAAATCTAGATGCTGGGTTTGTGACTTAAGTGTGGGTCTAAAGGTCCTCCTCTTGAATAAAAATTACATGGACTCAAAAAGGCCTAACTGACAAGACTCAAAATAGGCCTAAATAAATAATGGACTCACTGGATAGATTAACAGGACTTAATGGACTAAACAAGAAACTTCCATCGACCTAGTGAATCCAACTGGCTCACTTTATTACAAGACTCATAAAATTTGGACTTTATTACAGGACTTAATAAAAATTAACCAACACATGACTTAGAGAACAAATTGAAGCTTGAAGTCTATGTCTGATCTGATGTCTCCATCAACCTACTGATGTGCTTCCCTCATTTCTCCTACACCATAAGGGGTGGGAAACTTCACCAATAGCCACCTGGTGGAGATGACCATGTCGAGCAGGTTGAGCCTAGGGTGGCCAAAGATCACGTTATAGGTCGAAGGGAGCCTAACAACCATGAAGGTCATCATGATCGTGCTCTGCTGGCGTGTTAACCCGATAGTAATGGAGAGAGTGATCTCCCCTTCAACTCCCATAGAGTTTCTAGTAAAACCGACAAAGGGAGTGTGTATAGGCTTCAATTGAGTAAAGGATAGATTCATCTTGGAGAAAGCATCATAAAAAAGGATATCAGTCGAACTTCCACTATCGATCATAATCTATTTTACAGGATGCTTGGCAATCATCATCTCGATGACCATACCATCATTATTTATATTTTGATTCCTAGATCCCCCCTCCCTCATAAAAGGGAGTACATTTTCCAACCTCTCCCCCTCTCGGGCCCTCTTGGTAGCTCTATTCTCCAACATATCATTCCCACAGGCTTCTTAGTGGATCGATTGTCGATGGTGGAGACAGGGGAAGAGCAGTAAGCACCTGAGGTTCTGCCGAGGTTTTGCCCCCATAAACTTTTCGAGGTAGCCCCTTCTTATAAGGTCTTCGATTTCTTTCTTTAGGTGGTAGCACACCTCGATGTCATGGTTGTGGTCACGGTGGAACTGGCAATACTTCATCTTGTCATGATCGGTGGATGGCCTTAGTGGGGGAAGGTGGTGCACGTAACGCTCGCCCTCAATCTCCATGAGGATCTTCGTCTTCAAGGCTAGGAGAGGTGTGTATCTTTCTTCTAGGATTAGGCCACTCTTCGGCTTCGACCCTGGATGGAAGTTCAGGGTGGCCAGTCTGGGCTTCTGTACCCCGGATGTCTCCCTCGGAGGTTGCTTCTTCAGTGGCTTTCCATCCAGCTCCCTCCTCGTACAGTCCACCTCCTCAGCATGGATGTACTTGTAAATGCGAAGGAGGAGGTCAGAGTACATCTTCGGATGCTTTTTGTCCAGGGAGTAGGTGAAACAGGAAGTCTTGAGTCCCCTCTTCAATGCCAGCATGGCAACTGGCTCATCCAAGTTATAAATATATTGTGCAGTAACTTTCAAGTAGGTCACATAGTCCCGCAAGGGTTCGTTGTCCTATTACTTAATGGAGAAGAGACTGTCTACTTCTCGTGGTACCTTCTGGTAGGCATCAAAGTGGGCCATAATTTTTTTTTCTAGCTGTGTAAAGGAGTTGATGTTTTCGGGCTCGAGACGGGTAAACCAGACTCGAGCTACCTTCCGAAGAGTAGCTGGGAAGGTGATGCAGAAGAGGACATCGGTCATCCCTTGGACTTTCATGAGAGTCTTATAAATCTTAAGGTGGTCCAGTGGATTAGTGGTCAGTCGTAGGGATCCACCTGTGGCATGCGGAACTGACTACTCTTGGATTTCTCGAGAGAAAGGAGGATGGGCATTATAGCCTGAAGGCTCACGGGAGGAGCCCTGCAAGTTTGCAAACTGGCAGGATAGTTCCGCCAGCTTATGCTCATGTTCCTCCAGGTGCCTTTCAAGCATGCGCTTGATAGCCTCGTCGGTGGAGCCTTCCACTGAGGCCGATGGAGGAGGTGAAAATGATAGCTCAGGGGGGTTGCGATGGGGGGCCTTGCCTTGATGACCTCGACGGTGCTTAACAATAGCCTGCTCAAGGGCTAGAGACTGGCTCTCCCAATCGATTGACCCGGTCCACTTCTCTTCGTCGGGGTCTGGTGGCTTCCCCAGGGGTTTGTCGTGGCCCACGACAGCGAAGGCCTTCCTTAGAAGGACTGCGACTGTCGCGACGTGTGGCAGCTTGGGCCGTAAGGGTCCCTAGCTATTGGTGGGTGGCCAGGGATTAGTGTTGATGCTATAACTATCGCACCACCATAGTTAGAACCTGCATCTACTGGACGAGCATGGTTAATTGGACATCCGTTGGAGGCAGTTGCGATGGAGCGGGGGCCTCCCTCTCTGGACTGTGTGGGCCTCCGTGAGATGGGGGTCTCCCGCATGGCTGGTGGAGACCTCCCGTACATGTGTGATCACCATGTTTCGAGTGGAGTTGCACTTATGGGGATTGGCTTGGATCAGACTATGTCCTGCCCCCTTCCTGGCATGCCAATTTATTATCGCCTACACCACCATGGCCAGTAACTTGGAGATGACCTCGGATGTCGACCTCGTCTCTCGAGAACCAGCTCACGCACTCGAACCTGCAAAGTAGAGGAGACCCAGGCCAGGGATCCTGGCGGGGGCTCTCCGAGGATCAAGTCAGTGGCGATCTAGGGAAGCAAATCCTTCCTTGTGGGCCCCTTTGGTCGGACTCCATGCTTGGAGGAGGAGATTTTAGTTTAAAAAGAAAGAGTGGAGTGAGAGGCAGCGATGGAGGAGAGCGCGAGCTGTGATGGCTGTGTCTATCGAGACCCTTCCGACAGGTACTCTGGTAGCCTCAGAATGCTTTGCCCCTGGCTTGCTCTCCCGGTCGCTTGCCGTTGCTTGTTTGCTTATCTTGTTTGAAGACCTCCTGAACCTCTTTTTAGGCCATGGACCCTCCTAGCGACCTACCTCGGGTTCCTCCCCCTCTGCAGGCACTGAAAGGTCAACGTTCGACAGTGCTCCGTGCCATGCACTCAGGCGCCTTCCCCATTTATGATAGGGAGTTATGTCACAGGCTCTGACCTCCCATCTGGTTGCCCTACTTTGGAAAATTTGGTAGGGCATCGATCAGGGAACAGGCACCCCCTGGATTTGAGTCTTTTGGAGTGATTTCTTCTTCTGGGTGGTGCAAGTAGTCGGTTGGGTGGTGCAGTGCCTTGGCCGGGTACCCTTTCCTATCTAGTGTAAGCAGCAATGGGAGTAATCAAGGCATCCTGGGGTGATGCAGAACAAATAAGATGATGCGATGCAGAAGTAAATTAAGACTAATTTTTTTTTTTTTTTGTGTTTTGTTAGAAGTTGGCTTGACTCAAAAACAAGGCTAACTAATATTGAAAGAAAATATGCACTAAAAGAAAGCACAATTCAAAAGAGTAGATTATCAGAGTAATAAAGAAGTAGGATCGCTGGGGATTGAGAAACCCCCAGACCTAGGGTTTACTCCTCTTTCAAGAAATAGACGAAGAGAGAAGAGAAGGTTTTATACCTGACTGTGATATCTCTCTTTGCTTCAATTGAAGGACACTCTCGAGCAGATTGTAGGATCCTTGGAGACGGGGTATCTTCGTAATGGATCCTCGGATTGTAGTCCTATGGCAAGGTTGGCCTTCTTCTCGTACTCTAGATCAGGAAAGGATGAAGAACAAGATAAGGATGTAAGAAACTCAAGGAAGAGACCTTTACCTGGGATAGCTCCGGACTGATCGAACTTTGAAGATGAGGGAAGAGTATAGAGGTGGCGATGGAAGATGGAGTGGATTTAGGGTTTGGCTGGTAGGGCGGCGGCTTGCAGATGAAAAGGACCAAGGGCTTGATATAGTGGGCGGTGGCTTGGAGAAGGAGATGGCGGCCTTAAATAAAGTGAGAATTGGGTTTAGGAATTTGGGTGTTGGCGGTTAGGATGATGAAAGGAAATTAGGGTTGGCGGCCAGGGATGAAAGCGGGGCAGGGTTTTGGTAACTTTGGAGATCTCTCACCTCCTCAAGGCTCTAATGGAACCCGGATTTACTCTCTCACGGAGCTCAACACTCAAAGAAGTGTGGAAGAAGAGAACACAAGGTTGCTCAATACAAGAAAAGATTTCATTTACTCATTCAATTCAAAAGATTACATAAGGGTCCAATATATAGACCTTGCAAGAGAAACAAAATTACACTACTTCCCATGTGGGACTAAACATTCATCCTAAGCATGAAAAACTTTCCCTTGACCAACCAGGCTTCTTTCCTTGGAGTGGGCGGCCTCAAATGCAAGGTGATGGCTTCATATGGCAGGTATGTGGGGCACCTCCAAGTTCTTCGTCTTAAGTCATGGGTTTTCCTTCCATGACTTGCTCTTTCTTGGAAGAAAATACTCATCTCCTAGTCTTTCTCCCCAAGACTAGGCTCCTTCTATTCATAGCCAGGTACTTTAGGCAGGTGTGGGCGCCTACCTTGAAGTCCTCTCCAAGAAAAATCTCCTGCTCCTTTAGCTTGGTTACTTTTAGCAGCTTGTGGGCGCCTTCCTTGACTTCTCCTAAGAAAATTTTTTTGCTCTCTTGAGCGTGGGGACCAGGGATACTGGGATGAAATGTGGCACCAACTGGTCCTGGGAGTGTGGTTGGGAGTGTGGCGTCCACTTGCATTTGGCCTTGGAAGAAAAAATGATGCCCTAGGGAATGGCGCCAACCAGGACTTGACTTGGACTTAGACTGAGTCAACATGACTCAACAAAATGAAATGCAGACTCAAAGAAATAAAATAATTTGGTTGACCAGGTCAACCCTTATTACAAACCCTAATCTTCGGGCAAGGTCATTCAGAGATCCAGATGGAACCCTGAAGTCTTCTTCTGATTCTGGTGCCCGCACCAATTCTCCCGGGGTGGGAGGAACTCGACCCTATCGAGTAAGGCTCAAGTTGGCTCTGGTATCTCTCCAAGAGATCTGGATCCAACTCTTGTAATTCATCTCGGGAGATCCAAGAGTCATCAGAATCTGGCCTTCCTTGCCAGCGGACCAGGTATCTTTGGTATCCTCGATTACGAGTAGAGATAACCTGATCGTCCAGGATCTTTTCAATCTGTTCTTTCCTCACTGGCCAGTTTGTTGGTGGACACATAGGGTTGGGTTCACTCTCAAGAACAGGATTATGCTCAAAAGGCTCACTGGGAATCACAGCTGGCTCTCTATACTCTACTAGGTCTATAATGTTGAAAGTGGGGCTAATGCCTAGTTCTGGAGGCAACTCGAGCACATAGGCATTGGATCCTACTCTCTTCACCACTCTAAATGGTCCAGCTCCTCTAGCATGTAACTTTCTAACGGTTCCAGGAGGAAACCGTTCAGGCCTTAACCTAATCAATACATAGTCTCCCTCAACAAAAGTTTTGACTCGCCTTTGAGAATCAGCCAACTTCTTATAAGTTTCATTACTTAAATTTATTTTGGCATGAATTTCTTTATGCAAGTCTTTTATATGCTGTGCAAAAACTTCAGCAGACTCGGAGACTCGTGTGTGGACTGGTAAAGGGGCTAGGTCAAGAGGTGTGTGAGGTTTGTACCCATGCACAATTTCAAATGGACTCTTACATGTAGACCTATTGACCGAGTCATTGTATGCAAATTCAGCCCTAGGTAAGTACAAATCCCAAATCCTAGTATTTTCACCAACAAGACATCTTAGCAGATTGCCTAAGCTATGGTTCACTACCTCGGTTTGGCCATCAGTTTGGGGATGATAGGCAGTTGAAAACTTAAGTTTTGTCCCTAACTTGTGCCAAAGGGTTTTCCAGAAATAGCTGGTGAACCGGACATCCCTATCTGAAACAATTGTCTTAGGTAGGCCATGGAGTCTAACTATCTTATTAAAGAACAGGGTGGCTACCTTAGACGCATCAAAAGCCTGGGAACAAGGCAAGAAGTGGGCCATCTTAGAAAATCGGTCGACTACGACACAGATAGAGTCATGCCTCCTCTGGGTCTTAGGCAAACCTAACACAAAGTCCATACTCATATCTTGCCAAGGACGATCTGGGACAGGGAGTGGGGTATAAAGGCCGGTGTTCTGTTTTCGCTGTTTGGCAACAGCGCAGGTCCGACACCTAGCCACAATGTGTTCTACATCTCTTTTTAAGCTAGGCCAAAAAAAGTGGTCTTCAATAGCTAGGGTGGTTTTGTCTTTTCCAAAATGGCCTGCTAGACCCCCAGCATGAATTTCTCAAATCAAAAATTCCCTAAGAGAAGTTCTAGGGATGCAAAGCCTATTCTTAAAGAACAGAAAGACATATAAAAGGGTATAATCCTTATGATCACTAGATGGTCCTTGAGCTAGATCCTGATACACAGTCTTAAAATCCGGACACGACTCATATTCCTCTTTGATCTGCTCAAACCCTACGACTTCAGCCCTAACAGAATTCAATAACAAAGATCGATGACTAAGGGCATCAGCTACCTTATTTTCAGTCCCAGCCTTATGTTTCAAAATAAAAGTATAGGACTGGATATACTCTACCCACTTAGCATGCCTATGGTTAAGCTTCTTCTGGGAATTCAAGAATCTAAGAGCCTCATGGTCCGAAAATAGCACAAATTCCTGCGGTAGCAAATAATGTCTCCAGTAACGCAAAGCTTGCACTACCGCATAAAATTCTTTATCATAGGTAGAATACCTAAGCTTAGCATCATTAAGTTTTTCACTAAAGAATGCTATGGGATGATTCTCTTGGCTTAGGACTCTACCTATACCTACACCTGAAGCATCACAGGCAACCTCAAATACTTTAGAAAAGTCGGGTAACCTCAAAATGGGTGCCTGGGTCATCCTATCCTTAAGATCTAGGAAGGTTTTATGGGCTGCTTTAGTCCACAGAAATTCTCCCTTCCTAATACAGTCTGTGATAGGAGCAACTACAGTACTAAACCCCTTGATGAGTCATCTATAAAAGGTAGCCAAGCCGTGGAAACTCCTAACTTCATGCACACTGGTCGGCTCTGGCCATTCTACTATGGACCTAATCTTCTCTGGATCGGCAGCCACGCCGTCAGGGGTTACTATAAAACCAAGGAAGATAACTCTACTGGTCATGAATTCACACTTCTTGAGATTACCGTAGAGACTATCATTCCTCAAAACTTGGCATACTTGTCTAAGGTGGCCTAGGTGGTCTGCAGGGGTCTTACTATAGATCAGGATGTCATCGAAATAGACCACTACAAACTTCCCTATAAAAGCTCTAAGCACCAGGGTCATAATCCTCATGAAAGTACTAGGGGCATTGGACAACCCAAAAGGCATAACAACCCATTCGTAGAGACCATCCTTAGTTTTGAAAGCGGTTTTCCACTCATCCCCTGGTCTAATTCTAACATGATGATAGCCGCTCTTGAGATCAATTTTGGAAAAAACCATTGCACCGGCCATCATATCTAGCATGTCATCTAGTCTAGGGATGGGGAACCTATACTTGATTGTGATTTTGTTGATGGCATGACTATCAACACACATCCTCCACGTGCCATCTTTCTTTGGGGTCAATAGTGCAGGGACTGCACAAGGGCTAAGACTCTCTCTAATGAACCCCTTCCTCAACAATTCTCCAACCTGCTTTTGCAGTTTCTCATGCTCAGATGGATTCATCCTATAATGGGGCAAGTTGGGTAAAGTAGCTCCTGGGATTAAATCTATGAAATGCTGGATATCCCTAAGAGGTGGAAGGTGGTCTGGCAGATCCTTGGGAAAAACATCTTCAAATTCTTCTAACAAAGGCCTAACTTTCTGAGGAGGCTCTAAGGGTGTAGGAGTCCTAAGTTCCTTGGCAGTCAACATCCAAATGGGTGAACCACTATGAATTTCTTGTTCTAGATCCTTAGCACTAATTAGGTTCACTCCAATCTTCATCTTTTTGACCTTATTGGGTCCTTTAGCTACCTTGTCCTTAGGAGGGACTGAATAGATTGTGATCTTTTTCCCATTAAAACTAAAGACACAGGTATTGGATTTTCCTAAGAGGGTGGCATCATGATCATATAACCAAGGTCTCCCAAGAATTATATTGCTCACCCCCATGGGTAACACATCACACCAAATCTTCTCTTGATAGGATTGCATCTGGATTTGGACCTGACATCTAGACTGGATGGGTATAGAGGTAGAGTCTACCCAAGAAACCTTATAGGGGTTGGGGTGGGGGACTGGGGTTAAGCCTAACATTTTGACAGTGCTAGCAGAAATGGCATTCACACAGCTCCCACTATCTATGATGATCTTACATACCTTATCCCCTAATTTAAGGAAAGTCTGTAGGATGTTAGTCCT
This sequence comes from Areca catechu, assembly GCA_021397845.1. Classification (NCBI taxonomy): domain Eukaryota; kingdom Viridiplantae; phylum Streptophyta; class Magnoliopsida; order Arecales; family Arecaceae; genus Areca; species Areca catechu. Next base: position 74,330,659 of record CM038050.1, read on the forward strand.
ACGCCAATCCTCCCGAACTCTACTCTGGGACAGGATGCATCTCACAACTCCTAACTGGTCAGACTCTGTGGGTTCCTCCTCTCCTTCATACTCATCAACCAAGTTCATTCCGGCCTCATAAACTTCTTCTTCAAATTCCTCATTGGGCCCGGAATTCTCTTCCTCTCCCTCTTCTATGTAAAGGGATCTACGTGGGCACTGGCTAGAAATATGACCTACCCTATGGCACTTAAAACAGGCTATGGCTGTACACTGGCTGGAGATATGACCTAGTTTCTGACACTTAAAACAGGTGATACTAGAACTAGGGGTTCTTTGGGTGTCAGGTGCCTTACCTTTGTCCATGGGCCTAGGGGTGGGAATACCCTGAAAAGGTTTGCTAGGGGTAACTTGGCTAGGTCCATTTCTTGGGATTGGGGCACTAACCCTAGAAGGTATAGGTCCTCTCTGAAATTTCTCAGTGTTCAGTGCAATCTGATAGGCTTGGTCTAGGTCAGTAACCTCTCTCAGAAACAACTCCCTCTTAATGTCTACCCTATGTCCAGCCCTAAATCTAGACAAAGTGATCTCATGGGCTTCACTCACATCAAATCTCATTAAGTACTCATCAAAGGTGGCCATGTAGTCTGAGACAGATCGGTTCCCTTGTTTCAAGGTTTGCCATTGGTCTAACAGATTCTGCTGGTATGAAATTGGTAGGTACTTATCTCTAAGCTTCTCTTTCATACCCTGCCAAGTGGTTATGGGCTCAACATTTCGTCTCCTAGTGGTTAGCTCAATGTTCCCCCAGTATAACCTAGCTTGACGCACTAAATCATCTTGGCAAACTTGAACTTCCTTTCCTCAGACATGGTATACCACTCAATGTACTGGTCCATCTCACCCTCCCAATCAGAATACACCTTAGGGTTTAAGCTACCATCAAAAGTGGGTGCATCTAATTTGATATTCCGGATGAACCTATCATCTCTATCTTCAGGCTCTGGGTCAGGCCTCCTATGATTAGGTTCAGGGTCTCTGTATAAAGGTCTTCTAGGCTCCTAGTGTGGGTGAGGTTGAGGCACATTAAAATCTGGGTCAGGAGTCCAATTCTGATGTCTAGGTTCCTCAAGTACTTGGACTCGATCCCTAAGCTAGGTAAGATCCTCACGGACTTGATCCCTAAACTGGACAACAGTATCAGTCATATCCTGACTCAATTTAGTCATACTTTCGGTAAGAGTTCTAATCATGGCCTCTAAATCAGGTTGGGTTTGACCAGGTTGGTAGGGTACTCCATTCCGGGTGGACATGATGATGCAAGCAAGCACACCAAATGAGACTCGACTGAAACGACTACGGGCTAACTAGACCTAGAGCCCAAACTAGATGCCCAATCAGAGTGGCAAGCTAGCCTGTAGTAACTCGGGACTCAGCCAGGCAGGTGTAAGGGGAGTGTTAGGTCCCTAATTGCCAATCCTAGACACCAATCAGTGATTGGCCAGGTAGGTGGACCTGCACACAAGCCCTTCAAGATAGAATCCTTGAACCGCCGTTTTAGACACTGAGTACAAAACACACACAGAGTAACTAGACAAACTGACTCAACACTAGCCTAGACCCGACCAGTTGGTGTCCCTAGCCCACTAGGGCAAATTAGGTCTAATTAATTTTAAGATTAAAGGCTTAGGTTCAAATGCACGGGAGGTGGTTTTGGGCTAAGGAAAGGGTCTCAATCCTCCCCTTATGTTGAAACTTCGGTGCCCTTAAGATAGATTCAATTTATGCACACTCAAATAAAAAAAATAGCTTGCAGAAAATAAAAAAGCAGAACAGCAGTAAAATTGATCTCAGAAAATCTACAAAAATTAATAAATTATGAAAATTTTATATAAATTACTTTCAATTATACTGGTTCCATAAAAATAAGAATTACTTAATTTAGAATTTTTTGCAGGAAGAAATAATTTGAATAACAGGATAGTTACTGGCAGAAAATAGAGCGTGTGTCCCGTTTACAATCCCTACCTAGAAGTTATAACCCAGCGGCACCCCTACATGCCCTAGGAACCCCCGTGGAATGGGAGAAGGAGGCTTGCATTTCTCTTGTTCCTAGGACCGGACGGCCAGGGGAGTCTACTCCAGGCAGCAAAAGTAAAAAGGAACGAAAAAATAATCAAACAAGCAAGAACCCTAGATAGGGCTCTGATACCAAAAATGATGCAGAACAAATAAGATGATGCGATGCGGAAGTAAATTAAGACTTTTTTTTTTTTTTTTGTGTTTTGTTAGAAGTTGGCTTGACTCAAAAACAAGGCTAACTAATATTGAAAGAAAATATGCACTGAAAGAAAGCACAATTCAAAAGAGTAGATTATCAGAGTAATAAAGAAGTAGGATCGCTGGGGATTGAGAAACCCCCAGACCTAGGGTTTACTCCCCTTTCAAGAAACAGACGAAGAGAGAAGAGAAGGTTTTATACCTGACTGTGATATCTCTCTTTGCTTCAATTGAAGGACACTCTCGAGCAGATTGTAGGATCCTTGGAGACGGAGTATCTTCGCAATGGATCCTCGGATTGTAGTCCTATGGCAAGGTTGGCCTTCTCTCATACTCTGGATCTGGAAAGGATGAAGAACAAGATAAGGATGTAAGAAACTCAAGGAAGAGACCTTTACCTGGGATAGCTCCAGACTGCTCGAACTTTGAAGATGAGGGAAGAGTATGGAGGTGGCGGTGGAAGATGGAGTGGATTTAGGGTTTGGTTGGTAGGGTGACGGCTTGCAGATGAAAAGGACCTAGGGCTTGATATAGTGGGCGGTGGCTTGGAGAAGGAGATGGCAGCCTTGAATGAAGTGGGAATAGGGTTTAGGAATTTGGGTGTTGGCGGCTAGGATGATGAAAGGAAATTAGGGTTGGCGGCCAGGGATGAAAGCGGGGCAGGGTTTTGGTAACTTTGGAGATCTCTCACCTCCTCAAGGCTCCAATGGAACCCGGATTTACTCCTCACGAAGCTCAACACTCAAAGAAGTGCGGAAGAAGAGAATACAAGGTTGCTCAACACAAGAAAAGATTTCATTTACTCATCCTTCCATCAAAAGATTACATAAGGGTCCAATATATAGACCTTGCAAGAGAAACAAAATTACACTACTTTCCATGTGGGACTAAACATTCATCCTAAGCATGAAAAACTTTCCCTTGACCGACCAAGCTTATTTCCTTGGAGTGGGCGGCCTCAAATGCAAGGTGATGGCTTCATATGGCAGGTATGTGGGGCACCTCCTAGTTCTTCTCCTTAAGTCATGGGTTTTCCTTCCATGACTTGCTCTTTCTTGGAAGAAAATACTCATCTCCTAGTCTTTCTCCCCAAGACTAGGCTCCTTCCATTCATAGCCAGGTACTTTAGGCAGGTGTGGGCGCCTACCTTGAAGTCCTCTCCAAGAAAAATCCCCTGCTCCTTTAGCTTGGTTACTTTTGGCAGCTTGTGGGCGCCTTCCTTGACTTCTCCTAAGAAAATTTTCTTGCTCTCTTGGGCATGGGGACTAGGGACTCTGGGATGAAATGTGGCGCCAACCGGTCTTGGGAGTGTGGCTGGGAGTGTGGCGTCCACTTGCATTTGGCCTTGGAAGAAAAAATGATGCCCTAGGGAATGGCGCCAACCAGGACTTGACTTGGACTTAGACTGAGTCAACATGACTCAACAAAATGAAATGCAGACTCAAAAAAATAAAATAATCTGGTTGACCAGGTCAACCCTTATTACAAATCCTAATCTTCGGGCAAGGTCATTCAGAGATCCAGATGGAACCCTGAAGTCTTCTGATTCTAGTTCCCGCACCATGGGGGGTGCCCCTCTGTGGTCCTTGGGTGGTGGTGCGCTGCCCAAGGGAGGTGACACTGTCTCCTTCCTCCTGCTTTTGAACCTCCTAAAGCATCGTGGGCTTTGGCCATGGGGACAGCTTCCGGCTATTGGACTTCCCCTTTGAAGAGAGCTTGGCTCAAGAAGGAGGAGCTCAACTTTGGTCGGGGTGGACTCGACCTTGAGGGAGCCACCCGACGAAGGAGCCCGAAGAGAGCGGGTGCTCGAATTTGACTGTGATGGACTAGACCTTCAAGGAGCAGCCCAGTGAAGGTGCTCAAAGAGAGTGAGAGCTCGACTTCAGCCGGGGTGGACTCAACCTCTAGGAAGCAGCCCGGTGAAGGAGCTCGAAGAGAGCAGGAGCTCGACTTCGATCGGAGTGGACTAGACCTCGAGGGAACTGCCCGGTGAAAGAGCTCGGAGAGAACGGGAGCTCGACTTCGGCATGGGTGGACTCGACCTCGAGGGAGCAGCCCGACGAAGGAGCTCGAAGAGAATGAAAGCTCAACTTCGACTGGGGTGGACTCGACCTCAGGGGAGTAGCCCGATGAAGGAACTCTAAAGAGAGTGGGAGCTCAACTTTGATCGGGGTGGACTCGACCTCGAGGGAGCCGCCCGATGAAGGAGCTCAAAAAGAGTGGGAGCTCGACTTCGGCCTGGGTGGACTCAACCTCGAGAGAGCCGCCCGGCAAAGGAGCTCAAAGTGGGGGTCTGACATGGCAACTTCTTCCAACATGGCATCTGACTGCATCCAACTGGATTTGACAGGGTTTCCACGTCAGCGATCCTGCCATATCATAAGAGATGTTAAAAACAAAACCTCAGACATCCTAGTTGGCTCGCTCCACCTTAGGTCTGCTAGAGGACTTAAAAATACTAATTAAGATTTTACTATATTTAAAATGATTAAAATTAGCTTTAGAAATTATTTTCTAAGTTTTTGAAAATTTCTAGGTAAAATTTCTAAAATGGATCACATAGACCTAATTCACCTATAATCATTGTAAATCTATCCTAACTAAGTGGCTTAGTGAATATATCAGCTAATTATTTCTTAATACAAATAAATTCTAGTTTAATATTTTTATTTTGTATATGATCTCTAATAAAATAATGTCTAATCTCTATGTGCTTTGTTCTTAAATACTGAATAGGTTTTTAGTCAAATTGATAGGACTGGTATTATCACATATGATTGTAAGTTTAGTTTGTTTAACACCAAAGTATTCTAGTTATTACTTAATCCAAAGAACTTGAGTACAACAACTCCTTGCAGCAATATATTCTATCTCAATAGTGGATAGTATTACAGAGTTTTGTTTCTTACCATGCCATGAGATTAAGTTCAATCCTAGAAATTGACATGTTCAATTAGTGCTCTTTCTATCAATTTTACAACCACCATAATCAACATCAGAATAATCAATTAAGTCTAATGATGAATGCTTAGAATATCATAATCCTAGATTAGATATTCTTTTAAGATATCTTATGATTCTTTTAACGGTAAGTATATATGATTCTTTTGTATTAGCTTGAAATCTAGTACATATACATATACTAAATAGGATATCAGATCTACTAGCAGTTAAATGTAGCAAGGATCCAATCATAGGTTGATATAACTTTTGATCAATGCTATTCCTTCTTCATCTTCATCAAGCTTGTAGGTTGGGCTTATCGATGTGCCAATTTCTTTAGTAGATTACATCCCAAACTTCTTCAAAAGTTTCTTTATGTGCTTCATTTCATTAATGAATATCCTTTCCTTTGTTTGTTTGATTTGAAGTTCAAAGAAGAATATCAGCTCATCCATTATACTCATTTCAAATTCATCCTATATAAACTTAGTAACTTCTTGGCAAAGATCTTTATTAGTTGTACCAAAAATTATATCATCTACATAAATCTATACAACTAACATTTCATCAATTTTAAGTCTTTCATACCAAGTTCTAGGGGCTTGCTTAAGACCATACAAAACTTTATTCAATTTAAAACAATGATTAGGCAGATTATAACTTTCAAATTCAAGGGTTACTTTACAAAAACTTCTTAAAAAAATATAACCATTTAGAAAAGTACTTTTTAAATCTATTTAAAATAATCTGAAATTTATATAACAAGCAAATGTAAGAAAAGATTTTATAGCCTCTAATCTTGCTATGGATGCATAAGTTTCATCAAAATCTATTCCCTTTTCTTAATTATATCCTTTGGCTACTAGTCTTATTTTATTTCTAACTACATTATCTTTTTCATCTAGTTTGTTTCTAAATACCTATTTAGTACCTATGACAGGATGTTCTTTAAGTTTATTAATTAGGATCCAAATGTTATTCTTTTCAAATTAGTTCAACTCCTCTTGCATATCCATCATCCAATTTGGATCCTTTTCAGCTTCCTTTATGTAATTGGATTCAATTAAGAAATAAATACTAGGTAATCCAAAGTATCTCTAAATGAAAATTTAGTTCTAATACCTTGTGAGGGATCTCCTATATTTAAGTCCTTAAGATGGTGATGTACATATCTCCGTTCATTAGACAAATCACCATGCTCTTTGCTTTCCTTTTCCTTCTCGTCTTTAACTTGTTTATCTTTTAGGCTCAATCCTTCATCTTTTCATTCAATATACCTGCATTATTGTTTATACGCTCTTCTTTTCTTGAAGGTGAAGATTCACAAAAAAAAACATGAATAAATTCTTCAATAATGAAAGTTATTTTATTAAAAACTTTATAGATTTTACTTAAAATTGAATAACCAAGAAAGATGCCTTTATCAAATTTTGCATCAAATTTTCTAAGATTATCTTTTTCATTATTTAAAATAAAATATTTACAACCAAATATATGAAAGTAACTTATGTTTGATTTTCTATCATTATAAAGCTCATAGGAGGTATTCTTTAGAATAGGTCTAATAAGAATATGGTTCAGAATATAACATGCAGTGTTCATAGTATCAGTCCAAAAGTACTTTGGAAGGTTGTCTTCATATAATATTGTTTGGGCTATTTTTTTTAATGTTCTATTCTTCCTCTCCACAACACTATTTTATTATGGTGTTCTTGGAGCTGAAAATTTATGATCAATATCATGCTCATTACAATTTTATTAAAAATATTGATTTTCAAATTTTGTATCGTGAACATTTCTTATTGAAATAATTGATAGATTTTTTTATTTGAAATATTTCTATGAAATTTTTGAAAAATAGTGAAAGCCTCATCTTTGTGTGCTAAAAATAATATCTAAGTGAATCTAGAAAAGCCATCTACTCTCACAAGTCCATATTTCTTACTCCTAGGCTTGTGATCCTAGTTAGTCCAAATGAGTCCACGTGTAGTAGCTCTAAAGGTCTAGATGTTGAAATAATATTTTTTGATTTGAAACTCTTCCTAGTTTGTTTACCATATTGATAAATATCACATACATGATCATTTTCAAAATTCAGTTTAGGTAAATCTTTAACTAAATCATTTAAAATTAATTTAGATAATGTATGCATGCTAGTATATCCAAGTCTTCTACATCAAAGCTAACTAGTTTTCTTGATTTTAGCATTCAGAACTACTAGACTTATACTACTTTTCATAGCTAGATTATTTAAGTCTATTATGTATATATTTTCAAGTCTATGTCCTACAAATTTGATGCTTAAATCAAAAGAACTATTAACTATACACAATGAAGATTCAAATAACATTTTGAAGCCTTTGTCACATAATTGACTAATGCTTAATAGATTATGCTTCAATTTATCTACTAGTAATATACTTTTAATGAATGTTGAAGGGATGATTTTGATCTTACTAATACCAATGATTCTTCCCTTACCATTATCTTCAAAGGTTATAATGTCACATTCTTTTATTTCTAGGATGAAAAATTATTCCTTATCACCGATCATATGTCTTGAACAGTCACTATCCAAGTACCATCTTCTTTTAGATCCTTGGATTTCAAGATATTCCAGTAAAATAAATCAAGTGAGATTTTTATGTATCCAAGTTTTTTTGGATCCTTTGGGATTAGTCACCATGGTTCCTTTGGGAATCCAAATTTTCTTAACGTTATTTTCATTCTTGCTTTTAAAGTTACATTCATAAGTTTTATGCCCAATTTTATTACAGTAGTAATAAACTATATTTGATTTTTGCTCTTTGTTAGATGCAAAAAATCTATTTACTAAAAATTTGTTATTGAATCTTGAGTGTATCCAATTTCAACTTTATTATTGGTTTCTCTTTGGTTCTTAAGTATTAGCTCAAGCTTATTAGAACTTAATGTTAGCTTATCAACCAAAGGCCTTAGTCTTCTACTTTTTTTTTTATAGATTTTTGTTTTCTTCTTACAAACTTTTATTTTTCTCAAAACATTCATCTTTTTTCTTTTCCAATGCTTTGTTTCTTTGAAGTAGATTGTCCATCTCTTTTTGCAAAGTATCATTTTTCTTTAAAGTCTCCTTTTTTTCTTTAAGCAAAGTGTCATTTGATTGTTTGAGAGCTTTATTTTTTAAACTTGTTTTCTTGAATTTAGCAAGCAAATCATAAAAACCTATATGTAATTCATTAAAAGTAAATTCAATATTAGGTTCAGAACAAACCTCATCTTTCAAAGCCATCGTAAATTCAATATTAGGTTCAGAACAAACCTCATCTTTCAAAGCCATCAAGCATAAATTAGTAGACTTTGTTTGCTCTTCCTCTTCATTGGAGCATGATTCATTACTGTCACCTCATGTTGCAACCATAGTTTTCTTCTACTTGCTTTTCTTATGGCTCTTCTTTAGTATAGGACAGTATGATCAATAATGCCTCAATTTTTTGCATTCATAATATATGGGCTATTGATCCTTGTCCTTTTCTTTATCTTTTTCCTTACTTAGCTCCTCCTTAGCCAAGTGTCTCCTTTTAAAATTTGATATGCCCTTGTCCATGAATCTCCTAAATCTTATCATCACAAGGGCTATATTCTCATCTCCTAACTCCTCTTCAGATGAGAGGCTTTCTTCTTCTTTCTTTTCTCCTTTAGTTGTAGCTTTGAGAGCTATTGTTTTCTTATTTTTTCCTTCCTCGTCATAGCGGTGCTTTATGTTTAGTTCATATATCATCAAGGATCCAAGAAGCTCTTCTAAGGATAAGTTGTTGAGGTCCTTTATGTCCTGAATTATAGTGATCTTTGCATCCTACTTGTCTGGTATTAATCTAAGAATTTTATGTACCAAATCATTATTAGTGGTCTTACCAAGACTTTTGAGACTGTTAATAATATTAATAAACCTTTCAAACATTTCAAAAATTATTTTAGGGGATTCCATTTTAAACAATTCATAATTATGTATAAGCAAGTTAATTTTTAAAATTTTTACTTGATTGGAGCCTTCATGTGTGACTTGAAATCTATCTCAATTTTTTTTTGTAGAATTACAAGTGAAAATTTGGTTAAACTCATTGGAATCTAATGCACAATATAAGAGGTTCACGGCTTTTGCATTTATTTCAGTAATCTTCATGTCATGATCATCCCATTCATCTTCTGATTTTGTGACATCATGCTATCAATCCTTTTAGTGGGTGTGTGAGGACCTTTCATGATTACTCTCCATAATTGTAAGTCTATGATTTGAATATAGATTCTCATTCTAGCTTTCCAATATGTGTAATGGATATCATTGATAAATGAAGATCTATTACTAGATTATCCTTCGGCTAGTAAAGTGCTCATATGGGTTGCCATGATCTTTTTTCCTAATCGTTAGATTAGTGGCACTAAGACATGGCTCTAATATCACTTGTTTCCTAGACTGACAATCCAAGAGAGGGATGAATTAGATTTTTGAAAAATAGAATAAGTATGTGCCTTTGAAAGCTTTAATCAAATATGAGCCAAGTGTAGTGTGATTTGTGGAAGCAAAATGGGAGTGTAAAAAAGATAAAAAATCATACAAACATAACAAATTTATAATGGTTTAGAGCAATCCTATCTCTTACATCCACTCATCAAGATCTATTTAGAATTTTACTATATTTTTCTAAGAATATAGTTGGTTTATTTTATCCCGGGCTCACAAACCAAAATCTAAGTACAATATTTATTTTACGGGGTCACAAACAACCCAATTGGTTTTCTAAGACTCACAAATCAAAACCCAAATGTACATTTATTTTCTAGGCTCACAAATAATCCAATTGATTTTTTAAGATTAACCAATCAAAACTTAAATCTAATTCAAAGTTTCAGCTCCCTATTGAAACAAACAACAACTTAAAAGTATGAAAATAAAGTAATAGAAAATAAACTCTAAAAAGAGTTGATTATTATAATTGAAGCTTGATATATATTGCTCAATGGCTTCAAAAGTTGCTTTTCAATGTCTTCTTCAATCCTCACTTAATGCTTCAAGAGGTTAGGTCAGAAGAAATTCAGTTTCTCTTAGGTTTTCAATGACTATATAGAATATTTTTTTCTTAATGATTAGAATGCATACTCAAGTTCTTGTTCTTCAAGTGTATCTTCCTTTTGACTTTAATCCAAGAATTTATATCTTTCTAGATATTTTTTTATGTGTTTAAATTCATTTCTAGCCATTGAAAATTAAGAAATAGCTATTAGACACCTTAGAAAATGAGTTCTGCAAGTTCTGAAACTAGCTATTATTGCAGAAATCTATGGGATAAGAGTCAGCTCATAGCAGAGGAGTTGGCTCTAATTAGCAGCATCCAGAAAACCAAGTTTCTATCTTCTTGAGAGAGAAGGCTCATAGAATAGGAGTCGACTCTTTTGAATAGTCTTCAAAAACCTACTTTATGTCCTTTCTAAGAGAGAAGGCTCATAAAACAGGAGTCAGCTTATTTTCATAATGCCCAAAAAACTAGGTTTCTACCTGTCTAAGAGAGAAGGCTCACTAGAGTAACAGCCAGCTCTTCTGAACTATGCCAGTCACCGTGCCATACTAGAGTCAGCTTTTCTGGTGCAAGTCAGCTCTTGCAACCTGTTCTTTAAAACTTCAAGAAATTGAAATAACTTGACTCCTTAAGGCTTTCAAGTGTCTTACAATTGATTCTAAGGATTTTTAGGAATACACACGCTATTTCAAATATAAGAGATAACTTCTCTATTCTTTTTATGATACAAAAATCTCTCAAAGCATCTAAGGGAACCTAATAAGTACAAGTAAACTTTCTATACTTAAAAATATTTACAAGGATTTATAAGAGCTCAACACACACTTCCCAATTGTTACATAGAGTTCTTAAAGGAATTATCATTGATACAAATGAGCTCACTAACTATTCTAATATTTTATAGGATTTTCAATTGAAGGTTGTTCATTGGAAAGCTTTTTACAAAAATATTCTTAAACATTTGAAAAGTATTAGTATAGAATTCATGCTCCAATATTTTGTAATCATCAAAATCATTCCCATCATCAATACTCTAGGAATTCTCCTACATGATGGCCAGTATAAGGAGATAGATCATATTGAGTTTATTCTAGGGTAAATCCTATCTAAAAAGGGAAAGATAAGGAAGAAGGGGAAGATGATGGAGAAATAGAAGAAGAGGAAGAAGATGAAAAAAATGAAAGAAGAGGAAGAATTGCACTACAAAAAAAGTCACATACACCCATACTTTTTAGACACGTAAAATACATACATGAATAAAAGTTCAAATTCTAAAAAAAGAGTTATTATATCCACATTTGGAAAACATGAAAATGTTATAATTAATTTATAACTTATGTTTCAACTATTAAACATGAGTAAATCAAATATAATGGATAAGCGTTGGTATGCCAAGAAAGGAGTGTCCAAAAAAATTAATACTGATCCCAGGTCTAGAGATATTCCAAACTCGGATCTGATTAACTCTAATATAAACAGGTCAGATCTAGATATTTATTATCCAGACCCAAGACTCAATAAGAAATTATAATAAGAATAGGAAAAGACAAGGTGAAGTACCTAAGAATGTCTCAGAGGCTTAATGGAAGGAAGCTATAGATAGTTGGTCTACTTTACAATGGCAGGTATATAAAAATTATTATTTCTCATTGGTTGAGATCAATTTTTTATAATAGTTAATGTCGATTTTAAATTTTGGTATACATGAAACAATGATAGAAAAGGGTAGATATCAACATTGACTGCAAGAATAAGTACAAGTATCTCCATTGTGCAGGAATAAGGAGCCTCATGCAAATCAATCACCTATATGTGAAACCCATCCAAATTTTTTAAGTGCTTACTTTGAGAAATATGTGTTATGTTCAACTAATTTTTTCTTATGTTGTATACTCAATTCAAAAGGACATGAAAATAACTGAGTCGTCCCTGCATGTGGGTGAAGACTCATACTAAAAATAATGGTAAACTTGTAAATGGTGCTACTGCTGGACTAGTTGTAAGTATCCTTTATTAGTCAATTAAACTATAAGACTATCTTATTTTTTATTGTAATATTTATTTCTTATAATTAATATATACATGTTTACTGGAACCAAAAAAAATGTTTAGAGATGTAGAAGAGGATGAAGTATTTTCTAAACAGTTTGGCAAAGAAAGACCAGACATGATCCATTGCTTAGGGATAGGACCAACTTCCAGTTCATTGTGGGGCTCTAAAGCGATAAATGAAGTCTTGAAAAAGAAAAATGAGAGTTTGCATAAAATGGTTAATGACTTGGCAAGTCAAGTTGAAACTCTCCAAGTCCAAGTAGCAAATACTTATGATTTAACAGTTTCGGTGAGTACTTTAGTTAAATGTGTAATTCTTTTTTATTTCTATATGAATGAGATTGGATAACTTAATCTTTATTTTTAGAATTATTTTAATTTTTTGAAAATATGAAAATGTCATGAAAGAATCTAATGACCATTCATTCTACTTGCTATTTGATTGATGAATTTAACCTATTATTGTACTTATTTATTAATAGGGTATTGCCAACATGAAAGAAGCTGATGATCATTCACCAAAGATAGATAAAATATCATCTGTTAGTAGCAAACATAATCCAGAGGTATCTATGATATCATTATTTTATACAATACTTATAATTTAATATTTTTAAGAAAGTTGGTTAACTCTTTATTATTTCTAGAATGGTGATAGAGTTGAACTAAACTCATCTCAAGTAAACATATCACCCATTCTTGAATCATCTAAAATTATAAGTAAAATTTATTTAATAAATTTACAGATTTTAATAGAATGGCTTAATATTATTAAGTGGTGAATCATCAAGACTTATTCATTATATTAAATGAAATTAGTACTTGCAGGATGAAGAAGTAATTTTATTGGATATCTCACAGAAAGAAGTAGGCAAAGGAACATTTATTTTTAATGATAAAGATAAAATGTTGATAGGCAAAAGTTTGGGAGAAAAACTTTATACAATCATGTATAAAAGTCGATACTCCATTGCTTATAAAGGACAAAAGTCGATCTTTAATGAAACATGCTGTGGGCACTCACATTATTTGGTAGAGAAATTATGTATATATCTGTATACATTATTGATTTAATAATGATTTATACTAGCTTTCAAATGATGTATATTTATATGATTCTTTTCTTTTGCAGATTCAAGTGATATAATGGAAGGTGTCAAAGAAGATATGGAGATTTTGTAAAGTTTACTTTATCTTTATTCTCTTTATGGTATAGCAAAATAGTTGAAACTTATTTTATGATATGTTTTAAGTTCTAGTATTTAGTTTTTTTTTTGAAATTAGTACTATGTTTTGTTTCTTATTCTTTGGATTTTGATAAAATTAACAAAGTTATTAAGACAATATTTTTGTGAGACTACCACATGTATGTTCAACTATATTTAATATAATGATGAAAATTATCTTATTTGTAGTTATTTTATGTCTTTCTATTTTTAATTATATACCTATATTTTATTATTGATAGTACAAGTTCATTTATATCCATGCTTTGTTAATTCCAATGAATTCTAATTCGTGTGTATTTAATTACCCACGTTTTATAAAGGAGGGTATAGATTAGATTTATACCTACATATATAATCTTACCTATATTAGATATTACGTGGGTAAAGCATGCTTATACACATAAAAAAAAATGTGGTTATAAGCCACACCCATGCCGGACATATCCATGTTTAACTAAGTGTGTATACCAACATGGGTGTAGGCATATATCCATATTTTTTAAGCTTTTATCCATGTGTTTTTCACGTGGGTGTAGCTCAGTTTTTTCGTAGTGTCGAAAGAAGAATCTGATTCATATCAAGCATCTAAAGAGACCAATGAGTAGTGCAAAGTATATAGTCCTCGAATCATTTTAAATACTTGTCTTGCATCATTTTAAATCTTACATTTCCATGCATATTTGTATAATTAATTCGATGAATCTATTTATTTATATTTTAAGAGATTATACATCATATCTTCTAGAAGCTAAAACCATGCCAACCAAGGAGGAGGATGACGATGACGTAGAAGATTTTACATGATTTTCTTATTTTGATATTATATATTTAATGTAATACTTGTAAAGCAATGTTAATTTATAAAATTATCTAATTTATATTTTTAATATAATATAATTAGTTTTTATTTATAATTATGGTGCTTGATAATAGGATTAATAATTACTATTTTATTATAATTAATAGTTTTAGTATTTTTATTTTTAATTTTTTAGAAATTAAAAATCATAGTACTGATGGTATTAGTGATAGAATTTGCTGTCATTAATAATATTAGCAATGGCAAATTTTGATGGCACTGTTGTCACTACTTTTTTTAAAAAAAATAAATTTAATTTAAAAAAATGAAAAAAAACACCTATGGCTTACTGACCGTAGTAGACATCACTAATACTATTAGCGATGGCTAATTAGTCATGACAATCAATTACTATTTCTTATTTTTTTAATAATTGGAAAAAAAATTTATCGATGGCACATGCCATCATCTATTTAGTCAGTAATAGCATTTATTACCAATAGAATTTTTCCGTCGATAATAACCCCTTTTAGCTATGGGATTAGTTATCATGGGTTATTAGTGATGGTGGGACATTGCTAATAGCTTTATCGATGACGATCTAGCTATTAGTGATGGCATTTAGCCATCACTAATAATGATTTTTCTTTTAGTATTATTTGGATTTCTTAATCTTGTATAAGTATTCAAGATCTTTCGAGTGAATAATTAATATGGGACTAAATATACACCTATACGAGACCTCGCATAAACATCATAGATGGTGCAGTAGAAAGAATCAAGAATGATTAAGTTTTGCTAGTGAGATGGCTTTTGCTCCTACCAAAAGTCTATTATTTCTAAAAGGCAACTTCACTCAACTAAGCCTTAATACGGAACAAGTTGGGCTTGCTGCGTGGAATCATTTTCCTCCATGATTTTCTTCTATTTATCTCTTAGATTATATTATATGAGATTTCCAATTTTTCTTTTTTTGATTAAAACTGGAGGTTGCAGGATGCTACCCCATTTCTATTGTTAATAAAAAAAATAAACAATAGCTTTAATTAAGAGAAGCAAAATAGAGAAACTACATTAGATAGAAAACATAGAAAAGAAAGAAAAACAAAGAAAATATTATCTGCAATTCATTGTAGCAGTAGCCAAAGTTTCTAGGCACATATAGAGTCTCCTATGGTTGTCTTCATTTTTCAAAGAGTAGAGGTGTTCCTAGTCACAAAATGTCTAAAGAATGTTCTACACAATGTAGAAAATAGAGACTTTTTTCTCAAGAAGACTCGATTGCTCCTTTCCCTCCAAACTTTACAACACAACACAACCACTAATTGATCACATGCCTTGCTCTCAAGCTTGTTTTTCTTCTCTAAGTAGTCCACACATCAAGGAATGAAAAAGGTTTACCTCTTAAATACAAATACCATTTTATTGTTGTCCATAAGCTTCTTGCAAAGGAACATCTGAAAAATAAGTGATTATTTGACTCCAAACTTGATCCATATAGCTCTCACCCAGTGTTGATATTCCATCTTTTCTTTGCAAGAACTTTCTTAGTATGTGTCTTATTCTTTGTTGCCAACCATAAAAAAGCCTTCACATTTTTAGGTGCCGATGCTTTTTAAAGGATCTTTGAAAAGCCATATTCAAGACCACCATAATTAAAAAACTTATAAGAGGAGTCAACAGTGAACAATCCATTTTGTGTAAGCTTCCAAACAGGTACATCCACAATACGAGATGGTCTAGGCAGGGCAAAAATGGTTAGCAAGAAAGACAACTATGTTAGTTATAATATATGAAAACTATATGCATTTATAAATTTTAAACATGTTTGAAAATTATTTTTCATGGTGTGTGTAATAGAATATCTTGGTGTGACAAAATAAATTAAAATTTAAGAAACAAACAAATGTTAGAAATCCTAGCTTAGGAGATGGATGAAACTACTATCCTAAAGAAGATTCAACCCCCTTCTTATATGAAGAATAATTGGACCTCACTCTCTCCTCCAAAGTACAACTCGAAAGCCAACATTCCAACATCCATCGTGGCACAATCTCAATTGGATACCAATCAATTCATCTTCAGCCCTAAAGATTAAATAAAAAATAAAAAATTAAGGGAGAGAGAGTTTTAGAAAATTTTAAGAGAGGAAAAAAGAGGGAGATGTTTTTGGATAGATTTTTTGGCTAGGGTAGGAACCTTTTTATAGGCTCAAAACTCCAAAGAAAAACTCAAAAATGCCCCCTAAATTAGTCATTTGAGCATTAAAAGAAAAATAAATTAAAAAAGAAATGTCTATCCATGCTCGTAAAATGGTCATGCATGGAGCTCATGGAATGCTCACATTCATGCAGGCATCTAGTTCGTGTTAGAACATTGGGTGGAGTTTTAAAACATTCCAAAATATCAATAATTCTTCACAAGTTTTAAAACTTATAAAAATATTTAAATTCAGTAAACAATTCAAATAGTAAAAATTTTGGACTTTTACTGTGCTTAGTACAAGTACCTTCTAGGTTTGAACTTGCATTTAGTATTAAAATACATACAGTATGAAGATGAACTGATCATAATATACGTAGCTCTATTTAGGCTATACACTTGCCTTGATTTTTATGAGAGTTACTAGAAATTTATCCTAATCCCATAGTCATGGCCTCACGACACTTTCACTGAGTTAAATCCTCCTAGGATATATGCAATGGAATCATACCTCGTTGAACTCACAACCTTGGATCTATTAAGGGTTATGCTTAACCTAGCCATTACAATAGAGCACCACATCATAGGAATGGGATAAAGATAGACTCTAAACTTGTACTCCTAGATATCACCTTAGAGGTCGTTTCCCTTTAAACCTTAACCATGGGATTGCCATGACTGTAGGGATCCACTCTAGTGACTAATGTATGGGCTTAAGCTCCATCTTTCTCGATGTCTCAGATATTATAGCCTTTGAAAGATCTTTGGTCAAAAGATCAGCCAAGTTATCTTTTTGATCTTATAAATTAAAATGATATCACATCTTTCATTTTATTTCTTACAGCTTTATATCTAATCAGGATATGATTATTCATATGTTTATTAGTTATATGTTGAATTAACAGATCAATTAAAGCTCTACAATCATAATTTAATAAAATTTTTAAAATTTTTGGTGTAAGAATTTCTATATCATTTATTAGATCTTTTAGTCACTGTGCCTCAGTATATGTAATGTCAAAAGCAGTCGACTCGTATTCTAATATGCTTCTAGTAATTATTATTTATTTACAAGAACTCTAAGATACTGCAACTCCTCCTAACAAGAAAAGATACCTAGTGGTAGACTTAACATCTAAGATATCTATTATCTAATTAGTATTACTATAACCCTTAAGTACTTCTGGATAACCTGAGTATACTATAGAGTAATTTAAGATTTTCTTAAGATACTTAAAGATTCTTCTAAAGATTTTTATGTTCTTCACTATGATTACTTGTATGCCTACTATATAAGCTTTATCTAGACAGGTTCTATTTCAAACATATAATAGGGATACTATCTTTTGAAAATATTATAATTATTTAACAGGTTTTTCAAAATTTTTAGTTAAGTAAGAATTATGATCATATAATATGGATAAAGATTTTGATGGGGGACAGGTGGGGGGATAGGATCGTTGGTGAGTTGAGAAGTCGCCAGGGATTAGGGTACCACAAAAAAAACTTTTAAATATTTATTTATTTTTTTGATGGAGGTGGTGAAGGAAACAACGGGGATGGAAGGTAGGGGTTTGGACTGCCACAGACTTGGAAACTCACACTCACGGAGAGACCTCTCACCTCTAGGGCATCTCACCCACCTCACTAATGGAGCCATGAGGGTAACTTTCCATGGCCGTAGAGGGATAAAGAAGATTGACACTCTATGGACTTGGGACTTACATTCATTGAGAGACCTCTTACCTCTAGGGCATCTCACCCACCCTACTACATGTAGCCTAGGGCATCTCACCCATCTCACTACATGCGGAGCCTAGGGCATCCCACCCAAATTGCTACATGGGGTCATGAAGGAAAATCTTTAAGACCATAGAGAGGATCGACGGGGAAGGGGATAACTAGGGCCTCACGCCTCTCGATGCTCAAAAGCGAAGGCATAGGATCTCATACCCTCGACGCTCGAAGGCGAAGGCAAGATGGGCCTCACGCCCACTCCTTTACAGAGGCAGAATGAAGAATCACTCTTTTCAAATCATCATCATTATTATTATCTCAATACAAGAGAGGGGTCCTTATATAGGAAACTCTAGCCCTTAGAATACATGAAAAAATAAACATAAAAAGGGGCGCCAACAAGCTTCATTATTGATGCCAACTACATGCCATAAAAGATGGGGCTAGAAGGGCAAGAGATTTCATGCTACAAAGAAAGATGGAGGGCACCACAAACATTTCATAAAAGGGTGGTCAACACAAGGAAATAAAATCTCATAAAAGAGGGAAGGAGAGTGGGCGCCCAAATATTGCTTGATTTGCCTGATACTCCCTTCCATCTTCTCTTGGGTGATCCCTAATTTCCATACGGGATGTTGATCTGCTGCCTTTTATGCTTGAGTGGATATATGAGAATCCTGGGATGCCTAATAGGGTGGATGATGCCTTTTGGGACTCCACGTGGCAACTGATAGCTCTTAGGTCCCCATCATTCCCCTGGAGTAGGGAGAACTCGACTCCGTTGAGTTTGGATCTGCGAAGATTTTGGGAGGAACCGAATCCAAACAAGTCAAAGAGGCTCTGCTCTAAGATCTATGCAACTCTGAAATTCATGTAGCTTCGAAATTATGTAGCTTTGAAATCTATGCAGCTTTGAAATTTGTGTGGCTTTGAGGAGCGTGCAACTCTAAAATCGGCAAAGTGGATGGCGTCCATGCTTTCACGTTCCTGTGGTCCCCTTTCTTCTTCTTCACAGACTGAACCAGGGACAGGGGAGGTCACGGAGGGGCTTGCCATGTCGATGCTAGGTGGAGGACGATGGCAGCATGAAAAGAAGATGGCCAGACGGATGGGGTTCTGGTGGCTGGCGACGTCACACAAATCTACAACACAGGGAGATCTTCATGGAAGGTGGTTGGGTGGAGCAGAGGAACTTTCGGCGTGCTTTGCCGGTGGCGGTGGTCAAGGTGGAGTCAACGACAGCTAGCGACGGTAGCAAGGAGATGGGGCGGGGCATCTCGACAGTAGGGGCGATTGGGAATAAGGTCTGCTTGACCGTGGAAGGGGCTAAGGATGATCTCAGAGGGGCAGATCTGGTGGGTTCTCACCGGTGTCCTAGGAGGAACCTTCATCGGAGAAGGGACAATGCGATGGAAGAAGGGCGGCACGGACCTATAGCACAGGCAGTCGATCAGATCTGGTGGAAGTGCCGATCGGATCTGGGTGCCACAGTTGATGGTGTTGGATGAACTATGATCTGGCGGTGTCGGGCATCGCGATAGTAGGCCGGTGGGACGACGATCGATGAGGAGCAGGGAGGAGATGGAACAGGGCATCTAGCATCTCGATAGCAGGGGATTCTGGTGGGAGATGGGGCATCCAGCGGGATTCGGTGGTCTCTTATCGGTTTGGGATTCAGGAATCGACGATCGCCGGTGAAATCGATGATGAGGGGTTGATCTCCGAAGGGAGGGACATCCGGCGGTGCTGTGGATGGGGAATCGGGTGTTCCTAATCAATGGGATGAAGGCGCGACCGTGGCTCGGTGGTGGTACTGGTGAGCCAACAATGGAGATGGTGGCGGATGGATTAAGTCAGGGATAAGCAGAGAATAGCGAGAATAACAGGAATAAGATGGGACAAAAAAAATAATGGATACCCTAAACCTCTGAGCTCTAATACCAAAAAATGATGGGGGATAGGTGGGGGGGTATGATCGTTGGTGAGCTGAGAAGTCGCCAGGGATTAAGGTACAACAAAAAAAAATTTATATATTTATTTTTTTTTTGATGGAGGTGGTGAAAGAAACAACGGGGATGGAAGGTAGGGGTTTGGACTGCCACAGACTTAGAAACTCACACTCACAGAGAGACATCTCACCTTTAGGGCATCTCACCCACCTCACTAATGGAGCCATGAGGGTAACTTTCCAAGGCCGTGCAGGGATAAAGAAGATGGACACTCTACGGACTTGGGACTTACATTCATGGAGAGACCTCTCACCTCTATGGCATCTCACCCACCCCACTACATGTAGCCTAGGGCATCCCATCTATCTCACTACATGCGGAGCCTAGGGCATCCCATTCAAATCGCTACCTGGGGCCGTGAAAGAAAATCTCTAAGACCATAGAGAGAACTCGATGGGGAAGGGGATAACTAGGGCCTCATATCCCTCGATGCTCGAAAGCAAAGGCAAAGGGTCTTACATCCCTCGACACCCGAAGGCGAATGCAAGACAGGTCTCACGCCTACTCCTTTATGGAGGCATAATGAAGAATCACTCTTCTCAAATCATCATCATTATTATTATCTCAATACAATGGAGGGGTCCTTATATAGGGAACTCTAGCCCTTGGAATACATGAAAAAATAAATATAAAATGGGGTGCCAACAAGCTTCCTTATTGGTGCCAACTGCATGTCGTAAGAGATGGGGCTAGAAGGGCAAGAGATTTCGTGCTACAAGGAAAGATCGAGGGTGCCACAAACATTCCATAAAAGGGTGGTCAACACAAAGAAATAAAATCTCGTGAAAGAGGAAAGGAGAGTGGGCACCCAAATAATGCGTGATTTGCCTGATACTCCCTTCCATCTTCTCTTGGGTGGTCCCTAATTTCTATATGGGATATTGATCTACTGCCTTTTGTGCTTGAGTCGATATATGAGAATCCTGGGATGCCTAATAGGATGGATGACGCCTGCTGGGACTCCACGTGGCAGCTGATAACTCTCAGGTCCCCATCAGATTTTAGATTAAGATATCCAAATTTAAGCATTTTCTCTATTGAATATGCTAGGCATATTATTATTCTATTATTTGACTCTTTTAAGCTTCATTCTTAAAATTATATCAACTTTTTCTAAATCTTTCATATCAAAATTATTTGATAGATAGCTTTTAGTTTCTTGAATTACTTTCATTGATATTTCAAATAAAAAAATATCATCTATATATAAACATAAAATCATATAGTCCATATTTTATTTTTTATAATACACACATTTATCATATTATTTATTTTAAAATTATTTTTTAAGATAATTTTGTCAAACTTAATATGCCATTATCTTGGAGCTTGTTATAAACCATAAAATGATTTGATTAGTCTACATACCTTATATTCTTGTTCTTTTACTTCAAATCCTTAAGGTTGGTTTATATATATTGCTTCTCCTAATTCTTCTTTTAAAAATATAGTTTTTATATCCATTTAAAAAATTATTAATTTATAAATTAAGGTTAAAGCTACTAAAATTTTTAGAATTATTATCCTAACTATAGGAGCATAGGTGTCCAATTAATTTATCTCTTTTTTTTACTAAATTCTTTTACTACTAACCTAGTTTATATCTTTCTATTATTCTATCTAACCTTAATTTCTTTTTAAAAATTTATTTTATTTTTATAAGTTTATTTCCAAGAGGTAAATCAGTTAAAATCCAAGTTTTATTTTTTAGGATTGATTAAACTTTACTATTTATTACTTTCTTTCAATATGATGATTCTAATGATGACATTGTCTTATCATACATAGAAAGATCACTCTCTACTTAAATTATGAAGTAGTCTTCTCCAAAATCTGTTTAACTCCTTTTCTTTTACTTCTTCTTAATTCAAGTTCAACTTTAGGTTCAGGTTGGGGTTCTACTGATTCAAACTCTAAATGTCTAAAATTTATCTTACTAGAAATTTTAGTCTTAGAAAAAAATATATTCTCAAAGAAAGAGACATCTCTAATTTCTAAGATCGTGTTATCTGCTATATCATTAATCTCTGATTTTATCACTACGAATCTTTAGGCATTGTTATTTTAGGTATAGCCTATATATATAACATCTATAGTTTTAAATTTTAGTTTTCTCTTTTTAGGTTTAAGGATATTAACATTGGCTAGGCACCCCTATACTTTGAGAAAATCCAAGTTATGAGTTTTTCCTTTTCAAAGTTTATAAGGAGTCTTACCACTATCCTTAATAGGTATCCTATTTAAGATAAAGCAAGATAATAGAAGAGCTTTCCCCTATAAGTTCTCAGATAAATTGAAACTAATAAGCATAGTATTTATCATATCCAAGAATGTACCATTTTTATGCTTAGTTACATTATTGGATTGTGGAGAATAAGGAGCAGTCACTTGATAAATTATACAATGTTCTTGACATAACTGAAAAAATATATTCAAGGTATACTCCTCTCCTCTATTAGATATAAAAATATGAGTTTTTTTTTCTTATTGATTTTTTACTTCACTCTTATAATTTTTAAACTTATTGAAGGTTTCATCTTTAGATTTAATTAGGTAATAATAGCAGGATCTGGAAAAGTCATGTATAAAGGTCACTATGTACTTATTGCCATCATGGGTTGCAATTTTGGTGGTCACATATATCACAATATATCAAGTTCAAGATTAAAATTTCTTTTAACTGATTTGAATGATTTTCTTGATTGTTTAGATTTAGTACATATTTCATACTTATATATATCTAAGTTTGATTTGGGAATTAGTTTTAACTCCATCATATATTTTACTTTTTCTATGTATACATGACCCAACCTATCATGCCATAGATTTTGTTTAAACTCATTCATAAAATAAACTTGATTCTTAGCTTTATTAATAAAATAATTTATTACATTCAATTTGAATAAGCCTTTACTTATATATCATTTTTCTATGATGGCATTATTCTTAGTAATTATAATTTTATTATAATCAATAATAATTTTATATCCCCTCTGAACTAGTTCAGACCCTCTAATAAGATTTTTTTAAGATCTAGAATATATAGCACATCCATTAAGATGAGAATTTTTTCTAATATCATATTCAAGTTGACTTGACCTTATCCCATGATCCTGACTGCTATGTTGTTTCCTAGGATCACACCTCCTTCACTTGAGTCTTGAAAAGAAGTAAACCAGGATCAGTCAAAATAAACATGAATATTAACTCTTAAACCCAACCACCAATCAAGGTTAGAAAAGGTAATATTAACTTTATGGTTTAAGCTTACTAATCCAAAGATGAAGTCTTTTGGACCTTCAACTATGTGAGCTTAGGATTCAAAAGAACTAGAAGGTTTGTGGAAAGGCTCATTCTTTCCATTAAAGCAATCTCTTCCAAGATAATTTGTGCTTCCGCATACAAAGCAAAACCTTTCACTTGGACTTGGACAAGCTTATTAGATCTAGTATTATTTGCCTTGAAATTTTTACCTTTAGGTTTGAACCTATTTAGGTTAAGGCGGTTAGGCTGGTTTCATTAATATTGTTGGTTTGGTTAAAATCTAAATTTTGATTTTGATTTGGTGTTGTTGTTGGTTTAGTATTTTTGGATAGGTTAGTTTGGGCACCTAAGACTCTGGCTTATTAGATTTTGGATATGTATTAGTCTTTTATCTTAATTGAGTTTAGAAGTTGGACTAGAGTTAGCTCTCCTTATTTTTGGAGCTAACCATTGACAAAGCCATTTCAAGAAGGAGATATCTTATCTAGAAGGCTAAAGACGTTGGATTCTTCTAAGAATTTATCTTCTTGAACCTTCCTAAGGTGCTATAGGAATCGGTGAAGTTGGTCATTATAAGTTTGTCTTCTACCATGTTATACCAAGAAATGATGTAGTGTTGAATCTTCAACCCCAACATCATCAAGGCTATACTTAGATTATAGGGTATCCCACAATTCCTTTGTATTCTTAACTGACAAGTAAATATCATAGAGTGAGTCGAAAAGGATACTAAGGATTCTACCTTTATACAGGTAATCATCTTCTGGGGTAGTACAAGTGGTTGAACTAAAAGAACCAGAGGACTGGTCAGTCACTAACCAAAGAATTAAAGTGGTTAGCCAAAATGACATTTGGCTTTGCCATCTCCTAAAATGAGATCCATTAATTTTTTCTAGTTGTAGGCTAATAGTATTATTCTTAAGCATTGCCATTAGGTCCAAGTCAAATTTAGAGAAGAAGATCCGTAAAATAAAGATAATTTTATTTAAAAAATTATTTAAGTATTTTATATTTTATTTTTTTATTTTATTTTTTGGATATATGTTTCTAAAAATGTTACCTGATTATTTTTTTCAAAAATTAAAATCACAACAAAAAAAAATGAACTACACTCATGTAGAAAATACATGGATAAAAACTTAAAAAACGTGGATATATGTCTACACCCATGTTGGTACACACGTTTGGTTAAACGTGAGTATGTCCGGCGTGGGTGTAGCTTATAGCTACATTTTTTTTTTCCGCGTGTATAGACGTACTTTACCCACGTAATATCTAACATAGATAAGATTGTATACGTGGATATAAATCTAGTCCATACCTTCATTTATAAAACATGGGTAATTAAATACACACAAATTAAAATTCGTTGTAATTAACAAAATATGGGTATAAATATACATGTACTATTAATAATAAAATATAGGTATATAATTAAATATAGTCCTGCTTAATCCAATTTCAAAATATGAATTACTTACAATAACAAATAAAAATAGAAAGACAAAATAACTACAAATAAGATAATTTTCATCATTATATTAAATATGGTTGAACATACATAGTGGTAGTCTCACAAAAATATTGTCTCAACAACTTTGTTAATTTCATCAAAATTCAAAAAACAAAAAATAAAACATAGTACTGATTTCAAAAGAAAGTAAATACTAGAACTCAAAACATATCATAAAACAAGTTCTAACTATTTTGCTACACCATAAAGAGAATAAAAATAAAGGAAACTTTGCAAAATCTCCATATCTTTCTTGACACCTTCCATTATATCACCCGAATCTGCAAAAGAAAGGAATCATATAAATATACATCATTTCAGAGCTAGTATAAATCATTATTAAACCAATAATATATACAGATACATACATAATCTTTCCACCAAATAATGTGAGTGTCCATGACATGTTTCATTAAATCGACTTTTGTCCTTTTCAAGCAATGGAGTGGTGGGCTCAATTGCATAAGAAATAGAAACCTCACAAAACACTTTTTCCAAATTTTTGCCTATCAACATCTTGTCTTTATCATCAGAAATAAATGTTTCTTTGTCTACTTCTTTCTATGAAATATCCAATAAAACTACTCCTTCTCCTTGCAAGTACTGATTTCATGTAATATAATGAATAAGTCTTGATGATCCGTTTTACTAGTTCATAGTTTTTCTTAACTAACATCATCAAACTAAATTTCAGACAAGGTTATCCAATCACTGAGTAACACATCATGAATTACATATAATGGCTCATGGGCTCATAACTAATAAGATCCAATATGGTGTGGTAAAATAATTTGTCTTATTGTTTTATGAAATGAAATTAAAGATCTAAGAACTTGAACATGTAACTTATATTTTCTTTTAGATTTGTAAGCAGGCTCAGGGAAAAAAATAAGGTGCATAAAGGCAGGGATCGGTGTTGACATGTGAAAAGATGATTTTTGGTGAAGTTACTTCCCTGCTATCTATTATGGAGTTCTCTTTTCATCTGACTCATCAGACAGAAAATTTGATATTCTATGACCCAAGAACCTTATTAAAACATGCATATTTCTAGGATCCATTGCTAACCAAACCATTCGGGAACCTTTAGCACTAAGGGTTACAATATAGACCGATAGGTTTAAACATTCATGAGTTATGTTGAACTGTTGATGCTTTTCAATATCCTGAAATTCATTAAGCAGCCAATAAAATCTAATAATAAATAATAAAAAAGATAATATAATACTGGATTTCGCTTCAGTTCTTCTTCATTCATACCCATCCCTACAATCATATCCTATCTATATCCTGCTGGGTAATGGCTAACCTACATG
The DNA here is from genome assembly GCA_021397845.1 of Areca catechu. NCBI lineage: Eukaryota > Viridiplantae > Streptophyta > Magnoliopsida > Arecales > Arecaceae > Areca > Areca catechu. The sequence continues at coordinate 74,357,033 of CM038050.1, forward strand.
TATAACAAAAGACCACATTGAGTTAGAATAGAAAGAAAACAGAAAACAATTATAGCACAAAAGAAAGAACAAAGGCTTACCCAGCTACTACACAAATCTAGCAGACACACACCCGGAAAATTACTTGGAGGAAAAACTTTTGAATAATAATTGGTAAGAGTACGAATTGCAGGATCATCAATATATGTAACAAAACGAGGCTATGAGTAGAATAAGGAATCTAGGGATCTGCCAAAGCGATCATGGACATTGAGAAAGAATGTTTAATCCCAACTCTTATGCTTAAGCTATGGCATCAGTTTCTCAATAAATAAGTATTAATGCAAAAAAGGGCTTGAATTTGTAAAAATAAAAAAAATGAAAAACAAGGAAAAGAATAGATGGGAACTAAGGAAAGAAAGTTATTAAAAGAATGAAGAAGCTCACAAGTAATGGTGGATGCAACAATTGACTGGGACATATGGTGAAATAAGTTAACAAAGCTGACAGGAAACTAATCATATGTGAATTGCTAGATAGGTTAGAACATAGTTGAAAAGGTAAGCATCTCCCTATAGTGAACAATATACAAACATTAATATAGTATGAAAAGAAAGCATCTGCAAGAGGAGTTTTCTTTCTACATGCTTTGACCAAAATCATAGAAGGTAGTTTGATGGCGTCCAACATCTTTAAGGATTTTGGTCTAGAAATATGGGAAATATTTTTTTTTCCCAATGAAGGGAAAAAAAAGGTCATCTACTAACACTTTAGATAACATGAAACCTCAAGAAAAAAGACTCCATACCAAGATCCATAATCTTGATACCATGTATCATACTAGAATGGTACATACCCCATGCCGAGACAACTCCAAATCTTTTTTCCTCACTTTTTACCATGGTACCATCCAAAATCAGGCAATATAGGTTGATACACCATAGTATGCACCCTAGTTTTAGACAGTACATGGTGGTTTGGAACTATTCTACTTGGATCGGACCAGCACAAACTAGTTCAACTCATATATTGAACCAAACTTCGGTTTAGGTAGTACCAGACATTATAAATGGTTCTGCTTAAGATTCGTCATCTTGATACCAGATCTCATATCGGTATCATCCTATTACAAAATCGGTGAAGTACAATGTAGCATATCCGAACAATACCAGTATGAGACATTCTGGTATTAGTATGGTGCAGTAAGGTATCGGCACCGGGTGGTATGGCAGACTATGGTCCACTCGGTTCAAAATGGTATGGAGTATGGACCAATTAAACTCATATACCAAACCGAACCTTGATTTCATACCGACACCTTACCAGTACAGTACAAAACCTTAATTTCATACCGACACCTTACCAGTACAGCAAAGTACAATCTATATGGGTCGCTACAGCAAAACTAGCTTCCAATACTTTCCAATTGTTGAAGTCCAAAAAACTAATATGCGACAAAGAAGTCAAAGAACACATCATATAGCGATAGTCCAGCATGCATTAACTACAATAGCAAAATGGAAACGTCTAAAATAACTACAAAAAAAATAATCAGAATTCAAAACATTAGAATTTTTCTGATTTTCATAACAAGGCATTAGAAATGAAAAAGAAACCAGGAAGAATATATCCAAACATCTAAACATAGAAAGATAACGTCCAAATTAAAATCCTATAACATCCATAAGATAGACATATAGATTTTGGTTATTTTTTCCTTATTCTAATTGTTAAAGTGGAGAAGATAAGATTCCTTTTCCACTGACTATAAGAGAAAAATTAACCTCCTGAACATCAAAACATAATAAGCACTATTCTCAGAAAAGGAAGAAGAACACATAAATATAGAAGCCAAAATACACATGATAGGGTTTTTTCAACGAATCTTGGATTGAAGATGAACACCAAAATTTGTAGCTTCCAAAAATTTTAAAGACATCAGGAATAAAGAAAGATATCCTTTTGTCAAATACTAAAACCATACTCTGAGAAACTATAAAAGAAATATGATAAATAGAAGCTACGGAAAATAACAGGTTTTTGCTGATAAGTTACCCATTCAATCTCATGGTAATGGCAGCTTCCAAGACAACATTAATGGTGCGGGCACCAGACTCAGAAGAAGACTTCAGAGATCCATCTGGATCTCAGATTAACCTTGCCCGAAGAATTAGAGTTTTTGGTTTGTAATAAGAGTTGACTAGATCAACTCAATTTAGCTTGAGTCTACATTACCTGCATTTTATTTTGTTGAGTCATGTTGACTCAGTAGTGGACTAGGGTTTCAACCAGGGATGTTACATTTTCTCCCAAGACCAGGCAAGTGGACACCACACTCCCAGCCACACTCCCAGTCCAGGGGGCGCCATATCCACATCCAGCAGCCTTTGGTCCCCACTCCACAGATGGCAACTTCCTTCTTTCATGCACCAGATAAAGAGAAGAGCACAAATCAAGGGGGCGGCCAAGACTTTCCCAAGTGACTCCAAGCAAAGAAGGGAAGAAGTTTTTCTTGGAAGAGAATATCAAGGGGCGCCCATTACCTGCCAAAAACACCTAAAACAAAGATGGGAAGAGCCTTGACTTAGGGAGGAAGAAAAGGAGGAGTCCAAAAGAGTTCATCCAGGAAAGGAAGAAAATTTTCTTGAAAAATTCCAAGCAAGGTGGCGCCATCTACCTGCCATTTATAACCCAAATCCTAATTTTTGGTATTTTGGCCAACCATATGTAAGGGATTTGCCCTAATTAGGAGATCCCCTCCTTTAGTCCCACATGGAAAAATATGAAACCCTTCTTCCTTGTAAAGCATTATAAATTACATCCCTCTTGTAAGTTGCAAACAATCTATGAATGAAGAAAAAATTATTTTTGCTATTCTCTTGTGTTGAGTAACCTAGGTTTCTCTTCTTCCGCACTATTCTAAGTGTTGAGCTCCGTGAGGGGGTAATTCGGGTTCCATTGGAGCCTTGAGGAGGTGAGAGATCTCCATCTTTATCCAAAACCCTAGGTTAGCCACTTAAAAATCCAAAACCCTAGCCGCCCTTCATTATTTTCAATCCATCGAACCCTAGCTCCTTCCATCTCCCACGGCCTCTCTCTCTCTACAAGTCCAGGCCGTCCACCTTCATCCAGATCCAGTCCGGCTACTTCAGATCCAGAGCAAGTTCCAAGGAAAATCACATCAGCTTCCAGGAGAATCCAGTTTTCAGTAATTTCAATCTTCAAGTTCATCAACCTGGTAAATTTTTCCCTTGACTCTTTGATTCCATCAATTATTTTTCTTCTCTTCCGGATCTTGAGTTCAGGAGAAGCCAACCCGCCAAAGGACCAGTATTGGAGGATCCATTGCGAAGATATCTGAATCCGAGGATCCAACAATCTGCTCGGGAGAGTTCTTCCACCAAAATCTGTGAAGATCATTGTCTGGTTAGGTAAACCATCTCTTCTCTTTATTTCTGTTCTGTTGAAAGTTCGGAGCGAAACCCTAGGTCTGGGAGTTTCTCAACCCCCAGCGATCCGTTGCTTCTGAACTACTCTGATAATTTAGTTTCCTTAAAATTATGCTTTCAATTATCATATTAGTATCTTTCAATGTTAGGTTAACTTTTCTTTGATTTGAAGCCAACTTCTACAAACATATAAAAACAACAAAAAAATTAGTTAATCTTAATTTACTTCCGCATCGCATCCCTTTATTTGTTCTGCATCATTTTTGGTATCAGAGCCCAGTCTAGGGTTTCTGATTTGCTTGCTTGCTTGTTTTGATTGTTTTCTCTTTTTATTTTGTCTGCTCGAAGTAGACTCCCCAGGACGTCCGGTCCTAGGAACTAAGCGAGGTGCAAGCCTCCTCCTCCCATTCCACGGGGTGTTCCTAGGGCGTGTAGGGGATCCATTGGGTTATAACTTCGTAGCAGGGATTATAAACGGGGAAGACAATCTAGTTGCAGCCCGTAATTTCCCTGTTGTCTGAATTATTTCTCCCTGTATAAAACTCCAAATTGCATGATTTTTGCTTCGTTGAAACCAGTATAATTGAACCTATATTTCATAATTTTTCTGTGATTTATTGGTTTCGGTAAAAATTCTGAGAATTAAAATACAACAACTCTATTTTTTGTGTTCTACAATTCAATTCTTTTTGGAGTGATCATCTCATAATTTACTTAAGGGCAATTGAGCATCTAAGATAAGGGGAGGAGTTAATTACCTCTCCTTAGCCCAAAACCACCATCCAATCATTCGAACCTAGATCTAATTTAAAATCAGTTAGACCTAATTTGCCCTAGTGGGCTAGGGACACCAATTGGTCGGGTCTAGGCTAGTGTTGAGTCAGTTTGCCGAGTTATTCTGTATGTGCTTAGCACTCAGTGTCTAGAACGATGGTTCAGGGATCCATTCCCGAAGGGCTTGTGTGCTGGTCCGCCTACCTGGCCAATCACTGATTGGTGTCTAGGATTGGCAATCAGGGACCTAACACTCCCCTTACACCTGCCTGGCTGAGTCCTGAGTTACTACAGGCTAGCTTGCCACTCTGATTGGGCATCTAGTTTGGACTCTAGGTCTAGTGATCCAGTAGTCGATTTAGTCTAGTCTCATTTTGTGTGCTTGCTTGAATCATCATGTCTACCAGAAACGGAGTGCCATATCAACCTGGTCAAACCCAACCTGATTTAGAGGCCATGATCAGAACTCTTACTGAAAGTATGGCTAAAATGAATCAGGATATGACAAACACTGTGGCCCAGTTTAGCGCACAAATTCATGAGGATCTTACCCAACTTAGGGACCGAGTCCAAGTACTTGAAGAACCTAGACATCGGAATTGGACTCCTGACCCCGATTTTAATGTGCCTCAACCTCACCCACATCAGGAGCCTAGAAGGCCTTTATATAGAGATCCTGAACCTAATCATAGGAGGCCTGACCCAGAGCCTGAAGATGGAGATGATAGGTTCATCAGGAACATCAAATTAGATGCACCCACTTTTGATGGTAGTCTGAACCCTAAGGTGTATTCTGATTGGGAGGGTGAGATGGACCAATACTTTGAGTGGTATGCTATGTCTGAGGAGAGGAAATACAAGTTTGCCAAGATGAAATTAGTGCGTCAAGCTAGGTTATACTGGGGGAACATTGAGCTAACCACTAGGAGACGGAATGTTGAGCCCATAACTACTTGGCAGGGTATGAAAGAAAAACTGAGAGATAAATACCTACCCATTTCATACCAGCAAAACCTGTTAGACCAATGGCAAAACCTGAAACAAGGAAACCGATCTGTCTCAGACTACATAGCTACTTTTGATGAATACCTAATGAGATGTGATGTGAGTGAAGCCCACGAAGTCACTTTGTCTAGATTTAGGGCTGGACTGAGGGGAGATATCAAGAGAGAACTATTTCTGAGAGAGGTTACTGATCTAGACCAAGCCTACCAGATTGCACTGAACACTGAAAAATTTTAGAGAGGACCTATACCTTCTAGGGTTAGTGCCCCAATCCCAAGGAATGGACCTAGCCAAGTTATCCCTAGTAAACCTTTTCAGGGTACTTCTACCCCTAGGCCCATGGACAAAGGTAAGGCACCTGACACCCAGAGAACCCCTAGTTCAAATATCACCTGTTTTAAGTGTCAGAAACCAGGTCACATTTCTAGTCAGTGTACTGCCATATCCTGTTTCAAGTGTCATAAGGTAGGTCATGTTGCTAGCCAGTGCCCACGGAGATCCCTTTACATAGAAGAGGGAGAGAATGATAATTCCGAGCCCAGTGAGGAATTTGAAGAAGAAGTTTATGAGGCCGGAATGAATTTGGTTGAGGAGTATGAAGGAGAGGAGGAACCCAATGAATCTGACCAATTAGGAGTTGTAAGATGCATCCTATCCCAGAATCTAGTTCAAGAGGATTGGCGTAGGACTAACATCCTACAGACTTTTCTTAAATTAGGGGATAAGGTATGTAAGATCATCATAGATAGTGGGAGCTGTGTAAATGCCATCTCTACTAGCACTATCAAGATGTTAGGCTTAATCCCAGTTCCCCATCCCAACCCCTATAAGGTTTCTTGGGTAGATTCTACCTCCATACCCATCCAGTCTAGATGTCAAGTCCAAATCCAAATGCAATCTTATCACGAAAAGATTTGGTGCGATGTCTTACCCATGGGGGTGAGCAGTATAATTCTCGGAAGACCTTGGTTGTATGATCATGATGCCACCCTCTTAGAAAAATCCAATACCTGTGTCTTTAGTTTCAATGGGAAGAAGATTACGATCCATTCAGTTCCCCCTAAGGACAAGGTAACTAAAGGAGCCGGTAAGGTTAAGGAGATGAAAACTGGAGTGAACCTAATCAGTGCTAAGGATCTAGAACAAGAAATTCATAGTGGTTCACCCATCTGGATGTTGACTGCTAAGGAACTTAGAACTTCGGAACCCTCAGAGCCTCCTCAAGAAGTTAAACCTGTGTTAAAAGAATTTGAGGATGTCTTTCCCGAGGATTTGCCAGACCACCTTCCACCTCTTAGGGATATCCAGCATGCCATAGATCTAATCCCAGGAGCGACTTTGCCCAACTTGCCCCATTACAGGATGAATCCATCTGAGCATGAAGAACTGCAAAAGCAGGTTGGAGAATTATTGAGGAAGGGGTTTATTAGAGAAAGTCTTAGCCCTTGTGCAGTCCCAGCCTTACTGATCCTAAAGAAAGATGGCACGTGGAGGATGTGTGTTGACAGTCGTGCCATCAATAAAATTACAATCAAATATAGGTTTCCCATCCCTAGACTAGATGACATGCTTGATATGATGGCTGGTGCAATGGTTTTTTCTAAGATTGATCTCAAAAGCGGCTATCATCAGGTTAGGATTAGACCCGGGGATGAATGGAAAACTGCTTTCAAAACTAAGGATGGTCTTTATGAATGGGTTGTTATGCCTTTTGGGTTGTCCAATTCCCCTAGTACTTTCATGAGAATTATGACCCAGGTACTTAGAGCTTTCATAGGAAAATTTGTGGTGGTCTATTTTGATGACATCCTGATCTATAGTAAGACCCCAGCAGATCACCTAGGCCACCTTAGAGCCGTCTGCCAAGTTTTGAGGAATGATAGACTCTACGGTAATCTTAAGAAGTGTGAATTCTTGACTAGTAGAGTTATCTTTCTTGGTTTTGTAGTAACCCCTGACAGCGTGGCGGCCGATCCTGAGAAGATTAGGTCCATAGTAGACTGGCCAGAGCCAACCAATGTGCATGAAGTTAGAAGTTTCCACGGCTTGGCTACCTTCTATAGGCGATTCATCAAGGGGTTTAGTACTTTAGCTGCTCCTATCACTGATTGTATTAGGAAGGGAGAATTTCATTGGACTAAGTCAGCCCATAAAGCCTTCCTAGATCTTAAGGATAAAATGACCCAGGCACCCATTCTGAGATTACCCGATTTTTCTAAAGTATTTGAGGTTGCCTGTGATGCTTCAGGTGTAGGAATAGGTGGAGTCCTAAGCCAAGAGAATCATCCCATAGCATTCTTTAGTGAAAAACTTAATGATGCTAAGCTTAGGTATTCTACCTATGATAAGGAATTTTATGCGGTGGTGCAAGCTTTGCGTTACTGGAGACATTATTTGCTACCGCAGGAATTTGTACTATTTTCGGACCATGAGGCTCTTAGATTTCTGAACTCCCAAAAGAAGCTTAACCCTAGGCATGCTAAGTGGGTAGAATATATCCAGTCCTATACTTTTGTCCTGAAACATAAGGCTGGAGTTGAGAATAAGGTAGCTGATGCCCTTAGTCGCCAATCTCTGTTATTAACTTCTGTTAGAACTGAGGTCATAGGGTTTGAGCAAATCATAGAGGAATATGAGTCTTGTCCGGATTTCACAACTGTGTATCAGGATCTAGTTCAAGGACCATCTAGTAATCACCAGGATTATACCCTTGTAGATGGTTTTTTGTTCTTCAAAATTAGGCTTTGCATCCCTAGAACTTCTCTTAGGGAATTTTTGATTTGGGAAATCCATGCTGGAGGTTTAGCTGGCCATTTTGGAAAAGACAAGACCATTCTAGCTATTGAAGACCACTTTTTCTGGCCTTGCTTGAAAAGGGATGTAGCTAATATTGTAGCTAGATGTCGAACCTGCACTGTTGCCAAACAGCGAAAACAAAACACTGGCCTTTATACCCCACTCCCTGTCCCAGATCGTCCTTGGCAAGATGTGAGTATGGATTTTGTGTTAGGTTTACCTAAGACCCAGAGGAGACATGATTCTATCTGTGTCGTAGTCGACCGATTCTCTAAAATGGTCCACTTCTTGCCTTGTTCCCAAACCTTTGATGCGTCTAAGGTAGCCACACTTTTCTTCAATGAGATAGTTAGACTCCATGGCCTACCTAAGACAATCGTTTCAGATAGGGATGTCCGGTTCACCAGTTACTTTTGGAAGACCCTTTGGCATAAGTTAGGGACAAAACTTAAGTTTTCAACTGCCTATCATCCCCAAACTGATGGCCAAACTGAAGTAGTGAACCGTAGCCTAGGAAATCTGCTGAGATGTCTTGTTGGTGAAAACACCAGAAATTGGGATTTATACCTACCAAGGGCAGAATTTGCATACAATGACTCGGTCAATAGGTCTACGGGTAAGAGTCCATTTGAAATTGTACATGGGTACAAACCTCACACACCTCTTGACCTAGTCCCTTTACCTGTCCACACTCGAGTCTCCGAGTCTGCTGAGAATTTTGCACAGCATGTAAAAGACTTGCATAAAGAAATTCATGCCAAAATAAATTTAAGTAATGAAACTTATAAGAAGTTGGCTGATACTCAAAGGCGAGTCAAATCTTTTGTTGAGGGAGACTATGTGATGATTAGGTTAAGGCCTGAACGGTTTCCTCCTGGAACCGTTAGAAAGTTACATGCTAGGGGAGCTGGACCATTTAGAGTGGTAAAGAGAGTAGGATCCAATGCCTATGTGCTCGAGTTGCCTCCAGAACTAGGCATTAGCTCTACTTTCAACATTACAGACTTAGTAGAGTACAGGGAGCCAGCTGTGATTCCTAGTGAGCCTTTTGAGCCTAACCCTATCATTGAGAGTGATCCCGACCCTGTGTGTCCACCAACAAACTGGCCTGTGAGGAAAGAGCAGATTGAAAAGATCCTGGATGATCAGGTTATCTCTACTCGTAATCGAGGATACCAAAGGTACCTGGTCTGCTGGCAAGGAAGGCCAGATTCTGATGACTCTTGGATCTCCCGAGAAGAATTACAAGAATTGGACCCAGACCACTTGGAGAGATACCAGAGCCAACTTGAGCCTTACTTGACAGGGTCGAGTTCCTCCCACCCTGGGAGAATTGGTGCGGGCACCAGACTCAGAAGAAGACTTCAGAGCTCCATCTGGATCTCTGATTAACCTTGCCCGAAGAATTAGGATTTTTGGTTTGTAATAAGAGTTGACTAGATCAACTCAATTTAGCTTGAGTCTACATTACCTGCATTTTATTTTGTTGAGTCATGTTGACTCAGTAGTGGACTAGGGTTTCAACCAGGGATGTTACATTTTCTCCCAAGACCAGGCAAGTGGACACCACACTCCCAGCCACACTCCCAGTCCAGGGGGTGCCATATCCACATCCAGCAGCCTTTGGTCCCCACTCCACAGATGGCAACTTCCTTCTTTCATGCACCAGATAAAGAGAAGAGCACAAATCAAGGGGGCGGCCAAGACTTTCCCAAGTGATTCCAAGCAAAGAAGGGAAGAAGTTTTTCTTGGAAGAGAATATCAAGGGGCGCCCATTACCTGCCAAAAACACCTAAAACAAAGATGGGAAGAGCCTTGACTTAGGGAGGAAGAAAAGGAGGAGTCCAAAAGAGTTCATCCAGGAAAGGAAGAAAATTTTCTTGAAAAATTCCAAGCAAGGTGGCGCCATCTACCTGCCATTTATAACCCAAATCCTAATTTTTGGTATTTTGGCCAACCATATGTAAGGGATTTGCCCTAATTAGGAGATCCCCTCCTTTAGTCCCACATGGAAAAATATGAAACCCTTCTCCCTTGTAAAGCATTATAAATTACATCCCTCTTGTAAGTTGCAAACAATCTATGAATGAAGAAAAAATTATTTTTGCTATTCTCTTGTGTTGAGTAACCTAGGTTTCTCTTCTTCCGCACTATTCTAAGTGTTGAGCTCCGTGAGGGGGTAATCCGGGTTCCATTGGAGCCTTGAGGAGGTGAGAGATCTCCATCTTTATCCAAAACCCTAGGTTAGCCACTTAAAAATCCAAAACCCTAGCCGCCCTTCATTATTTTCAATCCATCGAACCCTAGCTCCTTCCATCTCCCACGACCTCTCTCTCTCTACAAGTCCAGGCCGTCCACCTTCATCCAGATCCAGTCCGGCTACTTCAGATCCAGAGCAAGTTCTAAGGAAAATCACATCAGCTTCCAGGAGAACCCAGTTTTCAGTAATTTCAATCTTCAAGTTCATCAACTTGGTAAATTTTTCCCTTGACTCTCTGATTCCATCAATTGTTTTTCTTCTCTTCCGGATCTTGAGTTCAGGAGAAGCCAACCCGCCAAAGGACCAGTATTGGAGGATCCATTGCGAAGATATCTGAATCCGAGGATCCAACAATCTGCTCGGGAGAGTTCTTCCACCAAAATCTGTGAAGATCATTGTCTGGTTAGGTAAACCATCTCTTCTCTTTATTTCTGTTCTGTTGAAAGTTCGGAGCGAAACCCTAGGTCTGGGAGTTTCTCAACCCCCAGCGATCCGTTGCTTCTGAACTACTCTGATAATTTAGTTTCCTTAAAATTGTGCTTTCAATTATCATATTAGTATCTTTCAATGTTAGGTTAACTTTTCTTTGATTTGAAGCCAACTTCTACAAACATATAAAAACAACAAAAAAATTAGTTAATCTTAATTTACTTCCGCATCGCATCCCTTATTTGTTCTGCATCAATTAAAGCAAAGGACGTAAGAGCCAAGCTTAAGCATTTCTTGCTGGAATATTTGAATTACAGATAATCACAAGGCTATGGCTTCACGGAGATCATCTAAAAGATCCAAAAGAAAATGCAAAGAATCAAGGAGTGAAGCAGCATCGACCAGAAGATGGGTGACGGGTGAGTACTTATCGAAGCGGGCGAAATCCTCGTCCTTGAATGGAAACTTCTCCGGCCACTCCACATTCTTCAGTACCTAAATGAGGAAAAAGGAAGCAAATAAACCCGAGGGTCCAAGAACGGCCAACTGAACAACCCGAGAAAAATCTATCACAAAGAAAAAGGAAAGAATGAAAGAAAGAATCTTGAAGGCAACTTGTTCGACGGGAGAGACTCCTTGTTCGGGCAGCGCCGAAGCGGTGAAAGAGTGGCCGCCGCTGCCGGAGGCCATCCGGGAGAACTGGCCGACAAAGGTGGCACCGAGGCCGAGGAAGAGGCGGCGAGAAGGAGCTGTTCGAGAAGCCCTGCGGCCAGCTGCTCTTAGGGCGGCGGGGGTAGGGAGAGGACGGTGGAGGAGGGTTTGGACGAGCGTCCCTCTCAAGGCAGAAGGGGAGCAGTGCAGGAATGGCGGAGGCCATGATGAGGGCGGGAACGGGAACTCCGTCGGAGAGGCGGCAGCCATGATATATATGGCATGTGTGAATCGGAGAGCGGCGTGGCATCCATCGCGTCACAAGAACTCCCGTTCTTTTTTAAAAAAAATAAATCTGCCTCATCCATCTTGAGTTTTGTTTTAGAATTATTTGTATTTTACTATTTGTGTCATGTAAAATATTTACATTATGTTGTACAAAATAATTAGACTATGATTGTTGATTATCAAGCTAATAATCGATCATTTCGCTCCACAAAGTACTTGAAAGCGTAGATTATTTAACATTATTATCCTAAATTTTTTGATTTAGCTTTTTAATGGACTATTCATATTTACATTATATCATCTAAGATTAAAAATGAATGGGTTATTGGCATATTTATATACATACCTATATTTCTTATCATATATAAATATAAATACTGGTATTAAATGGATATCAAAAATAATAATATATTATTTTAAATGGATATAAGTTATGGATATTAAATGGATATACATGTTACTTAGGCATATATATATAGTTTCTCTACTCAGATGACGATATAATTAAAATCATTGAAATATAAATTAGATGTTGGGCAGATTTTAATAATGAAAATCAATCGAATCCGAGTTTGGAATAGCTCTAGACCTGGAATCAGTATTAATTTTTTGGATACTTTTTTTTGGCATACCAACTATCCATTATATTCGATTTACTCACGTTTAATAGTTGAAACGTAAGCTATAAATTGATTATAGTATTTTCACGTTTGCCAAACGTTGATATATATAACCCTTTTTATTAGAATTTGAACTTTTACTCACGTAAGTATTTTACGTATCTAAAAAGCATGGGTGCATGTGACTTTTTTTTGTAGTGAATTTTATTAAAATGATCATCAAAGTGACCAGATCTATGGTTTGTTAAGATTATTATTCAATTTATTTATCTCTAAATCCTAAAATCTTTGATAAATTTATTTGTATTATCTTTAAAATTAATTTTGTATGCTGTAGTAGAGGTTTTGTGGAGACTTTGATTAATTTTGCATAACATAAAATTATAAAAAGGGTGCTATTATTAATCAATTATAAATATAATTTATATAAACATAAATATATGAAGTACATAAATTATAATTATATATAAATAATTATATTAATATAGAATTATATGCATGCACTACACAAATATTTATCAAATCTCTTTTAGATTATTAATTATAATATATGAAAAAATATACATTTATAAATTTTAAAAATATTTGAAAATTAAATTTTGTGGTGTATGTAACAAAATATCCTGGTGTGATAACATAAAACAAAATTTAGGAAACAAACAAAGGCTTAGAATTCTAGCCTGAAAGGCAGATGAAACCATTATTCTAAAGCAGATTCGGATCTTTTCTAGTACGAAGAACAACCGTACCTCACTCTCTCCTCTAAGATACAACCTGGAAGCCAACACTTGAACATCTGTCAGTGGCATGATCTCAATCGGACACCTATCAATTCATCTGCAGCCTCAAAGATCAAATAAAGAATAAGAAATTGAAGGGGAGAGAGAGTTTTAGAAAATTTTGGGAGAGGAAGAAAAGTTTTTAGGATGGATTTTTTGGCTAGGGCTAGGAGCCCCCTCAATTAGCCATTTAAGCATTAAAAGAAATAAATTAAAAAAATAAACAACCGTCTGTGCTCGCAGAAAGGTCGTGCATGGAACTCGCAGAATGCTCGCGTTCGTGCAGGCATCTTGTCCATGTTGCAACGTTGGGAGGAGTTTTGAAACTCCCAAAAATGTCAACAAACCAGGTTTCTTGAAGTTTAGTCAAAGGCCTTGGAACTCTGATACATCACCTCCAACTCCTCTAGCTCCAGAATAAGGAAATCGCCTATTCGGTTTCAATACACAATCATAAAGCTCTTCAAAATGAGAGCAAAGAGGTATCATGTCAATCCCAACATTCATTCAAAAACAAATCGAGTCGCCATTCATCTTAAAAGCTACACAAGTCCAAAATGCAGCATTTTTTAAACATGCATCTTTCTAGATGGGTGACAAGTCCGACAAGCTCTTTCTTGATCTCATGCCTAACTTCCTCCATAAGCAACAAGCCCATGCCACCTAACTCCACCAAGGATTTGAAGATCTTAACAGAAATTTCCAAGCCCATTTAGCTAAAAGAGATTGATTCATCTGAAAAAGGTGCTTCATATCCGAACATTTCTCTTCTCTAGTTCTACAAACATAGTCCCAATTTATTGAGCAATGAAATCCACCAATGTTCTCTATCCCTTTCCATAAGAAAGATCTTCTCAGCTTGTCCATTCTCCTTGCAACCCACTTAGGCAACTTAAAAATGAACCTATAGTAAGATGGGAGCGTAGTCAGAATTGAGTTAACCAAAGTTAACCTACCGCCCAATGAAAAGATGGGAGTTCAATCAGAACCAAGTTAACCATAGTTAGCCTACTATCCAATGAAAGTAATCTTTCCTTCCAAGTGGCTAGTAGTGAGCTCATCCTTTCGATTAGGGGCAACCAACAATGTTTAAGTAGCTTTGTATGGCGTAGAGGAAGGCCCAAATATATAAAAGGAAAAGTACCTTGCTTGTAGTTCATCCAAGAAGCAAACCTAGCTAATTCTTCATCATCCATATTTAGATATAGAATGGAGCTCTTATAAAAGTTTATCTTAAACCTAGATGCACGTTCGAATGCCAATAAGATTGCTTTTACCACTATAGTCTATATAAAATAATAATATATCATCTGCAAATTGTAAGCTTAACATGATACTAATTAAATTCCTTCTAATGTCCAGTGCCCTCAATCAATTGAATATCACCCACTAGCTTGAGGAGTCTAGCAAGTACATCAATTGCCAAAATGAAGAGAGAAGGTGATAAACAGGCTTTGTTTGCATTTAATCCATCTTCGTGGTTCACCATTCAAAAGAGGAGTAATGGAGGCCAAAGAAAGCTGACTATGGATCCACCCAATCTAATTTCTAGAAAACTCCCTCACTAAAAGTACTTTAAACAAGAATTCTCGATTCAGCCAACTAAACTTTTTCTCGAAATCTAATTTACAAAAGGCACCCTTTTCTCCTGACCTCTTGCACGGAAACAATATTTCATGGGCACTTAAAAAACAAGCAACAATACTCCTGCCTTCCATAAAAGTGGATTGAGAGTCTTCAACAAGCAGGTGGAGCAAGGAGGTTAACCTTCTTGAAAGAATCTCCATGAGTATCTCATAAAGACTGTTCAATAGACTAATAGATATGTAATCTTTGATAGATAGTAAGCCCTCCTTTTTGGGAATTAAGGTGATATAGGCAAAATTTAACTAGTTAAAATCAAAATTACCATTATGAAAGTCTTCAAGAAGTATCAATAGGTCATCACCGTGTAAGTACCAAAACTTTTGGAAGGAGGAATGAAGTCATCAGGTCTCAGAGTTTTATTACCTTTGAATGAGAACACAGCATCCTTGATTTCCTCAAGAGTGAAATGTTGCTCCAAAATAAGTAGGTCAACCATGGGTTCACCAAGGATCAACCCCCACTTGATATCAGTCTTGGGTATAAAGGATCGATTGAAGAGGTCCAAGGAAAAAAGAACTAGCAATAGAACTAGCGATAGGAATTCACACAACTAAAATTTCTTCCTACTTTCATTGCAAGGTGGTTTAGATGTGTAGAGACAACAAACCAGGAAGGTAAAGCTTTTCACACTGCCAAGTCTAATAAGCGAAAAATATCTATCAAGCCAACTTGGAAGAAGATCATGCTCTATTGTGGGACTTTTCATTAACCATAATTTTGGAGTGACACTTATTAGTTGTAATGTATAATATATATATATTTATATATATTTATATAATTTTAAAAATATTTAAACATATTTTTTTGGGTGTGTATGGTAGAATAATTTTGGTATAATAAAATAATTTTAAATATAATATAATAAGGTTAGGAAACCTGGCCTGAGAGGTGGATAGAACTACTATCCTAAAGAAGATTTGGTCTCCTTCTCGTGCAAAGAATGATTGGACCACACGCTCTTCTCCAAGGTACAACCCGAAAGCCAACACTTCAATATCCATCGGTAGCACAATCTCGAATGGATGCCGATCAGCTCGTCTTCAATCCAAAAATTTCAAAATGAAAAAAAGATAGAAGAGATAAAGAATTTTAAAAAAATTTAGAGCTGAAAATATAGGAGATGGAGAGTTTCAAATTTTTTGGATGCTTTATAGGACTGTGGTAGAGACCTATTTATAGGCTCAAAATCCCAGAAAAAATCTCCAAAATGCCCTCAACTAGTTGTTATGACATTCAATTAAAAATTAACCATTAAAAAATTAAAATTTGAAATTAATTAAAAAATTTAAATAAAAAAAGTCAAAAAATAAAATGCATGCATTGCAAGCGAGTGGAGGGAGTTTCCTTTTTTATTTTGTTTTTTATCGTAACAACAACAATCCCCCAAAAAAATAAAATAAAAATTTAATATTGTTAAACTTGATAGATAATTTAAAATTTTGGATTTTTACTGTGCTTAGTGCAAGTACCTTCTAGGTTTGAACTTGTATTTAGTATAAAATATACACAGTATGAAGATGAGCTGATCATAATATGGAGTAGCGCTATCTAGGCTATGCACTTATCTTGATTTTCATAAGAGTTACACTAGGGATTCATCCTGATTTCATAGTTGTGACCTCATAACTACTTTCACTAAGATAGATCCTCTAAGGATACATGCAATTGATCGAATCGTACCTTGCTGAACTCACAGTCTTGGATCTATTAAGAGCTATGCTCAATCTAACCATTATAATAGAGCACCATACCTTAGGGATGGCACGGAGACAGACTCCAAATCGGTGATCCCAGATGTCACCTCACATGTCATTTTCTTTTGAACCTTAACCATGGAGTTGTCATGATGGCAGGGATCCACTCTGGTGACTAATATATGGGCTTAAATCCCATCCCCCTCGATGTCTCAGATGCCGCAACCTTCGAAAGGCCTTTGGTCAAAAGATTTACCAGATTATTTTTTGATCTTATAAATTATAATGATGTCAATTCTTTTATTTTATTTTTTATAATTTTATACCTGATCAGGATATAATTATTTATTTTTTTATTAGTTGTCTACTATTTTAATAGATTAATTAGAGCTCTACAATCATAATTTAAAAAAAAAAATTGAAATTTTTTGTAAAAGAATTACTATATCACTAACCTCTAATTTTATTACTAAGAATCTATAGGTATTAATATTTTAGACAGCATCTATAGTCCTAGTTTCTCTTTTTGGATTCAAGGATGTTAACATTGGTTAGGCACCCCCACACTTTGAGGAATTCTAGACTAGGAGTCCTCTCTTCCAAAGTTCATAAGGAGTCTTCTGAACCTTCAATTATATAAGCTTGGGATCTGGAGGAACAAAAGATTTGCAAAAAGGCTCCTTCTTCTGATGAAAGCAGTCTCTTACAAGAGTTTTGTCCTCCCACACACAAAACAGAACCTTTCACTTGGACATTGGGCAAGCTTGCTGAATCTAGTGTTATTAGCTTTAAGGTTTTATCCTTGGATTTGAACTTGTTTGGATTAGGCTGGTTAGGTTGGTTTGATTGGTATTGGTGATTTGGTTGAAATCTAGACTTTGATTTCGGTTTAGTATTGTTGCTAGTCTGGTATTGTTGGGTTAGGTTAGCTTGGACACTTAGAATTCTAGTTTGTTATATTTTTGACCTATATTGGTCTTCTATCTTGATTAAGTTTAGAAGTTGGATTAGGGTTAGCTCTCCTTACTTTTAAAGTTGTTTTTTTACAAAGCCATTCTAAGGAGGCATTTTATCTAAAAGGCTGGAAACCTTAAATCCTTTAGAGAATTTGTCTCCATTAGCTTGACTTTTTCTAAGGTACTCTTGGAATTGGTAAAGCTAGTTATTAATGGGTTTGTCTTCTACCATATTAAATCTAAGGAATGATGCAGTATTGAATCGTTCAATCCCAGTATCATTAAGGCCATACTTAGACTCAAGGATATCTCATAATTTCTTTGCACTCTTAGCTGATAGGTAAATGTTATAGAGTGAGTCAGACAAGGAACTAAGGATTCTACCTTTATATAGGTAATCCTCTTCTAGAATAGTTGGTATGGTTGAACTAGAGGAACAGGCAGACTAGTCAAACACTGACCAAAATTCTAAGGTAGTTAGCCAAAACTTCATTTAGCTTTGCCACCTTTTAAAATGGGATCCATCAAATTTTTCAGATTTAAGACTAATGACATCATCCCTAAGGGTTGCCATTGGATCCAAGTTAGGTTCAAAGAGGAAGATCTGGAGAACAAAAATTAAGGATTTATTTAAATAATTTAAATATTTTTTATATATGTTTCTAAAATATCTTCTTTTTTTGAAAATTAAGGTTTTATTGAAATGATCACCAATACGATCGAACCTATAGTTTGTTAAGATTTTAAATTAAATTATTTATCTCCAAATCTTAAATGCTTTGATTAATTTGTTTGTGTAGTCTTTTAAAAATTAATTTGCATGCTACAGTCACTAAAAAAAAATTGAGCTACATCCACGTGAAAATTACGTGGATAAAAGCTTAAAAAATGTGGATATATGCCTACACCCATGTTGGTACACACGTTTGGTTAAACATGGATATGTCTGGCATGGGTGCAGCTTATATCCATGTTTTTTTTTCATGTGTGTAGGCTTGCTTTATCCATGTAATATCTAATATAGTTAAGATTGTATACATAGGTATAAATCTAGCCTATACCCTCCTTTATAAAATGTAGGTAATTAAATATACACGAATTAAAATTCGTTGGAATTAACAAAGTGTTGGTATAAATGAACCTGTACTATCAATAATAAAACATGGATATATAATTAAATATAGTCCTGCTCAATCCAATTTTAAAATATGGATCAACTATAATAATAAATAAAAATAGAAAGACATAAAATAACTATAAACAAGATAATTTTCATCATTATATTAAATATAGTTGAACATACATAGTAGTAGTCTCACAAAAATATTATCTTAACCACTTTGTTAATTTTGTCAAAATCCAAAGAAAAGAAACAAAATATAGTACTGATTTCAAAAAAAATACTAGAACTCAAAACATATCATAAAACAAGTTTCAACTATTTTGCTACACCATAAAGAGAATAAAGATAAATTAAACAATGCAAAATCTCCATATCATAAAACAAGTTTCAACTATTTGCTACACCATAAAGAGAATA
The DNA here is from genome assembly GCA_021397845.1 of Areca catechu. Lineage (NCBI taxonomy): Eukaryota > Viridiplantae > Streptophyta > Magnoliopsida > Arecales > Arecaceae > Areca > Areca catechu. The sequence goes on from CM038050.1 coordinate 74,375,900, forward strand.
AAGATAAATTAAACAATGCAAAATCTCCATATCTTCCTTGACACCTTCTATTATATCACCTAAATCTGCAAAAGAAAGAAATCATATAAATACATCATTTCAGAGCTTGTATAAATCATTATTAAACCAATAATATACATCGATACATACATAATCTTTTCACCAAATAATGTGAGTGCCCACAGCATGTTTCATTAATGATCGACTTTTATCCTTTACAGGCAATGGAGCATCGGGCTCAATTGCATAGGAAATAGAAATCTCATAAAACATATCTTCTAAATTTTTGTCCATCAATATCTTATCTTTATCATCAGAAATAAATGTTCTTTTACCTATTTCTTCATGTAATATATCCAATAAAATTACTTCTTCACCTTGCAAGTACGATTTCATATAATATAATGAATAAGTCCTAATGATTCAGCACTTAATAACATTGAACCATTCTATTAAAATCTGTAAATCCATTAAAATAAATTTCACTTATAATTTTAGATGATTCAAGAATGGGTGATATGTTCACTTGAAATGAGTTTAGTTCAACTCTATCACCATTTTAGAAATAATAGAGAGTTAGCCAACTTTCTTAAAAAATATTAAATTATAATTATTGCATAAAATAATGATATCTTAGATACCTCCGAATTATGTTTGCTACAAATAGATGATATTTTATCTATCTTTGATGAATGATCATCAGCTTCCTTCATGTTGGCAATACCCTATTAATAAATAAGTACAATAACAGGTTAAATTCATCAATTAAATAGCAAGTAGAATGAATGGTCTCGGGTTCTTCCATGATATTTTCATATTTTTAAAAAAACCAGAACAATTCTAAAAATAAAGATTAAGTTATCCAATCTCATTCATATAGAAATAAAAAAAAAATACACATTTAACTAAAATACTCATCGAAACTGTTGAACCATAAATATTTACTACTTGGACTTGAAGAGTTCCAACTTGACTTACCAAGTCATTAATCATTTTATACAAACTCTCATTTTCCTTTTTCAAGACTTCATTTGTTGCTTTAGAGCCCTGTTGCCGCCTATACCGCCATGGCCTGTAGCTCTAGCATGGCGCTGGACGTTAGCCTCCTTACCCGAAATTCAGCATGCATACCCAGACCGACAAAGAAAGGAGACCTGGGCCGGGGATCCTGATGAGGGCACTCCGACGATCAAGTTAGTGGACGATCTAGGAGAATAGATCCTCCTCTATGGATCCCTGTGCGGTCTCCATGCATGGAGGAGTTTTTTAAGGGAAGAGTAGAGTGGGAGTTGTAGCGAAGAAGGAGGGCTTGAGCAATGGTGGCTGCATCCGTTGAGACTCTCCCGACGAGTTCTCTAATAGCCTCAGAGCGCTCTAGCTTGCTTGCTCCCCCTCTGCCAACTTTTTCTTACCTTCTTCGAAGGCCCTTAGGACATCCCTTTAGACCATGGATCCTCTCTGTTACCCACCTTGGGTTCTCCCACTTTTGGGGGTGCTCGAAGGTCAACGACCGACAGCATCCCATGGGTCGTGCCTGGTGCCCTCCCTTCATGGTTGAGAGTTACGTTGTATATTTTGACTTCCTGGAAGGTTTCCATGCTTGGGGAAATTCGGTAGAGCCTTGATCTAGGGGTAGCTGCTCCTAGGTTTGAATCCACTGGCATAGCTTTCTTCATCCGGGTGGTGTGAACGGTCAGTGGGTGGTGCGGGCACCAGACTTAGAAGAAGACTTCAAGGCTCCATCTGGATCTCTGATTGACCTTGCCCGAAGAATTAGGGTTTTCTGGTTTTGTAATAAGGGTTGACTTGGTCAACTCAATTTTAGTCTTGAGTCTGTATTTCCCTGCAATTTAAATTTTGTTGAGTCATGTTGACTCAGTACAAGTCCTAGTAGTGGTCTAGGTCTTCTCCAGGTTGGTGCCACTTTTTTTTCAGTCAAGTCAAGGTCCAGGGTGCCACATTTTTTTCTCCCAGGCCCAAGCAAGTGGGCGCCACACTCCCAGCCACATGCCAGAGTCCAGGAGGCACCACATCTCCATCCAGTGTCTTTGGTCCCTACACCACAAGAAGTAAGTTCCTTTTTTTTTCTTGCACCACTTGGGAGAGAAATCCATCAGGATACCTCAATCCAAGGAGGAGCCAATTTCTTTCCAGATAAACCCAAGCCAGGATGGCAAGAATTTTTCTTGAAGAGAGGATCAAGGAGGTGCCCCACAATGTTCCATAAAAATCCAAGTTATAAAAGGGAAGAGAGCATATCTTGAGGAGGAATTCAAGGAGGTTCCCAAAAGTTTTCAAAAGTGCCAAAGCCATGAAAGGAAGAAGCCTAAACTTGTGGAGCAAGACTAGGAGGTGTCCAAATGAGCCAAACCATGAAGGGAAAATCCTTGATTCATGGAGAGATACTAGGAGACACCCCCATAACCTGCCATTTGGAGATGATTTTCAAGTTTTCTTGGAGTTTTTGGGCTGCCCACTAATGGAAGGAGTCTTGGGAAGAGAATTTGATGCCTAAAGTGTGGGTTAGTCCTATTAGTCCCACATGGAAAATGTATAAAATTTTATTTCTTTGTTATGTCTATATATTCAACTCTATGTAACTCTTGAATTTAATGATGAATGAAATCAATCTCTTTGTGAGCAACTTTGTGTTTCTCTCTTCCGCACTTGTGTTCAGGTGTTGAGCTCCGTGAGGGAGTAAATCCGGGTTCCCTAGGAACCTTGAGGAGGTGTGATATCTCCAACCCCAAAACCCTACCAAAACCCTAGGTTAGCCACTTCAATTCCAAACCCTAGCCACCCATCATCTTCTTCATTCCACCAATCATCCTAACCCTAATCTACCTCATCATCTCACAGCCCCTCTCTTCCAAGTAGAGGCCGATCACCAACATCCAGGTCCAGATCGGCTACTTCGAATACAGAGCAAATCCCAGAGGAAGTCAGATCAGCATCTAGGAGAATCAGGATTTCAGCAACATCAATTTTTTTTAAGTTCTTCTTATCCGGTGAATCCTTTCTTTGAGTATCTGGTTCCTTAACTTATTCTTCTTCTTTCCCAGATCCTGAGTTCAGGAGAAGCCAACTCTGCCAAAGGGCCAGTATTGGAGGATCCATTGCGAAGATATCCGAATCTGAGGATCCAACAATCTGCTCGAGAGAGTCCTTCCACCAAACTCTGTGAAGATCACTGCCTGGTACATAACCCTTCCCTTCTCTTTATTTCTGTCCTGTTGAAAGTTCAGAGCGAAACCCTAGGTCTGGGAGTTTCTCAACCCCCAGCGATCCTTTACTTCTGAACTACTCTGATAATCTAGTTTCTTTGAATTATGCTTTCAATTATTATATAGTTTCTTTCAATTTAGTTTAACTTTCCTTTGAGTCAAAGCCGACTTCTGAAAATATATATAAAAATAAATAAAAATAAATACATTAATTTTAATTTACTTTCGCATCGTATCATCTTTTTGGTTCTGCATCAATTTTGGTATCAGAGCTTTCGTTCTGTATCAATTTTGGTATCAAAGCCCTGTCTAGGGTTTCTGACTTGCTTGCATGTTTTGAGTGTCTCTCTTTTTTACTTTGTCTGCTCGAAGTAGACTCCCCAGGACGTCCGGTCCTAGGAATGAAGCGAGGTGCAAGCCTCCTCTTTCCATTCCATGGGGTGTTCCTAGGGCGTGTAGGGGATCCGCTGGGTTACAACTTCGTAGCAGGAATTGCAAACGGGGGAAGCATTCTATTTTCAGTCTGTAACTATCCTGTTGCAGAAATTATTTCTCATTGCAGATAACTCCAAATTACATGATTTTATTTTGCTGAAACCAGTATAATTGAAACTATTTTACATAATTTCACTGTAATTTATTGTTTTCTGTGAAATTTCTGAGAGTTAAATTACAGCAATTCTGTTTCTGTGTTTCTGTAATTCAATTTTTTTTTTTTGAGTGATCATCTCCTAATTCATCTTAAGGGCAATTGAGCATCTAAGATAAGGGGAGGAGTTGATAACCTCTCCTTAGCCCAAAACCACCACCCATTCATTCGATCCTAAGCCTAATTTTAAAATTTATTAGACTTAATTTGCCCTAGTGGTCTAGGAACACCAACTGGTCAGGTCCAGCCTAGGATTTAGTCAGTTTGTCTGGTTACTCTGTGTGTGCTTTGTACTCAGTGTCTAGAATGGTGATTCAGGGACTATGTCCCGAAGGGCTTGTGTGCTGGTCCGCCTACCTGGCCAATCACTGATTGGTGCCTAGGATTGGCAATTAGGGACCTAACACTTCCCTTACACCTGCCTGGCTGAGTCCCGAGTTACTACAGGCTAGCTTGCCACTCTGATTGGGCATCTAGTTTGGGCTCTAGGTCTAGTTAGCCCGTAGTCTTTTCAGTCGAGTCTTATTTGGTGTGCTTGCTTGCATCATCATGTCCACCTGAAATGGAGTACCCTACCAACCTGGTCAAACCCAACCTGATTTAGAGGCCATGATTAGAATTCTTACTGAAAGTATGACCAAATTGAGTTAGGATATGACTGATACTGTTGCCCAGTTTAGAGACCGAGCTCAGGTACTTGAGGAGCCTAGGCACCGAAATTGGACCCCTGACTCAGAATTTGGTAGACCCCAACCTCACCCACACCCAAAGCCTAGGAGACCTTTATACAGGGATCCTGAACCTAATCATTGGAGGTTTGATCTAAGAGCCTATGACCATGATCTTGCCCCTGAGTCTAGCCCTAGGAGCCTATACCCATACTTGGTTGACTCAGAGAAGGGACCCGTTAGGAACACCGAACCTTATGCACCCACTTTTGATGGAAGACAAGAGACATATATTAAGTGGGAAGAACAAATGGATCGGTATTTTGAGTGCACTAACATATCGGAAATAGGACAAGTTAGGTTGGCCAAAACCAAGTTCACCAAACATGCTAGGTCGCATTGGTATGCTATTGAGCATGAGTGTTATCAAAGAAAAGAGGAAATATATACTTGGAGAGATATGAGAAGTAAGTTGAGAGATAGGTACCTAGGTAGATCCTATGAGAAAAGACTTTTAGACCAATGGTACCAATTGCGACAAGGTAATAGGCCTGTGTCTAAATATATCGAGGACTTCCAGTGGTATGACATGAAATGCAATACCATTGAGACCGAAGCTCAGATCACATCGAGGTTTAGGGTTGGGTTACACCCAGACATATATAGGAAGCTATGCCTTGAAAAGACCAATAAGTTAGACCGAGCCTACCAAGAAGCCCAAGACTATGAGTGGTCTTTAAGATATAACCAATCAAGTACTTTGGACTTAAAGCCAACCTCTACCAACTTGAGTCAAGTTCTGATTGATCCGACATCCGTAGTGAACTAGACTTTTGTTTGTCAATTCCCACTTGTGTCACCTCTTGACCAGAAGGATAACACTGAGAAGGAGTTAGGCATGGCCATCCCAAAATTAGTTGACCTGACCAGAGCCGTACTTAAAGAGGAATCAAAGGAGAATAGATTAGAACCTTTCAGTGAGATTGAGGAAGAAATATATGAGCCCGACATAAGTTTGATAGATGAATATGAAGAAGAAGAATTTGAGGATATCTCTCCCGATAATTCAATTAACCAACTCCTACCTAATGGGGTTATTGAGGGGACCCCTGCCACTCAAGAAATTCAGGAGCTAACCCTAAGAGAAGACCCTTTTGAGGAAGTTCAGGAAGAGGAAATTACACCAAATGAAAGTTTAAGTGAGAATACCCCTGAACTCATTGAGGAATCCAAAGAAGACACCCATGAGTCAAATCTGGTAGAGAAGTGTGAAGAAGGAAGGGGTTCACAAGAATTGCCCATTGAGAAGGTCCAAGAACAAGAAAAAGATAGTAGCTTAAAGGACTTTTTAGATAAACATTCCAAAGACCTTCCTGATAACCTTCCACCTTCTAGGAGCACCCAGCCTATCCTAGAACTTGCACTTGTAGACCTTCCTAGAGCAAATCATGAGGTTTGGATGAGTGCACCTATAGAACAATGTCCTCATTTTAAGGTCGTCCTGAATAACCAAAGTTTGTTTCTTGTTTCCGATAAGCCACCTCAAAACTCTGATTCTTATTTCCTACCCTTCCCTGAATCTTCTCATGTTTCTAGAGCTATGGGATTACACTTTACTAAGATCTCTAGGTTGCAAGACTCCTTAGAACCTATTAGGTTTGCCACCTAATTCTGGAAGACCTTATGGCACCTACTAGGCATCCATAATAAGTTTTCATGCTCTGCATGCCCTCCTCCGACCCAAGGTCAAACCTAGAGAGCCTTAGTTTGTTAGGTTTAGACCTAGGGTTCCTTTGGAATAAAGTCCATTCTTTAGGAATGCGTCGTCAGTCTAGTTTAGTTTTTCTTGACCCTTTACTAGGCTTTGGCTCAAATTTTGGTTTGATTAAGAGCACCAGGAATTGGGATTTGTATTTTGTCCAGGGCTGAAATTGCATTCAATGTTTTGATCAATAGGTCTATAGGCTAGAGTCCCTTTGAAATTGTTCATGGATACAAGCCACACACACCACTTGATTTGATTTCACTATTAGCACACACACACAAGTCTCTTGATGCACTTGCATAGCATGTAAAGGACTTGCAAAAAGAAATTCATGCCAAAATAACTTTAAGTAATGAAAATTATAAGAAGTTGGCTGATTCTCAAAGACGAGTTAAAACTTTTGTTGAGAGAGACTATGTAATGATTAGGTTAAGGCCTGAGCGATTTTTTCCTGAAACCGTTAGAAAGTTACATGCTAAAGGAGCTGGACCATTTAGAGTAGTGAAGAGAGTAGGATCCAATGCCTATGGGCAAGGAAGGCCAGACTCTGATGACTCTTGGATCTCCCGAGAAGAACTACAAGATTTGGATCCAGACCTCTTGGAGAGATACCAGAGCCAACTTGAGCCTTACTCGATAGGGTCGAGTTCCTCCCACCCCGGGAGAATTGGTGCGGGCACCAGACTCAGAAGAAGACTTCAGGGCTCCATCTGGATCTCTGATTGACCTTGCCCGAAGAATTAGGATTTTCTGGTTTTGTAATAAGGGTTGACTTGGTCAACTCAATTTTAGTCTTGAGTTTGTATTTCCCTGCAATTTAAATTTTGTTGAGTCATGTTGACTCAGTACAAGTCCTAGTAGTGGTCTAGGTCTTCTCCACGTTGGTGCCACTTTTTTTTCAGTCAAGTCAAGGTCCAGGGTGCCACATTTTTTCTCCCAGGCCCAAGCAAGTGGGCGCCACACTCCCAGCCACACGCCAGAGTCCAGGAGGCACCACATCTCCATCTAGTGTCTTTGGTCCCTACACCACAAGAAGTAAGTTCTTTTTTTTCTTGCACCACTTGGGAGAGAAATCCATCAAGATACCTCAATCCAAGGAGGAGTTAATTTCTTTCCAGATAAACCCAAGCCAGGATGGCAAGAATTTTTCTTGAAGAGAGGATCAAGGAGGTGCCCCACAATGTTCCATAAAAATCCAAGTTATAAAAGGGAAGAGAGCATGTCTTGAGGAGGAATTCAAGGAGGTTCCCAAAAGTTTCCAAAAGTGCCAAAGCCATGAAAGGAAGAAGCCTAAACTTGTGGAGCAAGACTAGGAGGTGTCCAAATGAGCCAAACCATGAAGGGAAAATCCTTGATTCATGGAGAGATACTAGGAGACACCCCCATAACCTGTCCTTTGGAGCTGATTTTCAAGTTTTCTTGGAGTTTTTGGGCTGCGCACTCATGGAAGGAGTCTTGGGAAGAGAATTTGATGCCTAAAGTGTGGGTTAGTCCTATTAGTCCCACATGAAAAATGTATAAAATTTTATTTCTTTGTTATGTCTATATATTCAACTCTATGTAACTCTTGAATTTAATGATGAATGAAATCAATCTCTTTGTGAGCAACTTTGTGTTTCTCTCTTTCGCACTTGTGTTCAGGTGTTGAGCTCCGTGAGGGAGTAAATCCGGGTTCCCTAGGAACCTTGAGGAGGTGTGATATCTCCAACCCCAAAACCCTACCAAAATCCTAGGTTAGCCACTTCAATTCCAAACCCTAGCCGCCCATCATCTTCTTCATTCCACCAATCATCCAAACCCTAATCTACCTCATCATCTCACGGCCCCTCTCTTCCAAGTAGAGGCCGACCACCAACATCCAGGTCCAGATCGGCTACTTCGAATACAGAGCAAATCCCAGAGGAAGTCAGATCACCATCCAGGAGAATCAGGATTTCAGCAACATCAATTTTTTTAAGTTCTTCTTGTCTGGTAAATCCTTTCTTTGAGTATCTGGTTCCTTAACTTGTTCTTCTTCTTTCCTAGATCCTGAGTTCAGGAGAAGCCAACTCTGCCAAAGGGCCAGTATTGGAGGATCCATTGCGAAGATATCCGAATCCGAGGATCCAACAATCTGCTCGAGAGAGTCCTTCCACCAAACTCTGTGAAGATCACTGCCTGGTACATAACCCTTCCCTTCTCTTTATTTCTATCCAGTTGAAAGTTCAGAGCGAAATCCTAGGTCTGGGAGTTTCTCAACCCCCAGCGATCCTTTACTTCTGAACTACTCTGATAATCTAGTTTCTTTGAATTGTGCTTTTAATTATTATATAGTTTCTTTCAATTTAGTTTAACTTTCCTTTGAGTCAAAGTCGACTTTTGAAAATATATATAAAAAAATAAATAAATACATTAATTTTAATTTACTTCCGCATCGCATCATCTTTTTTGTTCTTCATCAGTGGGGAATGCAATGCCTCAATTGGAGCACTCTTTTCTAACTGGTATAAACAACGGTGGAAGAGATCCTGGTGCTCTGGGGAGATGCTCCTCTATAGGTCGGCATGCTTCCCCTTCACAGGCCTTATGCAGCGTGCCACTACCCAATGGATGTAGCGGCGTTTCCTTCTCTCTGCCCCGGGGGCTTTGGAGATGTGATCGACCTTGGCCAATAGGACAACCTCAAGTCGGTAGACCTTTCCACCGAAGGACACTCGACTTGAGGGGAGGGAGCTCGACTTTGTCCGTGGCAGGCTCGACCCCGAGGGAGCCACCCGGTGGAGGGGCTTGAAGAGAGAGAGCTTGACTTTGGCTGAGGCAGGCTCGACCTCGAGGAAGCCACCCAGCAGAGGAGCTCAAAGAGAGGGAGCTCAACTTCGACCGAGGCGGGCTCGACCTCAGGGGAGCCACCCAGTGGAGGAGCTCAAAGAGAGGGAGCTCAGCTTTGGTCGAGGCAGGCTCGATCTCGGGGGAGCCCCTCGATGGAGGAGATCAAAGAGAGGGGGCTTGACTTCGGTTGAGGTGGGCATACCTCGAGGGAGCTGCCCGATGGAGGAGCTTGAAGAGAAGGAGCTCGACTTCGACCGAGGTGGTCTCGATCTAGGGGGAGTCGCCCAGCGAAAGAGCTCGAAGAGAAGGAGCTCGACTTTGACCAAGGCGGGCTTGACTTTGAGGGAGCTGCCCGGCGGAGGAGCTTGAAGAGAAGGAGCTCGACTTCGACTGAGGCGAGCTCAACTTCGGCTGAGGTGGGCTTGACTTGGGGGAAGCAACCCGGTAGAGGAGCTCAAAAAGAGGGGCTGACATGGCAACATTGATGTAGAACAAAAGAGATGATGCGATGCGGAAGTAAAATTAAGACTAATTCCTTTTTTTTTTATATATTTTCAGAAGTCGGCTTAGACTCAAAGGAAAGTTAAACTAAATTGAAAGAAATTATATAATAATTGAAAGCACAATTCAAAGAAACTAGATTATCAGAGTAGTTTAGAAATAAAGGATCGCTGGGGGTTGAGAAACTCCCAGACCTAGGGTTTCGCTCTAAACTTTCAACAAGACAGAACTAAAGAGAAGGGAAGGGTTATGTACCAGGCAGTGATCTTCACAGAGTTTGGTGGAAGGACTCTCTCGAGCAGATTGTTGGATCCTCGGATTCGGATATCTTCGCAATGGATCCTCCAATACTGGTCCTTTGGCAGAGTTGGCTTCTCCTGAACTCAGGATCTGGGAAAGAAGAAGAACAAGTTAAGAAACCAGATACTCAAAGAAAGAATTTACCAGATAAGAAGAACTTGAAATTGATGTTGCTGAAATCCTGATCCTCCTGGATGCTGATCTGACTTCCACTGGGATTTGCTCTATATTCGAAGTAGCTGATCTGGACCCGGATGCTGGTGGTCGGCCTCTACTTGGAAGAGAGGGGCCGTGAGATGATGAGGTAGATTAGGGTTTGGATGATTGGTGGAATGAAGAAGATGATGGACGACTAGGGTTTGGAATTGAAGTGGCTAATCTAGGGTTTTGGTAGGATTTTGGGGTTAGAGATCTCACACCTCCTCAAGGTTCCTAGGGAACCCGGATTTACTCCCTCACGGAGCTCAACACCTGAATACAAGTGCGGAAGAGAGAAACACAAAGTTGCTCACACAGAAATTGATTTCATTCATCATTTTAATTCAAGAGTTACATAGAGTTGAATATATAGACATAACAAAGAAATAAAATTTCATACACTTTCCATGTGGGACTAATAGGACTAACCCACACTTTAGGCATCAAGTTCTCTTCCCAAGACTCCTTCCATGAGTGGGCAGCCCAAAAACTCCAAGAAAACTTGAAAATCAGCTCCAAATGGTAGGTTATGGGTGTGTCTCCTAGTATCTCTCCATGAATCAAGGATTTTCCTTTCATGGTTTGGCTCTTTTGGACACCTCCTAGTCTTGCTCCAAAAGTTTAGGCTTCTTCCTTTCATGGCTTTGGCACTTTAGGAAACTTTTAAGTTCCTCCTTGATTTTCTCCCCAAGACATGATCTATTCCCTTTTATAACTTGAATTTTTATGGAACATTGTGGGGCACCTCCTTGATCCTCTCTTCAAGAAAAATTCTTGCCATCTTGGCTTGGGTTTATTTGGAAAGAAGTTGGCTCCTCCTTGGATTGAGGTATCTTGATGGATTTCTCCCCCAAGTGGCGCATGAAAGAAGGGACCTGCTTTCTTGTGGTGTGGGGACCAAGGCACACTGGATGGAGATGTGGCGCCTCCTGGACTCTGGCGTGTGGCTGGGTGTGTGGCACCCACATGCTTGGGCCTGGGAGAAAAAATTGGGCACCCTGGACCTTGACTTGATTTAAAAAAATGGCACCAACCTGGAGAAGACCTAGACGACTACTAGGACTTGTACTGAGTCAACATGACTCAACAAAATTTAAATTGTAGGGAAATATAGACTCAAGACTAAAATTGAGTTGACCAAGTCAACCCTAATTACAAAACCAGAAAACCCTAATTCTTTGGGCAAGGTCAATCAAAATCCAGATGGAGCCCTGAAGTCTTCTTCTGAGTCTGGTGCCCGCACCAATTCTCCCGGGGTGGGAGGAACTCGACCCTATTGAGTAAGGCTCAAGTTGGCTCTGGTATCTCTCCAAGAGGTCTGGATCCAAATCTTGTAGTTCTTCTCGGGAGATCCAAGAGTCATCAGAGTCTGGCCTTCCTTGCCAGCGGACCAGGTATCTTTGGTATCCTCGATTACGAGTAGAGATAACCTGATCATCCAGGATCTTTTCAATCTGCTCTTTCCTCACAGGCCAGTTTGTTGGTGGACACACAGGAACGGGGTCACTCTCAATAACATGATTAGGTTCAAAAGGCTGACTGGGAATCACAGCTGGCTCTCTGTTCTCTACTAGGTCTGTAATGTTGAAAGTCGAGCTATTGCCTAGTTCTGGAGGTAACTCGAGCACATAGATTGGATCCTACTCTCTTCACTACTCTAAATGGTCCAGCTCCTCTAGCATGTAACTTTCTAACGGTTCCAGGAGAAAACTGCTCAGGGCTTAACCTAATCATTACTTAGTCTCTCTCAACAAAAGTTTTGACTCGTCTTTGAGAATCAGCCAACTTCTTATAAGTTTCATTACTTAAAGTTATTTTGGCATGAATTTCTTTTTGCAAGTCCTTTACATGCTATGCAAGTGCATCAAGAGACTTGTGTGTGTGGGCTAATAGTGAAATCAGATCAAGTGGAGTGTGAGGCTTGTATCCATGAACAATTTCAAAGGGACTCTAGCCTATAGACCTATTGATCGAAACATTGAATGCAATTTCAGCCCTGGACAAAATACAAATCCCAATTCCTGGTGCTCTCAATCAAACCAAAATCTGAGTCAAAGCCTAGTAAAGGGTCAAGAAAAACTAAACTAGACTAACGACGCATTCCTAAAGAATGGACTTTATTCCAAAGGAACCCTAGGTCTAAACCTAACAAACTAAGGCTCTCTAGGTTTGACCTTGGGTCGGAGGATGGCATGCAGAGCATGAAAACTTATCATAGGTGCCTAGTAGGTGCCATAAGGTCTTCCAGAAGTAGGTGGCAAACCTAATAGGTTCTGACATGTGGTTCACTCTAAAGACTTCGACAAAGTATACTTGGATGGTGTAAGAAGCATTGGAAGTCCTAGAGAAAGGGAGGAAATATGAGGTGGAGTCTCGAATTACCTATTGACTAAAGGTGGTGACCTGAAGGTTTGAATGGTGATCTATGAGTGTCAACTGATCATCCTTACGAAAGGAAAAGTTTGCTACTCCCAGGAATGGATCAAGAGATGGTTCGGGAAGTAGCCTAGGACATGTGATTGCAACAGTTAAAGTTTGTTCTCTAAGAAAATAATGATCCATTTTCTCAAGAACTGGATTGAAGAATGATTCATGGAAGGGCCTATGGATGATGACCTCAAGACTTGAAATTTGACATATGGGTGCGGAAAGGTATACTCTATAGAAGGGTAGGTCAGTCATGCGAAGGAAGGGGTCTGGGGTCATAAGGAGGACTTCTACAAGACTGGGTGAATCAATCCGCTCAAGACAAGGATGTTCAACTGAGATTACGGGAGAGACCTTAGTGGCTGGGCATGGGACAAGGTCCAATTGTAAGAGGCTTGATTCAGTCATCCTAAGGAGAGGATCTACCATAGGGTGGGCAAACTTAAACAGTTCAGTGCAAAGATCTTCAATTGGTACTTGGGGAATGACTGTCATTAGAGGGTACGAATTGATAGCTCGGGCTAACACTATGAGTTCTTCCTAGGAGTATTTGACTAAAGAAACCTGATTCTCACAAATCTCTTGAATTTCTAAACTAGGTCCTACCACTTGGTTGCTCTCCAAGGTCTCCTCAGGTAAGGAACCAATAGTATCGTTGTCACATTCTTCAAGTTCTTCCCCCTCATATTCATCAACTAGACTCAAGCCATCATCATATACTTCCTCGATGCCATCTTTAATGGGTTTTGGGTCAGTGGTAATCGGGTCAACTGATTCTGGGCTTGTCATACCTAACCTTTCTTCCTTATTGGTAGGCTTGGGTTCTCCCTCATTAATGTCATCCTTAGGATTCTTACCACTTAGCTGTGCACAAGCCAGTCTTATTCATGGGCACTAACTAGATTTATGGCCTCTTTCTCCACAAAACCAACATTCTTGCGATATAGGAACCTGGGTCACACCGGGTTTCAAGCTAGTAGAGACCTTACTTGGGCATAGGTGTGGATCTAAATGGTTTGATCTAGAAGACTTGGATTGTTGAGTGACTAGTCTAGAATATTGTAAGGACCTCTCATAGACACGATCCACACTATAGATATCATGGTTAGGCTTCCTAAGGTTATGCTCGGGATCACGGTATAAGGTCCTCCTAGGCTCCTGGCATGGGTGAGGTTGGGGCCTATTAAATTTTGGATCAGGGGTCCAATTTTGATGTCTACGTTTCTCAACTACTTGGACTCGATCCCTAAGCTGGGTAAAATTCTCATTCATATCCTGACTCAATTTGTTCATACTTTCAGTAAGAGCTCTAACCATGGCCTCTAAATCAGGTTGGGTCTGACCAGGTTGGTAGGGTACTCCATTTCGGGTAGACATGATGATGTAAGCAAACACACCAAATGAGACTCGACTGAAATGACTATGGGCTAAATAGACCTAGAGCTAAAACTAGATGCCCAATCAGAGTGGCAAGCTAGCCTGTAGTAACTCGGGACTCATCCAGGCAGGTGTAAGGGGAGTGTTAGGTCCCTAATTGCCAATCCTAGACACCAATCAGTGATTGGCCAGGTAGGCGGACCAGCACACAAGCCCTTCGGGACATAGTCCCTGAATCACCGTTCTAGACACTGAGTACAAAGCACACACAGAGTAACCAGACAAACTGACTAAACCCTAGGCTGGACCTGACCAGTTGGTGTTCCTAGCCCACTAGGGCAAATTAAGTCTAATAAATTTTAAAATTAGGCTTAGGATCGAATGAATGGGCGGTGGTTTTGAACTAAGGAGAGGTTATCAACTCCTTCCCTTATCTTAGATGCTCAATTGCCCTTAAGATGAATTAGGAGATGATCACTCAAAAAAAAATTGAATTGCAGAAACACAGAAACAGAATTGCTGTAATTTAACTCTCAAAAATTTTATAGAAATCAATAAATTACAGTAAAATTATTTAAAATATTTTCCATTATACTGGTTCCAGCAAAATAAAAATCATGCAATTTGGAGTTAACTACAATGAGAAACAATTCCTGCAACAGGGCAGTTACAGACTGAAAATAGAATGCTTCCCCCGTTTACAATTCCTGCTACGAAGTTGTAACCCAGCGGATCCCCTACACGCCCTAGGAACACCCCATGGAATGGGAAGAGGAGGCTTGCACCTCGCTTTGTTCCTAGGACCGGACATCCTGGGGAGTCTACTTCGAGCAGACAAAGTAAAAAAGAGAGACACTCAAAACATGCAAGCAAGTCAGAAACCCTAGACAGGGCTCTGATACCAAAATTGATGCAGCACGAAAGCTCTGATACCAAAATTGATGCAGAACAAAAGAGATGATGCGATGCGAAAGTAAAATTAAAACTAATTCCTTTTTTTATATATATATTTTTTCAGAAGTCAGCTTAGACTCAAAGGAAAGTTAAACTAATTTGAAAGAAACTATATAATAATTGAAAGCACAATTCAAAGAAACTAGATTATCAGAGTAGTTCAGAAGTAAAGGATCGCTGGGGGTTGAGAAACTCCCAGACCTAGGGTTTCGCTCTAAACTTTCAACAGGACAGAACTAAAGAGAAGGGAAGGGTTATGTACCAGGCAGTGATCTTCACAGAGTTTGGTGGAAGGACTCTCTCGAGCAGATTGTTGGATCCTCGGATTCGGATATCTTCGCAATGGATCCTCCAATACTGGTCCTTTGGCAAAGTTGGCTTCTCCTGAACTTAGGATCTGGGAAAGAAAAAGAACAAGTTAAGAAACCAGATACTCAAAGAAAGGATTTACCAGATAAGAAGAACTTGAAATTGATGTTGCTGAAATCCTGATCCTCCTGGATGCTGATCTGACTTCCTCTGGGATTTGCTTTATATTCGAAGTAGCTGATCTGGACCCGGATGCTGGTGGTCGGCCTCTACTTGGAAGAGAGGGGCCGTGAGATGATGAGGTAGATTAGGGTTTGGATGATTGGTGGAATGAAGAAGATGATGGGCGACTAGGGTTTGGAATTGAAGTGGCTAACCTAGGGTTTTGGTAGGATTTTGGGGTTGGAGATCTCACACCTCCTCAAGGTTCCTAAGGAACCCGGATTTACTCCCTCACGGAGCTCAACACCTGAATACAAGTGCGGAAGAGAGAAACACAAAGTTGCTCACACAGAAATTGATTTCATTCATCATTTTAATTCAAGAGTTACATAGAGTTGAATATATAGACATAACAAAGAAATAAAATTTCATACACTTCCCATGTGGGACTAATAGGACTAACCCACACTTTAGGCATCAAATTCTCTTCCCAAGACTCCTTCCATGAGTGGGCAGCCCAAAAACTCCAAGAAAACTTGAAAATCAGCTCCAAATGGCAGGTTATGGGGGTGTCTCCTAGTATCTCTCCATGAATCAAGGATTTTCCCTTCATGGTTTGGCTCTTTTGGACACCTCCTAGTCTTGCTCCAAAAGTTTAGGCTTATTCCTTTCATGGCTTTGGCACTTTAGGAAACTTTTGGGTGCCTCCTTGATTTTCTCCCCAAGACATGCTCTCTTCCCTTTTATAACTTGAATTTTTATGGAACATTGTGGGGCACCTCCTTGATCCTCTCTTCAAGAAAAATTCTTGCCATCTTGGCTTGGGTTTATCTGGAAAGAAGTTGGCTCCTCCTTGGATTGAGGTATCTTGATGGATTTCTCCCCCAAGTGGCGCATGAAAGAAGGGACCTGCTTTCTTGTGGTGTGGGGACCAAGGCACACTGGATGGAGATGTGGCGCCTCCTGGACTCTGGCGTGTGGCTGGGTGTGTGGCGCCCACATGCTTGGGCCTGGGAGAAAAAATTGGGCACCCTGGACCTTGACTTGATTTAAAAAAAATGGCACCAACCTGGAGAAGACCTACACTACTACTAGGACTTGTACTGAGTCAACATGACTCAACAAAATTTAAATTGTAGAGAAATACAGACTCAAGACTAAAATTGAGTTGACCAAGTCAACCCTAATTACAAAACCAGAAAACCCTAATTCTTCGGGCAAGGTCAATCAGAATCCAGATGGAGCCCTGAAGTCTTCTTCTGAGTCAGGTGCCCGCACCAAACATCTACCAGCACAACTGCCACCTGGATCCAAAGGGAGACTCCATGTTAGCATCTGGCCACATCATTTGGCCCCCACTTCTAAGTCCCAATGAAATGTTGCGTTTGGAGTGAAGTAAATACGAAGCTGACATGGAAAGATGAAAATCTGGTGCTATTAATGCTATGATCGCTTCCACTTTGCAAATCGGGCCTTAAGGCCAATGCGGGGATGCCATATCAGTAAGTTTGAGGAAGCATAACGAACAATGCAAGACCCGAGGTGATTTTCAGTGTACCGAGGCATCATCCTCGACTGATTTCGACATGCAGCGCCCATCCGGTGGAGGAAGTATCGAAAGGATGCACGGTCACTGTCTGGCCATTTTGAAAAGTGAGGAAACTTTCCTCAGATCATTTCTTTCAAATTCTTGATGCTCGCCGATAGACCAGAGTCTCTTCCTTATCCCCGGCTACCCTTTACCTTCAAGGAAACCAGGTTAGTCTCCCTTTATCTTCTCCTTCTTCTCCGGTAGGTCGAGTCCTCCTTTAGAACCCTCCTAGAATCTAGCTTTCCTATTCTTCCTCCTTGTCCTATCTTAGATGGCTCTCTCGGGTCGGAACCACTATCTCCTTAGCAACCCCAATGATGTAGGGCCCTCTCAGTTGAGGACTCTATCCTTCGATGAGGAGGAGGAGGTTCCTTTCTGCATCCGTAGTGGTCCTCATCTGATCAGCATAGTCATATAAGAACTTAGGGCTCCCCTTTATGTTTCTCCTACTCCTGCGGTCCCTTCTAGACCTTCCCGTTCGATCGGGCCCTCTAGCATCGCATCGACGATGACCAAAGAGGACCTCTCTATGATCCAAGATACTTACAAGATTCCGAGTTCCGTCTAGCTCTCGATCCCAGGACTAGGGAAACGGGTCACCTCCAGTGGCCCGGGGCGAATCGCCCTCTACAAGGAATTCTTCGTTGGGGGTCTTTGCTTGCCTTTTCATCCTTTTTTCCTTTTCGTGCTCAGTCACTATCATCTAGTCCCCACTCAGTTGGCCCCGAATGAAGTTAGGGCCATTAACTACTTCATTATTTTCTGCCACTTCCATGGGATCGTTGTTCGTTTCTCCTTGTTCAGGGCCTTCTTCACCCTGAAACGCCACCCGACCAAGGATGGGTGGTGGTTTGTTTCTCCGCGCCTGAAGGGCATTAAATTCAAACTCCCCTTTTCTATCAAAGGATGGAAAAGTAAATATTTCTTTGCTTCCATCGAAGGAGTTGACTGGGTCTGGAGCAATCTAGACCGAACTCTAAATCGAAACTCCCAGGTCGAGGCTACTGATCGAGAAGTATATGACTAGCTCAATTTCGACCGGATCCTTTCCCTTGAGGTTTTGCTATTAGAGTAAAACCTATTTGATGCTAGGGTTAGCCCAATTCGGGAGCTAGGTGAGTTCGGAACGATGCTTCTTCTTCTTCTGTAAGCCATCTTAGGTCCGAGGTTGACCTTTGTTTCCTTCTTCCTACAAGCATGAAGTTCTCTGTGGAGTAGCTCCTGGAGTCCATCCAGAAAAGGATCGCATCAATAGGGCTTAGAGAGACCCCACCAAAGAGAGCCCGAACTGAGCCCAGCCAAGGGCCTGGGCTCGCCGCAGCCTCCAGCCTAGTGGGGAGGGGGTCAAACTAGCCCCCGATTCATCAAGACAGCAGACTCGGCTCCCGGCCCGGGAATCTGGCATTAGCTCATGGACCCGGCCCACCGCTGCCACCACAGTCTAGCCTTCAGAAGTCATCGAGGAGGATGCAGGGAGAGAGGAGGGGAGGGAGAGACCTCTGATGGCACCGTCGACCATGGCGGTGAGCTCCACCTAAATAATCGAGACACCCTCAGTGATCCCTCCCTCGAGCATGGCGGCAGTCCCAGCACCATCGAGGATAGTTGTCCGAAGGGCATCGATCGAAGTGACACCGAATTCCATGGTCACCCAAGATCAGGCAATGGCCGAGCGCATGATGGACATCCAGTCCAGTCACGTGACTGCCATGAAAGGGGAGGCAGGCCGCTGTTAGAGGCCATTCTTGGCATCTTTCCCCACCTCTTCATGAAAAGTCCTTTATCTCTTTTTCTTCTTTTTTTTTTTTTGACTTGCCATGACTGAGATTTTCATTGGTGCTGGTCAGGATGGACCTCCTCCTCATCCGTGACTGTTGTGCCCAGTGGACAAAGAGAGCGGCCCAGAAGAGCAGGAGCTCATGGTGCTGGCGGTCGAGGCCAAGGAAAAGACTGAGAGGGCCTAGGCCATGTAAGAGAGGAACAAGGCCCTCTAAGTTGAGGTGGCCGACGCCGAGAGGCGGGTCAGGGATCTTGAAGTGTCCTTGGCTCGAGAGAAGGATCGAGCTAATCATCGAGCAGAGGAGCTCAAAGTCGAGGTGGCCCAAGCAGAGGAGCGGTCTCAAACCCTCCGAACTCAACTGAAGGTGGCGCAGGCATGACCATCGGCATCTGAGGAGAAGGCTGCGAGGGCGGTAGCTTTGATGGAAGCTACCAAGGAGGCCATCGAGGTGGAGCCCAAGTTCAGGGCCTCGACGGAGTACGTTGATGAAGTCCGGGAGGTGTCCATGGACTCCTTCATCAAGGGGTACGGGGTCTGCCAATCTCAAGTGGCCTAACTGATGCAGAACGGAAGCTCTGATACCAAAAATGATGCAGAACAAATAAAGGGATGCGATGCGGAAGTAAATTAAGATTAACTAATTTTTTTGTTGTTTTTATATGTTTGTAGAAGTTGGCTTCAAATCAAAGAAAAGTTAACCTAACATTGAAAGATACTAATATGATAATTGAAAGCACAATTTTAAGGAAACTAAATTATCAGAGTAGTTCAGAAGCAACGGATCGCTGGGGGTTGAGAAACTCCCAGACCTAGGGTTTCGCTCCGAACTTTCAACAGAACAGAAATAAAGAGAAGAGATGGTTTACCTAACCAGACAATGATCTTCACAGATTTTGGTGGAAGAACTCTCCCGAGTAGATTGTTGGATCCTCGGATTCAGATATCTTCGCAATGGATCCTCCAATACTGGTCCTTTGGCGGGTTGGCTTCCCCTGAACTCAAGATCTGGAAGAGAAGAAAAACAATTGATGGAATCAGAGAGTCAAGGGAAAAATTTACCAGGTTGATGAACTTGAAGATTGAAATTGCTGAAAACTGGATTCTCCTGGAAGCTGATGTGATTTTCCTTGGAACTTGCTCTGGATCTGAAGTAGCCGGACTGGATCTGGATGAAGGTGGATGGCCTGGACTTGTAGAGAGAGAGAGGCCGTGGGAGATGGAAGGAGCTAGGGTTTGATGGATTGAAAATAATGATGGGCGGCTAGGGTTTTGGATTTTTAAGTGGCTAACCTAGGGTTTTGGATAAAGATGGAGATCTCTCACCTCCTCAAGGCTCCAATGGAACCCGGATTACCCCCTCACGGAGCTCAACACTTAGAATAGTGCGGAAGAAGAGAAACCTAGGTTACTCAACACAAGAGAATAGCAAAAATATTTTTTCTTCATTCATTGATTTTTCAAAGTTACAAAGAGAGGTCTATTATATAGACCTAAAATTTTCTCCAAGCTTGTACAAATTCCCATGTGGGACTAAACTCCTCCAACCTCTAGATTAGTTAGAAAATCTTCTCTCTTGGCTGACCAAGAGTTCAAAAAAATTGGGACGGCCATAAAGGAATTTTTTTTGGAATTTTTATGGCGCCTCCTTTGGAGTTGGATTTGGATTTGGAGTCATCTTCTTCTTATGGCATTTCTTCTTTTCTTCCACTCCAAGTTAAGCTCTTTGATTTTGATTTGAACTTCAATTAGGAGTAGGTTGGATGTCCTTCTTTGATTTCTTCTCCAAGAGAAGTCCCTTTCCTTCTTTGCTTGGACAAACTTGGCAGGTATGGGCGCCTCCTTTAAATTAGCTTCCAATTTGATTTTTTTCTTCTTTGGATGTGGGGACCATGACACTGGGATGCCTCTGTGGCACCTCCTGGACTCTGGCGTGTGCTCGGAGTGTGGCTGGGCGTGTGGCTTGGAGTGTGGCCTCCACTTGCTTGAACCTTGATTTGATTGGAAGACAAATGTGGCACCATTTTGGACCAAATTGAAACCACATCGGGACTTGCACCGAGTCAACATGACTCAACAAAATTTAAATGGTGACTCAAGAAATAAATAAAAATAAATAAACTGGTTGACCAGGTCAACCTTTATTACAAACCCTAATTTCTCGGGCAATGTCAATCAGAGATCCAAATGGAGCTCTGAAGTCTTCTTCTGAGTCTGGTGCCCGCACCAATTCTCCCAGGGTGGGAGGAACTCGACCCTGTCGAGTAAGGCTCAAGTTGGCTCTGGTATCTCTCCAAGAGGTCTGGGTCCAATTCTTGTAATTCTTCTCGGGAGATCCAAGAGTCATCAGAATCTGGCCTTCCTTGCCAGCGGACCAGGTACCTTTGGTATCCTCGATTACGAGTAGAGATAACCTGATCATCCAGGATCTTTTCAATCTGCTATTTCCTCACAGGCCAGTTTGTTGGTGGACACACAGGGTCGGGATCACTCTCAATGATAGGGTTAGGCTCAAAAGGCTCACTAGGAATCACAGCTGGCTCCCTATACTCTACTAAGTTTGTAATATTGAAAGTAGAGCTAATGCCTAGTTCTGGAGGCAACTCGAGCACATAGGCATTGGATCCTACTCTTTTTACCACTCTAAATGGTCCAGCTCCCCTAGCATGTAACTTTCTAACGGTTCCAGGAGGAAACCGTTCAGGCCTTAACCTAATCATCACATAGTCTCCCTCAACAAAAGATTTGACTCGCCTTTGAGTATCAGCCAACTTCTTATAAGTTTCATTACTTAAATTTATTTTGGCATGAATTTCTTTATGCAAGTCTTTTACATGCTGTGCAAAATTCTCAGCAGATTCGGAGACTCGAGTGTGGACAGGTAAAGGGACTAGGTCAAGAGGTGTGTGAGGTTTGTACCCATGTACAATTTCAAATGGACTCTTACCCGTAGACCTATTGACCGAGTCATTGTACGCAAATTCTGCCCTTGGTAGGTATAAATCCCAATTTCTGGTGTTTTCACCAACAAGACATCTCAGCAGATTTCCTAGGCTACGGTTCACTACTTCAGTTTGGCCATCAGTTTGGGGATGATAGGCAGTTGAAAACTTAAGTTTTGTCCCTAACTTATGCCAAAGGGTCTTCCAAAAGTAACTGGTGAACCGGCATCCCTATCTGAAACGATTGTCTTAGGTAGGCCATGGAGTCTAACTATCTCATTGAAGAAAAGTGTGGCTACCTTAGACGCATCAAAGGTTTGGGAACAAGGCAAGAAGTGGGCCATTTTAGAGAATCGGTCGACTACGACACAGATAGAATCATGTCTCCTCTGGGTCTTAGGTAAACCTAACACAAAATCCATACTCACATCTTGCCAAGGACGATCTGGGACAGGGAGTGGGGTATAAAGGCCAGTGTTTTGTTTTCGCTGTTTGGCAACAGCGCAGGTTCGACACCTAGCTACAATATTAGCTACATCCCTTTTCAAGCTAGGCCAGAAAAAGTGGTCTTCAATAGCTAGAATGGTCTTGTCTTTTCCAAAATGGCCGGCTAAACCTCCAGCATGGATTTCCCAAATCAAAAATTCCCTAAGAGAAGTTCTAGGGATGCAAAGCCTATTTTTGAAGAACAAAAAACCATCTACAAGGGTATAATCCTGGTGATTACTAGATGGTCCTTGAACTAGATCCTGATACATAGTTGTGAAATTCGGACAAGACTCATATTCCTCTTTGATTTGCTCAAACCCTATGACCTCAGTTCTAACAGAAGTTAATAACAGAGATCGGCGACTAAGGGCATCAGCTACCTTATTCTCAACTCCAGCCTTATGTTTCAGGACAAATGTATAGGACTGGATATATTCTACCCACTTAGCATGCCTAGGGTTAAGCTTCTTTTGGGAGTTCAGAAATCTAAGAGCCTCATGGTCCGAAAATAGTACAAATTCCTGCGGTAGCAAATAATGTCTCCAGTAACGCAAAGCTTGCACCACCGCATAAAATTCCTTATAATAGGTAGAATACCTAAGCTTAGCATCATTAAGTTTTTCACTAAAGAATGCTATGGGATGATTCTCTTGGCTTAGGACTCCACCTATTCCTACACCTGAAGCATCACAGGCAACCTCAAATACTTTAGAAAAATCGGGTAATCTCAGAATGGGTGCCTGGGTCATTTTATCCTTAAGATCTAGGAAGGCTTTATGGGCTGACTTAGTCCAATGAAATTCTCCCTTCCTAATACAATCAGTGATAGGAGCAGCTAAAGTACTAAACCCCTTGATGAATCGCCTATAGAAGGTAGCCAAGCCGTGGAAACTTCTAACTTCATGCACATTGGTTGGCTCTGGCCAGTCTACTATGGACCTAATTTTCTCAGGATCGGCCGCCACGCCGTCAGGGGTTACTACAAAACCAAGAAAGATAACTCTACTAGTCATGAATTCACACTTCTTAAGATTACCGTAGAGTCTCTCATTCCTCAAAACTTGGCAGACTGCTCTAAGGTGGCCTAGGTGATCTGCTGGGGTCTTACTATAGATCAGGATGTCATCAAAATAGACCACCACAAATTTTCCTATGAAAGCTCTAAGTACCTGGGTCATATTCTCATGAAGGTACTAGGGGCATTGGACAACCCAAAATGCATAACAACCCATTCATAAAGACCATCCTTAGTTTTGAAAGCAGTTTTCCATTCATCCCCGGGTCTAATCCTAACCTGATGATAGCCGCTTTTGAGATCAATCTTAGAAAAAACCATTGCACCAGCCATCATATCAAGCATGTCATCTAGTCTAGGGATGGGAAACCTATATTTGATTGTAATTTTATTGATGGCACGACTGTCAACACACATCCTCCACGTGCCATCTTTCTTTGGGGTTAGTAAGGCTGGGACTGCACAAGGGCTAAGACTTTCTCTAATAAACCCCTTCCTTAATAATTCTCCAACCTGCTTTTGCAGTTCTTCATGCTCAGATGGATTCATCCTGTAATGGGGAAAGTTGGGCAAAGTCGCTCCTGGGATTAGATCTATGGCATGCTGGATATCCCTAAGAGGTGGAAGGTGGTCTGGCAAATCCTCGGGAAAGACATCCTCAAATTCTTTTAACACAGGTTTAACTTCTTGAGGAGGCTCTGAGGGTTCCGAAGTTCTAAGTTCCTTAGCAGTCAACATCCAGATGGGTGAACCACTATGAATTTCTTGTTCTAGATCCTTAGCACTGATTAGGTTCACTCCAGTTTTCATCTCCTTAACCTTACCGGTTCCTTTAGTTACCTTGTCCTTAGGGGGAACAGAATGGATCGTAATCTTCTTCCCATTGAAACTAAAGACACAGGTATTGGATTTTCCTAAGAGGGTGGCATCATGATCATACAACCAAGGTCTTCCGAGAATTATACTGCTCACCCCCATGGGTAAAACATCGCACCAAATCTTTTCGTGATAAGATTGCATTTGGATTTGGACTTGACATCTAGACTGGATGGGTATGGAGGTAGAATCTACCCAAGAAACCTTATAGGGGTTGGGATGGGGAACTGGGATTAAGCCTAACATCTTGACAGTGCTAGTAGAGATGGCATTTACACAGCTCCCACTATCTATGATGATCTTACATACCTTATCCCCTAATTTAAGAAAAGTCTGTAGGATGTTAGTCCTACTCCAGTCCTCTTGAACTAGATTCTGGGATAGGATGCATCTTACAACTCCTAATTGGTCAGATTCATTGGGTTCCTCCTCCCCTTTATACTCCTCAACCAAATTCATTCCGGCCTCATAAACTTCTTCTTCAAATTCCTCACTGGGCTCGGAATTATCATTCTCTCCCTCTTCTATGTAAAGGGATCTCCGTGGGCACTGGCTAGCAACATGACCTACCTTATGACACTTGAAACAGGCTATGGCAGTACACTGACTGGAAATGTGACCTGGTTTCTGACACTTAAAACAGGTGATATTTGAACTAGGGGTTCTCTGGGTGTCAGGTGCCTTACCTTTGTCCATGGGCCTAGGGGTAGAAGTACCCTGAAAAGGTTTACTAGGGATAACTTGGCTAGGTCCATTCCTTGGGATTGGGGCACTAACCCTAGAAGGTATAGGTCCTCTCTGAAATTTCTCAGTGTTCAGTGCAATCTGGTAGGCTTGGTCTAGATCAGTAACCTCTCTCAGAAATAGTTCTCTCTTGATATCTTCCCTCAGTCCAGCCCTAAATCTAGACAAAGTGACTTCGTGGGCTTCACTCACATCACATCTCATTAGGTATTCATCAAAAGTAGCTATGTAGTCTGAGACAGATCGGTTTCCTTGTTTCAGGTTTTGCCATTGGTCTAACAGGTTTTGCTGGTATGAAATGGGTAGGTATTTATCTCTCAGTTTTTCTTTCATACCCTGCCAAGTGGTTATGGGCTCAACATTCCGTCTCCTAGTGGTTAGCTCAATGTTCCCCCAGTATAACCTAGCTTGACGCACTAATTTCATCTTGGCAAACTTGTATTTCCTCTCCTCAGACATAGCATACCACTCAAAGTATTGATCCATCTCACCCTCCCAATCAGAATACACCTTAGGGTTCAGACTACCATCAAAAGTGGGTGCATCTAATTTGATGTTCCTAATGAACCTATCATCTCTATCTTCAGGCTCTGGGTCAGGCCTCCTATGATTAGGTTCAGGATCTCTATATAAAGGCCTTCTAGGCTCCTGATGTGGGTGAGGTTGAGGCACATTAAAATCGGGGTCAGGAGTCCAATTCCGATGTCTAGGTTCTTCAAGTACTTGGACTCGGTCCCTAAGTTGGGTAAGATCCTCATGAATTTGTGCGCTAAACTGGGCCACAGTGTTTGTCATATCCTGATTCATTTTAGTCATACTTTTAGTAAGAGTTCTGATCATGGCCTCTAAATCAGGTTGGGTTTGACTAGGTTGATATGGCACTCCGTTTCTGGTAGACATGATGATTCAAGCAAGCACACAAAATGAGACAAGACTAAATCGACTACTGGATCACTAGACCTAGAGTCCAAACTAGATGCCCAATCAGAGTGGCAAGCTAGCCTGTAGTAACTTAGGACTCAGCCAGGCAGGTGTAAGGGGAGTGTTAGGTCCCTGAATGCCAATCCTAGACACCAATCAGTGATTGGCCAGGTAGGCGGACCAGCACACAAGCCCTTCGGGAATGGATCCCTGAACCACCGTTCTAGACACTGAGTGCTAAGCACACACAGAATAACTCGGCAAACTGACTCAACACTAGCCTAGACCCGACCAATTGGTGTCCCTAGCCCACTAGGGCAAATTAGGTCTAATTGATTTTAAATTAGGTCTAGGTTCGAATGATTGGATGGTGGTTTTGGGCTAAGGAGAGGTAATCAACTCCTCCCCTTATCTTAGATGCTCAATTGCCCTTAAGTAAATTATGAGATGATCACTCCAAAAAGAATTGAATTGCAGAACACAAAAAATAGAGTTGTTGTATTTTAATGCTCAGAATTTTTACCGAAATCAATAAATCACAGAAAAATTATAGAAAATAGGTTCAATTATACTAGTTTCAACGAAGCAAAAATCATGCAATTCGTAGTTTTATGCAGGGAGAAATAATTCAGACAACAGGGCAATTACGGGCTGCAACTAGATTGTCTTCCCCGTTTATAATCCCTGCTACGAAGTTATAACCCAATGGATCCCCTACACGCCCCAGGAACACCCCATGGAATGGGAGGAGGAGGCTTGCGCCTCGCTTAGTTCCTAGGACCGGACGTCCTGGGGAGTCTACTTCGAGCAGACAAAATAAAAAGAGAAAACAATCAAAACAAGCAAGCAAGCAAATCAGAAACCCTAGACTGGGCTCTGATACCAAAAATGATGCAGAACGGAAGCTCTGATACCAAAAATGATGCAGAACAAATAAAGGGATGCGATGCGGAAGTAAATTAAGATTAACTAATTTTTTTGTTGTTTTTATATATTTGTAGAAGTTGGCTTCAAATCAAAGAAAAGTTAACCTAACATTGAAAGATACTAATATGATAATTGAAAGCACAATTTTAAGGAAACTAATTATCAGAGTAGTTCAGAAGCAACGGATCGCTGGGGGTTGAGAAACTCCCAGACCTAGGGTTTCGCTCCGAACTTTCAACAGAACAGAAATAAAGAGAAGAGATGGTTTACCTAACCAGACAATGATCTTCACAGATTTTGGTGGAAGAACTCTCCCGAGCAGATTGTTGGATCCTCGGATTCAGATATCTTTGCAATGGATCCTCCAATACTGGTCCTTTGGCGGGTTGGCTTCTCCTGAACTCAAGATCTGGAAGAGAAGAAAAACAATTGATGGAATCAGAGAGTCAAGGGAAAAATTTACCAGGTTGATGAACTTGAAGATTGAAATTGCTGAAAACTGGATTCTCCTGGAAGCTGATGTGATTTTCCTTGGAACTTGCTCTGGATCTGAAGTAGCCGGACTGGATCTGGATGAAGGTGGACGGCCTGGACTTGTAGAGAGAGAGAGGCCGTGGGAGATGGAAGGAGCTAGGGTTTGATGGATTGAAAATAATGATGGGCGGCTAGGGTTTTGGATTTTTAAGTGGCTAACCTAGGGTTTTGGATAAAGATGGAGATCTCTCACCTCCTCAAGGCTCCAATGGAACCCGGATTACCCCCTCACGGAGCTCAACACTTAGAATAGTGCAGAAGAAGAGAAACCTAGGTTACTCAACACAAGAGAATAGCAAAAATAATTTTTCTTCATTCATTGATTTTTCAAAGTTACAAAGAGAGGTCTATTATATAGACCTAAAATTTTCTCCAAGCTTGTACAAATTTCCATGTGGGACTAAACTCCTCCAACCTCTAGATTAGGTAGAAAATCTTCTCTCTTGGCCGACCAAGAGTTCAAAAAAAATTGGGACGGCCATAAAGGAATTTTTTTGGAATTTTTATGGCGCCTCCTTTGGAGTTGGATTTGGATTTGGAGTCCTCTTCTTCTTATGGCATTTCTTCTTTTCTTCCACTCCAAGTTAAGCTCTTTGATTTTGATTTGAACTTCAATTAGGAGTAGGTTGGATGTCCTTCTTTGATTTCTTCTCCAAGAGAAGTCCCTTTCCTTCTTTGCTTGGACAAACTTGGCAGGTATGGGCGCCTCCTTTAAATTAGCTTCCAATTTGATTTTTTTCTTCTTTGGATGTGGGGACCATGACACTGGGATGCCTCTGTGGCGCCTCCTGGACTCTGGCATGTGCTCGGAGTGTGGCTGGGTGTGTGGCTTGGAGTGTGGCCTCCACTTGCTTGAACCTTGATTTGATTGGAAGACAAATGTGGCACCATTTTGGACCAAATTGAAACCACATCGGGACTTGCACCGAGTCAACATGACTCAACAAATTTAAATGGTGACTCAAGAAATAAATAAAAATAAATAAACTGGTTGACCAGGTCAACCTTTATTACAAACCCTAATTTCTCGGGCAATGTCAATCAGAGATCCAAATGGAGCTCTGAAGTCTTCTTCTGAGTCTGGTGCCCGCACCACTAACTCTTCTTAGGACTGAAACTGGATAAGGCTGCTCTTCTAGGAGTTCCAAGCGGAGGTTCAGAGGAGGTAGCAGCTCCTACCGGAGTGGAGGAGGCAAGGCTTGTGACTGACGTGGAAGCAGTCCCTCTGGTGGAGGTCCGGGAGGATGCTGGCATGCCTCACCATCATCTCGGGAAGGAGCCGATAGAGCAGTAGCCTTCGAGCCTAAGTACTTTACTTAGTTTACTTTTCTGCTCTTTATACTTAGGAACTCACTTCTCCTCTTGTTTTGGGACCACTCGACCTATCAGCAGTCCTTTAATGATGTAATTGTTCAATCTAACTTCAATGAAATTTCATTTTCTTTCATCAAATTTCCATACTTTTGGTTGTCTCAATTCCTTTTGGCAATTGCTCATGCATATATTTTGCCATAGTGCCCCATCCTGAGGCATCCGACTTCCAGTCCTTCTTGGTAGGGTCCCAGGTGTAGTAGGCAGCCAGGGAGAGAATTCAAGAACTTCACAAGTTACCTCCACTACGCTGGGATCCTTGTTGTAGGACTCCATGCATCTTCTTGGGACTGGTTGCCTATCTTAGGGACTTTTGGCTAAGTCAAGAGCTAGTGGGTGGCTCGAGGGGGCCTGAGTGGCCCAGAGAGACCATTTTCGGGTGCTCGGGATGCTACCAAGCTAGGGAGCTTAGCTTGAGAAGTCTTGAAGCCATCCTCATCGATCTGGGGTTCGGTAGGTGAGGTGCAGAGCTTCTATGGTCTACCAGCTTGTGATCGCCGAACCGGATATTCAGCGGATTGAGTGCGGGGCTTCTAGAGTTTCCCAACTTTGAGGTGCAGGGCTTCTGGAGTTTCCTAGCTTGCCATCGCCGAACTAGGAATTCAGCAAATTGAGTGCAGGGCTTCTAGAGTTTTCCAGCTTCGAGATGCATGGCTTCTAGAGTTTCTTGGCTTGCTATTGCCGAATTGGGAGTTCAGTGGATTGAGTGCGGGGCTTCTGGAGTTTCCTGGCTTCGAGGTGCAGGGCTTTTGAAGTTTCCCAGCTTAACTTTGCCAAACTAGGAGTTTAGCGGATCGAGTGCGGGACTTTTGGAGTTTGCTGGCTTCGGTTGCCAAACCTGGGGTCAGGTAGTAATATTCTTGCAAGGCAAAGACAATTTTGTACTGAAAGGAATTCTTTTGTTAATGAGAGGAAGCCCTACATCATTGGTAGTACATCCTGAAATTGTTGTCATTCCAAGTTCATGGGAATCGAGGGCCATCAAGCTCGGCGAGGTAGTAGGCTCCATGGAAAAGGGCTTCAACTACTCTATAAGGGCCTTCCCAGTTTGGGGAGAGCTTGCCGCATTCCCGAGGCGAGGCTTCAACCCACTGTAGTACCAGATCGCCCGGGCGGAAGGTCTTTGGCTTTACCCGAGAGTTGTAGTACTAGGCCACCCGCTGTCGGTAGGCCACCATCCATAGTCAAGCCTTGTCCCTCGATTCTTCAAGGAGATCCAAGTTGAGTAGAAGGCGAGCTAAGTTCTCAGCCTCATCATATTGCTCCACCTGCAACATGGGCAGACCCAGCCCCACCGGGATCACGGCTTCGGCATCGAAGATGAGGTTGAAGGGCATCTCATCCGTGGCCGTTCAGGGTGTTGTGTGGTTGGCCCAAAGAACACTAAGGAGTTCTTCGGCCCACCTACCTCTGGCCTGATCTAGCCTGGCTCGGTGCCCCTGGAGGATGGTCCAGTTAGTCACCTCAGCCTCTTCGTTGGTCTGAGGGTGAGCCATTGAGTTAAAGCGATGATGAATATTAAGGCCAGTGCAGAACTCTTCAAACTCCCAGTTGTCAAACTATCATCCGTTGTTAGTGATGATAGTATGAGGGAGCCCAAAGCGATAGATGATCGACTTCCAAAAGAACTGGCTAACCTTGGCTTCGATGATCTATGCTAGCGGTTCAGTCTCAACCCACTTGGTAAAGTAGTCGATAGCTACTATCAGGAACCTGCACTACCCGGCTATGGAAGGAAAGGGACCAAGGTTGTCCATCCCCCACTGAGCAAACGACCAAGGGGCGGAGAGCTGGGAGAGTGGCATGGCCGGTTGATGCTGTATGCAGGCACAGCGCTAGCAGTGGTCACACTTCTTCACGAAGTTGGCTGCATCCTCCCTCATAATCTCCCAGTAGTACCCTTGGCGGAGGGCTTTGTATGCTAACATCCTACCACCAACATGATTCCTATAGAGGCCATCATGTATCTCTTGGAGTATAAAGGCCACCTCTCAAGGTCTCAAGCACTTCACAAGTGGATAAGAGTAGGACTTGTGATAGAGTTGCCCGTCCATCAGCACAAAGCATGCAGCCTTCTTCTTGATGAGGCCAGCCTCTACGCAATCTTCAGGCAGGGAACCATCGATGATGTATTTGATGTATTGATCCATCCAGCTGGGTTTTGGGGTGACTGCTGGACTTCTCGGATGACTCATAACTTGAAGCCTGGAGGTACTCAACATAGGTGCACCCCAACAATGAGTCTAGCAGGGTCACAAGCCTGGAAAGGGCATCGGTGCAAGTATTCTCTCCATGAGGACTGTGGGAGATGCTGAAGGGCCGAAAGCCCATCATATTCAAATGCACCTACTCCAAGTACTTTGACATTTGAGGGTCTCGGGCCTCAAGTTCTCTTGAGACTTGTCCAGCCACCAGTTAAGAGTCGGTGAAGACCTTCAGGTTGAGTACACCCAATTAGCAAGAGACTCTCAGTCCCATGAGGAGTGCATCGTACTCTGCTTGGTTATTAATGACCGCGAACTAGAAGCGGAATGCACACTCGGCTATGACCCATCGCTATTAGCGAGAATAAGGCCTACTCCTCTCCCTCCTAAGTTGGATGCGCCATCTACATGGAGGACCCAGACCTCCTCCTCAACCTCGGGCTCCATTTGGTTCTCCTAGGGGGTTTCCTTCGGCTCTTCACCCATGCCTAAACACTCGACCAAGAAATCAGCCAATACCTATGCCTTCTAGGATGACCTCGATTGGTAGGTGATGTCAAACTCGTTGAGCTTCAGCACCCACTTGGCCAGACATCTGGATGTATCAGGATGATTAAGTATGGCCCTCAGCAGTTTGTTCGTTAAGATCATGATCGGGTGTGCTTGGAAATATGGCCTGAGGTGCTAAGCAGACATTATAAGTACAAAAATTAGTTTCTCAGAGTGGGTATACCTGACCTCTGCATCTCGAAGGAGCTTGCTAGTATAGTACACTAGTCTTTGAACTCTGCCTCCATCTATTCAGATAAGGACTGAATTGACAACCCCTGGGGAATCTCCAGGTACAGGAGTTCCTCTCCATCCTCCGACCTGGAGAGCAGTGACGATGATGCCAGGAATTTTTTTAGCTCTTCAAAGGCTTCCTGACACTCCTTGGTCCAGGTGAAGTCATGCACCTTGAGCAGCACCTTGAAAAAAGGTATGCAGTTGTCAGCAGATCATGAGATGAACCGACTCAGGACTGCGGTCTGGCTCGTGAGGCACTGGACTTACTTCTTCAAGATGGGATGCTCCATGTCGACAATCGCCTGGATCTTTTCAAGGTTGGCTTCGATCCCCCTCTAGGTGACCATGAAATCCAGGAACTTTTCAGCTGCCACACCGAAGGCGCACTTCGTTAAGTTCAGCTTCATCTGATTTAAACAAAGGTTTTGGAAGGCCTCCGCCAAGTCCGCAACATGGTCTGACTTCGGTTTGCTCATGACGAGCATGTCATCCATGTAAACTTGCATGTTGCGGCCGATATGATCTTTGAAGACTTTGTTGACCAGCTGTTGGTATGTGGCGCCAGTGTTCTTCATGCCAAATGGCATCATCTAGTAGCAATACGTCTCCTGATCTGTGATAAAGACAGTGTGCTCCTCATCCTCTAGGTGCATCCAAATTTGATTGTACTTGGAGAATGCATCCATAAAGGAGAGCAAGTGGTACCTCGAGATGGCATCAACCAGTTGGTCGATCTTCGAAAAGGGAAAGCTATCTGATATGGCAGGATCACAGACATGGGGGAACCGGCAGACACCATGTCAAAGGAAGACGCCGCGTCAATTCTCCGGCCCGGACTCCACTGCTGAGCTGAGTTGAGCGAGATCCCCCAAGACAGCGAGCCGAGGTCTGTCTTCTACCAGGTCAGGCCCGCGAGCTTGGGACACCTAGGCCGGAGTCACCTTCTGCCCTCCAGAGTGAGACCCTCGGAGGTTAGAGCCCTGTGGTCGGAGTCGAGCTCAGCACTCACCAGCCAATGTGGAGCCTCTTCGAGCACGCGTCCTCTAGACCGGGTCCGCCCTCTGCCCTCCAGAGCGAGACCCTCGGAGGTTAGAGCCCCATGGTCGGAGTCGAGCTCAGCGCTCACTCGCCAACGTGGAGCCTCTCCAAGCACATGCCCTCTGGACTAGGTCCGCCTTCTGCCCTCCAGAGCGAGACCCTCAAGGTTAGAGCCCTGTGGTCGGAGTCGAGCTCAGCGCTCACCCGCCAATATGGAGCCTTTCCGATCGCGCGCCCTCTGGACTGGGTCCGCCTTTTGCCCTCTAGAGTGAGACCCTCGGAGGTTAGAGCCCTATGGTCGGAGTCAAGCTCAACGCTCACCCGGCAACATGGAGCCTCTTTGAGCACGCGCCCTCTAGACCGGGTCCGCCTTCTGCCCTCCAGAGTGAGACCCCTGGAGGTTAGAGCCCTGTGGTCGGAGTCGAGCTCAGTGCTCACTCACCAACGTGGAGCCTCTCCGAGCGTGCACCCTCTGGACCGGGTCCGCCTTCTGCCCTCCAAAGCGAGACCCTCGGAGGTTAAAGCCCTGTGGTTGGAGTCGAGCTTAACGCTCAGCCACCAACATGGAGCCTCTCCGAGCGTGCGCCCTCTAGACCGGGTTCGCCCTCTGCCCTCTAGAGCGAGACCCTCGAAGGTTAGAGCCCTGTAGTTGGAGTCAAGCTCAGCGCTCACCCGCCAATGTGGAGCCTCTCCGAGCGCACGCCCTCTGGAACGGGTCTGCCCTCTACCCTCCAGAGCGAGACCTTTGGAGGTTAGAGTGGTCAGAGTTGAGCTCAGCACTCACCCACCAAGGTGGAGCCTCTCCGAGCGTGCACCCTCTGGACTGGGCCTGCACTCTGCTCTCCTCCACTAAGGCGCCCCCGCAAGCTTGGAGCGCCTAGGTCGGAGCGAGCCCTGCCATTCTAGCTTAGCCCCAGCTCGGACGAGGTCCTCGCCAGCCCAGAACATCAGCGATCCACCCGAGGACTACACTGGAAAGCCTTCTAGGCCATACTGACCACCTGCAGCTACCAGTTACACTAGAAAGAGAAGAAGCACGCTGATCGAGATACCATACTCCTCACCAACCACCAAGATCATCCAAGAAAGGAAGTCAACCAGGAAATTCGAATCCCGTGGGTAATGGCCCACCATCCAAGGCACTGCCAAGCTTCCCGAAATGAGGCGACCAAGAGGAGTATCGGAGCGCATGATAGCTCCCCTTATCACGAATCAGGAAAGGCTCCTCGAGACACCGCCGCACGTTCCTGACAGTCCGGCGGGGATCCCGAGGCAAGTGCCTAACGGTAACCTAGTTTGCAACAAATCCGGAGGTAACACAACAACCCCAACACAGAAAAAATACAAGCCAGAATACAAGAGAAAAAAAAAAGAAAAAGGGAGGAGAGTGCAACCCCTAGGAAGAAGAGGGGCATGGCACCACCAGCATCCCAGAGTAAGGCCGGGAGGAAGGGCCACACAGGGACTCCCCCTAACCAGGCCGCACTTCCCCCGGCACACCTGCTACTCACATCCACACCACACACTCCTCCTCGTGTGGAGTCCATCAAGAGGGGCTCGACCAGGAGGATATGTTTCCCTGGATCATCACTGACTTGACCGTCGGAGTGCCCCCACTGGAAATCCCAACCTGGGTCACTAACCCATGTCTTGCAGGTCTAGGAGCAAAAGACCGCCAGGTAGTGAAGGGAGCAGACGAAGAGGCACGCTCCAATGCCGACAGCAGCTATGGGCCATGATGATCCTGGCGGCAACAGATTGGCACGCCAGGTAGGGGGGCGGATCAAGCCCTCCACCTCTTTATAGATTGAAACTCCACAGTAGAATGGTGATGACACAAGCTCAAGAGGCCTCCACCAGCCATGCAAGGGGCTCCCCTTCCCAAGGACACCCACGTCACCTTCTCCGTCTCCTTCGATGAAGGGGTCCGCTGACGAAGCCATCAGGTGCATAGTGGAAAGGCACCTGAAGAAATATGAGCATGGGCTAGCGGAGTTCTTCCACCGGCTCACCAGTATGCAAGGCTTAACCAGCGAGCCAATGGACTACAACACCAGCTACCATTGAAGCCTTTCACCGGTCGTAGCGAGGCGAAGTATTGTCGCCTTCATTGCGATCACGGCCATGACATCAAAGAATGTCGCGGCCCCAAGTAGGAGATCGAGAAACTCCTCAAGAGAGCCTACCTCCAAAGGTTTGCGGAGGGGGGCAGACCTCAAGCGGGGCCCTGGGCGCTTGCCGCTCTCCCACCAGCTCCAACCATCGACGGCTGCCCCACCGTGAAGCCGGTGGGCATGTTCACCTGGGAAGCCGCGTGTGCATCCAAGAGGACCTGGGGGGCAAGGGACCCCGAGAATGTATTCCCCACTGTGCGGGAAGGAGAAAGTGAGGAAGAAAGGCAAATAAAGATGCCACGGTCGTCAGGATGACGATCATGAACCACCTTGGAAAAGTGCACCACAGTCGATAACGGAGCGCCGGCCCCAACAAAACTCGCCGGCAACGAGTAGCCCCGGTGCTACAATGCCTGGGTTTGGCCAAGAACCTTTGGGCCTGGAAACCTGGTGCTGCGCCAAGCAGAGGAAAAGCAATCCCGAGAACACGACAAGCTCCCACCAAACTGGGAAGGCCCCTACAAGGCGGTCGAAGCCCCATCACGAGGGGCTTATCACCTTGAAGATCTCGACGGCGTCAGGCTCCTCCAGACATGGAGTGCCCGCAGTCTGCCAAGATGCCACCTATGATGTAAGGTTTCTTACCAGTAATAATGATAACGACTTTTCCTTACACGAGTATCTATATGTCTTACAGGGAACAATCTCAAGCATCCCTGAGCCTAGCTCCAGGATGTCAGAGAATCTTCGAGCCATGCCGCTCTCGATCTCAAGCATCCCCGAGCCTAGCTCCAGGATGTCAAAGGATCATCGAGCCATGCTGCTCTCAGTCTCAAGCTCCCCCGAGCCTAGCTCCAGGACATCAAGGGATCATCGAGCCATGCCGCTCTCAATCACCAACATCCCCGAGCCAAGCTCCAGGATGCCAACCCAATACCGGAGCTCAGATCTTTGGCCAAGGGATCATTGGGCCACGCTGCTCTCAATCTCAAAGCATCCCTGAGCCCAGCTCCAGGATGCCAATCCAAGACCAGAGCTCAGATCTTCGACCAAGTGATCTTCGAGCCATGCCGCTCTCGATCTTAAGCATCCCCGAGCCTAGCTCCAGGACATCAAGGGATCATCCAGCCATGCCGCTCTCAGTCTCAAGTGACCTCGAGCCTAGCTTCAGGATGTCAAGGGATCATCGAGCCATGCCGCCCTCAATCACCAATGTCCTCGAGCCCAGCTCCAGGATGCCAACCCAAGATCGAAGCTCAGATCTCCGACCAAGGGATCATCGAGCCACGCCGCCCTCAATCTCAAAGCATCCCCGAGCCAAGCTCCAGGATGCCAATCCAAGACCGGAGCTCAGATCTCTGGCCAAGGGATCTTCGAGCCATGCCGCTCTCGATCTCAAGCATCCTTGAGCCTAGCTTTAGGACATCAAGGGATCATCAAGCCATGCCGCTCTCAGTCTCAAGTGCCCTCGAGCCTAGCTCCAAGACGTCAAGGGATCATTGAGCCATGCCGCTCCCAATCTCAAGCATCCCCGAGCCTAGCTCCAGGATGTCAAGGGATCATCGAGCCATGCCACTCTCAATCACTAACATCCCTGAGCCTAGCTCTAGGATGCCAACCCAGGACCGGAGCTCAGATCTCCAGCCAAGGGATCATCGAGCCACGCCACTCTCAATCTCAAAGCATCCCCGAGTCCAGCTCCAGGATGCTAATCCAAGACCGGAGCTCAGATCTCTGGCCAAGGGATCACAGAGCCAAGCCATTCTCAATCTCAAATGCCTCCGAGCCCAGCTCCGAGATGCCAAGAGATCTTGGGGCCAAGCAGCTCCCATCAACGCCTCGAGCCTAGCTCCAAGGCACCAAACACCTGAGCCAAACCCTCAGGCAACCCTTGGACCCGAGCCTAGCTCTCCATCCAGGAAGGCCTCGAGCCTAGCTCCAAAGCAATCAAGTCCTGTAACCCTCTTCTCTGATCTCCCCACTCAAAAATAAGACGAGAGGGCAAGGAAAGAAAGAGAACAAGAGGGGAACATGGCAAGCACCCTCTTCTCTGATCTCCCCACTCAAAAAGAAGATGAGAGGGGAAGGAAAGAAAGAGAACAAGAGGGAAACATGGTAAGGACCCTCTTCTCTGGTCTCCCCGCTCATCAAAAAAAAAAAAAAAGAGAGGGGAAGGAAAGAAAGAGAACGAGAGGGAAACACGGTAAGGACCTTCTTCTTTGATCTCCCCGCTCACCAAAAAAGAGAGGGGAAAAAAAGAAAGAGAACGAGAGGGAAGTACAGCAACAAAACTATCAGCTCTCAGTCACCAACGTCCCCGAGCCCAGCTCTAGCACGATAGCCCAAGATCGGAGCTCAGATCTCTGGCCAAGGGAACTTCGAGCCAAGAAGCTCTCAGTCACCAACATCCCCGAGCCCAGCTCTAGGATGCCAGCCCAAGATCAGAGCTCAGATCTCCGGCCAAGGGAACTTCGAGCCACGCAGCTCTCAATCACCAACATCCCCGAGCCCAGCTTCAGGATGCCAACCCAAGACCGGAGCTCAGGTCTCCGGCCAAGGGAACTTCGAGCCATGCAGCTCTCAGTTACCAACGTCCCCGAGCCCAGCTCCAAGATGCCAGCCCAAGATCGGAGCTCAGATCTCCGGCCAAGGGAACTTCGAGCCACGTAGCTCTTAGTTACTAACATCCCCGAGCCCAGGTCCAAAATACCAGCCCAAGACCAGTGCTCAGATCTCCGACCAAGGAAACTTCGAGCCACGCAGCTCTCAGTTACCAATGTCCCTGAGCCCAGCTCCAGGATGCCAGCCCAAGACCGGAGCTCAGATCTCTGGCCAAAAGAACTTCGAGCCACGCAGCTCTCAGTTACCAATGTCCCCGAGCCCAACTCCAAGATGCCAGCCCAAGATCGGAGCTCAGATCTCCAGCCAAAGGAACTTCGAGTCATGCAGCTCTTAGTTACCAATGTCCCCGAGCCCAGCTCCAGGATGCCAGTCCAAGATCAGAGCTCAGATCTCCGGTTAAGGAAACTTCGAGCCACGTAGCTCTCAATCACCAACATCCCCGAGCCCAGCTCTAGGATACCAATCTAAGACCAGAGCTCAGATCTCCAGCCAAGGGAACTTCGAGCCACGTAGTTCTCAGTCACCAACGTCCCCGAGCCCAACTCCAGGATGCCAATCCAAGACCGGAGCTCAAATCTCCGACCAAGGGAACTTCGAGCCATGCGGCTCTCAGTCACCAACATCCCGGAGCCCAGCTCCAGGATGCCAGCCCAAGACCAAAGCTCAGATCTCTAGCCAAGGGAACTTCGAGCCACGCAGCTCTCAGTCCACAACATCTTTGAGCCCAGTAGCTCTCAAGTGTCATAACTCAACCCCCAGGCAAGGTGAGGCCCTTCTCTTTGATCTCCCCACTCATATACAAAAAAAAAGGGAGAGGAAAGAAGGGGAGTGAAAGAAAGAGAGAAAGAAGGGAAGAGCCAAACAAAAAAAAATGGCAAGGAAGCTCAAGTTTCATTAATCAAATGCGAGTTACAAGTATTTTATAGGCCCCTGACATACCGGGTGACCCTGACTAAGTACAAGAAACAAAAATAAAAAACAAAGGAAAAGAGAAGGGCTACTCCATACCAGCCGGCTTCCCTGCTGAGCCCTGAGGCTGAGAGTTTTCGTCTTCAGGAGCTTCCGGCTGGGTAGCCCTAACCTCGGATGGATCAACCTCGGCTGGTGTCGGAGGCTTTGAGGCCACAGCTTCCATAGCAACCTCCTCGTCGATATCCACATCCGAGGTCGAAGGATATTTGAGGCGGTCACGGTTCTTCTCAGGGACAAGTGCCTCAACCCGGCCGTGCAAGAACATAAAGCCCTTGTAGAAGAAGTCCGACGCCATCTGATGAATTTCGGTGACAAACTCCTCCGAAGCCTTGAACTTCGCGATGGTGTCCTCGGTACCCTTCTTGGCCTCAGCAGCCACCCTCCTCGACTCGGTGGCCTCTAGCCTTGCAGCCTTCGCTGACTTGGCTGCCATCTATGCCGCCTTTTTAGTTGTGGCCAGTTTTTCCCTCCCTACTGCTAGCTCTACCTGGATAGTTCGGAAGGCCTCCTTGTGCCGATCGGCCTCGGCACTATACCAATTCAATTTTTTCTCGATGATGGAGAGATCGTCGACGGCCTTCTTTGAACGGCTTCGCTCCAGGTCACGGGCCTCTAGAAGCCTCTTCGCTTGCCTCTCGGTGTCAGCGAGCTATTTCTCAAGGTCCTTGACCTTCAGTTCAAGGGCCCCGTTTGCCCTGACCTTCTCCTTCAGGTCTACTTTTAGGGATTTGGTCTCGATCGCCTGTTGCCACTCAAGATGCTCCCAGTTCTGATAACAGCCCTTAATGAAGAGGGACTCATCACTGATCTGCACCATGAGAAGAGGTTAGCAAAAAAAAAAAAGAAGAAAAGAAAAGAAAGGAAAGGACAGCTCACCGAGTACAGTTGGGAGAAGATGGCACTGATAACATCACCCAACTTTATTCCGGCCATCTCTTGCCGGTCACATGTTTGGATCGAGAAGTCCATCATGCACTCGGCCAGCTCGGGGCTCCGGAGGAATGAGCTCTCTGGCCCCATCCTGAAGGGGAGACGGTGTCATGCCTCCTCCCTCCCGTCCTCTCCGGGAGTGGGTAGCCTTGCCTCGCTGGCCGAAGAGTCCCAGGGGGCAGGCTCAGAAGCTGGCGCCAGTGCAGGTGGTGCCTCGGTCGTAGTCCTGGTCACAGCCCGAACCTTCTTACCCCTGATCTCGATGACGGGTGGACTCGGAGGACGGTAGGGTGCAGCGGCAGCAGCTGCGGCCCTTGCCTGGGCCACTACTTCGGGCTTTGCAGCAGGGGCCTGCTGGGCTAGCCTCAGCACCACAGAAGCCGCCCTCTCCACTGGAACAGGAGCAACCCGAGCCACTCCTGAGCTCGAACTAGCTGGAGCAGTCGAACTTGGACCAATCGCTGCAGTGTAGGCAGCCATAGGAGCGTTCTCATCCCGGACTCGCCTCGATGAAGGCTCCCCGACCTGCTCGGTTGGCGGCCTCTTCCGGGTGATCGCCAGCAGGTCATTCACAGAGAAAATCATTCCTGCATGTAAGCCACACAACAGTTAGAGTCCATGGGAAACAATGCAAGAAGTGCAAGAAGAAAAAAAAGAAGGGAAAAGGAAAGTTCAGGTCGAACTCACCCAACCCATTCGTTGGGTCGACCCCAGAGTCGATGAGGTTCTGCTCAGATAACAGGACCTCGAGAGAAGGAATCTGGGTGGTGCGGAGCTGCTCGTAGTCATCCCGGTCAGCCGCATCGACCATAGAATTTGGGTTGGTGGACTTGTCCAGATTGTTCCAGACCCAGTCGACCCCCTTAACCTCAACAAATAACAACTTACTCTTCCATCCCCTGATGGAAGAGGGAAGCTCAAATCTGATGCCCTTCAGGCGGGAGGATAAGGACCACCATCCATCCTCAGTTGGGTGGCGCTTCAGGGTGAAGAAGGCCCTGAACAAAGAGAATCGGGCAACAAACCTGTGGAGGTGGCAGAGTATAATGAAATAAAAGATAACCCTAATGGCGTTTGGCACTAACTGTGCAAGGACCAAATGGTAGTTATCCACGATGGATAGAAAGAAAGGATGAAAAGAAAACCGAAGACCCCCGGAGAAGGTCTCCTTATAAAAAGCAAGACGACCTGAGCCATTGGAAGTGACCCGTTCCCCAGGATGAGGGATCATGAGTCGAACAGAAGGAGGGATGCCATAGACATCCCAAACGGTCCTTAGTTCCTTGGCGATGATCGTCGAGGTGACCCCACCAGGACCTGTGGACCGGACAAACTCAGAGATGAGGACAGAAGGAGAAGGAGGGAAAGAAGGACCGGATCCTGGTTCCATGATGAGTACCGGATCGAGAGGATGCCTCCTATTGAGCTCGAAGCGAGATACATCTTCCACCCCACTAGAAGAAGAAGAAGATGATGCCGGCCTCCGCTCGGAGGGACCGGCCTCGTCTTGATCCGTGGAGGGGCAGAAGCCCGGACCAAAATGGGACATCCTCAAGAACAAGGGGAATGAAGGACTCAAAGTGGAGAATGGAAGAGCAGACTCAACTCAAAGAAGACCCCAGGCCCGGAGAAAGAACCCTACTCTAGCAGGGGGAGAAGGAAGAAGAAACTGACCTGGTTCCTTAAAAACTTGAGGCAACTATGAAGAAGAAGAAAGCTTGGGCACAGCAGCAGCAGGCATGGAGAATTCAAAAGAATAGATGTTTTAGGTAAGGCCCTCCTTTCATTTCGAAATGACCCGATGGGTTCCTACCAATCCAACCCCTCCGCCAACTGATCCTTGCCACGTGCTGCCCATCGGCAAAAATGGCATCCCGGCCGCTCTGGATTCTATGCCAACATTAACTACTCCTCGGACGTGGCCACGCGGCACCCCCGTATTGGTCCGCGAGGCCGTCTCTCGAAGCACTAGCAATCATGGCCATCATCGTGCCAAATTTTTGCCTTTCCATGTTAGCACCACAATTACTCTCTTCGGCTTGAGCGCCACGCACTAACGAGCCTTGGGGGTGGGGGGCAAATATGGCGGGATCGCTGACATGGGGAACCGGCAGGCGCCATGTCAAAGGAAGACACCACATCAATACTCCGGCCCAGACTTCGCTACCGAGCTGAGCTGAGCTGAGCTCCCCAAAGATAGAGAGTTGAGCTCTATCCTCCGCTAGGTCAGGCCCGCAAGCTCGGGACTTCTAGGCCGGAGCCGCCTTCTGCCCTCCAAAGCAAGACCCTCGGAGGTTAGAGACCTGTGGTCAGAGTCGAGCTCAGCGCACACCCGCCAACGTGGAGCCTCTCCAAGTGCGGACCCTCTAGACGGGGTCCGCCCTCTGCCCTCCAGAGCGAGATCCTCAGAGGTTAGAGCCCTGTGGTCGGAGTCAAGCTCAGCACTCACCTGCCAACGTGGAGCCTCTCCGAGTGTGCGCCCTTTAGACCGGGTCTGCCTTCTATCCTCCAGAGCGAGACCATCGGAGGTTAGAGCCCTGTGGTCGAAGTCGAGCTTAGCGCTCACTCGCTAACGTGGAGCCTCTCCGAGTGTGCACCCTCTAGACCGGGTCCACATTCTGCCCTCCAGAGCGAGACCCTCGGAGGTTAGAGCCCTATGGTCAGAGTCGAGTTCCACGCTCACCCGCCAACGTGGAGCCTCTCCGAGCACGTGCCCTCTGGACCGGGTCCACCATCTGCCCTCCAGAGCAAGACCCTCGGAGGTTAGAGCCCTGTGGTCGGAGTCGAGCTCAGCGCTCACCCACCAACATTGAGCCTCTCCGAGTGCGCACCCTCTGGACCAGGTTCGCCTTCTGCCCTCCAGAGCGAGACCCTCAGAGGTTAGAGCCCTGTGGTCGAAGTCGATCTCAGCGCTCACCCGCTAACGTGGAGCCTCTCCGAGCGCGCGCCCTCTGGACCGGGTCCACCCTTTGTCCTCCAGAGCGAGACCCTCGGAGGTTAGAGCCCTATGGTCGGAGTCGAGCTTAGCGCTCACCCACCAACGAGGAGCCTCTCCGAGTGCGTGCCCTCTGGACCGGGTCCACCCTTTGTTTTCCAGAGTGAGACCCTCGGAAGTTAGAGCCCTGTGGTCGGAGTCGAGCTTAGCGCTCACCCACCAACGTGGAGCCTCTCCGAGCGCGCGCCCTCTGGACCGGGTCCACTTTCTGCCCTCCAGAGCGAGACCCTCGAAGGTTAGAGCCCTGTGATCGGAGTCGAGCTCAGCACTCACCCGCCAACGTGGAGCCTCTCTGAGCATGCGCCCTATGGACCGAGCCCGCACTCTGCTCTCCTCCACCAAGATGCCCTTGCATGCTCAGAGTGCCTAGGTCAGAGTGAGCCCTGCCATTCTAGCTCAGCCCCAACTTAGATGAGGTCCTCGCTAGCCCAGAATGTTGGTGAGCTACCCGAGGACTACATCGAAGCACCTTTCAGGCTGTATTGACCACCTGTAGCTGCCAGTTACACTAGAAAGGGAAGAAGCACGCTGATCGAGACACCACACTCCTCACCAACCACCCAGATCATCCAAGAAAGGAAGTCAATCGGGAGATTCGAATCCCGTGGGTGGCGGCCCACCATCCGAGGCACTGCCAAGCTTCTCGAAATGAGGTGACCAAGAGGAGTGCCGGAGCGCATGACAGCTCCTCTTATCACGAATCAGGAAAGGCTCCTCGGGACACCACCGCACGCACCTGATAGCCCGATGGGGATCCCAAGGCAAGTGCCCAATAGTAACCTAGTTTGCAACAAACCTGGAGGTAACACAACAACCCCAATACAGAAAAAATACAAGCCAGAACACAAGAGAAAAAAAAAAGAAAACGGGAGGAGAGTGCAACCCCCAGGAAGAAGAGGGGCATGGCACCTCCAGCATCCCAGAGTAAGGCCGGGAGGAAGGGCCACACAGGGACTCCCCCAAACCAGGCTGCACTGATGCAGAATGAAAGCTTTGATACCAAAAATGATGCAGAACGAATATGTGGAATGCGGAAGCAAATTAAAATTAATGTATTTTTTTTTTTAATATATTTTCAGAAGTCGGCTTTGACTCAAAGGAAAGATAAACTAATATTGAAAGAAACTGAGAAATGACAGAAAGCACAATTAAAAGGAGTGGATTATCAGAGTAACTCAGAAGTAGGATCGCTGGGGATTGAGAAACCCCCAGATCTAGGGTTTGCTCTGAGTTTCAATGAAACAGACAAAGTGAGAAGGGAAGGTTCTTGTTACCTAGCAGTGATATCTCTCCATTTGGTGGAAAAAGACTCTCTCGAGCAGATTATTGGATCCCGGGAATCAAAGTATCTTCGCAATGGATCCTCCGATAATGGTCCTTGGCAAAGTTGGCCTCTTCTTGAACCCTGGATCCTGGAGAGAAGAAGAACAAGGTTAGGAACAAGAGACTCAGGGAAGAGAGTTACCCGAGTAGAAGAAAGGATGGGATCTGAAGGTCTTCAGCTGATTTGGAACTCCTAGGCTGCGGATTTGGGACTTCTTCTCCTGGATCTGCTGGATGGACTCTGAAGCAGTGATAGCTGACTTGAAGATGGCTGGACTGGGGTCCTGGTGGTCGGCCACCCTTTGGAAGAAGAACCTTGGAGATGGTGTAGAGGCTAGGGTTTAGTGGTGGTGGAGTAGAGATGGGTGGACTAAGCTAGGGTTTTGGGGTTGGAGATCTCACACCTTTTCAAGGTTCCTAGGGAACCCGGATTTACTCCCTCATGGAGCTCAACACTCAGAATAAGTGCGAAAGAACAAGACTTTGCTAAAAAACAAGGAATTTCATTCATAAGATTTCATAAGATATGTTCAAGTTACAAAAGGGGTCTAATATATAGACCTATAAGAAAAATCAAAACCATAGAATTTCTCATGTGGGACTAAACTCCCTAGCCTATACTTTTGGTAGGAAATATTCTCCCTCTTGGCCAACCAAAGAGTCCTACAAGGAGTGGGCGGCCCTAAAAGTCATGAAAATCCTCTCAAAAGGTAGAAAGATGGCGCCTCCTAAGTCTTCTCCTTGAATTTAGGGTTCTTCTTTCAATGGTTCAACTCTTTTGGACACCTCCTTTTCTTTCTCCCCAAGTCATGGCTC
Source organism: Areca catechu (assembly GCA_021397845.1). Lineage (NCBI taxonomy): Eukaryota > Viridiplantae > Streptophyta > Magnoliopsida > Arecales > Arecaceae > Areca > Areca catechu. The sequence continues at coordinate 74,420,229 of CM038050.1, forward strand.
TTCCCAACTTTGCTTTGGTCTTTTTAGGCATGGATTGGGCGCCCCCTTGAAGTGCTCCCCAAGACATGCCTCTTTCTTTCTTTAACTTGGCCTTTTAAGGTATATATGGGGCGCCTCCTTGATTTTGGCTTCAAGAAAAATTCTTGCTCCCTTGGGTGTGGGGACCAAGACACTGGGATGCAGTTGTGGTGCCTCCTAGACTCTGGCGTGTGGCTGGGAGTGTGGCGCCCACTTGCTTGGGCCTTGACTTGACTGGAAAAAAAAAAAATCGCACCAACCTGGAGAAGACCTAGACCACTACTAGGACTTGTATTGAGTCAACATGACTCAACAAAATTTAAATTGCAAGGAAATACAGACTTAAGATTAAAATTGAGTTGACCAAGTCAACCCTTATTACAAAACTAGAAAACCCTAATTCTTCGGGCAAGGTCAATCAGAGATCCAGATGGAACCCTAAAGTCTTCTTCTAATTCTGGTGCCCGCACCAATTCTCCCGGGGTGGTAGGAACTCGACCCTATCGAGTATGGATCAAGCTGGCTCTGGTATCTCTCCAAGTGGTTTGGATCCAATTCTTGTAATTCTTCTCGGGAGATCCAAGAGTCATTAGAATCTGGCCTTCCTTGCCAGCAGACCAGGTATCTTTGGTATCATCGATTACGAGTAGAGATAACCTGATCATCCAGGATCTTTTCAATATGCTCTTTCCTCACAGGCCAGTTTGTTGGTGGACTCACAGGGTCGGGATCACTCTTAATAACAGGATTAGGTTCAAAAGGCTCAATGGGAATCACAGCTAGCTCCCTGTACTCTACTAGGTCTGTAATGTTGAAAGTGGAGCTAATGCCTAGCTCTGGAGGCAACTCAAGCACATAGGCATTGGGTCCCACTCTCTTCATCACTCTAAATGGTCCAGCTCCTCTAGCATGTAGCTTTCTAACGGTTCCAGGAGGAAACCGCTCAGGCCTTAACCTAATCATTATATAGTCTCCCTCAACAAAAGTTTTGACTCGCCTTTGAGAATCAGCCAACTTCTTATAAGTTTCATTACTTAAAGTTATTTTGGCATGAATTTCATTATGCAAGTTCTTTACATGCTGTGCAAAGTCTTCAGCAGACTCGGAGACTCGTGTGTGGACTGGCAAAGGAACTAGGTCAGGTGGTGTGTGAGGCTTGTACCCATGAACAATCTCAAAAGGGCTTTTACCTATAGACCTATTGACCGAGTCATTATAAGTAAATTCAGCCCTGGGTAAATACAAATCCCAATTCCTGGTATTCTCACTCAACCAAAATCTGAGTCAATGTCCTAAACTCGACTGACGATGCATTCCTAAAGAATGGACTTTATTCAAAGGAAGCTTAGGTCTAAACCTAACAAACTAAGGCTCTCTAGGTTTGACCTTGGGTTGGAGGATGTCATGCAGAGCATGAAAACTTATCATGGGTGCCTAGTAGGTGCCATAATGGTGGGGACACCGGAGGTACCAGAATAAGACAGAGGCTTTTCAACCCTCTGTGAATTGATCAATAATTTATGAGCCCATCTGTAATAAGGGCTTAGCCCATCTGAGTCCTTTTTTAGTTGTTGTTTGAGTCTTTTGAGTTATTATTTCAGTTCTGTACTAGTCAGCTTATGTTGAGCTAGTTCAGTCCAATGCTAGTCAGCTCATGTTAAGCTAGTTTTATTTTTTTGAGTCCTGTCCAAGCATACTGAAGACTCAAGACTATATCATACAAGTGAAGACCAAGTCCAACTAGATTGAAGACATGGAAGTATAGCCCAAGTCCAACCCAGGTTGAAGATTTGAAGACCCCAGGAGGAAAATTCAGAAAACCCTGATTTCTTGCAGATGCCCTCCAGATGCCCAGATTCCCTTCTAGAAGCCAAAGTATATTCATAGATAAGGGCATCCATGATTCCAGAGGTCCATCTGCATCCTAGCCCAAAGAAATCAAGCCCAGGTGCCAAGCCCAAGCCCCTAAGAAGCAAGATACCAGGGAATATTCCTGCTACCTGGCTACCAGGCCACCCCAGCTTCCAAAGGCCCAAACCCATGCACCCGAGCCCCTTTGGGCCGGCCTTTTGCTGCTCCTAGAAGCCCAACACGCCCCCCTAGGCATCCTTGGAGTGTTGGCCAAGTCAAGAGAATTTTTTGGGATTTTTCTACCTAATATTTCCTTATTTTCTAGCTAGGGTTTGAGAGGGAAAAGGATTCTTATGTAAAGACTTATGTGCCCTTACTTGGAGCCCAAGGTTAAGGGTCTATTTAAGGGACCCTAGCCTCTTATATGAAACCTAATTCTTGATATGAATTAAAACCTTGAGTTCTTCTATTAAGTTGTGTGATACCTTGCTGTGTGCATAAAGGGGTTTGTGAGAGTTTTTCTTCCCAGTGCTGCAATCATCTTCCTGCTGCCAACAAGCCTCTCAGATCCCTGGACGCCCACTCCAAAAGAAGCCTTCCCTTGCTGTTTTTCCTTTGTTTTCTTGTTCATTTGTGAGTTTTCTAACCCCTGACAGGTCGTTTGCAGGTCCCCGAGTTCCTACGAATCCAACAACTCCAGCCAAGCCTCAATTGGATCACCGAGCAGAAAGCCGGGTATCCACGGGTCTTTGGCTCGGTTTTCCAGGCCGCATCCGTCGAGAAATGAGAGACCCCTTCCTGCGATCTTCATAGACATTGTCAGGTACACCCCCTCTACCTCCAGTAGTTTTATTGTAGGAGAACTTGCCCTAACCGAGGCTTCTCAGCCCCGGCGATCCTTCTTTTCTACTTTTCTAGGTCCTAATCTGCAAGCTGATCTTCTAGAATTCATATAAAATTCTCTACAACTTATTTTAATCTAAAACCCAGGAGTTAATCACTCAACCCTACATATAAAACATACAAAAAAAATTGCACACATATTAGTCCCGTATCATTTGGTATCAGAGCTTAGATTAGGGCTTGTTTTCTACAATTTTTCAGTCCATATATACTATTTTATTTTAATTATTTCTCTCTGATAAAGACTCCAAAAATTCTAAAATTTATTTTTATAGATTTATAATAATTCACAGTAATTTTGAGAATTTTTTCAGATTTTATTATATCCTGTGAAATTTCTGCAAGCCGAAATACAGCCTACAAAATTTTGGCTCTGTTTTTTCAGCAAGACAAGTTTGGAAGTTTTAGGATTTTGTTTAGCATCTTTTGCATATCTTTTAATTTTAGTATATTTTCAGCATATTAGGCCATGATTTTCAAGTTTTCTTCTATTTAAAAAAATACCAAAAAAAAAATTACATATTCTCCAAAAATACCAAAAACATCTAAACCCTAATTTGCATCCTCATCTGCCTGCCATCATTGTATAATTTAATTTTAAGGGCACTCTTGCTATATCAGATGGGGGGAGGATTTGATCACCTCACCTTAGCCCAAAACCACATCCCTTGCATTCGGTTCCAAGCCTTAACCTAAAATTAACTAGACTTAATTTGCCCTAGTGGGCTAGGGACACCAACTGGTCGGGTCCGGGCTAGTGTTAGATCACTGTGTCAAGTTAACCTGTGTGTGCCTTGTGCTCAGTGCCTAGAACGGTGGTTCAGGGATTCAATCCCAAAGGGCTTGTGTGCTGGTCCGCCTACCTGGACAATCTCTGATTGGTGTCTAGGATTGGCAATCAGGGACCTAACACTTTCCTTACACCTGCCTGGCTGAGTACAGGGTTACTATAGGCTAGTTTGCCACCCTGATTGAGCATCTAGTTTAGACTCTAGGTCTAGTCAGCTGTAGTCGGTCTGATCAAGTCTTGCATGAGCACTAGATCAGGGGTTTCATATCACCCACCTCCTTCACAAATGTCTAAACCCATGGAAAATTTGCAAGCCCAAATAAAAGCACTCACTGAGCATCTAACCCAATCCATGGCCCAATTGACTACCCAGTTAACTCAGTCTAGTACCCAAACCAACAATAGAATTGACCATCTTACCGATAGGTTTGGCCAGTTAGAAGGCCATGTAGGGACCATAGAAAGAACCCATGGGTCACAGTCTGATCCAGATCTTGAGTCCCCTCATCATGACCCGTACTACAATCCTCAACCTAGGAGGACCCCAAACCCTGATCCATACCGAGAGGTTGAACCTAGGAGAGCCCCTCAGCCTGACCCATACATTAATACTGAACCTAGAAGAACCCCTTACCATGACCCTTATTATGATACTGAACCTAGAAGAACCCCTTACCATGACCCTTATTATGATACTGAACCCAGGAAAACCCAATACTCTGACCCATATAGGGAGTCCAATCCTAGGAGAACCCAATACTCTGACCCATATAGAGAGCCCAACCCTAGGAGAACCCAATATTCTGACCCATATAGGGAGTCCAACCCTTGGAGAACCCAATATCCTGACCCATATAGGGAGCCCAACCTTAGGAGGACCCCATACCATGATCCATCCTTAGAACCTGACCATGGAGCTGACCCAAAATCCTATGACCACAGATCCTCTAATCCCATGACCCATAGATCTGCACCCGTGTCCTATGAGCCCAGAGAACCCATAACCCCTAGGTATCAATCTAGTACTAGTCAAGTTTTCCTTAGTCAACTTGAATCCCATAGGATTAGTACCCCAAAATATGAGCCCAGTAGTGAGCCACTACCCCTTAGGCAACCTAAACCTACTAGGATTAGTGTCCATAGTCAGAAACCGGGACCTAGCCAATTTCTCCCTAGCCGACCTTCTCCAACCATTCCTGAGATTGACAAGGCTTACATTAACGTGGAAGTGTATGAAGCTGATGCGAGCCTAGTGGATGAGTATGAGGGAGAAGAGGAGACACCTTTAGATGACCTAGAATTAGCTGACCTAATAGATACCCAGGTAGAAGCCAACCTAGAGGTAGTTGACCCTAACCACATCCAACCTAAAGCTATAGTGGAAGAACAAATAGAGGAAGAGAACCTAGGTACTGCTGCTAGAGCCTTACCTGAGGAAACCATAGAGGAGAGCCAAATTATAGAGTCTAGTCCAAAAATACAAGAACCAGAAGAATTTATTAAGGACCTGATCTCTTTGAATCAATACCTTCAAGATGAGTCCCCTCCTATAGTTCCCATTAAGGACCTCTTCCCCGAAATTGGCGACCCATCCTTCCATTATGCAAACCCTGTAGATATAGCTCAACCTCGTAAGGTTAACTTCATTAGTATAGGATTAGTTCCTGACACCCCGTCTTTTATCCTACTTTATCCAACTAACCATGAACCTTTTTCTCTACCCTACCAAACTAATTCTGAATCCACTTCTTATTTTCTGCCCTTTCCAGACGTCTCCAACATTTCTAGGATCATTAGATTGCATTTAGTTGAAATTAGCGTACTGCATGCATTCATTACGCATGTTAGGTTTGCATTATACTTCTGGCATACCCTTTGGCATTTGCTTGGAGTCCATTGTAAATACTCTTGTGCACACCACACTAGGGTCAGACCTAGAGAGTCTATAGTCTCTTAGGTTTAGGCCCATAAAAGTCTAATAAATTTCCTTCGATAGGAATGCAAAGTCGAGTCTATTAGGTGTTAGTATGAGTCCTTTGAATCATTTGTTAGGAGTTTGTATGTGCCCAGCATGTTCACCACCTACACTAATTTTAAACAAACTGGCTAATTCTCGAAGATGGATCAAAGAATTTGATGTAGTGGATTCTATCTTGGTTAGGCTTAGGCTTAAAAGAAGCTTCATGCTCGCAGAGCCGGACCTTTTAATGTGATAGAGAAAGATTGGATCAAATGCCTATGTGTTAGACTTGCCTTCGGATATGGGCATTAGTTCTACCTTCAATATTACAGACCTGGTTGAGTATAGGGAACCGGCAGCGATACCTAGTAAGACCTTTGGACCTATTTCTTTTCATTGTGAGTGACCCTAACCCAGAGTGTCCATTAACAAATTGAACTGATCGAGCGTATCCTGCATGATCAAGCCATCACGACCCAGGGCCGTGACTATCAACGCTTCCTGGTCCGATGGCAAGGCCGGCCAGAGTCAGACAATTCATGGATTTCTCGAGAGGACTTGCAGCACCTCAACCCAGACCTCCTCGAGAGATATGTGAGCTAGCTTGATCTTCACTCGACAGGGTCGAGTTCCTCCCACCCCGGGAGAATTGGTGGGGACACCGGAGGTACCAGAATAAGACAGAGGCTTTTCAACCCTCTGTGAATTGATCAAAAATTTATGAGTCCATCTGTAATAAGGGCTTAGCCTATCTGAGTCCTTTTTTAGTTGTTGTTTGAGTCTTTTGAGTTGTTATTTCTGTTCTGTACTAGTCAGCTTATGTTGAGCTAGTTCAGTCTAATGCTAGTCAGCTCATGTTGAGCTAATTTTATTTTTTTGAGTCCTGTCCAAGCATACTGAAGACTCAAGACTATATCATACAAGTGAAGACCAAGTCCAACTAGATTGAAGACATGGAAGTATAGCCCAAGTCCAACCCAGCTTGAAGATTTGAAGACCCTAGGAGGAAAATTCAGAAAATCCTGATTTCTTGCAGATGCCCTCCAAATGCCCAAATTTCCTTCCAGATGCCAAAGTATATTCATAGATAAGGGCATCCATGATTCCAGAGGTCCATCTGCATCCTAGCCCAAAGAAATCAAGCCCAGGTGCCAAGCCCAAGCCCCTAAGAAGCAAGATACCAGGGAATATTCCTGCTACCTGGCTACCAGGCCACCCCAGCTTCCAAAGGCCCAAACCCATGCACTCGAGCCCCTTTGGGCTGGCCTTTTGCTGCTCCTAGAAGCCCAACATGCCCCCCTAGGTATCCTTGGAGTGTTGGCCAAGTCAAGAGAATTTTTAGGGATTTTTCTACCTAATATTTCCTTATTTTCTAGCTAGGGTTTGAGAGGGAAAAGGATTCTTATGTAAAGACTTATATGCCCTTACTTGGAGCCCAAGGTTAAGGGTCTATTTAAGGGACCCTAGCCTCTTGTATGAAACCTAATTTTTGATATGAATTAAAACCTTGAGATCTTCTATTGAGTTGTGTGATACCCTGCTGTGTGCATAAAGGGGTTTGTGAGAGTTTTTCTTCCCAGTGCTGCAATCATCTTCCTGCTGCCAACAAGCCTCTCAGATCCCTGGACGCCCACTCCAAAAGAAGCCTTCCCTTGCTATTTTTCCTTTGTTTTCTTGTTCCTTTGTGAGTTTTCTAACCCCTGACAGGTCGTTTGCAGGTCCCCGAGTTCCTACGAATCCAACGACTCCAGCCAAGCCTCAATCGGATCACTGAGCAGAAAGCCGGGTATCCACGGGTCTTTGGCTCGGTTTTCCAGGCTGCATCCATCGAGGAATGAGAGACCCCTTGCTGTGATCTTCACAGACGTTGTCAGGTACACCCCTTCTATCTCCAGTAGTTTTATTGTAGGAGAACTTGCCCTAACTGAGGCTTCTAAGCCCCGGCGATCCTTCTTTTCTACTTTTCTAGGTCCTAATCTGCATGCTGATATTCTAAAATTCATATAAAATTCCCTACAACTTATTTTAATCTAAAATTTAGGAATTAATCACTCAACCCCACATATAAAATATACAAAAAAAATTGCATGCATATTAGTCCCGCATCACATAAGGTCTTCCAGAAGTAGGTGGCAAACCTAATAGGTTCTAAGGAGTCTTGCAACCTAGAAATCTCAGTAAAGTGTAATCCCATAGCTCTAGAAACATTAGAAGATTCAGGGAAGGGTAGGAAATAAGAATCAGAGTTTTGAGGTGGCTTATAGGAAACATGAAACATACCTTGGTTATTCAGGATGACCTTAAAATGCGGACATTATTCTATAGGTGCACTCATCCAAACCTCATGATTTGCTCTAGGAGAGTCTACAAGTGTAAGTTCTAGGGTAGGCTGGGTGCTCCTAGAAGGTGGAAGGTTATCAGGAAGGTCTTTGGAATGTTTATCTAGAAAGTCATCTAAGCTACTGTCTTTTTCTTGTTCTTGGACCTTCTCAATGGGCAATTCTTGTGAACCCCTTCCTTCTTCACACTTCTCTACCAGATTTGACTCAGGGGTGTCTTCTTTGGATTCCTCAATGAGTTCAGGGGTATTCTCACTTAAACTCTCATTGGGTGTAATTTCCTCTTCCTGAACTTCCTCAAAAGGGTCTTCTCTTAGGGTTAGCTCCTGAATTCATTGAGTGGCAGGGGTCCCCTCAATAACCCCATCAGGTAGGAGTTGGTTAATTGAATTATTGGGAGAGATATCCTCAAATTCTTCTTCTTCATATTCATCTATCAAACTTATGTCAGGCTCATATATTTCTTCCTCAATCTCACTGAAAGGTTCTAATCTATTCTCCTTTGATTCCTCTTTAAGTACGGCTCTGGTCAGGTCAACTAATTTTGGGATGGCCATGCCTAACTCCTTCTCAGTGTTATCCTTCTGGTCAAGAGGTGACACAAGTGGGAATTGACAAACAAAAGTCTGGTTCACTACGGGTGTCGGATCAATCGGAACTTGACTCAAGTTGGTAGAGGTTGGCTTTAAGTCCAAAGTACTTGATTGGTTATATCTTAAAGACCACTCATAGTCTTGGGCTTCTTGGTAGGCTCGGCCTAACTTATTGGTCATTTCAAGGCATAGCTTCCTATAAATGTCTGGGTGTAACCCAACCCTAAACCTCGATATGATCTGAGCTTCGGTCTCAATGGTATTGCATTTCATGTCTTACCACTGGAAGTCCTCGATATATTTAGACACAGGCCTATTACCTTGTCGCAATTGGTATCATTAGTCTAAAAGTCTTTTCTCATAGGATCTACCTAGGTACCTATCTCTCAACTTACTTCTTATATCTCTCCAAGTATATATTTCCTCTTTTCTTTGATAACACTCATGCTCAATAGCATACCAATGCGACCTAGCATGTTTGGTGAACTTGGTTTTGGCCAGCCTAACTTGTCCTAATTCTGATATGTTAGTGCACTTAAAATATCGATCCATTTGTTCTTCCCACTTAATATATGTCTCTTGTCTTCCATCAAAAGTGTGTGCATAAGGTTCGGTGTTCCTAACGGGTCCCTTCTCTGAGTCAACCAAGTATGGATATAGGCTCCTAGGGCTAAACTCAGGGGCAAGATCATGGTCATAGGCTCTTAGATCAAACCTCCAACGATTAGGTTCAGGATCCTTGTATAAAGGTCTCCTAGGCTCTGGGTGTGGGTGAGGTTGGGGTCCACCAAATTCTGAGTCAGGGGTCCAATTTCTATGCCTAGGTTCCTCAAGTACCTGGACATGATCTTTAAACTGGGCAACACCCTCATTCATATCCTGACTCAATTTGGTCATACTTTCGGTAAGAGTTCTAATCATGGCCTCTAAATCAGGTTGGGTTTGACCAGGTTGGTAGGGTACTCCGTTCCGGGTGGACATGATGATGCAAGCAAGCACACCAAATGAGACTCGACTGAAATGACTACGGGCTAACTAGACCTAGAACCCAAACTAGATGCCCAATCAGAGTGGCAAGCTAGCCTGTAGTAACTCGGGACTCAGCCAGGCAGGTGTAAGGGGAGTGTTAGGTCCCTAATTGCCAATCCTAGACACCAATCAATGGTTGGCCAGGTAGGCGGACCAGCACACAAGCCCTTCAGGATAGAATCCCTGAACCACCATTCTAGACACTGAGTACAAAGCACACACAGAGTAACTAGACAAACTGACTCAACACTAGCCTAGACCCGACCAGTTGGTGTCCCTAGCCCACTAGGGCAAATTAGGTCTAATTAATTTTAAGATTAAAGGCTTAGGTTCGAATGCACGGGAGTTGGTTTTGGGCTAAGGAGAGGGTTTCAATCCTTCCCTTATGTTGCAACTTCGGTGCCCTTAAGATAGATTCAATTTATGCACACTCAAATAAAAACACAGCTTGTAGAAAATAAAAAGAAGAACAGCAGTAAAATTGATCTCAGAAAATCTACAGAAATTAATAAATCATAAAAATTTTATTTAAATTACTTTCAATTATACTGGTTCCAGCAAAACAAGAATTACTTAATTTAGAATTTTTTGCAGGGAGAAACAATTCAAATAACAAGATAGTTACTGGTAGAAAACAGAACGTGTGTCCCGTTTACAATCCCTGCCTAGAAGTTATAACCCAGCGGCACCCCTACACGCCCTGGGAACCCCCATGGAATGGGAGGAGGAGGCTTGCGTCTCACTTGTTCCTAGGACCGGACGGCCAGGGGAGTCTACTCCAGGCAGCAAAAGTAAAAAGCAACGAAAAAAATAATCAAACAAGCAAGAACCCTAGACAGGGCTCTGATACCAATAATGATGTAGAACGAAAGCTCTGATACCAAAAATGATGCAGAATGAATATGTGGAATGCGGAAGCAAATTAAAATTAATGTATTTTTTTTTATATATATTTTCAGAAGTCGGCTTTGACTCAAAGGAAAGATAAACTAATGTTGAAAGAAACTAAGAAATGACATAAAGCATAATTAAAAGGAGTGGATTATCAGAGTAACTCAAAAGTAGGATCACTGGGGATTGAGAAACCCCCAAATCTAGGGTTTGCTCTGAGTTTCAACGAAACAGACAAAGTGAGAAGGGAAGGTTCTTGTTACCTAGCAGTGATATCTCTCCATTTGGTGGAAAAAGACTCTCTCGAGCAGATTATTGGATCCCGGGAGTCAAGGTATCTTCGCAATGGATCCTCCGATAATGGTCCTTGGCAAAGTTAGCCTCTTCTTGAACCCTGGATCCTGGAGAGAAGAAGAACAAGGTTAGGAACAAGAGACTCAGGGAAGAGAGTTACCCGAGTAGAAGAAAGGATGGGATCTGAAGGTCTTCAGCTGATCTGGAACTCCTAGGCTGCGGATTTGGGACTTCTTCTCCTGGATCTGCTGGATAGACTCTGAAGCAGTGGTAGCTGACTTGAAGGTGGCTGGACTGGGGTCCTGGTGGTCGACCACCCTTTGGAAGAAGAACCTTGGAGATGGTGTAGAGGCTAGGGTTTAGTGGTGGTGGAGTAGAGATGGATGGACTAAGCTAGGGTTTTGGGGTTGGAGATCTCACACCTCCTCAAGGTTCCTAGGGAACCCGGATTTACTCCCTCACGGAGCTCAACACTCAGAATAAGTGCGAAAAAACAAGACTTTGCTTAAAAACAAGGGATTTCATTCATAAGATTTCATAAGACAAGTTCAAGTTACAAAGGGGGTCTAATATATAGACCTATAAGAAAAATCAAAACTATACAAGTTCTCATGTGGGACTAAACTCCCTAGCCTATACTTTTGGTAGGAAATATTCTCCCTCTTGGCCAACCAAAGAGTCCTACAAGGAGTGGGCGACCCTAAAAGTCATGAAAATCCTCTCAAAAGGTAGAAAGATGGCGCCTCCTAAGTCTTCTCCTTGAATTTAGGGTTCTTCCTTCAATGGTTCAACTCTTTTGGACACCTCCTTTTCTTTCTCCCCAAGTCATGGCTCTTCCCAACTTTGCTTTGGTCTTTTTAGGCATGGATTGGGCGCCCCCTTGAAGTGCTCCCCAAGACATGCCTCTTTCTTTCTTTAACTTGGCCTTTTAAGGTATGTATGGGGCGCCTCCTTGATTTTGGCTTCAAGAAAAATTCTTGCTCCCTTGGGTGTGGGGACCAAGACACAGGGATGCAGTTGTGGTGCCTCCTAGACTCTGGCGTGTGGCTGGGAGTGTGGCGCCCACTTGCTTTGGCCTTGACTTGACTGGAAAAAAAAAAAAATGGCACCAACCTGGAGAAGACCTAGACCACTACTAGGACTTGTACTGAGTCAACATGACTCAACAAAATTTAAATTACAGGGAAATACAGACTTAAGATTAAAATTGAGTTGACCAAGTAAACCCTTATTACAAAACTAGAAAACTCTAATTCTTCGGGCAAGGTCAATCAGAGATCCAGATGGAACCCTGAAGTCTTCTTCTGATTTTGGTGCCCGCACCATGCACTTACCCCAGCACACCTGCTACTCACATCCACACCACACACTCCTCGTGTGGAGTCCATCAAGAGTGGCTCGACTAGGAGGATCTGTTCCCTTGGATCATCACTGACTTGACCGTCGGAGTGCCCCCGCCAGAAATCCTGGCCCGGGTCACTAACCCCTGTCTTGTTGGTCCAGGAGTAGAGGACCGCTAGGCAGCGAAGGGAGCGAACAAAGAGGCGCGCTCCGACGCCGACAGCAGCTACGGGCAACGACGATCCTGGCGGCAACACTATCCTTTGGGCAGGCTCAGTTAAGGTCAGTGTTATCTACATAGATCCTCTATTTTATATTGCTTTTCTTAACCATGACCACGTTCGCTAGCCAGCTAGGATACTGCACCTCATGAACAAACTCGACCGTGAGGTGCTTCTCCACCTTCTTATTGACTGCCCATTGCCTCTCTAGGGCAAAGCACCTCTTCTTCTACCGGACCAGATGGCACTTCGGGTTGATGTTCAACATATGAGTAATGATGTTGAGGGGAATCCCAGGCATGTCTGCTATAATCCAGGCAAACATGTCCGTATTCGCCCAGAGGAAACTCAATAGGCGAGCCCGCTCTTCTTGCAACTAAGCCCCAATCTGCACCATCTTCGACGGGTCTGCGCTGAGGGGGTATGTCAACAGATGTTCAACTGGGTCACCCTTGGGGTCCTGCACCCTTTGGTCGAGGTCGTCAATGCTGGGATCCTCCTCAGCTCTTCTGGCTCCTAGGATAGCTTGCAAATAGTGTTGGATCGACCGAGGTGGCCCCCTCATCTCCCCTATGCCGTAAGGAGTGGGAAACTATACTAGCAGCCACTTTATGGAGATGATCGCATCGAGCAAATTGAGCCTGGGGCGGCCAACGATCATGTTGTAGGCCGAGGGGAGCCTAACAACTATGAAGGTCATCTGACTGTGCTCTGCTGAGGTGGTGATATGGCAGTAACAGGGAGAGTGATCTCTCCTTCAACCCCTATAGAGTCTCTAGTAAAACCAACAAGGGGGGTGTGCACTGGCTTTAGTCGAGCAGAGGATAAATTCATCCTAGAGAAGGCATTGTAAAAAAGGATATTAATCAAACTTTCACTATCGACCATAATCTGCTTTATAGGATACCTGGCATTTGTCATCTCAACAACCATGGCATCATCATTTACATTTCCACTCCCAATTCCCTCCTCCCTCATAAAGGGGAGTATATTGTCTGACCTCTCCCCCTCTCCGGCTCTCTTAGAAGCGCGCTCTATTCCCCAACATATCATACCCACAGGCTTCTTGATGGGCCAGTTGTCGACTAGAGGGGCAGGAGGAAAAGCTATAAGCGCTTGAGGTTCTGCCGGGATCTTGCCCCCTATGAACTTTTTGAGGTAGCCCTTTTTTATCAGATCTTTAATTTCTCTTTTGAGGTGGCGGCATTCCTCAGTGTCATGGCCATGGTCATGGTGAAACTGACAGTACTTTATCTTATCATGATCATTGGATGGCCTCAGTGGGGGAGGGTAGTATAAGTAGTGTTCCGCCCTCAATTTTCATGAAAATTTTTGACCTCGGGGTGATGAGGGGAGTATATCTTTCTTTTGGGATGGGGCTGCTCTTTGGCTTCGATCCTGGTCAGAAGTTCGGGGTCGGTCCGGGCCTTTTCATCCCAGATGCCACTCTCGGTGGCTGCTTCTTCAGTGGCTTCCCGTCCAACTCTCTCCTGGTGCGGTCCACCTTCTCGGTACAGATGTACTTATGGACTTAAAGGAGGAGGTCAGAGATTGTCTTCGGTGGCTTCTTGTCCAGGGAGTAGGTCAGGCGGGAGGTCCAGAGCCATCTCTTCAGTGCCAGCATGGCGACGGGCTCATCCAAGTTGTATATTTCCAGTGCGACAACCTTGAAGCGGGTCACATAGTCCCGCAAGGACTCATGGTCCTACTGCTTGATGGAGAAAAGACTGTCTACCTCTTGTGGCACCTTCTGACAAGCATCGAGGTGGGCCACAAATCTCTTTTCTAGTTGCTCAAAGGAGTTGATGTTTTCAGGCTCGAGGCGGGTAAACTAGACTCGAGCGGCCTTCCGAAAAGTGGCTGGGAAGGTGATGTAGAGAAGGGTGTCGGTCGCTACCTGGACTCTCATGAGAGCCTTGTAGTTCTCTCGGTGGTCTAGGGGGTTGGTGGTCTAATCATAGGGATCCATCAAAGGCATACGGAACCGACTCAGGATCGGCTCCTCTTGGATTTCTCGGGAGAAGGGGGGACAGGCGTAATGGCCCGCTGGCTCATGAGAGGAGCCCTGCATATTTGTAAATTGGCAGGACAGTTCCGCTAGCTTATGCTCTTGTTCCTCTAGGCACTTTTCAGCCATGCACCTGATGGCCTCGTCGGTTGAACCTTTTACCGAGGCCATCAGAGGAGATGAAGATGATAGCTGAGGAGTGTCGCAATGGGGAGCCCTGCCTCGATGGCTTTGGCGGTGCTTAACAGCGACATGCTCGAAGGCCGGAGACTGGCTCTTTCGGTCAACTGACCCAGTCCACTGTCTCTTCACCGGGGTCCGATGGCTTCTCCATGGATCAGTCATGACCCATGATAGTGATGGCTTTCCTTGGAAGGAGTGCAGGCTACTGCGAGGTATGGTGGCTTAGGTCCAAGGGTCCCTGACTGCTACTGGGTGGCTAGGGATCGGTGTTGATGCTGCAACTGTTGCACTGTCGCAGTCAGAACCTGCATCTACTAGGCGAGCACGACGAGTTGGATGTCTGCCGAGGGCGGTTATGGTGAAGCGGGGAGTTCCCTCTTTGGGCTGTGTGAGCCCCCGTGAGAAGGAGGGTCTCCCACATGGCTGGCGGAGGCTTCTCATGTACATGTCACCACCATGCCTCAGTGGAGTTGTTTGCAAGGGGATTAGTTTGAATCGGACTATGTCCTGCCCCCTACCTGGTGCACTAATCTGTTGCCGCTTATACTACCATGGCCTGCAGCTCTAGCATGGCGCTAGACGTCAGCCTCCTTACCCGGAACTCAGCACACATATCCGGACCTGCAGAAGAAAGGAGGCCCAGTCCGGGGATCCCGTTGTGGGCACTCCGACGATCAAGTTAGTGGGTGATCTAGGAAAATAGATCCTCCTCTGTGGATCCTTGTATGGTCTCCACGCATAGAGGAGTTTTTTAAGGAAAGAGTAGAGTGGGAGTTGTAGCAGAGAAGGAGAGCTTAAGCAATGGTGGTTGTGTCCGTTGAGACTCTCTCGATGAGTTCTCTGGTAGCCACAGAGTGCTCTAGCTTGCTTGCCCTCCTCTACCAACTTTTTTTTACCTTCTTCGAAGGCCCTTAGGACATTCTTTTTAGAGCTTGGAACCTCTCTATTACCCACCTTGGGTTCTTTCCCTTCTCGGGGTGCTCGAAGGTCAATGACTGGCGGTGCCCCGTGGGTCGTGCCTTGGTGCTCTCTCCCTTCATGGTAGGGAGTTATGTCATGAATTCTGACTTCCTGGCAGGTTGCCATGCTTAAAGAAATTTGGCATAGCCTCGATCCGGGGGTATCCACTCCTAGTTTGGAATCCCTTGGCATGGCTTTCTTCTTTGGGGTGGTGCAAACGGTTGGCTGAGAATGTAGTTCCTCGATTTGAGTACTCTTTCCTAACCGGTATAAATAATGGTGGAAGAGATCCTAGTGCTCTGGGGAGATGCTCCTCTGTAGATCGGCACGCTTCCCCTTCATAGGCCTTGGACGGCGTGCCATCGCTCAATGGATGTAGCGACGTTTCCTTCTCTCTACCCCGGGGGCTTTTGAGACATGATCGACCTTGGCCAGTAGGACAGCCTCGAGCCGGTAGACCTTCCCATCGAAGGACACTCGACTCGAGGGGAGGGAGCTCGACTTCGACCGAGGTGGGCTCGACCCTGGGGGAGCCACCCAGTGGAGGGGCTTGAAGAGAGGGAGCTCGACTTCGACCGAGGTAGGCTTAACCTCGGGGGAGCTGCCCAACATTGGAGCTCAAAAAGAGGGACCTTGACTTTGGTCGAGGAGAGCTCAACCTCGGGAGAGCCACCCGGTGGAGGAGCTCAAAGAGAGGGAGCTCGGCTTCGGCCCAGGCGGGCTTGACCTTGAGGGAGTCACCCGATGGAGGAACTCAAAGAGAGGGGGCTCGGCTTTGGCCAAGGCGGGCTCTACCTCGATGGAGCCACCCAGCAGAGGAGCTCGAAGAGAGGGAGCTCGACTTCAATTGAGACGGGCTCGACCTCGGGGGAGCCGTCCGGTGGAGGAGCTCGAAGAGAAGGGGCTCAACTTCGGTCAAGGCAGGCTCGACCTTGGGGGAGCCGCCCGGCGGAGGAGCTCGAAGAGAAGGAGCTCAACTTCGACAAAGGCGGGATTGACCTCGGGGGAGCTGCCCGATGGAGGAACTCGAAGAGAGGGGCCGACATGGCAACATCTGCCAGCACAGCTGCCACCTGGATCCAAAAGGGGACTCCACGTTAGCAATCTCGCCACATCAAGCCCCACATGAACTGGGAACTGGTTCTATCCCTAAGTAACGGATCATGTCTGGTCTTTCTTTGCCAAACTATTTAGAAAATACTTTATCCTCTTCTGCATCTTTAAACATTTTCTTTTGGTTCCAATAAAACATATATGTATTAATTACAAGAAATAAATATTACAATAAAAAATAAGATAGACTTATAGTTAATTGACTAATAAAGGATAATTACAACTAGTCTAGTAGCAGCATCATTTACAGGTTTACCATTCTTTCTAGTACGAGTCTTCACCCACATGTAGAGATGGCTCATTTTTCTTCCTGTCCTTTTGAACTGAGTATACAATATAAAAAAAATTAGTTGAACATACACATATTTCTCAAAGCAAGTACTTAAAAAAAATTGGATGGGTTTTACATATAGGTGATTGATTTGCACGAAACTCCTTGTTCTTGCATAATAGAGTTACTTGTACTTCTTCTTGCAGTCAATGTTAATATATGATCTTTTCTATCATTGTTCCATATATACTAAAATTTAAAACCAACATTAACTATTATAAAAATGTGATATCAACCAATAAAAAATAATAATTTTTATATACATGCTATTGTAGAGTAGACCAACTGTCTATAGCTTCCTTCCATTGAGCCTCTGAGACATTCTTAGGTACTTTACCTTGTCTTTTTCTATTCTTATTATAATTTTGTATTAAGTACTTTTTTCTTAAACGGTACTTCATTCCTCTACATTTTCCTGTCAAAGTCTTCATTGCAAAATTATAATGCTCATCTCCCACATCATACTTTTTCTGAAATAAAAGAATTATTATTAATACATCATAAAAATAAATGCCAAATCATAGATGAAATAGAAATCAATATCACCTTCATATATTCCTAAAGTTCAAGTTTAGTAGTCTTGGATATCTTTTACCAATCATTCATACTAACTAGCAGCGGCTCATAAAATTTTGTTAGGCTAGTCAAAAAGCTCATAAATGATTGCCCACCATTCTCAATTGGCTATCCATACTCAATCCGCTCTACATGAATCATCTTATCAGAATCCATCGTATGCACATCTTTCATTAGTGTCTTACCATGATACTTTTTAGGAGGTGGCTCTTCAGGTTAGGATATCTCTTCCTCTTTTGAGGCTACACCAATATCATCTTCATGTACAATGCATTGCTCGTCAATGACTTACCTAGTTGCACTCCTTTTTGCACATCCAATAGAATCTAAACCAGCCACAAAGGAATCCAACTCCGCCATTATAAACTAGTGATCATTAAGCTGAATAAATAAAAATCAATAAATAATTTTGGAATGCATATAAAAATTTGGTAAAAAGTTAAGAAGATTAGAAATACAAAAAAGGAATCTTATTTGGAGAGATAGTTGTGAGAGCATCCTATATAAAAGGATAGGTATAATTTGAAACAAAGTATCAATAATCATTTCCATTTGATTGCATTGGTACCTATTATTATTGAAATATAAACAAAAAGATTAATGACTATTATGCTCTATATTTTATGTAAATAAATCATTTTACTTAAAAAATATAACATAACTATCTTTGGGACTATTAGCGACACATTCCATATTGCTTTTACATCTTTTGACTTCATTTCATAGTCATATATATCAAAAACTAGGCTGTAAATAGATATATACAAACAGTCTAAATATATTAATATGAATCGACTATAAAAATCAAGTTAAAAATAGAAATCATATTTATTTAATTACCGTCTTATTTTAGCTTCATATCTATCACAACTATTATTTGGAAGAGAATCCAATAACAACATGCAGGGTGGGCTGGTTGAAGTAAAGCTCTCACTAAAGTTACAAAAAATCATGACAAGCCAATGATCCCTAATGTTAGAAAAAAATAAATACACATCCTCCCATACAATATTTGATAAATTGAAAATAACTAAACCTAATAACCCACCAAATGTAAATAGAAAGGATAAGATATTTCTTTTCAAAGATTTTTTTGTTCCTTATCCACTTTGAAACTTTTTTTTTAATGGCTTACTCATATACAAGCTAAACAATAAGCAATCAAAACAATGAAACTATGATTGTCTCTCTGAACTTAGTTTGCTCCATATATACCAAGAAATAATAAAAATAAGCAAGTAAAAAAAAATATTTAAGAACTATTAGAAACTAAGCATCCTTCCATCCTTGATATATTAAGTGTAAGAACATCAAGAACTAAAATTATACTCATCCCATATAAGTATGAAAGCAACTAGTTGTTAACCTCTTTCGTCTTGAATTATTTACCAGTTCAATTAACATTCCCTCATTTGATTGTTTGTCTTCAGCACCATTATCTTGTGTCTCTTCAAGGTCAATCAATGATCATTGTCTTTATTGGTTTAGAATCATGTACTTCATGATAAGTAGATCTTGTTCTCAATATATCCTGAGCCCTTACAATTATCAGCTTTTTTTCTTGCCCTACAAAAGAAATTAAAATAGTCATCACTTTTGTTTATATAATAAATATCATATTAAGGTAAGAACTAGGTCACTTACATAGACTTTCAGTTAAGGTAACAAGTATATTTGTAACAACACCTATAATTAAAAGGAATGATGTTAGTATAGTAAAACAAAGCAATAAATAGAAACATTATTTATATATGCATCAAAATATATAAGAAATATTAAAAAAATAATAAATACCATTTAACATAATATGGTGAGTGACCATAGGATTAGTGCTTTAACCCTGGTCCATTTAATGATTAGATATCTCTCAATGATTGTTAGTCAAATTTTGTGACCATTGCTGCACACGAGCGCCCAAACAACCTAGGGCCTGCTTGGAGAGGATGGGGATGGCATTTCTTGCTTAACTACAAGCATAACCTTCCAGCCCAAAACTAGCCGGTGATTGCAGGTAGATCAAAGGCTCTTGCATAAGTAGGGAAGGGCAACAGAAAACCTATAGGAACCATTATAAAACTGTGGAAGGCCCTGGTGGTCAAATTGTTATCAATGGAGGGCCTTGAGGAGGATCTCAAAGTTCAAAATACTATAGACATTCTCAAATTTTTTTATTCCCAGTTGGAAGGTAAACTCTTTAAAAAAAAAACCTTTCCAACCTCGGAACCATTCCAAAAATTTGCATTTAAATAACCATTGGAAGCAACAAGCATCATTTCATCCCAGCCCTAACCATCACGATTGACCTCGAGCCCCCCTTTGTTTCTCTGAGCTATTCCATCTCTCTCTCTCTCTTTTGGACCACCAGCCCCCCTCTCCTGGCAACCCCCGTGTAGCCCCACCCCTCCCCACTACTGATGTCGATCGATTCTCCTTTGTTTCTCTCTCCCTTTTTCTTCTTTCCTGAGCAAATTCACTCTTTTGGACCCCCGGCCCCCCTCCAACGGTGGCCACCTTGCAGCCTTGCCCCTCACTAATGCCGACCTCGACCCCCCTCCCTTGGCGATCCCCCTGCGGCCCCGCCCCTCCCTAATGCCGACCTAGACCCCCCTCCCTCGGCAGGCCCCCAGCTGCCCCGCCCCTCCCCACTACCGACGGCGATTCCCCTCTGTTTCTCTCTCCCTTTTTCGAGCCATTTCTCTATTTTGGACCCCCAGCCCCCTCCCCTGGCGATCCCCCGGCGGCCTCGCCCCTCCCCAATGCCGACCTCGACCACCCTCCCTCGGCAAGCCCCCCGCGGCCCTGCCCCTCCCAACTGCCGATGGTGACCCCCCTCTGTTTCTCTCCCTTCTTCGAGCCATTTCTCTATTTTGGACCCCCGGCCCCCCTCCCCTGGTGACCCCCCCGGCAGCTCCACCCCTCCCCACTGCCGATCTCGACCCCCCCTCCCCCGCCGGACCCCCCGCGGCCCCGCCCCTCCCCACTGCAGACCTCAACCCCCCACCTCCCCCGGTGTCCCTCCCATGGCCTTGCCCCTCCCCACTACCGACGTCGATGGAGGTTCTCGAGTTGAGTCCGAGGAGAAATTCCCCTCGTCGTCACCTCCATTGACCGGCACCCCCCCCCCGGCGCCGTGATGCTCTTCCTCTTACATCGCTGGATCCATCAAAGAAATCAAAAAAAAAAGGCTATCAACCAAAAACAAACTCAACTTCGTCGCCAATGACGATGATCAACTGCCTTCGCTACCACCGACGGGTTGCCAACGTCTGTCCTAGGGTTGGAAATGGAGAGGTGCATGGATCAAAACACTAAATGGATCGCGCGCGAGACTTAACCAAAAAAATCAAAAGGGATCACCGGAGTGTTTGCAGGCCATGCCAATGAAAAAAAATCAGCCCATTCCCATCGCCCAACGAGAAAAGTAAAATATTAATATATTTTAATATAATTAAAATCAATATTTGACATTATATTAAATATAATAGAATATAAATGATATGATACATTATAATATATTATGGTAAATTGTAATATAGTATAATTATATTTTTAATAGTTCAAAATATAAAATATAACATAGTATATTATAATAAATTATATAATATGCTATATTAAATTAAATATTAATATGTTTTAATATAATTAAAATCAATATTTGGCATTATATTAAATATAATAGAATATAAAATAATATGATACATTTTAATAAATTATGATAAATTATAATATAGTGTATTTATATTTTTAATATTTAAAATTTATAAAAAATATATTATAATAAATTATATTATATTATATTTTTAGTCGGGTCTCTGGTCTAGATATTAAATATTTAGATCCGATCCATTTATGTTAGAGTTAATCGGATATGAGTTTGGAAAAGCTCTAGACTTGGGATCGGAATTAATTTTGTTGGATACTTTTTTCTTAGCATACCAACAATTATCTATTATATTTGATTTACTTATATTTAATAGTTGAAATGTAAATTATAAATTGATCATAGCATTATCATGTTTGCCAAATGTAGATATATATAATCACTTTTTTAGAATTTGAACTTTTACTCATGTATGTATTTTACGTCTAAAAAGCGTGGGTATATCTGACATTTTTTGTAGTGAGTATGGGTTCAATGAAGATCTTCAATTAATTTGTATAATACAAAAGAAATAGATATTATGCTATAAAAAATCAAAATATATATTTTTTTAAATAAAATTTGTAAGATAAGTAAATTATAATTAAATATAAATAATTATATTTATATACATGTACTACAAACTATACCAAATCTCCTTTAGACTGTTAGTTATAATATATGGAATATATATGTATTTATATAATTTTAAAAATATTTCAAAATAACTTTTTTGTGACATGTGTGGTAGAATAATTTTGGTATCATAAAATAATTTTAAATATAATAGAATAAGATTAGGAAGTCTGGCTTGGGAGGTAGATTGAACCACTGCCCTAAAAAAGATTTGGTCTCCTTTTTATGTAAAAAATGATTGGACCACACGCCCTCCTCTATGATACAACCTGGAAGCCAATATTCCAACACGCGTCAGTGGCACGATCTCGAACGGACGCCAATCAGCTCATCTTCAGTCCAAAAATTTTAAAGTAAAATAAAAGGTAAGAGAGAGAAAGTATTTTAGAAATTTTAGAATAGAGGAATATAGAAGATGGAGAGCTTGGAATTTTTTGGATGCTTTGTAGAGTTTAGGTGGAGGCCTATTTATAGGTTCAAAATCCCAGAACAAATCCACAAAAGGCCCTTAATTAGCCATTATGACATTCAATTAAAATTAATCATTAAAAAATTAAAATTTTAAAATTAATTAAAAAATTAAAATAAAAAATGGTCAAAAAAAAAAATAAAACATATGCGGCCCGTGCACAACATGCATGCAGATCACGCATGTTGCAAGCGCGGGGGGGGGGTCCTTTTTCTAATTTTATTTTTTATCGTAACGCCAACAACATTGACATATGTCTCAAATCAAGGACTAGAAGGTTCATTTTTGATCCAAGAATTAGACCTTTGCAAAGGCTTTTAGCTGTTGATGGATTCAAATAATTTATTTATTGACACAAATTTTTTCATGAATAATTTATCAAAAAAATTATTTTATATTTGTTAAAATATTTCTGATCATCTTTCCATCAGAAACAATCATTCTAATAATTTAAAAATAATTAAAATTATATTTTCAATGACAAATTATGTCAAAAACATTATCTATAAATAATTTATCACTAAATTCATTATAAATATTTTTATTTATTTTTATTTTTAAAAAAAAATTGATACATTTTCTAATGGAGTTGGTTCTGGTATATAATCTATCAAAAATTTATCAAAGATTTTGAGACATGGATGTTAAATATATTTTGTTACTATTTTTTTATGAAAATTTATCGTCAGAAATTTCTAACCGATTATATCCATTAATAAAATTTTATTAGTAAAGTCCTTATTTCTAGTAATGAATCTTCCAAGGATACTCTGCTACAAATTTAAACTTCATAAATCCTTGTGATGGAAGAAATCAATGGCAAAACATAACTAACTTGGATTCCACACCTGGACATTTAAAATTTCTTATAATCACAATGGGCTACTTAATAGTCAAGCTCTCAAAGGTAATGATACCCCTTGCGGGATCCATCAACCGCAGAAAGCCTTTGCACAGCTCCTCCATCAGTCCCCCTGCTCCTAGCCGCTGAAGATATAGTCTTCAAAGCTAAGGGAATCACCAGCCATGTGTGAAGCCTAGTGGATAACTGGGCCATAGCGGGCTGAAGTCGGCAGTCCTTGCCGACTTCATCCGGAACCCAGGAAAAAAAAAAAGAAAGAGTTTGAGCCGAAATAGGGGAGCGGTGTTCGTGTTGATCAGTCGAAGACTTCTCCGAAGAACTCGGAAGGGAGAGTCGTGGAGGGGAGGGAAGGAGTCAACGATGAGTTGGGATAGGCTAGGACTCCGATCAGACGGTATTCGCTCCCCAAACGGAGAGGAAAATCATCGTGTTCCTCTTTAAACCCCTCTCTACCATCATCAAATCAAGTTCCATTGACTCTTCCACACCTTCGTCCTCCTCTCCAGTGAGCATTCGGAAGGTCCTTTCAAGGCCGGTGAGTTCTCTTCCCCTTATCTCATTATTTAGAGATGGTTTAATCGAGATTTAAGGACCGATTTTGGTTTGGGCTATGGATCTCTGATGGCCATGCCATCGCTGTTTGCCTCCGGGATCGCCGAGCCCTCCTCTCGGTGATCGTCTTCCATGGGCGCCACCGGCAACCAAGGGGGAGGGTGGTTCGGTCGACCGAGGATGTGAGTAGGGGATTTGGGAAGAGAAAGAAAGAAGAAGACAAAAAAAAAAGGGAAAAAAAATGTGTGCGCGTTATAAATAATAATAAAAGTTATTTGAATTAGTTTTGGGTTTAGGCCAAGACCCAGACCATACTAAGGATTATTTTTCTATACTAGTTTATCTTAGATAGAAAATTAATTATATAATTGATCTTATCAGGGATTTCATTTGGCCGGTCAAAAGAGCAGTATCAGAGTTGACTTGGATAGGCATTACAGAATTTTCAAGTAAGTTATCTTTACCTCTAGTATTATATGCTAAATATATTATGATTGTTGCATTGTTAAATATATGTATGGTCTGGTTTAATCTGCATCGGGTTGTATTCAATGTCATGTGTATTGGTGTGGTCGCTCTCTAGTTTGACTATGATCACACGAGGACCTAGTTTCCTTCCGGGCCTTTAGTGGGGCGATCACTGGCACATGATCGATGTACGGTGTATGTAGTCAGGAGCTAGTTGCCTTATTTTAGCCATGCGTGGCAGGCACATGTCGATGATGCATGTTTCTCATGTGATACTCAGAGTTAGTTTCCTTCCGAGCCTCCAGTGGGGCAATCACTGGTACATGATCGATGTGCGGTATGTGTAGTCAAGATTCTATTCTCTTTCGGGGCGAGCCACGGGCCGATCGTGGCCATAGTCAGAGGGACTAGGAGAATAAAGTACTTGGTTGGCCATCCATGGTCGTGTCAGTTGCAATTTAGGATACACATTTGCATAATGCTGTTGGATATATTATTTTGATGCTGGATATCTGTATGTATGATGTGTTTATGCTCACTATTTATTATTGGTATATTTATGTATGTATGTTGGAGGTGGTGGTAACTTACTAAGCCGGTTAAGCTCACACCTTGTTTTCATTATCTTTGTTACAGATCAGGAAGATCCACCGGGCTTTGGGACCAGTTAGTGAGAAGTTAGGATTTTAGGATTTAGTTCATGTTAGTTTAAATTTGGTTTAACTATGCTCAATTTGTATTTGGGATATTTAAGAGATTTCATTTGTTAGTTGGATTGAAATGCTCAATTAAAAATAATAATAATAAAGTTTAGTGATTTATGTTTTATCCTTGACTAAATGCTAATTTGTAAAGTTAAGCCTTGTATATCCGATAGGGTCAAATCCTGAGGATATGCGGCTATATGTTGCGCATCCAGCACGGGTTTGGGGTCGGGGCATGACACCATGTTTCCGTTGGAAATGAGAATTAAGAGGAGGGAAGAAGATTTAAATAAAGTTGTATTTGGTAATTAATAATCTATTTAAATTATAATTTAAAGGAACCCTATCATATCAAGGCAATCTAGATTACCATCTTATAAATAATTTTTCGGATAATATTATCCTTCCATTCTCTCTTTTTCTTTTCTTTCGCACCTTAGCAACCCCTTCACCACCCATTAGACCTGTCAAAATGGGCCAAAGCCCATGGGCCAGCCCATTTGGCCCTATAAATGGGTCGGGCCGGGCTGAAAAAATTTGGCTCATTTATGTAAGTGGGCTTTTTGGCCCGACCCTTGTAGCCTATGGGCTCAACAGGGTTAGGATCGGGCCAGCCCATGGGCATAGAATTTTTTTTAAAAAAATATATTAAAATTAAAAGATTCAAAACAAAAAATGGCAAACAGGTTATGGATTACCAGGTCCACATACCAAAGTAAACCACGGTCCACGTTAAATTAAAAGTTTAAAACTTTAAACTTAAAATGGAAAGATATTTTGATTTTTTTCCTCAATCTTCCGCGTCATTCCCACTTCCCTTCCATGTTCGTAGTGTTCGACTGTTTTCATTCCCATTTCCACTTCGATACGGTGATACTCGATAGTTCCGGGCTTCTAGTGATTCAAACTACTTCCAAAATTTTGATTCATCAAGAGTTCGGGACCGATCGACTAGGGCTTTCTGCTACTCTGCTCTCCTATTCTAGTGGAGGAAGGAACAACCGGTGACGCCGGCGGTGATGTCAACTCTTTAGTGATGTCGATTGATGACCAGAGCTTCTTCCATGCTGAGGTGAGGGCTATATACTTATATGATTTCAATGCTCACGGTCCTAGCCCATGGCTTTAATGCTAGCCCACGACCTTAGCCCTAGCCCATGGCCCTAGCCCACGGTCCTAGCCCATGGTCTTAGCCCACGGTTCTAGCCCATGGCCCATATAGTGGGCTGGCCTGGCCCTAGCCCACGACTCGTATAGGGCGAGGCCGGGTTGGATTTTTTTAGCCCATTTATGCAAGTGGGCCTAGCCCGGCCCAGCCCATAAAATGCAAGTCCATATGGGTTAGGGCCGGGCCGGGCCAGGCCAGCCCATATTGACAGCTCTACCGCCCATCGACGGTGCCCCCTTGTCGCTCATTGATTGATGAAAAAAAGGGACACAATCTCCATATAATATAATATAATATAATATAATATATTTATATTATAAATAAATAATATATTATAGAATATTATAATATTTTATAATATTTTATATTTAATACATCCATAAATGATCAAAATTATATAAATTTTGCATAGCTCGCCATTTGCCAACTCAGCAACCATTTGCAGCTATATCAACAAATCTCAAATAGAATCGCAACAATATTAATATATAATATAATATAATATAATATTTATTTATATTATATAATATTAAATATAATATAATATATTTAATATAATACAACATATTTGTATGAAATATATTTGTATATTTTTATATATTATATAATTATATATATATATATTTATATATAATATAAATTTGAAATATTTAAATAATATATTAAATATATTATTTATTTAATATATAAAATTTAATTTAAAAACATTTTTAAAATTTAATTTTATATCATATAATATTATCTAAATATAATAATGTATATTATTTATAATTTAAATTACTGATAATTTATATTATCAATAATTTATATTATCTTCCTAGATTATTTGATAATGCACTAAATGCTAGGAGATTCAAGGGGTGGGGCAAGGTCTTGTGGTGAGGGCACCAAGGTTAAAAGAAGACTTCAATCAAACCTAAGCAACACCAATTCCTTATGGATTGCAAATTGAGTTTTAACCTTGTTAATTTGTTCCTAGTCTGAGTCTTGAATCTAGTTAATTCTTCTTATATCATAAATTTTATGTTTGAGTCTTGCTAAGTATTAGGTCTTGAAGCCTTGGGTCAATTGAGTTGTAAGAGTCAAATGTATTCAAGTCCAAATTGAGTTGTGATTTTTCTTTTGAGCTTAAGTCAAGCCCAACCAAGGGAGCATATAATTGGACCATGGGATGAACCAAAGCTACATCAAGTAAATCTTCAAATCAAGGGTGCATAAAATAAGAGCCATTGGATGGAATGAAACTTTGATTGAAGCCACCTCACCAAACACCTTGTCCAAGAGAATGGACACTTGGCACCCATACATGAAGATTTTTATATTTGGACACTTGGCACCCATACATGAAGAATTTTAGATTTGGACACTTGGCACCCATGCATGCAGATTTTCATATTTGGACACTTGGCATCCATATATGAAGATTTTTAGATTTAGACACTTGGCACCCATGCATGCAGATTTTTAGATTTGGTGCCCCCTTTTCATAAATTTTGAAATTCAAATATGTAACTACATTTTTCCCTCTTATCATGTAAAATTTGAATTTCAAATAGGGCTTAGAAGGTTATAAATAGGCCCCTAATCTCTTTGTAAAAGGATGCTTTTGAATGAATGAAATTCAGAATTTTCTTATCTCCATTTGTGTTTGTAAATGCCATCCGTGAGGGATTGAGTGAGAGGCTCAACCAAGTGCTTTAGTTCTCAAATTCCAGCAAAAGTTCTTCTTCCATTGATGCCTACCTCATCTTCAAGATCAGCCGGCCACACTCCACCTAGATCATCAACAATCCTCTACTCCCTCCCTTCCATTATTTCTATTCCATGCTATCTTCAAATTTTCCCACAATACTAATGGGTGTTCTTGCAGGATCCTAACGAGTACCCGGTCCAGGATGAAGTCCTCCTTATCCTTAACTCAGCAGCAAGGACCTCTACTTCCAATGGGTGGTTTGGTTTGATCATTCAATCGCCAGTCTTGAGAGTTCCTATAGTAAGGTTAGTGTAGGGTCTTTGAAAGTCATTATTGGTCTCTAAACCCTATCCTTACCTCTTGAGGTATGAGATTTTGAATAGGATAAAGTCCTAATTAGATGGTTTCTCTAGCCACGTAGGTCCTTAATTCTTAACTTAATCTAGATTTACACTGCGAAGCATTTTAGCCTTCCAATTTAGTCTTCTTCTATGCATCAAAATGACTCCTCTTTGAATGAATTATAATCATATATTTAGAGTTTAATTAGCTTAATTGCTTTAGTCATTCATGCCATATTTCCTATATGTATGCCGTATCATCTTGATCTTTGTTTATTGCAATCCATTTATTACTTTTTGCTATATTTAATCTAGTGCATTGAATTTCTTAACTCACAAACACAACAAGGCCTGCACATTACTGCTTTAAATTTTTTAAAAGATCCAATTCACCCCCCCTCTTGGTTTCCATTTCTGGACAACAAGTGGTATATATCAGAGCACCGGTACTCTCTTGTAGGTCCAAGGATCTTGAGTAAAATATCATGGCAGCCCCAATAGGAATGGGTATTGTTGAAGGGCAAGCTTCAAATCGTCCCCTGCTCTTCAATGGCACAAATTACACGTATTGGAAAACACGCATGCATATATTCATTCAAGCTATTGATTATAATCTTTGGAGGACAATTGTAAAAGGTCCTCATCAGCCTACTATGTTGATTAATGGCATTCTCACTCCAAAAATGGAAGATGATTGGGATGAGAATGACATTAAGCAAATATAGCTTAATGCTAAGGCTATGAATTTGTTATTTTGCTCTCTTGATCCAAATGAATTCAATAGAATATCTAATTATCTCTCCGCTAAGAAGATTTGGGATACACTTGAGGTTACCCATGAGGGTACACACCAAGTGAAAACAACTAAGGTTAACATGCTCATTCATACTTATGAAATATTTTGAATGGAACCTACTGAGTCTATTAGTGAGATGTATACTAGGTTCACAAATATTATGAATGGCATGAGAAGCCTAGGAAAAATTATTTCTAACAGTGAACTTGTAAACAAACTTCTCAGGTCTCTATCGGCTTCTTGAGATGCAAAGGTTACAACTATTGAAGAAGCCAAGGATGTCAACACTCTTTCACTTGAGAAATTGTTGGGCTCACTGATGACTTATGAGCTCTCCCTCAAGCAAAAGAATGTGGAAGTTGACAAAAAGAAGAAAGTAATCGCTTTCAAATCTACTACAAGAGAAGAATCAAGTGATGACTCTGAAGAAGACGATGAAGAAGATGAGACGGCTCTAATGGCAAGAAAATTCAGAAAGTTCATGAGGAAGAAGAAGTTCAACTTAAAAAAGAAACCCCTGAAAGGTGAGCCAAGTAAAGAGAAAGATAAAGAGAAGGACAAGGAGCAGCCCACGTGCTTCGAATGCAAAAAACCAGGCCACTTCAAGATAGACTACCCCTTACTTAAGAAAAGCAGAAGAAAATTAATAAAGAAGGCTATGATGGCAACCTAGAGTGACAGCGAGGACTCCAGCTTTAAGGAAGAATAGCAAGAAGTTACAAACTTCTGTTTGATGGCGGATCATGACAAGGTACAATCTGAAACTGAGAATGAATTTATATTTGATGAATTACATGAAGTTTTTGATGAATTAGTTATAGAATTTCAAAAACTAAAGTCAAAACATAAAGATTTGAAAAGGCAAAATTTGGATTTAGTCAAAGCAAATAATAAGTTTTCAAATGAAAATGATTGTCTAATTCTTCAAAACAAAAAATTAAATGATAAGGTTTCTATTCTTGAAAAGGAGAAAGGCATTTTGAAAAAGAAGAGCCTTTCAGCTTCAAATGAAAATCTTTCAAAACAAAACAAAGAAATTTTGGATGAAAACAAAAAATATAAAGAAGAAATTGAAAAGTTAAAACCTTTTGTAGATAAAT
The DNA here is from genome assembly GCA_021397845.1 of Areca catechu. Classification (NCBI taxonomy): domain Eukaryota; kingdom Viridiplantae; phylum Streptophyta; class Magnoliopsida; order Arecales; family Arecaceae; genus Areca; species Areca catechu. The sequence continues at coordinate 74,450,059 of CM038050.1, forward strand.
TTACATACAGTTCTAAAAAGTTAAACATGCTTTTAAATAACCAAAGGGCTGTTTTTGATAGAGCAGGTTTAGGGTTTAGAACTCAGAAGAAACAAAAACTTTTCAAAAAATTTTTTGTGCCTGCATCTTCATCTGTTACCTGTTATGCATGTGGTACTATAGGACATAAATCTTATATATGCAATAAAAGAAGATTGAGTAACATTAAGAAAGTTTGGGTTCCAGAAGGAACTAATGCCACTAACCTAAAAGGACCCAAGATGACTTGGATACTTAAAGTCTCCACTTAATTTTTATTACAGGTATGCCTTGCAACCAATTAGAAAAGAATGTGGTACCTTGATAGCGGTTGCTTAAGGCATATGACCGGAGATGTGGAACAGTTCTCATCACTCGAATATCAAAATGGTGGCAATGTGACATTTGATGATAATAAAAAGGACAAAATTGTTGGTATTGGTAAAGTCCATATCATCCCCTCTACTTACATTGATAATGTCTTATATGTTGATGGTTTGAAACATAACTTGCTTAGTATTAGTCAATTTTGTGATAAGGATTTTAAAGTTATTTTCGAATCTTCTATGTGCATTGTTTCTAGTTTAGATGACAATGGCATCAAGTTCATTGGTCATAGGCATGGCAATATTTATATGGTTGAACTTGATGATTTTCCTGTTCAAAATGGTCAATGCCTAGTGGCAATGGAAGCCAAGATCAATGAAACTAGTTGGCTTTGGCATCGTAGACTAGGGCATGCTAGTATGCATTTGATTTCAAAACTTAGCAAAAAGAATTTGATAAAAGATTTGCCAAAACTCAATTTTGAAAAAGACAAGATTTGCAGTGCATGTCAGCTTGGAAAACAAACCAAATCCTCTTTCAAACCAAAAGGAGTAATCTCTACATCTAGACCCTTAGAGTTGCTTCACATGGACCTCTTTGGGCCAACTAGAACATCTAGTTTGGGAGGTAAGAAGTACAGTCTAGTTATTGTAGATGATTTCTCACGATTTACATGGGTCATGTTTTTAGCACACAAAGATGAAACGTTTTCAGAATTTATTAGATTTCATAAACGTGTTTCAAATGAAAAAGGTGTTTTAATCATATCTTTGAGAAGTGATCATGGAACCGAATTTGAAAATGTTGATTTGGATAAATTTTGTATTGAAAATGACATTCATCACAATTTTTCAGTACCTAGGACATCTCAACAAAATGGGATGGTAGAAGGAAAAATAGAACTCTGGAAGAAATGGCACGCACCATGCTTTGTGAAAATGACCTACCTAGATATTTTTGGGCGGAAGCCATAAATATTGCATGCTATGTTTTAAATCGAGTTTTAATCCAACCGATTTTAAAGAAAACACCATATGAGCTTTGGAATGATAGAAAACCTTCAATTCGTTATTTTTATGTTTTTGGATGCCGTTGTTTCATCTTAAATAATGGTAACGACAACTTGAGTAAATTTGATGCCAAGTCAGATGATGGTGTCTTTCTGGGCTACTCTATATCTAGCAAGGCATACAGGGTCTTCAACAGAAGAACACTTGTTATTGAAGAATCCATAGATATAGTATTTGATGAGTCTGATCAGAAATCTTCTAGAAAAGAAGATGTGCTTTCTGATAAAACATGTACTAAAAGAACTGAAGAAATGAACACAAATGAAGAGCCTATCAAGGAATAAGAAGATGATCAAAACATTGAAGGAGATCAAGTACAAGGTGATGAAAACACATCTGCTGTTGATCCACTACCAAAAGAATGGAGGTATGCTCATGGACACCCGAAATAACTAATTATAGATGATCCATCTAATGGTGTAAGTACTCGATCATCCCTTAGAAATATTTATGATTATTTAGCATTTGTTTCCCAAATTGAACCTAAAACTACTGAGGAAGCTGAAAATGATAGTAATTAGATAAATGCTATGCAAGATGAACTTAACCAATTCAAAAGGAACAATGTTTGGACATTAGTAGATAGGCCTTCAAATACTTCAATTATTGGCACAAAATGGGTTTTCAGAAATAAACTTGATGAAAGTGGTATTGTTACAAGAAATAAGGCTAGACTAGTTGCCAAAGGATACAATTAGGAGGAAGGGATAGATTTCGATGAAACCTTCGCTCCTATGGCTAGACTTGAGGCAATTAGGCTATTGTTAGCTTTTGCTTGTTTTATGAATTTTAAATTATTTCAAATGGATGTTAAAAGTGTCATTTTAAATGGTCTCATTGAAGAAGAGATTTATGCTGAACAACCACCAAGTTTTGAAAATTCTGAATTTCCAAATCATGTTTTCAAACTTCATAAAGCTTTATATGGTTTGAAACAAGCTCTTAGAGCTTGGTATGATCGTTTAAGTTTTTTTCTGCTCAAAAATGACTTTACTAGAGGTAATGTAGACAAAACTTTATTTTTGAAGAAAAAGAATGGTGATCTCTTAGTAGTACAAATCTATGTAGATGATATCATATTTGGTGCTACTAATGAATCCTTTGTCAAGAATTTTCAAAGTTAATGCAGGGTGAGTTCGAGATGAGCATGATGGGAGAACTTAACTTCTTTCTCGAATTCCAAATAAAGCAAACCAAAGAGGGGATCTTCATCAACCAAGCAAAGTACACAAAAGAAATACTCAAGAAGTTTGGGATAGAGAACACCAAGCCTTTAGGTACCCCTATGAGCTCTTCATGTAGACTTGACAAGGATGAATCAGGTAAATCTATTAACCAAAAATTATATCGTGGCATGATCGGTTCATTGCTATATCTTACTGCCAGTAGGCCAGATATCATGTTTAGTGTATGTATGTGTGCTAGATATCAGTCTAATCCTAAAGAGTCTCATCTTTTGGCTGTTAAATGCATACTTAGATATCTATCTGGCTCAATTGAAATTGGTTTATGGTACTCTAGAGATTCTTCATTTGAATTGATTGCTTATTCTGATGCTGACTTTGCTGGGTGCAAACTTGATTGTAAAAGTACTAGTGGAACCTGTCAGTTTCTTGGAGTAAATTTGATCTCTTGGAGTAGCAAGAAACATAATTCAGTTGCTCTATCTACGGTGAAAGCCGAATATATAATAGCTAGAAGCTGTTGTGCTCAAATCCTTTGGATCAAACAACAACTCGAAGATTTTGGTATTAAACTAATTAAAACACCCATAAGATGTGACAATACTAGTGCAATCAATCTAACAAAGAATTCTGTGCAACATTCAAGAAGTAAACACACTGAAATAAGACATCATTTCATAAGAGATCATGTACAAAACTCTAATATTTTACTTGAATTTGTATGTACTGATGATCAATTAGCTGATGTGTTTACCAAACCCTTGAGTGAAGAGAGATTTTGCATGATTAGAAGAGAGTTAGGTATCATTGATCCATTCTCCTAGAACTCTCTCAAACTTCATCTTATCCAAGATATTTTACTCAAAAAAATCTTGTGTTTAGACCCAAAAGCATTTAAATTCTTCCTTAAATTTTTTGAAAATTTTTTGAATTTTTCTGGGATTTTCTTGGCCAAGTGTTAACACTTGACCAAGTGTCGACACTTGACAAATCCCAAGTATCGACACTCATGGAATCTTTTCTATTTTTTAGGGCAAACCGAATGGTTTTTTGTCTCATTTTCCCCCGTCTCTCTCAAGCTCCAGTGGTCCCCCATGCTCCACCAACTTCCAAATCTTCCCATTTCCCGTTTACCCCAACGAAAATCAGTTATTTATCTTTCTTATTTTCATTTTTGTTATTTTCAAACCGTGGAAGCTTAGGATTAGGTATTTCCAACCATTTTAAACCATTTCAATTGGATTTTCACAAGTTTTAGTTCGTTTATAAGACTCCATTTAGGAGGAATCAAGCTTCAATGCATTCTTTTTGGATTTCCTTTGGAACTTTGGCCGATTTTCCACTCTTCCCGTCTGTTTTTGGGAAAAACACTGTAGGATTGATTTTTAGCCAAAATTTTCTTGGGTTTTTCATCAAAAATCAGATTTTCTAAAATAGGTATTGCATTTTTATGTTTTGGGAAAGAGTTCTAGTGATGTTTTGTGAAATATTTCTTTCACTTAGGTGTTTAACCTAAAAACCCTAAAGTGTTTTAACCTAAATCCTATTTGTTTAGATTTGGTTTACTAAGTCGTATGTTTTATACACTGTGCAACCCAAAAATATTCTATACATCTTGGATTAAAGTCTTTTTAACCTAAATATGTTTTGACTCCACTTTTTGAACTTTTTTTTTTAAAAAAAATATAAATTTACCCTTGTTTCATCGTATTAAAGGTATTTTATAAACCAAAATTTGTTTTTAATCCCAGTTTTTCAAAACTTATGTTAGCATATTTTTTTTTAAAAAAAATCTAGAATCTTTTAGTTTATAAAGCATAAGTTTTTCTTAGCCCATCTTGTTCTCGGCCTAATTAAATCTGTCCCCCTAGTTTACACTTCCTCTACCTTTCTTGGTCAGCTTGCTGGGATGGGTCCAAGGAAGAGACTTGCAGTTAGGGAGAGACCTAGTCAGGGTGTAGAGAGGAGATCCAAGGCTAGACAGGATACTGGGCAGGCTAGTAGTTCAGCAGCACCAGTTCTTCCCCCTAAGAGAGGATAACAGGGAAGACTGTGGCTTCCGGGAGGAGAGTCGACCTTGCTATCTTTGATTGGTACCATTTTCCTATCCGTCAGATACTCACAGATGCAGGTCTAGTACCCTTCTTCACCATGTAGGAGAAGTACTACCCTCATCTTGTGAGGGAGTTTTACTGTGCCATGGATTGTCGACGACTTCTTTGGACCACTACAGTTAGAGGTGTTGAGATCTCTCTATCAGTAGAGTTGTTGAGCAGGATCTGGGAGATCCCCCATCGGGGAGTCAATATATTTGGTGTAGAGGATCGAGAGGCTGCATTCAGGTGTATCCTCGAGCGAGAGGATGTTCATGGTGTGACAGTAGTCACCGCGAACCAGTTATCATTGGAGATGCGCCTGTTACACCACATCACCGCACGCATACTTCTACCGAAGTTAGGGAGATTCGATTTTATTACAGAGAGAGAATTGATGGTGATAACCAGTCTGATAGAGAGGAGACAGATTGATTTTCCATCCTTGATGCTTGTACAGATGCATGACGTTGTGACCCAGAGGCATCATTGCCTGCCATACGGTATGGGGTTGACCAGACTCTTTAGAGCATGTGGAGTATCCTTGGAGGGGGAGATCCCCAAGAAGATCTTGCACACGGATGTGTACGATAAGAGGTCACTTCATCGCATGGGCTACAGACTGGTAGCAAGCCGATGGGTCCGTAGGGAGCCTGGCCAGGAGCCAGATGAGGAGGACGAGATATGAGAGGCAGAGGCAGGACCATCAGGGCCAGTTAGTCCACCTGCAAAGGCTGCTCATGCATCTGAGACAAAGCCTATGACACCTACTGCCACTCCTTCAGCTGCTCCTCCAGCATCTACTGGATTATCTTTTGAGGAGTATTCTCGTCAGTAGTTTGCGGAGGTTCGAGGTGAGCTTATTGGTCTTGGAGTTCGGTCGACTCAGATGTGGATCGAGCTAGAGGGCCTTAGAGCCCACACTACTTCTGAGCTAACTGAGCTATGACGATTGGTGGAGACTGGGTTTGCATGCATGGAAGAGCTTTTTAGTTCTTTTGCAGCCCCTGCAGCTCCACCAGCTGATGGTGATGATGGCGGTGATGATGGACATGATGGTGGTGGTGATGGCACTGGTGATGGTGGTGACCATGCTGAGGGGAGTCAAGACAGAGCCACTGATATTATTGATAGAGACAGTGATAGTGATAGTGATGATGGCACTGATAGATATGAGGTTGTCAGCCGTAATCCTCCAGCTACCCCTGCAGATCTTCCACCAGCTAACTTAGTTGATGCCATGCCGGACTTTGTCGCACATGCTGATCTTCTTTGACCCCCTTCCACTAGATCATCTAGAGTTGTATCTTCTATAGGACCTTCAGGCCATAATAGGAGTCGCCGGGCTTTAGCCCAGGGACCTCCTAAGGCTTTAGCTACTAGATCTAGGATTAGTGCCCCTTTGACTCTAGAGATTCCATCTAATGAGGACTAGCCTCATAGATGATTTATGATGTATGTTGTATCTTGACTATTGATGTATCTTGATATCATTGGATGTTTCAGTATTGTCATTGAGTCAGCAATTTTTGTAACTGAAAACCAAATATTATATATATATGTGTGACTCTTTGATACTTACATTGTTTTCCTGATTGATATACTTGAATTGATATGATACTCTTATCATTTTGGCTCTGATACTTGATAATGTTAACTTTAAAATCTTAACTCTAATGCTCTTGAGCTCTGATAAGTTCAGCTGTGATTGAATTCAAGTCCATTACTTTTTGTCTCCATGCTTGTTTTGAGGGGGAGTTTACTCCCTTTTCTAATGACTGACAAAAAGGGGGAGTATGGTTTGTTTGGTATTAACTGTTTATGTTTGTAATTTTTCAATTTGATCTGATACCTGATTAATTAAGGGGGAGATTTATTCTTCCAAACTATGCAAATTGTGACTTATATGAACTTAAAATCATATTCAAGAAATATCATATCTGAAATTTGAAAATTAATATTGATTCACTCAAGGTTTTGTCATCATCAAAAAGGGAAAGATTGTTGACTCTCCTAGTGATTTTGATAAATACCAAAACCTTGAGTACATATTGTATACTAATGTTTACTTTCAGTTATGAGTTTTTAGGAAGCAAGCACCTCAAATTCTCAAAAATTTAAGTATCATGGCACGCCTGGCATAGAGCATTTTTTGTAATTCAAGATATATTCTTCATGCAAAATGGGCTTTTATATATTCAATTATTGGTTATTTATGTTCCATTTAAGTTTCAAAATTGATGCTTGTGTTTTGAACTTTATTTGCACTTGATTATGAATTTTTCAAAACCAAGTGTCGACACCTGAGAAGTCAAGTGTCGACACTTCAGCATTTGGCACACAGAAAAACTCCTTGGCATGCCAAGTGTCGACACCCAGGACTCAAGTGTCGATACCTGAAACTCAAGTGTCGACACTTAAGTTCCCAAGTGTCGACTCAAGGCCTGAGACTTTTTGAAAATCCAGAACATGGCCATTGGAATGTTTTTGTGTCAAGTATCGACACCTGTGAATCAAGTGTCGACACTTGAAAGTTCAAGTATCGACACCTGGAAGTCAAGTGTCGATACCTGACAGCCAAGTGTCGACACCTGACAGCCAAGTATCGACACTCGGGTTCTGACAGGCCTAATGGATCTATTTCTTTGACTTGCAGAAACATCTTTTCAAGCTCCCAATGGCTAGATTCGATGCTCAAACGGTCTCAAACCATTTTTTGGAAGTTTTTATCTGTATTTAAGCTTCACCAACTTCATTCTAAAGGCATTGAAGTGTATTGAAGTCTATTGAAAGCCAAAAAGTCAAGATTCTCTCAAGAACTTCACTTCAAGAGCCATTTAAAGTTTGATTTCCTGAAAAAGCTTATAGGCCCATCCTTACATCATTCCAAAAGAAGAGTTTGAAGGATATTCCAAGGAGGAGATAAGACAAAGCATCAACTTGAGCTTCAAAGCTTCTATTCTACTCTTGAAGAGAGTTTGTCTTATTTTTGAAATTGTATTTCTAATTTTATCTTGTGATTTGACTTTGCTTTCAAGGGTATCTTGAAAGAAGGTTATTATGATTTGTTGGTAAGCCAAAGGGACAAAACCAACTAGGGTTAACTTGTGAGCCCAAAGATAAAACAAGTGTAAAGGTTTGTTGGTGAACCTAGGTGATAAAACCAACATAGGTTTTGACTTGTGAGCCTTTTGAAAAACAAGTCGGCTGTAATCTTGGTTGGATTATAGTGGAATTTCCAAGGGTGGCTTGGAAAGTGGATGTAGGTGCTAGGTTTGCACTGAACCACTATAAACTTTGTGTTTGTGTGTGATTGCCTTCTCTCTTTCTTGCTCTTTGTTTATTGCAATCCATTTATTACTTTCTGCTACATTTAATCTAGTGCATTGAATTTCTTAACTCACAAACACAACAAGGCCTGTACATTACTGCTTTAAATTTTTTAAAAGATCCAATTTACCCCCCCTCTTGGGCTCCATTTCTGGACAATAAATTGAATTCATAGTACTTGTTTAATTGTTGGATTGGTTCACACACTATTGCATTGCGTCAAGTAATAACTTTTAAAGACCTAATTCATCCCCCCTCTTGGATTGCTTACTGGATAACAAGTGGTATCAGAGCCCTGTTCTCAGTTTATAGGCTTTACAACTTTGAGTAAAGATATATGGCAGCCCCTATTGGTACTAGTGTAGTTGAGGGACAAGCCTCAAATAGACCTCCATTTTTCAATGAATTAAATTATACATATTGAAAAACTAGGATGAGAATTTATATGCATTCTATTGATTATAACTTTTGGAGAGTAGTTGATAAAGGTCCACATATTTTTTCGGTTGTGGTTAATGGTGTTTCCATCCCAAAGCTTGAAGAGGATTGGGATGAAAATAACATTAAACAATCCGAGATCAATGCTAAAGTAACGAATCTCTTTTATTGTGCATTAAATCCTAGTGAATTCAATAGGATATCTACTTGCACTTCAGCCAAAGAAATATGGGACACACTTAAAGTTACCCATGAGGGTACCCATCAAGTGAAGAATACTAAGGTGAACATGTTAGTGCACATTTATGAAATGTTCTGAATGGAACCTAATGAGTCTATCACTAACATGTATACTAGATTTACAAATATTGTAAATGGAATGAGAAGTCTAGGAAAAGTAATGTCTAATGCTGATCTTGTGAATAAAATCTCAAATCACTTCCAACATCGTGGGATCCGAAGGTGACCACCATCTAAAAAGTAAAAAACATTGACAAGCTACCATTAAAGCAGCTGGTTGGATAGCTCATGACTTATGAGCTAAATTTGAAGCAAAAGTCAATGGACATGGATAAGAAGAAATAGGGGATTGTATTCAAATCAAATATACATGAAGAATCCTTAATAGATGAGTCCGAAGAAGAAGATGATGATGAAAGTGAAGAAGCTCTCCTTGCTAGGAAATTTAGAAGATTCATGAAGAGGAGGAAGTTCCCTTACAAGAAGAAATTCCAATCAACAAAAGAAAAGGGAAAAAAGAAAAAGAAAGAGAAAGAAAAAGAAAAGGAGAAGGAGATACCTACATACTTCAAGTATAAGAAGCCAGGACACTACAAATTTGATTGTCCTCTCCTAAAGAAGTCAAGAAAGAAGTTAAGAAAAAAGACAATGATGGCCACCTAGAGTGATAGCGAGGACTCCAGTTCTGAAGAAGAGCAGACAGAAATTGCAAATCTTTGTCTCATGGCACATCAAGAGCAAGATGAGATAAGTTCTGACACAGAAGTAGATTTTACTTTTGATGAATTGAGAAATGCCTTTGATGAACTTATGCATGATTATAAATTGCTTTTATCTAAAAATAAAAGATTGAAAAAGCATACAAATAGTTTTTCTTATGAAAAGAATTCTTTATTAAATAAAATTAGTGATTTGAAAACTAAACTAGATATTTTAGAAAAAAAAATAATGCATTGATAATGGAAAATGAAGTTTTAAAAAGATCCAAAACTATCATTTCAAATGGTGATCTCTTAAAGAAAAATAAAGATTTAGAATTAGAAAATGAAAAGTACAAAAATGAACTTGATAAAATGAAGCCTTTTGTTGAAAAATTTATCTATAGTTCAAAAAAATTAAACCTACTTTTAAATAGCCAAAGAGCCATTTTCAACAAAGCAGGATTAGGTTATAGATCTCAAAGACAACAAAACTATTTTAAAAACTTTTTTGTACCTGCATCATCTAGCATAACATGTTTTTCATGTAAAAAGCAAGGTCATAAATCTTTTCAGTGCAATTTGAGAAAAAATTAATTCTTTTGAAAAAATTTGGATTCCAAAAGGAACCATTTTAAGTGCTAACCCTAAAGGACCCAAGTTGGCTTGGATACCTAAAAACAAAGCTTGATTTTTATTACAGGTGTGTCTTGCAACCAAGGAGAACAAAAGACTTTGATATCTTGACAGTGGTTGCTCAAGGCACATGACGGGAGATGTGAAGAAATTCACTTCTCTTGAAGCAATGAATGGAAGAAGTGTGACCTTCGGAGATAATGGTAAAGGAAAAATCATTGGTATTGGTAAGGTTCACATTACTCCTAGTTGTATCAGCAATGTACTGTTAGTTGAAGGTTTAAAGCATAATCTTTTAAGTATTAGTCATTTTTGCGATAAAGGTTTTTAAGTTATTTTTAAATTATCTTATTACATGATTGCTAGTCTGGATAAAAATGGAGTACAATTCATTAGAAGAAGTCATGATAATATTTATTTGATAGATTTAGATTAGCTATCTTTGTCTAATGGAGAATGCCTTATTACAATAAATTCTACTAAAGATGAGACTAGTTGGCTTTGGCATAGAAGATTAGGGCATGCTAGTATGTATCTACTTTCAAAACTTTGCAAAAAGAATTTAGTTAGAGATTTGCCTGAACTTTGTTTTGAAAAAGATAGAGTTTGCCAAGCATGTCAATTTGGAAAACAAGTTCAAACCTCTTTCAAACCTAAAGGTTTTGTAACTACAAGTAGGCCACTAGAACTACTTCATATGGATCTCTTTGGACCAACTAGAACATCCAGTCTAGGAGGCAAGATGATGCAGAACAAGTAAAGGGATGCGATGCGGAAGTAAATTAAGATTAACTAATTTTTTTTTTTTTTTTTTTTTTATATGTTAGTAGAAGTTGGCTTCAAATCAAAGAAAAGTTAACCTAACATTGAAAGATACTAATATGATAATTGAAAGCACAATTTTAAGGAAACTAAATTATCAGAGTAGTTCAGAAGCAACGGATCGCTGGGGGTTGAGAAACTTCCAGACCTAGGGTTTCGCTCCGAACTTTCAACAGAACAGAAATAAAGAGAAGAGATGGTTTATCTAACCAGACAATGATCTTCACAGATTTTGGTGGAAGAACTCTCCCGAGCAGATTGTTGGATCCTCGGATTCAGATATCTTCGTAATGGATCCTCCAATACTGGTCCTTTGGCGGGTTGGCTTCTCCTGAACTCAAGATCTGGAAGAGAAGAAAAACAATTGATGGAATCAGAGAGTCAAGGGAAAGATTTACCAGGTTGATGAACTTGAAGATTGAAATTGCTGAAAACTGGATTCTCCTAGATGTTGATGTGATTTTCCTTGGAACTTGCTCTGGATCTGAAGTAGCCGGACTGGATCTGGATGAAGGTGGATGGCCTGGACTTGTAGAGAGAGAGAGGCCGTGGGAGATGGATGGAGCTAGGGTTTGATGGATTGAAAATAATGAAGGGCGGCTAGGGTTTTGGAATTTCAAGTAGCTAACCTAGGGTTTTGGATAAAGATGGAGATCTCTCACCTCCTCAAGGCTCCAATGGAACCTGGATTACCCCCTCACGGAGATCAACACTTAGAATAGTGCGGAAGAAGAGAAACCTAGGTCACTCAACACAAGAGAATAGCAAAAATAATTTTTCTTCATTGATTTCTTAAAGTTACAAAGAGGGGTCTATTATATAGACCTAAAATTTTCTCCAAGCTTGTACAAATTCCCATGTGGGACTAAACTCCTCCAACCTCTAGATTAGGTAGAAAATCTCCTCTCTTGGCCGACCAAGAGTTCAAAAAAATTTGGGACGGCCATAAAGGAATTTTTTTTTGGAATTTTTATGGCGCCTCCTTTGGAGTTGGATTTGGATTTGGAGTCCTCTTCTTCTTATGGCATTTCTTCTTTTCTTCCACTCCAAGTTAAGCTCTTTGATTTTGATTTGAACTTCAATTGGATGTCCTTCTTTGATTTTTTCTCCAAGAGAAGTCTTTTTCCTTCTTTGCTTAGACAAAATTGGCAGGTATGGGCGCCTCCTTTAAATTAGCTTCCAATTTGATTTTTTTCTTCTTTGGATGTGGGGACCATGACACTGGGATGCCTCTGTGGCGCCTCCTGGACTCTGGCGTGTGCTCGGAGTGTGGCTGGGCATGTGGCTTGGAGTGTGGCCTCCACTTGCTTGAACCTTGATTTGATTGGAAGACAAATGTGGCACCATTTTGGACCAAATTGAAACCACATCGGGACTTGCATCGAGTCAACATGACTCAACAAAATTTAAATGGTGACTCAAGAAATAAATAAACTGGTTGACCAGGTCAACCTTTATTACAAACCCTAATTTCTCGGGCAATGTCAATCAGAGATCCAAATGGAGCTCTGAAGTCTTCTTCTGAGTCTGGTGCGCGCACCAATTCTCCCAGGGTGGGAGGAACTCGACCCTGTCGAGTAAGGCTCAAGTTGGCTCTGGTATCTCTCCAAGAGGTCTGGGTCCAATTCTTTTAATTCTTCTCGGGAGATCCAAGAGTCATCAGAATCTGGCCTTCCTTGCCAGCGGACCAGGTACCTTTGGTATCCTCGATTACGAGTAGAGATAACCTGATCATCCAGGATCTTTTCAATCTGCTCTTTCCTCATAGGCCAGTTTGTTGGTGGACACACAAGGTCGGGATCACTCTCAATGATAGGGTTAGGCTCAAAAGGCTCACTAGGAATCACAGCTGGCTCCCTGTACTCTACTAAGTCTGTAATGTTGAAAGTAGAGCTAATGCCTAGTTCTGGAGGCAACTCGAGCATATAGGCATTGGATCCTACTCTCTTTACCACTCTAAATGGTCCAGCTCCCCTAGCATGTAACTTTCTAACGGTTCCAGGAGGAAACCGTTCAGGCCTTAACCTAATCATCATATAGTCTCCCTCAACAAAAGATTTGACTCGCCTTTGAGTATCAGCCAACTTCTTATATGTTTCATTACTTAAATTTATTTTGGCATGAATTTCTTTATGCAAGTCTTTTACATGCTGTGCAAAATTCTCAGCAGATTCGGAGACTCGAGTGTGGACAGGTAAAGGGACTAGGTCAAGAGGTATGTGAGGTTTGTACCCATGTACAATTTCAAATGGACTCTTACCCGTAGACCTATTGACCGAGTCATTGTACGCAAATTCTGCCCTTGGTAGGTATAAATCCCAATTTCTGGTGTTTTCACCAACAAGACATCTCAGCAGATTTCCTAGGCTACGGTTCACTACTTCAGTTTGGCCATCAGTTTGGGGATGATAGGCAGTTGAAAACTTAAGTTTTGTCCCTAACTTATGCCAAAGGGTCTTCCAAAAGTAACTGGTGAACCGGACATCCCTATCTGAAATGATTGTCTTAGGTAGGCCATGGAGTCTAACTATCTTATTGAAGAAAAGTGTGGCTACCTTAGACGCATCAAAGGTTTGGGAACAAGGCAAGAAGTGGGCCATTTTAGAGAATCGGTCGACTACGACACAGATAGAATCATGTCTCCTCTGGGTCTTAGGTAAACCTAACACAAAATCCATACTCACATCTTGCCAAGGACGATCTGGGACAGGTAGTGGGGTATAAAGGCCAGTGTTTTGTTTTCGTTGTTTGGCAACAGCGCAGGTTCGACATCTAGCTACAATATTAGCTACATCCCTTTTCAAGCTAGGCCAGAAAAAGTGGTCTTCAATAGCTAGAATGGTCTTGTCTTTTCCAAAATGGCCGGCTAAACCTCCAACATGGATTTCCCAAATCAAAAATTCCCTAAGAGAAGTTCTAGGGATGCAAAGCCTATTTTTGAAGAACAAAAAACCATCTACAAGGGTATAATCCTGGTGATTACTAGATGGTCCTTGAACTAGATCCTGATACACAGTTGTGAAATCCGGACAAGACTCATATTCCTCTTTGATTTGCTCAAACCCTATGACCTCAATTCTAACAGAAGTTAATAACAGAGATCGGCGACTAAGGGCATCAGCTACCTTATTCTCAACTCCAGCCTTATGTTTCAGGACAAAAGTATAGGACTGGATATATTCTACCCACTTAGCATGCCTAGGGTTAAGCTTCTTTTGGGAGTTCAGAAATCTAAGAGCCTCATGGTCCGAAAATAGTACAAATTCCTGCGGTAGCAAATAATGTCTCCAGTAACGCAAAGCTTGCACCACCGCATAAAATTCCTTATCATAGGTAGAATACCTAAGCTTAGCATCATTAAGTTTTTTACTAAAGAATTCTATGGGATGATTCTCTTGGCTTAGGACTCCACCTATTCCTACACCTGAAGCATCACAGGCAACCTCAAATACTTTAGAAAAATCGGGTAATCTCAGAATGGGTGCCTGGGTCATTTTATCCTTAAGATCTAGGAAGGCTTTATGGGCTGACTTAGTCCAATGAAATTCTCCCTTCCTAATACAATCAGTGATAGGAGCAGCTAAAGTACTAAACCCCTTGATGAATCGCCTATAGAAGGTAGCCAAGCCATGGAAACTTCTAACTTCATGCACATTGGTTGGCTCTGGCCAGTCTACTATGGACCTAATTTTCTCAGGATCAGCCGCCACGCCATCAGGGGTTACTACAAAACCAAGAAAGATAACTCTACTAGTCATGAATTCACACTTCTTAAGATTACCGTAGAGTCTCTCATTCCTCAAAACTTGGCAGATTGCTCTAAGGTGGCCTAGGTGATCTGCTGGGGTCTTACTATAGATCAGGATGTCATCAAAATAGACCACCACAAATTTTCCTATGAAAGCTCTAAGTACCTGGGTCATAATTCTCATGAAGGTACTAGGGGCATTGGACAACCCAAAAGGCATAACAACCCATTCATAAAGACCATCCTTAGTTTTGAAAGCAGTTTTCCATTCATCCCCGGGTCTAATCCTAACCTGATGATAGCCGCTTTTGAGATCAATCTTAGAAAAAACCATTACACCAGCCATTATATCAAGCATGTCATCTAGTCTAGGGATGGGAAACCTATATTTGATTGTAATTTTATTGATGGCACGACTGTCAACACACATCCTCCACGTGCCATCTTTCTTTGGGGTTAGTAAGGCTGGGACTGCACAAGGGCTAAGACTTTCTCTAATAAACCCCTTCCTCAATAATTCTCCAACCTGCTTTTGCAGTTCTTCATGCTCAGATGGATTCATCCTGTAATGGGGCAAGTTGGGCAAAGTCGCTCCTGGGATTAGATCTATGGCATGCTGGATATCCCTAAGAGGTGGAAGGTGGTCTGGCAAATCCTCGGGAAAGACATCCTCAAATTCTTTTAACACAGGTTTAACTTCTTGAGGAGGCTCTGAGGGTTCCGAAGTTCTAAGTTCCTTAGCAGTCAACATCCAGATGGGTGAACCACTATGAATTTCTTGTTCTAGATCCTTAGCACTGATTAGGTTCACTCCAGTTTTCATCTCCTTAACCTTACCGGCTCCTTTAGTTACCTTGTCCTTAGGGGGAACAGAATGGATCGTAATCTTCTTCCCATTGAAACTAAAGACACAGGTATTGGATTTTCCTAAGAGGGTGGCATCATGATCATACAACCAAGGTCTTCCGAGAATTATACTGCTCACCCCCATGGGTAAAACATCGCACCAAATCTTTTCGTGATAAGATTGCATTTGGATTTGGACTTGACATCTATACTGGATGGGTATGGAGGTAGAATCTACCCAAGAAACCTTATAGGGGTTGGGATGGGGAACTGGGATTAAGCCTAACATCTTGACAGTGCTAGTAGAGATGGCATTTACACAGCTCCCACTATCTATGATGATCTTACATACCTTATCCCCTAATTTAAGAAAAGTCTGTAGGATGTTAGTCCTACGCCAATCCTCTTGAACTAGATTCTGGGATAGGATGCATCTTACAACTCCTAATTGGTCAGATTCATTGGGTTCCTCCTCTCCTTCATACTCCTCAACCAAATTCATTCCGGCCTCATAAACTTCTTCTTCAAATTCCTCACTGGGCTCGGAATTATCATTCTCTCCCTCTTCTATGTAAAGGGATCTCCGTGGGCACTGGCTAGCAACATGACCTACCTTATGACACTTGAAACAGGCTATGGCAGTACACTGACTGGAAATGTGACCTGGTTTCTGACACTTAAAACATGTGATATTTGAACTAGGGGTTCTCTAGGTGTCAGGTACCTTACCTTTGTCCATGGGCCTAGGGGTAGAAGTACCCTGAAAAGGTTTACTAGGGATAACTTGGCTAGGTCCATTCCTTGGGATTGGGGCACTAACCCTAGAAGGTATAGGTCCTCTCTGAAATTTCTCAGTGTTCAGTGCAATCTGGTAGGCTTGGTCTAGATCAGTAACCTCTCTCAGAAATAGTTCTCTCTTGATATCTTCCCTCAGTCCAGCCCTAAATCTAGACAAAGTGACTTCGTGGGCTTCACTCACATCACATCTCATTAGGTATTCATCAAAAGTAGCTATGTAGTCTGAGACAGATCGGTTTCCTTGTTTCAGGTTTTGCCATTGGTCTAACAGGTTTTGCTGGTATGAAATGGGTAGGTATTTATCTCTCAGTTTTTCTTTCATACCCTGCCAAGTGGTTATGGGCTCAACATTCCGTCTCCTAGTGGTTAGCTCAATGTTCCCCCAGTATAACCTAGCTTGACGCACTAATTTCATCTTGGCAAACTTGTATTTCCTCTCCTCAGACATAGCATACCACTCAAAGTATTGATCCATCTCACCCTCCCAATCAGAATACACCTTAGGGTTCAGACTACCATCAAAAGTGGGTGCATCTAATTTGATGTTCCTGATGAACCTATCATCTCTATCTTCAGGCTCTGGGTCAGGCCTCCTATGATTAGGTTCAGGATCTCTATATAAAGGCCTTCTAGGCTCCTGATGTGGGTGAGGTTGAGGCACATTAAAATCGGGATCAGGAGTCCAATTCCGATGTCTAGGTTCTTCAAGTACTTGGACTCGGTCCCTAAGTTGGGTAAGATCCTCATGAATTTGTGCGCTAAACTGGGCCACAGTGTTTGTCATATCCTGATTCATTTTAGCCATACTTTCAGTAAGAGTTCTGATCATGGCCTCTAAATCAGGTTGGGTTTGACCAGGTTGATATGGCACTCCGTTTCTGGTAGACATGATGATTCAAGCAAGCACACAAAATGAGACTAGACTAAATCGACTACTGGATCACTAGACCTAGAGTCCAAACTAGATGCCCAATCAGAGTGGCAAGCTAGCCTATAGTAACTCAGGACTCAGCCAGGCAGGTGTAAGGGGAGTGTTAGGTCCCTGATTGCCAATCCTAGACACCAATCAGTGATTGGCCAGGTAGGCGGACCAGCACACAAGCCCTTCGGGAATGGATCCCTGAACCACCGTTCTAGACACTGAGTGCTAAGCACACATAGAATAACTCGGCAAACTGACTCAACACTAGCCTAGACCCGACCAATTGGTGTCCCTAGCCCACTAGGGCAAATTAGGTCTAACTGATTTTAAATTAGGTCTAGGTTCGAATGATTGGATGGTGGTTTTGGGCTAAGGAGAGGTAATCAACTCCTCCCCTTATCTTAGATGCTCAATTGCCCTAAAGTGAATTATGAGATGATCACTCCAAAAAGAATTGAATTGCAGAACACAAAAAAATAGAGTTGCTGTATTTTAATGCTCAGAACTTTTACCGAAACCAATAAATCACAGAAACATTATGGAAAATAGGTTCAATTATACTGGTTTCAACTAAGCAAAAATCATGCAATTCGGAGTTTTATGCAGGGAGAAATAATTCAGACAACAGGGCAATTACGGGCTGCAACTAGATTGTCTTCCCCGTTTATAATCCCTGCTACGAAGTTATAACCCAATGGATCCCCTACACGCCCTAGGAACACCCCGTGGAATGGGAGGAGGAGGCTTGCGCCTCGCTTAGTTCCTAGGACCGGACGTCCTGGGGAGTCTACTTCGAGCAGACAAAATAAAAAGAGAACAATCAAAGCAAGCAAGCAAATCAGAAACCCTAGACTGGGCTCTGATACCAAAAATGATGCAGAACAAGTAAAGGGATGCGATGCGGAAGTAAATTAAGATTAACTATTTTTTTTTTTTTTTTTTTTTTTATATGTTTGTAGAAGTTGGCTTCAAATCAAAGAAAAGTTAACCTAACATTGAAAGATACTAATATGATAATTGAAAGCACAATTTTAAGGAAACTAAATTATCAGAGTAGTTCAGAAGCAACGGATCGCTGGGGTTGAGAAACTCCCAGACCTAGGGTTTCGCTCCGAACTTTCAACAGAACAGAAATAAAGAGAAGAGATGGTTTATCTAACCAGACAATGATCTTCACAGATTTTGGTGGAAGAACTCTCCCGAGCAGATTGTTGGATCCTCGGATTCAGATATCTTCGTAATGGATCCTCTAATACTGGTCCTTTGGCGGGTTGGCTTCTCCTGAACTCAAGATCTGGAAGAGAAGAAAAACAATTGATGGAATCAGAGAGTCAAGGGAAAGATTTACCAGGTTGATGAACTTGAAGATTGAAATTGCTGAAAACTGGATTCTCCTGGATGTTGATGTGATTTTCCTTGGAACTTGCTCTGGATCTGAAGTAGCCGGACTGGATCTGGATGAAGGTGGACGGCCTGGAATTGTAGAGAGAGAGAGGCCGTGGGAGATGGATGGAGCTAGGGTTTGATGGATTGAAAATAATGAAGGGCGGCTAGGGTTTTGGAATTTCAAGTGGCTAACCTAGGGTTTTGGATAAAGATGGAGATCTCTCACCTCCTCAAGGCTCCAATGGAACCCGGATTACCCCCTCACGGAGATCAACACTTAGAATAGTGCGGAAGAAGAGAAACCTAGGTCACTCAACACAAGAGAATAGCAAAAATAATTTTTCTTCATTGATTTCTTAAAGTTACAAAGAGGGGTCTATTATATAGACCTAAAATTTTCTCCAAGCTTGTACAAATTCCCATGTGGGACTAAACTCCTCCAACCTCTAGATTAGGTAGAAAATCTCCTCTCTTGGCCGACCAAGAGTTCAAAAAAATTTGGGACGGCCATAAAGGAATTTTTTTTGGAATTTTTATGGCGCCTCCTTTGGAGTTGGATTTGGATTTGGAGTCCTCTTCTTCTTATGGCATTTCTTCTTTTCTTCCACTCCAAGTTAAGCTCTTTGATTTTGATTTGAACTTCAATTGGATGTCCTTCTTTGATTTTTTCTCCAAGAGAAGTCTTTTTCCTTCTTTGCTTAGACAAAATTGGCAGGTATGGGCGCCTCCTTTAAATTAGCTTCCAATTTAATTTTTTTCTTCTTTGGATGTGGGGACCATGACACTGGGATGCCTCTGTGGCGCCTCCTGGACTCTGGCGTGTGCTCGGAGTGTGGCTGGGCGTGTGGCTTGGAGTGTGGCCTCCACTTGCTTGAACCTTGATTTGATTGGAAGACAAATGTGGCACCATTTTGGACCAAATTGAAACCACATCGGGACTTGCATCGAGTCAACATGACTCAACAAAATTTAAATGGTGACTCAAGAAATAAATAAACTGGTTGACCAGGTCAACCTTTATTACAAACCCTAATTTCTCGGGCAATGTCAATCAGAGATCCAAATGGAGCTCTGAAGTCTTCTTCTGAGTCTGGTGCCCGCACCACAAGAGATATGGATTAGTCATAGTGGATTATTTTTCAAGATTTACATGGGTTTTCTTTCTACCATATAAAGATGACTCATTTTCTGCATTTACAAAGTTTTATCGAAAAGTTTCAATTGAAAAAGGTGTTTCAGTTATTTGCATTCATAGTGATCATAGAACTAAATTTGAAAATCAGGATTTCAAAAACTTTTGTAATGAAAAAGGTATTGAACACAATTTTTTTGCACCTAGATACCTCAGCAGAATGGGATAGTAGAAAGAAAAAATCGTACTTTAGAAGAAATGGCATGCACTATACTTTGTGAAAATGATTTACCAAGATATTTTTGAGTTGAAGCTATTAATATTGTATGTTACATTTTAAATCTAGTTTTAATCCATCCTATTTTGAAGAAAACTCATAAACTTTGGAATCAAAGAAAACCAACCTTATAATGTTTTCAAGTTTTTGGTTGTAAATGTTTTATCTTAAATAATGACAAAGATAATATTGAAAAATTTGATGCCAAGTCTGATGAATGTATCTTTTTAGGATACTCTACATCCAGCAGGGCATACAGAGTTTTCAACAAAAGAACCTTAGTTGTAGAGGAGTCTGTACATGTTATTTTTGAAGAATCTACTAACAAATCCTCCAGAAAAAAAGATACTTCTGATGCATGTGCAGGTGCTGATAAGCTTCAAAAGTTGACATTGAATGATCAACCATCTCAGTCAAATGATGAAAATCAAGATAAAGATGAGAAAGGTGAAGACACTCTAAAGTATCAGATCTACCTAAGAAGTGAAGGTATGCTCATGGACATCCTAAGGAATTAATCCTAGATGAGATCCATCTAAAGGGATAAGAACTCGAGCCTCAATTAGAAATGAATGTGATTATATAGCTTTTGTTTCTCAAGTAGAGCCTAAATATTTTGAAGATGCTGAAAAAGACCCTAACTGGATAAATACCATGCAAGATGAACTAATTCAGTTTGATTGAAATAATGTTTGGACATTAATAGAAAGACCATCTAATGTTTCTATTATTGGCATAAAATGGATATTTAGGAATAAGTTAGATGAAAATAAAATTGTTATTAGAAATAAAGCTAGGCTAGTTGCTAAAGGCTACAATCAGGAGGAAGGAATTGACTTGAAACAATTATACTACTATTAGCATTTGCTTGTTTTATGAATTTTAAAGTCTTTCAAATGGATGTTAAAAGTGCTTTTCTAAATGATTTTATAACAAAAAAAGTTTTTATTGAATAACCACCTGGTTTTGAAAATCATGCACATCCTAATCATGTTTTTAAATTGCACAAAGCACTTTATGGATTAAAGTAAGCACCTCGAGCTTGGTATAAAAAACTCAGCAAATTTTTGATTAAAATTGAATTTTCTAGAGGCCATGTTGATAAAACTTTGTTTCTAAAGAAGAAAGACAATGATTTATTAGTAGTGCAAATATATGTTGATGATATCATTTTTGGTGCTACTAATGAAATTCTTTGCCAAGAGTTTGCTAAGCTAATGTAGGGTGAGTTCGAGATGAGCATGATGGGAGAACCTAATTTCTTTCTCGGACTCCAGATCAAGCAAACTAAAGATGGAATCTTCATCAACCAA
Organism: Areca catechu; assembly: GCA_021397845.1. Taxonomy (NCBI): domain Eukaryota; kingdom Viridiplantae; phylum Streptophyta; class Magnoliopsida; order Arecales; family Arecaceae; genus Areca; species Areca catechu. Next base: position 74,471,337 of record CM038050.1, read on the forward strand.
GCTAAGTATACAAGAAAAATTATAAAGAAGTTTGGGATGGAGACTACTAAGTCAATAGGTACACCTATGAGCCCCTCATGTAGACTTGATAAAGATAAGCATGGTAAATCTATAGATCAAAAATTATACAGAGGTATGATTGGCTCTTTACTGTACTTACTTGCTAGTAGACCAGATATAATGTTCAGTGTATGCATGTATGCTAGATATCAGTCTGAACCAAAAGAATTATATCTATTGGCTGTTAAGCACATTATTATATATCTATCTGGTACAATTGATATTGGCTTATGATATTCTAGAGATTCTTCTGCTAAATTAATTGGATATTCTGATGCTGATTTTGCTGGTTGTAAATTGGATAGAAAGAGTACTAGTGAAACTTGCCAATTTCTTGGAGTTAACTTAATCTCCTGGTTTAGCAAGAAACAAACTTCAGTTGCACTATCCATAGCTGAGGCTGAGTATATTACAACAGAAAGTTGTGCTCAAATCTTATGGATTAAGCAACAACTTGAAGATTTTGGAATCAAGTTGACTAGTACACCTATAAAATATGATAATACCAGTACTATTTGCTTGACTAAAAATCCTGTTCAATATTCTAGAAGTAAACGCATTAAAATTAGGCATCACTTTATTAGAGATCATGTTGAAAATAATGATGTTGTGCTTGAATTCATTTGTACTAAATTTCAATTAGCTGATATTTTGACTAAGCCTCTCATAGAAGATCGATTCTGTATGATTAGAAGAGAACTCAGGATCATTAATCCTTTTGATTAAAATCTTCCAATCTTTGACTCAAAAATAGATCTAATTTGACATCAATCTTATTCAATTATTGCTAATTTTATTGAATTACTGGTGATTTTAATCAGACTTTCTGTCTCTTAATTTTTGGTTTTTAAGTCAATGTGTTGACACATGTATGTGACAACATTTGAATGTGTCAACACATTCATGAGTCGACATTTGAATGTGTCGACACATTCGTGAGTCAACACATGAACGACAGCAGACCGAGGATAAGGGCATTCCGAAGTATTTTTTCCTTCATTTCACCTCCCCACTCAAGCCGACACATACCCTAACTCTCTCCCAATAGTTTCTTCCCTCCAATTTGTGCTCAAAACCCTTCGATTCTTCGATGCTTTTTGGTTCGGATTGAGCAACATTCCACCTCTTATTTCCAATTTAAACCCTAGAAACCCTAGGTTTCTCCTCCAAACTTGTTCAAATCCTTATTCTATGCAATGGGACCTCGAAAATAAGTTCCCCGTCGCCCTTGACCATCCAATTAGGAAGAAAAGAGAAGAACCAAGGCCAGACACAAAGCTAGAGCTCCAGAACCACCAGTTCGACCTCTATTTGCAGCTTCTAGATGGATGAGCTCGAAGACGGTTGTCGGAGGACACCATGTGGACTTCAGTTTCATTAACCAGCAGTACTTTAGGATCGGTCAGTGGATTAGAGATGCTGGTCTGACATCTTTCTGTTCTTTGAGCGAGAGATACTATCCAGGGCTCATACGAGAGTTCTACGGATCATTAGCCCATGGGAGTGATCGTTGGATTGCTCAAGTCAGAGGCAGGGATATCCCTATTACTTCAGAGATATTGAGCAGAGTGTAGGATTTCCATTGACTGGTTCAGTTGTTGATAGTTTGATTGATAGAGTGAGTGGTCTCCAGTGTGTATTCGAGTCAGACATTTTGCCTGAGGGAGCCACTATGCCTGCAACCTGTTTGTCAGTGGAGATTAGACTTCTGCACCATATTGTCGCCCGGTTCCTTCTGCCAAAGACCGGACGTTTTGATTACATCACTGAGAGAGAGCTACTCGTGATGGTCTCATTGGTACAGCAACACCTGTTTTCCTTCTAGTGCTCATGGTTTATCAGATGATGGAGGCTTTGACGAGTTTGCGACTCTGCTTACCCTACGGGATGGGGTTGACTTTGTTGTTTAGAGCTTATAGTGTTACATTTGAGGACGAGTCCTTCCGTATGCTACTACATATTGATGTTTATGACATCTGGTCATTACATCGGATGGGATATCATCTATTTAGAGGTCAGTGAAGACATATAGTATCTAGTCAGGCCGATGACAGAGATGATGATGCTGCTGCAGAGAAGGAGTGTATTCTTTCCGGTGAGGCAGGACCTCTAGAGGCTTCTCTTCCAGAGAGTCAGCCTGAGCCAGCAACACAGCTAGAGTCTACTTCTCAGTCTGAGCCTACACCACAGCCTCAGCCAGTTCAATCGGATACTCTAGGAGTTTCAGAGAGCTTGATGGATAGAGTCAGTCGCATCGAGACAGATGTCTTGATCATTAGATAGCGACTTGATAGCTTTATCATGGAGACGAAAGATAGCCATAGAGGACTAAGTGATAGCATCTCAGCTATCTTATCTGCATTGTCCAGACCTTCTACAAGGAGTACTCCGGTTTCTGATCCAGCTCCATCTGCTCCAGCACCAGTTGTTGATGATAGTGATGATGATAGTGATGAGGAGACTAACTCTGACGATTTCGACTTCCTATATTTGATTTCAGAGCCAATGGCAGAGGTGACAGCAGACTTGCCTAGGAGTCTCATTTGTGACCCTTCAAGTTCACCTACTCAGACTCCTATTTTATCTACTCCACCATCCAGATCAAATGATCATGTTTCCATTCCTATTCTTTCACCTGTTGTTGATACCCCCATTATTGTCACTTCTTTTATTGACTCACCAATTACAGATTCACCCATTCATTCTTCAGCTGATATGCCTATCATTGAAACGCCTATCATTTCATCAGCTGATACACCTATTTTTGACATACCCACTGATGATACACCTACCATCCATACATCCTCTCTTATCTGAGAGCTAGGTTTTTACACACCTGGCTTTCAGTATCTTGATTCTGGTCCATCATTTGATCATATACCATATTCGATAATTGTAGGGACTATCACCCCGATCTGTTCTGTTTCTGCTGAGGACATAGCCTCCACCTCTTTTGCTTCAGCTAAAGGTCGGACGTATACTCGATGCAGAGGACGTGGTCGTCGTAATCCTCCATGACCGACCAGGACCCGTCTTCGTCATCTCAGATCGATGTGGCCCCGAGCTCGCTCTTTTACTGATACCGGACCGATTGAGATTGGATCTTCCGATGATGAGGACGAGGATTAGGATCATTTTATGTTTAGATAGTTTGCTTTCATGCACTCTCTTTTTGTATGTTTTATTGTTGAATGAATTCTGACTTTATATGAATTATTATGTTGTACTTCATGTTATGACTTCAAATGAATTAAATGCTTTAACTTTCCTTTAGTACTTCATTGTCTTTTGTATAGATGAATGAATGTCTTGCCTATTTTCTTCTTACCTTTTTAATAATAACAAAAAGGGGGAGTAATATAACTAAAGTATAAATGTGCAAGGGAGTAATAGTATAAATATATGCTTGAAAATTTGTCATGTTTGACAATTCCTTTGTAAATTTGAAAATTCTTTTAAAAATTAAGTTGAGCTTGAATTGAAAATTCTTTACAAATTCCTTAAGTAAGGGGGAGCAATACCTCCTTTATATTGAAAATCTATTTTGAGTTGAATTGCATGTTAAATCTTTTCTTTAGATGCTTAAAAAGATGTTTACAAATTCTTTTATGAATCATCTGTTCAAGGGAAGCCTTGTCTATTGCTGAATTTTTGTCTCTCTTAAGCATATTTTCTTGTAGAGTATCACGATACATGAGTTTATATCTTATATATCCCAAAACTCTAATACTCTTAATCATTAATCACTCTTGCTCTGATACATAATTTTAATATTGCAATTACTTTGATACACCTATTGCATTTAGCTCGTTGCACCTTACAAAATTTTTTAAAAGCTTTTTATGCAATTTATACTTAAAGATTTTATCATCATCAAAAAGGGGAAGATTGTTGACTCTGTTATTGATTTTAATAATAAGCAAAACGGTTAAGTATAAGTTGAGTACTAATGATTTCCTTGAAGTGTGTTTATAGAAAAAGATGCTCATAAATTTGAAAAAGATTGTTTGATTGAAGAAGCCAAGTTTAGATAAAAGATATGCTCAAAGAAGAGTTGAATAGTCAAAGTTTGCTTGAATGGATATTTAAGTGAAATATAAATTTGATTCAGCACAAGTTCAAGTATTTTTGTGAAGATCTTAGTGAGGTGTCGACTCAAAGTATCGACATATGACACCAAGTGTTGACACATGACAGTAAAGTATCGACTCAAGCCACTACACAAAGAAAGTTTCAGATGGCATGGCTGAAGTATCAACACATGGACTTGAAGTGTTGACTCAAAGTATCGACATATGGATCAGCTCATTGCCTGAGATTTTTGAGTCACAAAACTTGCTGCAGATGAAGAACTGCAGAAGTGTCAACAAATAGATGCGAAGTGTCGACTTAAAGTACCGACTCACCTGAAGAAGTGTCAACATATCTGAGATTTCCAGAAAGCCAAATTGAAGATATTTAAACTGGGTGTCAACTTAAAAATTTCAAGTATCAACCTGAAGTGTTGACTCACAGCCTGAAGTGTCGACACATGAAGTTCTGGAAACAGTAATGGCTAGTTTTTCAAATGCAGAACTTGTCTCTTTTCATCCCCAACGGCTAATTTTTCATGTCTAATGAGTAGAAACTGGATTTGAGGTCTTGGGAAGGTATTTATATGCTCCAAATCAAATCAAAATGATAATTATTTAAGTTGTTGAAAAAGAAATATCCAAGAGAGAAGAAAAGAGAGCATTCACTCCTATTCTTTGAAGTTCACCTATTCTCATGTAAAAGCAAGCCTCCAAGCATTCAAGAGTCTTCAAGAGCATTAAAGATCAACCATTCTTGAGCAATCAAAGAGGATTCATCAAGTTGAAAGCATCACAACATCGAGCTTCAAAGAGATACCCGCTTTTTATTAGAAAGCTTTTATTGTTTCTCTACTTCAAAACTTGTTTGTTGTAAAAATTCTTGGTTAGCCTATTGCAAAACCAAGGGAGGTTATTGGTGAGCCTTTGAAAACTAATTAGGTTCTTGGTTAGCCCAGAAAACCAAGGGAGGTTGGTGGTGAGCCTTAAAACCATTTAGGTTCTTGGTTAGCTCGTAAAACCAAGTGAGGTTTTGACTTGTGAGCCTTGTGAAAATAAGTCGGGTTTTGATTAGTAAGCCCGGAAAACTAATCGGCTATAATAGATAGTGATTATAATGAATTCCTAAGAAGATCTTGGGGAGTGGATGTAGGTGTATTGGATAGCACCGAACCACTATACTTCATTGTGTTTATGGTTGCTTGTCTCCTCTTATTGCTCTTACTTTTATTACTTTATTTATTCGCTGCACATTTATTCTAGAGCATTTCAATTGAATTCATAGTACTTGTTTAATTGTTGGATTGGTTCACACACTATTGCATTGCATCAAGTAATAATTTTTAGAGACCTAATTCACCGCCCATCTTAGGTTGCTTACTGGGCAACAAAGGTCAAGTAGACAGAGTTGATGAAGACCCTTGAAGCTGCTTGCTACTAGTGGTCCATCGATCTAGTAAAGCCAAATGGTCTAGAAGCCACTAAGCCATTGTAGCTTTGCCTTCAAAGCAGTGCCCTATACAACGTCACTGACGACCCCATGGGCATATATCCTGAATCATGAGACAATGTAAAAGGAAGTATGCAATAAAAATAAAAAACATCTCATTATAAGTTGAAAAAGAAAGAAAATTTCATCAATATTTCAAAAAGGAGGCGAAGGCCATTACAAAATTGCCTACATAAAAATAGGATAAAACCATTTACAAAAAGTAGAAATAAAATATGCTTCAGGTGGCTAGTGGAGGAGGATCTGCATCACCTAAAAGTCCAACAGTGCCTCTATGCCTGGGAGTAGATTCGTCATATAATTTCTCTAACTCCATGTTAAGGAACGTCAGGTCTAGGCTTGGAAAGCGAATCGCTACTTTGAATTGAACATCATTTTTACCAATGAGGTAGGTCATAGTGGCATTTTGCATTCGATTGTTGTGGCACTTTTTGATGGCCCTATAAGCCTCTACACTTGTCTATGCCACCATCGCCACCCATGCCTCAGCATCGATTATCCATGCCTTAGCCACGGACAATTTGTGGCACACATCTGTAAGCACGCTACTTATCTCCTTCTCTTTCTCCTTTGCCCGCAACCACTTTTTTTTCTTCAGGGTGATCACCAAATTTAGACGATTAACCTCAACCTTGATGGAGGACTTAGCTGATTTGGTGGTGCCAACTGAGCCTGAAGCATAGCCACCTTCTTCTCTAATGCTCTAGCATGGCTCTATAGTTGGGCCAACTACAAAGGAAAGAGCATTAATGAAATGATTGAAGGAAATTGAACTACAACACAAGACAAGCAAGGATGATTACCTAGAGATAGGTGTGGATGACCCCTGAAGGGTCTGCACCTCAACGAGCTTCTCAACATCATCAGGAAGAATAATGCTTCTAAATAGCTCCCATGTAGTATGCCGGACATCAATAGTAGTGCCCTTGCGATGAATGGCTGGGAAGCCTTGCCTCTTTGGGCCCTTAGGCAGGGGGATAGACGAGGAAGCCCCCATTGTAGAAGATGATGTCCCGGCCCTCGAGGTAGGTGTCGGTGGCTGCCTCGCAATAGCAATAGCCGATGAAGCATTCAAGGGCATGGCAATGGTTGCCCCCTCAACCCCGAGGCCAACATTGATAGATGGGTGTTGACTGGTGGTGAACCAGACCTTCAGTTTTGATGTGAAGAAACCTGAATGGTCTGCCTAAAGGAATACCAGTGCAATGGATGCCTACCTTAGGCACGCTACACTAGTGAGTAGGTATTGCATAATTAAAATTTTTAACATGCATACAGAAAAACCTACTCATGCACAAGATCTAATATAAACATGATGCATGTAACTAATACATAGGCATGTATAGGCAAGTGCAATAATTATAAACAACATGATAAAATCTAGATCTAAACATGCATGATAACAAAATAAATAATATACCTGATCGAAGCAGGAAGAAGCTGACTCCCTCAATCTTCAGAATAGATCAGTAGCAAATCAAGACAGCCGGTTGAACTCCTTCAATAGCAAAACAGATATGCAAACAGTAAGAAGAAGAGATCGATCCAATCTCTCGAGGTGTCCAAATGTCCACCCTCTAGAGTATCCATATGTGGGCTCTACTAATCCAACTCCCAGATGGATGCTAGTCCTCCAGGAATCAACGAACATGTCATGGACGTGTGGAGCAGGGAAGACCAAACAATTCCCACTGACGATCTTCTCCAAGACCGCCCAAACTCCACGAAGAGCACACAAAGGAGATCTAAAAACCAGGGAAGGATATGCGGGATGCAGAACAAATTTCCTGCACTCAGATTTTTCTCCCAAAAGCTCTCGGCTCATCTCTAATGCCCTGTTTCTTCCCCTCATAAACCTCTCACAACTCACGGCAATTTCTCTTCCTCACACGCATGCCCAGCTTCTTTCTCTCCCTCTCTGTTGGAGTCGTCGCCTGCAGCAATCCGGAGGGCTGCCTCTCAAAGTCTCTCAATGTCTTCAACTAGGAAGTAGAGATGGACAAAACACATAAAGGCTTGGAAGATGCGTGAAGGCCTTGTAAACATCGAGAGAGAAATCCAGATCAAACCCAAAAACCTTGGAATAGCATTGATCGGTTTAATTGCTGGGAGAAAACACAGGCGGAAGAGAACAACAATCACCGTTAAAACAGGGAGAGAGTTATAGGAAAGACATGTAGGAGAAAAAAAAAATACCATGAGACCCTCCAGTCACTGTGCAAATGAATAATAATGATATCCCAAGCTCCAAACAAAATTCAAGCAGAACAACATGCAAAACTTATCCATTCACACGGTAAAAACAAGGATCAATATAGGAATAACAAGGGGAAAAGATCACCATGAAAACAGGGACAAAATCATGAGCAGCGAACCCAACAAAATATCAAACCGGTGATTCAAAAATGGATGGGAGAAAATAAAACTGTGTAAACTAGCCAAGATATAAACTGGTTCAAGAAACCCAAAAATCGGTTCATCAAGACCCCGGTTTGACCAGACCCAATCAGTAAGAAAACCAGAGTCCAGTCCCGGTCTACCAGGAATAGTTCATGGTTGACCCAAACCAATCCTGGTCGATCAAAATCAGACCAGGTAGATCTAATGTGTGCTCAATCAATCCGTTTGACCTTAATACCAAAATGATTTCCAATCGTTGATCGGATCCCGGATCAGAAAGAAATCCTCTATGGCATATGACCTCATAGGTTCAAACCTAAACGATAGCATTGGAACACTTCCAGTACCAGCATAAGATACCATCTAGCAATGGGTCCCGGCATCCGAATAGGCTGAAGATGTGAGAGCAATCTATCAAACCTCTGGTATATGGTTACCGTATAATTCATCCCTTTGACCTCTAATGCTCAAGATGACCTAGGGTTAGACTGCCAACCCTAACTGAGTCAATCCACAACATGTCTCAACCTCACAAGTCCAGTGACTTCTTACTAGGACTATCCCGAACGAGGATTTGCTAAATTGAGACACTGCGAGACATTTAATCCAAACAATTTGGACAGGTCAATTCCATCTTGGTCCACCACTGCTCCACAAGTACTTACCTATACCCAAAAACTTTCCGTCACCGAATTAGAAATCCGGGTAGTCCAGCATCAAAGCACATGGAGTTGCTTGCAAGCTACCATGATGACCTCAGATCGGAGGGACACATATACTCGTATCCAATCACGAGCAATCCTTTAGCATAAAGGAGCTCCACGGAGTCACGTTCAATGAGATGTCACACATCCCACTTACAGATCACATCAGTGTCACCACACTCCTTTGGTCAAGAGGACAACCAAACGGTGTGAACCACAATAACCTATACTTAATACATTACTGTCCTGTCAATGTATCCTTTGGTTGTGAACCTTTTTAAAGGACCACTTGATATATCCTCTCTATATCGAAGTTAGTGCAGTCCTAAGGACTTCATCACATAAATAAAGTTCATTACAGGAAAATTAATAATGTGATGAGCTGCCAAAATAAAATTTTATTAATTTATATAAAAATTATAATGCTGAGCATAACCGCCTACAACCTAGGTGATTGGCTTTGGGACACAATTTCCAACAACTCCCACTTGTACTAAAGCCAATCATAATAGTATTTAAAAACCATTTCCCTTTTACAATAGTCGAGCTCTTTGATTCCGATGGCTTTAGTGAAGGGGTCGGCCAGATTCTCTTTTCCATCGATCTTCATAAGATTGATGTCACCTCATTCCACAATCTCTCGTACGAGGTGGTATCACCATAGAATATGCTTGGTGCGGTAATGAGACTTTGGCTCCTTAGCTTGAGCAATGACTCTTGTGCTGTCACAATACACTGGAATAGAACCATCTAGGAAAGGTGCCATCTCTAGCTCTCCGAGGAACTTTTGCAACCACATAGCTTCCTTTGCTGCATCTAATGCTGCAATGCACTCTGCTTCGCATACCGAGTCTGCAACTATTGCCTGCTTGGAACTCTTCCAGCAGATCGCTCCTCCATTAAGGGTAAACACAAATCCTGACACACTCTTGCTATCATCTCTGTCTGACTGGAAACTGGAGTCAGTATACCCCACAAGTTTCAAGTCAGGTTCTTCATAAATCAGCCATTGGTCCTTAGTATTTTTCAAATACTTCAGGATGGTTTTAACCACTTTCCAATGCACCTCACCTGGGTCAGACTGGTATCTGCTCACCACTCCTAGTGAGTATTCTATGTCTGGTCTAGTACATGTCATAGCATACATGATAGAGCCCACTGCTAAAGCATAAGGAACTCTACTCATGCGCTCTCTTTCCTCAGGAGTTGTCGCATAATCCTTCTTGGAAAGAGTAATTCCAAAATCTATCGGTAGATAGCCTTCTTGGAATTCTTCATCCTAAACCGTTTCAGCACGGTATCAATGACGTAGACTGGGACAATCCCAGAAGCCTCTTAGATCTATCTCTATAGTCATACCTAGTATGTAAGAAGCTTCACCCAAGTCCCTTCATAGAACTGAGGACAATCCCAGACCAGATCTCTTAGATCTATCTCTATAGATCTTCATACCTAGTATGTAAGAAGCTTCACCCAAGTCCTTCATGGAGAACTGAGATGACAACCAGATCTTTATTCCTCGCAATGCTACGATGTCATTCCCGATCAAGAGAATGTCACAACATACAGTACCAGGAATACAATCACAGAACCATTAACCCACTTATAGATGTAGGGTTCCTCTTCGTTTCTAATGAAGCCATATGATTTGATACACCTATCAAATCGCATGTTCCAACTTCGAGATACTTGCTTGAGTCCATAAATGGACCTCTGCAATTTGCATACTTTTGACTCGTCTGTGGATGTGAACCCTTCAAGCTGTATCATATACACCTCCTCATCCAGCTCCATATTCAGGAAAGCAGTTCGAACATCCATTTGCCAGATCTCATAGTTAAAATATGCTGCCAAAGCAAGCATGATCCGAATGGACTTGAGCATTGCCACATGGGAGAACATCTCGTCATAATTGATACCATATCGCTGATGATACCATACCATCTCAGATAAGAGGGTTAGCCCCTGGCCTCCTCTAGCGGCAGATATAGCATCACCTGAAGATGAGAGAGTGCTTCTTAAAGTTAAAAATTTTGAAAAAGTTGGTAGTCAGCTCAATGCTTGCTAAAAGGCAAACTACTGTAAAGCCACATATGTACCTCTAAGAATTCGATACAATTGCATATGGGGATATTTTGAAAAATTGAAGAAGTTCAGAGAAGAAGTAAGAAAAGGAGAAATTGTACCCCAACCCAAAGGCACTCTTCGTAAAAAGCGATTAGGCCTAGGGGAGGGTTATAGACTTGGCTAATTGGAAGCGAGACTTCGAGCCTGAACTGGAGCAAAATCTAGAATCAATGTTGAAGCTGGTCCAAATCCTCCTCCATAAGTTCAGACTGCCAATATTCTGGAGAAAATTTCTCAAAGTCTAAATCCTCGAGCTCCGAGGAAGCCCCCATGCCTTGACCAAAAGTGAAACTTTGACCAAATCTTGTTCTAAAGTCTAGAAACTAGCTGAAGTAAAAGTACTCATCTTTGAAAGATTGAACAAAAATCGACAAAAATGGAAAAAAATTGTGTAAAATAAAAGGAGAAGCCCTTTATGAATGAACTCTACATGTTCGAATGTAGACAATGTGAGAAAGAAGAAAATGAGGAGAAGACACTAAAAGAGTGGGAAAGGAGAGAGAAAAATGAACTACGGAACACTTAAATGTAGAGGAGATGGAAAGGATAGTTGAAGGAGGTCACCAGTGGAAGGATAAGAGCAATACCTAGTAGTGGAGATGAGGAAGAAAGTGAAGGGCATAAGAAGAAGAAAATGAGAAAAAAAGTCTGAACTCCCACTATTTATAAGACTGTTTGATGGCTCAAATTCAACTTCGCCTCGCTAGATGCCCGACAAGTGACAAACTAAGAATGGTCAGAGCCATTCTCACATGGATCGTAAGTTGGCTAGGGCCCGAAGGCAATGATTCCGACACCTCATCTTCTGTAGGAGAAGGTGGCTGGTTTAATCTTAAGCACCATGCCCTTCTCAACTACCGTAAAGCATTTAAAGTGGCCCCTTCATTTTCTATGAAGCTTATGATTAGGTGTCTTCTTAGGTACCAAGCCCAATTAATTGCACCACCCTCGTTTCATTGTGCCTCAGCTAAAGTATCCCTCAATCAGCTTATGGCTAAAGGAAGATTCTACAATAGGACACACTAACACTGAGAAGCCAAAGGTAGACCCATCGAACTTGGAATGGGTTGCAATCTAAAACTAGCATCAGATTTTGGTCCCTAAGACTATCTCGAAGCACATGAAACATTGAAAGAAGTAGAAAATTTTATCCATTTATTATTTGATGAACTATATAAATAAAAAAAAAAAGATTATAGTAATTACAACCTAACAAACATGTAAATGTTGTCAACCTGTTCGCCCTTGACCTCAGCCAGTCTAGATGATTGCAAGGCATGTGAGATTACTAAAATGGGGATCTGAAGCAACCAGGGAATCTGAAGCAACCTTGCCTCAACTGATGGATGGATCTACACTGCCAAAGCTTAACATTCATTAAATCTAATTTCATAAGCTATCCTATCTGCATATCAAAGTTGAGTGTCTGCTTGACTTAATTGCATCTCGGACATTGATAGTTTGTTTTGTAGCATCTTGACCTCTTGCCCATGCCTATCAGCTCATCCTTCATGCCTTTGATGGTCCTCTCGACAACCCTAAGCTTTCCCTTGAAAACCATCATTTCTTGTGTCTCCTCAATGTGAATCCTTTGAACCAAAGCTCTCTTAGTTGTGATCCTCACTCATTCGTCCTCGAGTGCTTGGTGGAGAAACTAGGCCTCGACTAGAGCCTCATCCTGAATCCATTATGCTTCACCAATTCTCTCCTACTCCCAACTCGAAGACCCTTGATAGTATATTTTATTGTGAGCTTGCCGAAATTTATCCCAGAGCCACTTGTTCTCTTTTCTCGCTAATTAAAGTTCATCCCATAGCTAGCTACCTCAGTCCTGGGAATTCTTCTTCAAGTCTACAACCTTAGCATGGAAGTTTTCCTTCAAGTTCATGATCTCCACCCATGATTCCTTGGTAACTTTAATCTCCTACTTGCGAACTTCAATCATTTGCTTGCACATTGATGCAAGCCACTCTGCAACATGTTTAAGCTTTTTGTTTGAGCACGTGACCTCTTTAATTACGGTGTCAGCATGGTTCTTTTCTATTGGAATGTCTGTTCCACTTTCGATGCTCATTCTTCAGCCTCAAGACTAGCATTTTGGTGCAAGCAACCTTTTGTTCAATTGCCACCACCTTCTTCTCTGCAGCCTCGGTTGAATCCATGTAGAATTGAGATATCGCCCTAATTGCATAAAAAATCATCGTCAATAGGGCACCGGGACAAGATACTTAAAAGAAATGCTCTATCATACTTGAACAACCGATTCGAAGGTCCCATGCCTATAGGACTCAAGGTTGGCCTCTCGTATCTTCAAAGTATCAGTAGGCAAGAAAAGAGACTGTACCAAATCCTCAGTTGACCTGGGACCCTTAGCAAAACTTGAAGTGGGTAACTCTGAAGTGCATACCTTTGATTCTTGATGCTTCAAGGGTGATCTTGTGAGTTGATTGAGCATCAATTCCGGTGGGACACCTAACCTCCAAAGCTTCTTAGTAGCTCTTCAAAGCTTCGTCAAATTAATTGGGTCCATTCACCCCTGTGCTATACCGAAAAGCCTTGAGTAAAAATAAACACTGGTACCAAAAACTTGCTAGAAACTTGTCAAAAATTTCCTGGCTTGCTAGAAATTGCCTCCCAATGGTGCAGAGTCTCCCTCTACTATAACTAGAATGGTGACCAAAAAGGGTGGCCCTTACCCCCTTTTTAAAGATAAAAGTCCTCATAAATTCTTCCTTTTCCTGAGAAATGCTATAAATGCACCGCGTGATGACCTTTCATTTACTGGCTCATCATAACTTTAGATCAATACCAGGATCCCTCAAATGGAATTCAAGTCTACTCTTTAGACCGAGACCCTCTACCCTCGGACTAAGAAGTGGAGGGAAATTAATATGGGACTAACCCCTATCCTCAGCATCTCGAAGGTCCAGCATCTGAGGTTCATCCTCGATGCCCTATGCCAACTGTCCTCCAGGTGGGATGATCTGTGCCTCTAGTGGTGCGGGCACCAGACTCAGAAGAAGACTTCAGGGCTCCATCTGGATCTCTGATTGACCTTGCCCGAAGAATTAGGATTTTCTGGTTTTGTAATAAGGGTTGACTTGGTCAACTCAATTTTTTGAGTCTGTATTTCCCTGCAATTTAAATTTTGTTGAGTCATGTTGACTCAGTGCAAGTCTTAGTAAGTGGTCTAGGTCTTCTCCAGGATGCCACATTTTCTCCCAAGCCCAAGCAAGTGGGCGCCACACTCCCAGCCACACGCCAGAGTCCAGGAGGCGCCACATCTCCATCCCAGTGTCTTGGTCCCCACACCCAAGGGAGCAAGAATTTTTCTTGAAGCCAAAATCAAGGAGGCGCCCCATATATACCTTAAAAGGCCAAGCTAAAGGAGGAAAGAGGCATTTCTTGGGGAGCACTTCAAGGGGGCGCCAATCCATGCCTAAAAATACCAAAGCAAAGTTGGGAAGAGCCATGACTTGGGGAGAAAGAAAAGGAGGTGTCCAAAAGAGTTGAGCCATGGAAGGAAAAAGATTTTTCTTGAAGAGCAAGGCTAGGAGGCGCCACCTACTTACCGTTTGGAGACATCAATCAACACTTATGGAACCTCTTAGCCGGCCATATGAGAAGAGATTGATTCTACAAACCTAATTTGAAGATCTATCCTATTAGTCCCACATGGGAAGATGTAAAACCCTGACCTCTTGTAAAGACCTATTAAATAAACCCCTATTGTAAGTTTAAAAGACAACTGATGAATGAATTCAATTTATGTGTGAGCAAACTTTGTGTTTCTCTCTTTCGCACTTGTATTCTGGTGTTGAGCTCCGTGAGGGAGTAAATCCGGGTTCCCTAGGAACCTTGAGGAGGTGTGAGATCTCCAACCCCAAAACCCTAGGTTAGCCACTTCAACTCCAAACCCTAGCCTACCCCATCTCTCACGGCCCCTCTCTCCAAGTAGAGGCCGACCACCAGCATCCAGGTCCAGTTCGGCCACTTCGGATACAGAGCAAACCTCAGAGGAAGTCAGATCAGCATCCAGGAGAATCAGGATTTCAGCAACATCAACTTTCAAGTTCTTCTATCTGGTAAATCCTTCCTTGAGTATCTGGTTCCATAACTTGTTCTTCTTCTTTCCCAGATCTTGAGTTCAGAAGAAGCCAACTCTGCCAAAGGACTAGTATTGGAGGATCCATTGCGAAGATATCCGAATCCGGGGATCCAACAATCTGCTCAAGAGAGTCCTTCCACTAAACTCTGTAAAGATCACTGCCTGGTACATAACCCTTCCCTTCTCTTTAGTTCTGTCCTGTTGAAAGTTCAGAACGAAACCCTAGGTCTGAGAGTTTCTCAACCCCCAGCGATCCTTTACTTCTGAACTACTCTGATAATCTAGTTTCTTTGAATTGTGCTTTCAATTATTATATAGTATCTTTCAATTTAGTTTAACTTTCCTTTGAGTCTAAGCCGACTTCTGAAAAATAAAAAAAAAAAGAATTAGTCTTAATTTACTTCCGCATCGCATCATCGCTTCCGTTTTGCATCATTTTTGGTATCAGAGCATATTCGTCCTGCATCATTTTTGGTATCAGAGCCCTGTCTAGGGTTTCTGACTTGCTTGCATGTTTTGAGTGTCTCTCTTTTTTACTTTGTCTGCTCGAAGTAGACTCCCCAGGACGTCCGGTCCTAGGAACGAAGCGAGGTGCAAGCCTCCTCTTCCCATTCCATGGGGTGTTCCTAGGGCGTGTAGGGGATCCTCTGGGTTACAACTTCGTAGCAGGAATTGTAAACGGGGGAAGCATTCTGTTTTCAGTCTATAACTACCTTGTTGCAGGAATTGTTTCTTATTGCATGTAACTCCAAATTGCATGATTTTTATTTTGCTAGAACCAGTATAATTAAACTTTACATAATTTTACTATAATTTATTAGTTTCTGTGGAGTTTCTGAGAATTAAATTACAGCAACTCTGTTTCTATATTTCTGCAATTCAATTTTTTGAGTGATCATCTCCTAATTCATCTTAAGGGCAATTGAGCATCTAAGATAAGGGAAGGAGTTGATAACCTCTCCTTAGCCCAAAACCACCATCCATTCATTCGATCCTAAGCCTAATTTTAAAATTTATTAGACTTAATTTGCCCTAGTGGGCTAGGGACACCAACAAGTCGGGTCTAGGCTAATGTTGAGTCAGTTTGTCTAGTTACTCTGTATGTGCTTTGTACTCAGTGTCTAGAATGGTGGTTCAGGGATTCTATCCCGAAGGGCTTGTGTGCTGGTCCGCCTACCTGGCCAATCTCTGATTGGTGTCTAGGCTTGGCATTTAGGGACCTAACACTCCCCTTACACCTGCCTGGCTGAGTCCCGAATACTACAGGCTAGCTTGCCACTCTGATTGGGCATCTAGTTTGGGCTCTAGGTCTAGTTACCCGTAGCCGTTTCAGTTGAGTCTCATTTGGTGTGCTTGCTTGCATCATCATGTCCACCAGAACGGAGTACCTTACCAACCTGGTCAAACCCAACCTGATTTAGAGGCCATGATTAGAACTCTTACCGAAAGTATGACCAAATTGAGTCAGGATATGAATGAGGGTTTTCCAGTTTAGAGATCGAGCCCAGGGACTTGAGAAACGTAGACATCAAGATTGGACCCTGATCCAAAATTTAATAGGCCCCAACCTCACCCATGCCAAGAGCCTCGGAGGACCTTATACCGTGATCCCGAGCATAACCCTAGGAGCCTATACCCATACTTGGTTGACTCAGAGAAGGGACCCGTTAGGAACACCGAACCTTATGCACCACTTTTGATGGAAGACAAGAGACATATATTAAGTGGGAAGAACAAATGGATCGGTATTTTGAGTGCACTAACATATCGGAATTAGGACAAGTTAGGTTGGCCAAAACCAAGTTCACCAACCTGCTAGGTCGCATTGTATGCTATGAGCGTGAGTGTTATCAAAGAAAAGAGGAAATATATACTTGGAGAGATATGAGAAGTAAGTTGAGAGATAGGTACCTAGGTAGATCCTATGAGAAAAGACTTTTAGACCAATGGTACCAATTGCGACAAGGTAATAGGCCTGTGTCTAAATATATCGAGGACTTCCAGTGGTATGACATGAAATGCAATACCATTGAGACCAAAGCTCAGATCACATCGAGGTTTAGGGTGGGTTACACCCAGACATTTATAGGAAGCTATGCCTTGAAAAGACCAATAAGTTAGACCGAGCCTACCAAGAAGCCCAAGACTATGAGTGGTCTTTAATATAACCAATCAAGTACTTTGGACTTAAAGCCAACCTCTACCAACTTGAGTCAAGTTCCGATTGATCCGACATCCGTAGTGAACCAAACTTTTGTTTGTCAATTCCCACTTGTGTCACCTCTTGACCAAAAGGATAACACTAAGAAGGAGTTAGGCATGGCCATCCCAAATTAGTTGACCCGACCAGAGCCATACTTAAAGAGGAATCAAAGGAGAATGAAGACCCTTTGGAGGAAGTTCATGAAGAGGAAATTACACAAATGAAGTTTAATTGAAATACCCCGAACTCATTGAGGAATCCACGAAGACACCCCTGAGTCAAATCTGGTAGAGAACCCTTGAAGAATGAAGGGTTCACAAGAATTGCCCATTGAGAAGGTCAAGAACAAGAAAAGACAGTAGCTTAGAGAACTTTCATGATAAACATTCCAAAGACACCCCTGATCAAACCCCGAATTCATTGAGGAGACCCACCTGAGTCAAATCTAGAAGTTTGCCCATTGTTCACAAGACCCTCCTAGAGCAAACAGAGCAGTAGCTTAGAGAACTTTCTAGATAAACATTCCAAAGACCTTCCTGATAACCTTCCACCTTCTAGGAGCACCCAGCCTATCTAGACTTGCACTTGTAGACCTCTAGAGCAAATCATGAGGTTTGGATGAGTGCACCTATAGAACAATGTCCTCATTTTAAGGCCGTTCTGAATAACCAAGGTATGTTTCTAGTTTCCTATAAGCCACCTCAAAACTATGATTCTTATTTCCTACCCTTCCCTGAATCTTCTCATGTTTCTAGAGCTATGGGATTACACTTTACTGAGATTCTAGGTTGCAAGACTCTTAGAACCTATAGGTTTGCCACCTACTTTTGGAAGACCTTATGGCACCTACTAGGTTCCATAATAAGTTTTCATGCTCAGCATGCCCTCCTCCGACCCAGGTCAAACCTAGGAGCCTTAGTTTGTTAGGTTTAGACCTAGGGTTCCTTTGGAATAAAGTCCATTCTTTAGGATGCGTCGTCAGTCTAGTTTAGTTTTTCTTGACCTTTACTAAGCTTTGGCTCAGATTTTGGTTTGATTGAGAGCATTTGTCAGGAATTGGGATTTGTATTGTTTGTACAGCCTCACCACACCACTTGGATTCACTATTAGCCCACACACACAATGATGCATTCAGCATGTTTCATAAAGATCAATAGGTCAAAGGCGAGTATGAGGCTAGAGTAAGGCCCGGTTTTCTCTTGGAATCGTTAGAAAGTTACATGCTAGAGGAACTGGTCCATTTAGAGTGGTGAAGAGAGTAGGGTCCAATGCCTATGTGCTCGAGTTGCCTTCAGAACTAGGCATTAGCTCCACTTTCAACATTACAGACCAAGTAGAGTATAGAGAGCCAGCTGTGATTCCCAGTGAGCCTTTTGAGCCTAATCCTGTACTTGAGAGTGAACCCAACCCTGTGTGTCCACCAACAAACTGGCCTGTGAGGAAAGAGCAGATTGAAAAGATCCTGGATGATCAAGTTATCTCTACTCGTAATCGAGGATACCAAAGATACCTGGTCCGCTGGCAAGGAAGGCCAGATTGTGATGACTCTTGGATCTCCCGAGAAGAATTACAAGAATTGGACCCAGACCTCTTGGAGAGATACCAGAGCCAGCTTGATCCATACTCGACAGGGTCGAGTTCCTCCCACCCCGGGAGAATTGGTGCGGGCACCAGACTTAGAAGAAGACTTCTGGGCTCCATCTGGATCTCTAATTGACCTTGCCCGAAGAATTAGGATTTTCTGGTTTTGTAATAAGGGTTGACTTGGTCAACTCAATTTTTTTGAGTCTGTATTTCCCTGCAATTTAAATTTTGTTGAGTCATGTTGACTCAGTACAAGTACTAGTAAGTGGTCTAGGTCTTCTCCAGGGTACCACATTTTCTTCCAAGCCCAAGCAAGTGGCGCACACTCCCAGCCACACGCTAGAGTCCAGGAGGCACCACATCTCCATCCCAGTGTCTTGGTCCCCACACCTAAGGGAGCAAGAATTTTTCTTGAAGCCAAAATCAAGGAAGCGCCCCATATATACCTTAAAAGGCCAAGCTAAAGGAGGAAAGAGGCATTTCTTGGAGAGCACTTTAAGGGGGCGCCCAATCCATGCCTAAAAAGACCAAAGCAAAGTTGGGAAGAGCCATGACTTGGGGAGAAAGAAAAGGAGGTGTCCAAAGAGTTGAGCCATGGAAGGAAAAAGATTTTTCTTGAAGAGCAAGGCTAGGAGGTGCCACCTACTTACCATTTGGAGACATCAATCAACACTTATGGAACCTCTTGGCCGCCATATGAGAAGAGATTGATTCTACAAACCTAATTTGAAGATCCATCCTATTAGTCCCACATGGGAAGATGTAAAACCCTGACCTCTTATAAAGACCTATAAAATAAATCCCACTTGTAAGTTTTAAAAGACAACTGATGAATGAATTCAATTTATGTGTGAGCAAACTTTGTGTTTCTCTCTTCCGCACTTGTATTCAGGTGTTGAGCTCCGTGAGGGAGTAAATCCGGGTTCCCTAGGAACCTTGAGGAGGTGTGAGATCTCCAACCCCAAAACCCTAGGTTAGCCACTTCAAATCCAAACCTAGCCTACCCTATCTCTCACGGCCCCTCTCTCCAAGTAGAGGCCGACCACCAGCATCCAGGTCCAGTTCGGCCACTTCGGATACAGAGCAAACCCCAGAGGAAGTCAGATCAGCATCCAGGAGAATCAGGATTTCAGCAACATCAACTTTCAAGTTCTTCATCTGGTAAATCCTTCCTTGAGTATCTGGTTCCATAACTTGTTCTTCTTCTTTCCCAGATCTTGAGTTCAGAAGAAGCCAACTCTGCCAAAGGACCAGTATTGGAGGATCCATTGCGAAGATATCCGAATCCGGGAATCCAATAATCTGCTCAAGAGAGTCCTTCCACTAAACTCTGTGAAGATCACTGCCTGGTACATAACCCTTTCCTTCTCTTTAGTTCTGTCATGTTGAAAGTTCAGAGCGAAACCCTAGGTCTGGGAGTTTCTCAACCCCCAGCGATCCTTTACTTCTGAACTACTCTGATAATCTAGTTTCTTTGAATTGTGCTTTCAATTATTATATAGTATCTTTCAAATTAGTTTAACTTTTCTTTGAATCTAAGCCGACTTCTGAAAATATAAAAAAAAAAGAATTAGTCTTAATTTACTTCCGCATCGCATCATCGCTTCCGTTCTGCATCATTTTTGGTATCAGAGCATTCGTCCTGCATCATCTAGACTTCCTCGGTTTAATCAACCTCCAGCCCTAGCAACATTTTTTCTTTCCTTTGATAGCCATGACTCAACATCAATCGGACAAGGCGAGGTTATGCCTAAAGTCTTTCAGCCCTCTTAGCCCTTGGTCCTCGGTATAGATACTTAATCCAACCCTGGGCCCTTGCACCTAGAAGCTAGCTAAGCATTCTGCATAGGCATTACTCTCCAGCACTCCAAGAAATTCAATGCTTACCCCCATGCACTTGATCATTCCTCTTTAATCTTCAATAAATACTTGTAATTAAGAGGAGCGTAACCAACCCATGCATGGTCAACGTCACCACTAAAGAGCATGACCAGCAATGCATAAAAGATAATGTTTCAATTAATGGGAGGCAAACATTCCAGGAAAACGAAATATCCATTGCCAGATCCATTGCCAGGACTTGCTACCCCATCACTTCTCATTAAACCCACTAAGAACTTTTGTATCCCAAAAATGTTCTTGCCTCTCGCTTATATAAAAGCACTTCCTATCCCAAGGTATGCAATACACATACTCTTTCTTCTCTCTCTCTGCTCTACTTTCTTCCTTCTATTGCTTACTACCTGACTTGATCGTTGAAGGACCCTCGCCGGAATAACCTCCAGCCAGGGCTTCTTTATAGGTACATTCTGTGAGCGCCACCTCTCCAATGACCTTTGCCATTGAGCAAGGAGTAGTGTCAATAATTTATCAATAATATAATATAGGATTCATTAATAATTAATATATACCAAAAATACTAATATTTATTTATAATAAAAATTATATTTCCTAATATACGTATAACTAATTTAAAAAATTATTGACTTATCTAAATATATTTTAATATTTCAAAAAGCTAATATTAACAATGTTTATGTAAATAGGCTATAAATGACCAACAAATGATCTAAATAGAAAATTCTTGTTATCTAAATTATTTATTCAAGGGCAATGTTAGAAATTTGACAATATTCCCATATAAAAGGGACCAAGCTTTTGTAGTATGCTAATGATGCTTTAGTGTTTTTAAGCATACAAAAGAAAAATTGTAAGATCATTCTTTATACTTTTTACTTAATCTCGGGGTTCACAATAAATTTTTATAAAAGACCTATTTCTTACATTGGTTACCGATCTGACAATGGACTAGATTGTAACAAATGGCTCAATTTCTCTCCCTCCTAAATTATTGGGCCTTTCGCTAAGCGGTCAAAACCTTGGAAGTTTGATTGGTTATCCCTCCTTTAAAGAATTGAAAATAGACTAGCTTCATGGAAATATAGGTACTTTTCTTTTGGAGGCCGTCTCACATTGATTAACTCTATTTTGACTTCTTTGCTTCTGTACTTCGTATCCTTGTTCAAGTTGCTTGTCTAGGTATCCAAAAGAGTTGACAACTATAGATGTTTATTTCGTTGGATTGGTGTCTCTGTTGCCTCTGGGTTCTCTTGCAAGGTCAACTAGAAGTGTGTATGTTCGCCTAGGGAGGAAGGGGGATTAGGAGTTAAAGATTTATCATGTTTTAATAATTCTCGGTTGGCCAAATGGGGTTGGAGGTTTGTTTTCAAAGGCAATGGCATATGGAGGATGCAGATTGAGCTCGCTTATCACAAAAAGTCAAGCATTCTAGTAGTTGGAAGCTGCTAAGAAGGGGTCTCAAACTTTTGAAAAGTGGTTGTAAAAGCCTTGCATATTTTCTGAACCGAGTTAAAATTCAAATTAGGAATGGTAAAAATATGTCATTTTGAAAAGATAGTTGGATCATTGATGCTCCTCTCAAGATTGTTTTTTTGGACCTGTTTGCTCTTAGCTCTTCATAGGTGCATAAAAATTAGACATAAGCGCATTAATTTATAAATCAAATTCACTTTATTTAATTAAAATTAATATTTTATATAGTATTTTAATGAAAGAATGTCGTCAATGCGAAGAGCATGATTTTTGGGATCCAACGACATGAATGGCGCGCGAATCGGACTTCAATTGAGCCGGGAAATGAGTTTTAAACTTATTCTTAAAGAATCTACATGAAAATTAAAGTGTCGGTTCACTGTGAACCAGTCAATTGGTCCACGAAGCAGCTGCATGGTCCATATCCTCCATTGCTGCTGGTCCATGATTCCTGTCGTGGAGCACAGGCCAAACCAAGCTCCGATCTCGTCGGGGAAGATGCCGGAGATAATCTCCTCACCACCGAGACCCTCCTCGCTGACTGGAGAAGGCCGTAGTCACCTGAAAATCCTAGTTCGTTGTCTCCCTCCATGATCGGACACCGCCATCACCATTCTTCTTGCTCCTCTCAACGGTCTTCTTCCCATCTTCAATGAGCTGCACTCCGCCTCCTCTCAAGCTGTCACATCCCGAATCCAGATATAGGATCAGCTACGCGACCGGCCGCATAACCCTAGGTATCATCCTAGAGATCATGCCAAGCTTAATCTTCAATTCAATATCCAAGCACTCAGGGATAACACCTATATCCTAGCTCCTCACTGACTGATCCCAAAGCCCGATTGATTTTTCAAATCTGCAACAAAAACACAAGAAAATGGGGGATGAGCTATACAGGCTCAGTAAGTTATCAACATCTCTCATATACATACATAAATATACCATTAACAAATAGCAAGCACAAATACATCATACAACAAGATATCCAGCATCAAAATAATATAACCAGTAATACTATGCAAAGTGTACACTTAAATGCAACCGACACAGATACGACACAACTATGGACGGCCAACCATGTACTTTACTCTTCTAGTCCCTCTAACTATGGCTACGATCGGCCCGTTGCTAGTCCCGAAAAAGAATAGAGTCCTGACTACACATATCGCACATCGGTCATGTGCCAGTGATCGCCCCACTGGAGGCCGGAAGGAAACTAACTCTGATATCACACGAGAATACATGCATCCCAGCATGTGCCAACGATCGCAACAAAGAAAAGGCAACTAACTCCTGATTACACATACCATACAGTGGTCATGTGCTAGTGATCACCCCACTGGAGGCCCGGAAGGAGACTAGGTCCTCGTGTGATCATAGTCGGACTAGAGAGCGACAATACCAACACACATGATAATGAATACAACCCGATGCAGATTAAACCATACCACACATATTTGCAACAATCATAACATATTTAGCATATAATACTAGAGGTCAAGATAACTTACTTGAAAATTCTATAATACCTATCCAAGTCAACTCTGATACTGCTCTTTCGACAGGCCAAATGAAATCCCTGATAAAATCAATTATATAATTAATTTTCTATCTAAGATAAACTATCATACAAAAATAATACGTAGTCTGGTCTGGACCTTTGCCTAAACCCCAAAAACTAATTCAAATAATTTTATTATTATTTCTGACGCACATTTTTTTTTCCCGTCTTCTTCTTTCTTTCTCTTCTCAAACTCTCTTGCTCTCATCCTCGGTCGATCAAACCACTCTCTCCCCCAGTTACTGATGGCGGCCACGGGAGACGGTCACCGAGAGGAGGCCTGATGGATTGGAGGGAAGGCAACGGTGCAGCCATCGACGGTGTACGGCCCAAGCCAACCAAACCGAAAATAATCAACCAAAATTTGATTTAATCCTCCCCAAAATAATTAAAATAAAGAAACAAAACTTATCGGTATTGAAGGGGATCTCCATCGCTCACCGGAGAGAAGAACGATAGTGTGAAAGGAAGATCGACAGGGCTCGATCTGTGATGGTGAGGGAGGATTTAAAGAAAAACCCCGATGGGTTTCTTCTTCGTTTGGGAAGCCAAGTCCATGCCGATTGGAGTTTTAGCCCATCCTAAATTCATCGCCGACCATCCCTCCCCTCTATGGCTCTCCCCTTCGATTCGTTCGGCGAGTTTTCCGGCTGGCAATAAAGGAAGAAGAGTTCCCCTATTTCATGATCTTTTTTCTTCTGGGTTCCGGATGAAGTCGGCAAGGGCTGCCAACTTCAGCCCATAAGGCCCAAACCACGGGTCTTTACACAAGCACCATCTTCCTTCCAAATTTTCGAGCTCCTGCTGCACGAAGCCATGTCCTCCTCGGTGCCGAGATCAGCGCGATCAACACCACCATGGGTCACCATCCTCCGCTTGACCCAGTTCACCGGACCAAGTTGCTGCCGCCATCGCAGGCCATGGAGAAGACGTCAGAGCTCCTCTCTTATCACCGACCATGCTCAGAACCGTCACCATTCCATGCCTCCTCCTCCTCCGGATCGGTCAGCCTTCTACCCAGTTATCCGACCCTTCACCATCAGGCCTTCTTAAGCATCGTCTCCTCTTCATCCCAGTTCTGCCACTCCTGATGTTGGTCCAAAAACTTGTCAGAAGGTTGGGAGATTGGATGTCCGAAAGGAAAATAAATCGAGATCGATCTCGAATTCGTGATAACACCAAAGGAATTTAATTTTTAAGGTGGAAAGATTGTGCGAGTGGGTACGAAGATATGGATGTGGAATAGAAACAGGGGATAAAGATAAGAATGAAGTCCGATAAGGAACCGATATGGTTGGGGTGGATAGTGATGAGAAACCAACACGGTTCTTCCACACAAGATCGACATGTTCGCCTCTATCTATATATAGATTATCATCTCTTCGACCGGGGAAGATTCATCGACATTAAGCCAACCGGTGTTCTACTATCTTTTCCTTTCCTCTTATCCCTTTTCTTCCCATCCCTTCTCCCACTTTCTTCCACCCTTCCAATATACGAGAAGGAGAGTTAGTCGAGTTAGCCAGGGAGAGAGCCTTCGTTATTTTTATTTTTATTTTAACTCCAAGCCCTGTTAATGGTTTAGGAGTTAAATCTTTTGTAATTAGATTATTTCTTTTGCAATGAAAAATTTATTTTCTTTATTTAAATTGTTCTTTTAATTTTTTTTGTTTTAATTTTGGTATTAGGTTAGGTTAATTTTTTGCAATTTAAATTCTTGCAATTACATTCCTGCAATTAGTGTAGTTTTTATTTTTGCATTTTAATTCTGCAATTTATATTCCAGCAAGTAGTGTAGATTGATTTTCATTTATTAATTTATTTTTTAAATAATTTTTAAAGTTTTAGTTTATCATATCTGGCTAAGCGAATCTCTTAGGATTGGTGATGAAGCTAGACCAGGATTAGAAGCCCTTTCTTGGATCTTTTCTTGGGCTCTAATTTTTAAGAGTTTTTCTCCTTCTCTAAACTTCTTGCTAAAGAGACTTGATGAGCTATTGTTGGGTTTCAATCTCTTCATAGTTCATGCTTGATTCGGTGCAAAGAGGGTAGAAGAGAGAAGGTTCAACAATATTTTTTTTATTCTTTTCTCTTCTTCCTTGTATAACCTTGATGGGTTATAATTGAGTTTTAATCTCTTTATAATCCATACCTGGATAATACAGAGGAAGGAGTTGAAAAGACATTATAAGATCATAAAAAGGTTTTCAAATCATTGGTCTAGTGGATTCAAAAGTCCTAGATCTTTAAATTATATATTTCTTCTCATTTGATTAATTTTGCTCATTTTTGTCAGCTTATCTAAGCGAGGGTTTGAACACAGTTCAAACACAAATTCAATTTTCTCGTGGGATCGATCCGTACTCGCTAGATATGCTACTCTGCATACCGTGTGCTTGCAGTTATAACTTAAAGTTCACATCAAGTTTTTGGCACCGTTGCCGGGGATCTTGGTTTGTTTTAAATTATGTTTTAAATTCTTCTTTAATTTGATCTATCTATCATTTATTTTTATGTTGGTGAGTGCTGGAAGCAGGTACAAATTTTAAATTATTATTTTTTTCTTTCAGCAAATTTTATTTTTATCTTGATCTTAGTTTAGTTTAGTTTAGTTTTTAATTTAAACTTGTTTTATCTTTTTGTTTGTGCATAGCATTTCTAAATTATATTAAGGGCATGAACCTGACCAAGATAAGGTGGGGAGTTCATCAAACTTAGCCCACAAACAAGACTCCTTTATTTGCATTAACCCAAGCCTCTAAATAAAATTAATTAGATGTTGACCCTTGGGACATCCGAGCTCATTAGGACAAGGACACCTAAGAGTTATACCAAGCTAGTTTCAATCATTGAATTGGTATCTAGGAAAGTGGTTCAGGGATCTTAGTCCCGAAGAAAGATGGTTCTTTAATTGGTTCCGTTCACTGACCTGGCCAATCCAATTGGTGTCTAAGGAAAGCAACGGGAGGACCCTCGCTAATCTTATACTTACCTGGCCAATTTGGTGAATCGGTTCAAACTTGGAGTGCTTGAAGGTTGACTTGGAACATTTAGGAGCTGTCTAGTTCTAGAGAGATGTAAGGAGAAGCACTTAGTTCTTAATTGATAAAAATGTCAATTCATGGTTAGAGAAGGTATAGTTCTTGGCCATGTAATTTCAAAAAAAAGAATAGAAGTTGATAAGGCCAAAGTTGACCTAATTGCAAGCCTTCCACCACCTAAATCTGTTAAAGAAATTCATTCATTTTTAGGACATGCTGGATTTTATAGAAGGTTTATGGCGTGGGACGGACCCCGATCAAGATTTATTCTAGAAAATTGGATCGTTGGTCGTTAAGAAACGACCCTAGGCTAGGTTAAACCAAAACCCAATTACTTTTTCCCATTTTTTTTTATTCAAATGAACTTCCTTTTTTTCAGTATTTTTTTTCTCTCTTTTTTTTTATACTAATAAACCCATACTTCTTTTTTTTCTGATTTTCTTTCTCTCTTTTTGTATATATTTTTTTCCTTATTTGAAGTCGGCAGAGAGGACTGACTCTACATTTTTTTTTTCTATGCTTGAAATCGGCTTCGAATGTCGATTAGACATTCACGTTCATGCGCACTTCTTTGGTGCTTTGACGGGCATGCAAATAGGGGATCGGCACCGAAGGAGCAAGTCCGGCAGGCTCTCGCCGGTGATGACGGTGGGGGAGGAAGACGATGTGATGGGGGACCCGAAACCCATCTGGATTTTCTTTTAATTTTTTCTAGTTTTTCTTATTTTTCTTATCCCTGCTATTCCAACTATCCATTTTATTCCCGTTTTATTCCAGGTTTATCCCCCATTTATTCCTAGCTTATTCCATCATCAACCTCCTCCCACCCGTTCATTTTCTTTTCTAAAACCTAGCCGCCACCCCCTTCCCCCCCCCCATCCGGGCTGTCCGACCCCCAGCCACCCCCGCCGGTCCGCCGCCGACACCCGCCGGCCCCCGCCCTCACCGGAGAAACTGCCGCCACCGCCCACGCCCGTGGGAAGATGATCGGACGGAGGAGTCATCCGTCCGCCCACCTGCGGCCGTGCCGCACTGCGCCGCCACCGACCTGCTGCCCGCCGCCGGCCTGCTGCCCGCCGCCGTCCCCGCCGCCCGCAGGCCCCCGCCCGGTCGTCGGTGGGGTCCGTCGTCGCCCACGCCTGTGGGAAGACGAACGGACGCGGGAGGCGTCCGTCCGTCCCGTGCGCCCGCGTGACGCCACCGCCGCCCGCCCGCCGGCGCACCGCCGATCCGCCGCCCCGTCGCCTCACCGGCGTCCCTGGGCCCCATGCCCGCGGGAAGACCAAACGGCACGCTCGTGCATGCCGTGCGGCCGTCCCACTCCTGCGCCGCCGCCCCACCACCACTGCCTGCCGCCCGCCGCCCTCCCCCCCCTGGCCGACCGGAGTTCAGTTTTTTTCCCTCCCTGTTGCTCGGCCGAGAAGAAGGACCTGCACGCCTCTCAAAGCATCCCAAGAAGCCTCTGCACGCTTCTCAAAGCAGTTGGAAGGAGGCTATACGATTTTTGGAGTGGCATGACTTTCAGAGCGGGGAGGGATTTCAAATTTCGAATAAACGAGATATATTTGATAATTTTTTTAATGAATGTAATTTAAGAAATTTGGGATTTTTTGATTTTGAATTTGAATTCAAAATCAAGGGAGGATTTCAGGGGATTTTATTTTTGAATTTCAAAAGGAATTTGGGCATCTATAAATACCCATACTCCTCTTGTAATAAAGCAGTTCATAAAATGAATTTTTAGAGTGCTTTTTTCCACTTGTGTGTGGTTTTGGGCTGAGGCCCGTTTGCCTTCGTCCTTCGGGACGTCGAGGGGTGTGAGGCCCCAACTTGCCTTCGTCCTTCGGGACGTCGAGGGGTGTGAGGCCCCAACTTGCCTTCGTCCTTCGGGACGTTGAGGGGTGTGAGGCCCCAACTTGCCTTCATCCTTCGGGACGTCGAGGGGTGTGAGGCCCCAGGTATCCCATTCTTTTCTCCCATCTTCATGTCTCTTCCTGTTCCCCTCTTGACCTTGAGATTCATCCTAGCGCTTCCAAGTATCGAGGAGGGCGTAATGCCTTAGAGGTGAGAGGTCTCTTCGCTAGGATGAGCCCCAAGGTCCATGAGTTCCAGCCCCCTGTCTCCCATCCCCATCCTTCCTTCGCCACCTCCGCCAAGAAAACTAAAAATCAAAAGAGTCTGGCTGTTTTAGGATTTTCGAGGTCGTCCTATCCTAGTCCCGGGAGGATTCTTAGCCCTCCCATGATCCTTGGTATGCTTTAGGTTTTCCCATTTTCAAATAACCCCAGGTTTCTTCGTGTCCGCCATCTCCCACATCAAACAGGTATCAGAGCCAGCAGTGGACTAGGATTTGCTTCGTCGACAAACTCGATGGAGTCGAGTTCTTCGCGCCGCAGGAGAATGATGGGGGACCCGAAACCCATATGGATTTTCTTTTAATTTTTTCTAGTTTTTTTTATTTTTCTTATCCCTGCTATTCCAACTATCCCTTTTATTCCCATTTTATTCCAGGTTTATCCCCATTTTATTCCCAGCTTATTCCATCATCAACCTCCTCCCACCCGTTCGTTTTATTTTCTAAAACCTAGCCGCCACCCCCTTTTCCCCCCCATCCGGGCTGTCCGACCCCCAGCCGCCCCCGCCGGTCCGCCACCGACACCCGCTGGCCCCCGCCCTCAACGGAGAAACTGCCACCGCCGCCCACACCCGTGGGAAGACGAACGGACGGAGGAGGCGTCCGTCCACCCACCTGCGGCTATGCCGCCCTGCGCCACCACCGGCCTGCTGCCCGCCGCCCGCTGCAGTCCCCGCCGCCCGCCGGCTCCCACCCAGCCGCCGGTGGGGTCCATCGCCGCCCACGCCCGTGGGAAGACGAACGGACGCGGGAGGCGTCCGTCCGTCCTGTGTGCCCGCGTGATGCCACCGCCGTGCTGCCCTGCCACCGCCGCCCGCCCGCCGGCGCACCGCCGATCCGCCGCTCCGTCGCCTCGCCGGCGTCCCTGGGCCCCATGCCCGCGGGAAGACCGAACGGCATGCTCGTGCGTGTCGTGCGGCCGTCCTACTCCTGCACCACCGTCCACACCTGGCTGCCGCCCTGCCGCCACCGCCCGCCGGCCGTGCTACCGCCCGCCGCCCGCTTGTCCCCCCCCCGGTCGACTGGAGTTCGATTTTTTTCCCTCCCTGTTGCTCGACCGAGAAGAAAGACCTACACACCTCTCAAAGCATCCCAAAAAGCCTATGTACGCTTCTCAAAGTAGTTGGAAGGAGGCTATACGATTTTTGGAGCTTCACGACTTTCAGAGCGGGGAGGGATTTCAAATTTTGAATAAACGGGATATATTTGGTAATTTCTTTAATGAATGCAATTTGGAAAATTTGGGATTTTTTGATTTTGAATTTGAATTCAAAATCAATGGAGGATTTCAGGGGATTTTATTTTTGAATTTCAAAAGGGATTTGGGCATCTATAAATACCCATACTCCTCTTGTAATAAAGCAGTTCATGAAAATGAATTTTTAGAGTGTTTTTTTCCACTTGTGTGTAGTTTTGGGCTGAGGCCCGTTTGCCTTCGTCCTTCGGGACGTCGAGGGGTGTGAGGCCCCAACTTGCCATCGTCCTTCGGGATGTCGAGGGGTGTGAGGCCCCAACTTGCCTTCGTCCTTCGGGACGTCAAGGGGTGTGAGGCCCCAGGTATCCCATTCTTTTCTTCCATCTTCATGTCTCTTCCTGTTCCCCTCGTGACCTTGAGATTCATCCTAGCACCTCCAAGTATCGAGGAGGGCGTAATGCCTTAGAGGTGAGAGGTCTCTTCGTTAGGATGAGCCCCAAGGTCCATGAGTTCCAGCCCCCTGTCTCCCATCCCCATCCTTCCTTCGCCACCTCCGCCAAGAAAACTGAAAATCAAAAGAGTCTGGCTGTTTTAGGATTTTCGGGGTCGTCCTATCCTAGTCCCGCGAGGCTTCTTAGCCCTCCCACGATCTTTGGTATGCTTTAGGTTTTCCCATTTCCAAATAGCCCCAGGTTTCTTCGTGTCTACCATCTCCCACATCACGATGGCTCTTCTCGGCGACATCATTCAGGTGGGCAAGGAGCATTCCAAGGATCTGGACGGGGGTGAAGGCCCGGTCTTCATTGAGGTACCGGAGGTGGATGAGGTTCCCACCGTCGGGAGCCTTAGAGGTAGGGAAGGGGAAATGGCAGAGGTCGGCCTGGATGGTAGGGTGGCCAAAGGCGTGCCCAATGAGGCACTTCTCCTGGGAGACGGTGGAGTGAGGGTTCATGGTGATGGAGGCAATGCTGACGTTGGCGAAGAAGCGCTGCTTCTCGCCAAAGGAGACCACGGTGGGGTCTCCCACTTGGATTCAATGTTAAGAAGGATGTCGATGCCACGCTGCTTCTCAGTGGCGATCACTCAATTGTCGTTGCCGATGTCGAACTTAGGGAGGGCCATGGGGTGATGACTCCGAGCAGAAGATGGGCCGTGGAGGTGGCGCGCACAGTGAGCAGGGAGGGGCTACACCTGGGAGGAGGCTAACGGAGGTGTAGGATCTGATCGAAAATAGGGGAGACTTCGGAAGGATCCTCAAAAGTTTTGAGTGATAGGAAGGTTAGAATAAGAATTAG
This sequence comes from Areca catechu, assembly GCA_021397845.1. Taxonomy (NCBI): domain Eukaryota; kingdom Viridiplantae; phylum Streptophyta; class Magnoliopsida; order Arecales; family Arecaceae; genus Areca; species Areca catechu. The sequence continues at coordinate 74,502,662 of CM038050.1, forward strand.
AGAACCAGGAGAAGAGAGAAAGAAAAGTTCAAGAAAGAAAGAACCAGAAGAGGGAAGCAAGAAGAGACCGGGAGAAGAAAGGAAGCAGAGAGGAGAGCAGTCGGAGGAAGAATATCAAAGGAAAGAAGAACCAGAAGAGGGGGAAGGAGATGGGATAACACCCAAACTTTTTTCACAATAATATTCTTTGCTTCTTTTATTTTGAATAACGAAACATCTTAAATAGACTAAAGCCTAATCGAAACTTCTCAACAGACTGAGAATCCCATCCTATCAACAAATATTCGAAACAAATATGATCCTAAAAATAAATTTCAAACAAACTAATCTGATCCTGAATCAACTTTCAAGCAATCGAGATAAATTCTAAAAAATCCTAATATCTCAATCAAATCTCAAATTTAAATTATGCTGGATCGGTGCTGCATCGGGATCGGTGCTGATGATGACTTCAAGATTCATGCTGGGGCTGGCTGGCTCAGGATCTGGGCTGGCTTTAGGATATGTGCTAGCTTTTTGGTTAGGCTGGGCTTCAGGTTCTCGGCTGGGCTGGGCTTCAGGTTTGATCTGGGTTGCTTCAGATTCTGGACTAGTCGATGTCCCTATCATTTCCCCTAAGGTAGGGAGAACTTGATTCTGTCAAGTCAGGCTTCAGAAAATTGGCTCCTCGATGCTTGCTCCTCGATGCATCATCTGTAGATTGAATTTTTTTTTAATACAAATAATGTAATTAAAATAAAATTAGCTAACCTAACTTAAACTTGCTCTGATACCAAGTTGGTGCGGGATGGACCTCGATCGAGATTTATTCTATAAAATCGGACCGTTAGTTGCTAAGAAACAGCCCTAGGCTAGGTTAAACTAAAACCCAATTATTTTTTCCCAATTTTTTTTATTCAAATGAACTTCCTTTTTTTTTAGTATTTTTTTTCTCTCTTTTTTATACTAATAAACCCATACTTCTTTTTTTTTTTTCTGATTTTCTTTCTCTCTTTTTTTATATTTTTTTCCTCCTTATTTGAAGTTGGCAGAGAGGACTGACTCTACATTTTTTTTTCTATGCTTGAAATCGGCTCCGAATGTCGATTAGACATTCATGTTCGTGCGCACTTCTTTGGTGCTTTGACGGGCATGCAAATAGGGGATCAGCACCGAAGGAGCAAGTCTGGCGGGCTCTCGTCAGTGACGGTAGTGGGGGAGGAAGATGATGGCTCTTCTTGGTGACATCCTTCAGGTGGGTAAGGAGTATTCCAAGGATCTGAACGGGGGTGAAGGCCTGGTCTTCATTGAGGTACCGGAGGTGGATGAGGATCCCACCGTCAGGAGCCTTGGAGGTAGGGAAGGGGAAATGGCGGAGGTCAGCCTGGATGGCAGGGTGGCCGAAGGCGTGCCCAATGAGGCACTTCTCCTGGGAGACAGTGGAGTGAGGGTTCATGGCGGCGGAGGCAGCGCTGACGTTGCCGAAGAAGTGCTGCTTCTCGCCAAAGGAGACCACGGTGGGGGTCTCCCACTTTGATTCATCGTTAAGAAGGATGTTGATGCCACGCTGCTTCACAGTAGCGATCACGCAGTTGTCGTTGCCGATGTCGAACTTAGGGAGGGCCATGGGGCGATGACTCCGAGTGGAAGATGGGTCGTGGAGGTGGCGTGCACAGTGAGCAGGGAGGGGCTACGCCTGGGAGGAGGCTAACGGAGGTGTAGGATCTGATCGAAAATAGGGGAGACTTCAGAAGGATCCTTGGAAGTTTTGAGCGACAGGAAGGTTAGAATAAGAATTAGAGAACCAGGAGAAAAGAGAAAGAAAAGTCTGAGAAAGAAAGAACTAGAAGAGGGAAGCAAGAAGAGACCGGGAGAAGAAAGGAAGCAGAGAGGAGAGCAGTCAGAGGAAGAATATTAGAGGAAAGAAGAACTAGAAGAGGGGGAAGGAGATGAGATAACACCCAAACTTTTTTCATAATAATATTCTTTGCTTCTTTTATTTTGAATAACGAAACATCTTAAATAGACTAAAGCCTAATCAGAACTTCTCAACAGACTGAGAATCCCATCCTATCAACAAATATTTGAAACAAATCTGATCCTAAAAATAAATTCCGAACAAACTAATCTGATCCTAAATCAACTTTCAAACAATCGAGATAAATTCTAAAAAATCCTAATATCCCAATCAAATCTTGAATTTAAATTATGCTGGATCGGTGCTGTATCGGGATTAATGTTGATGATGACTTCAGGATTCATGCTGGGGCTGGCTGGCTCAGGATCTGGGCTAGCTTCTAGGTTGGGCTGGGCTGGGCTTCAGGTTCTCGGCTAGGCTGGGCTTCAAGTTCTCGGCTGGGCTGGGCTTCAGATTTGATCTGGGCTGCTTCATATTCTAGACTAGTCGATGTCCCAATCAGGTCATACCCAATTTTAGCAAAGTGGCTCGTCCATTGACAAATTTGCTAGCAAAGGAAGTAAAATTTGAGTTTACTCCTGAGTGCTTAGAGCTTTTGAATTCCTTAAAAAGGAACTCATTTATGTTCCCATCATTCATCCACCCATATGGAGTGAACCCTTTGAACTCATGTGCGATGCATCCAATCATGCTATATGTGTAGTTTTAGGTCAAAGGATTAATAAGTTGCCTCGAGTTATTTATTATACCAGTTAAACTTTAAATGATGCCCAACTTCATTGTACAACTACTGAAAAGGAGTTTCTAGCTATTGTCTTTGCTTTAGAAAAATTTAGGTCGTACTTGGTTGGGTTGCACACCATTATTTATATTGACCACTCAGCCATTAAATATCTCCTAGCAAAGAAAGATGCTAAGGCACATCTAATAAGATGGATTTTGCTCCTTCAAGAATTTGACATAGAAATTAAGGACAAGAAAGGAACAGAGAATGCTGTAGTTGATCACTTTTCCTGAGTCATAATCGTACCATCTAGTGAGCCACCTATCAATGAATTCTTTCCCGATGAACAACTCATGTCTGTGTCTACTGAACCATGGTATGCTGATATTGTAAATTATTTAGCCATTAGTAATGTTCCTTCTTATTGGACTAGTCAAGATAAACGTAAATTCTTTTTCCAAGTGAAATACTTCATTTAGGATGATCCTTACCTATTTAAATAGTGTCCTGATCAGATCATTAGGAGGTGTATCCCGGATAATGAGGTTAGAAGTATTCCATCATTTTGTCATGACCAAGCATGTGGTGGTCACTTTGCATCCAGGAAGACAATTGCCAAAGTACTTCAATGTGGATTTTATTGGCCTAATTTTTTTAAGGATGCACATGTATATTATAAAAGTTGTGCTCGATGCCAACAAATGGGTCGAATCACTAAGAGAGATATGATGCCACTCAATCCAATTTTGGTGGTTAAGATTTTTGATGTTTGGGGGATCGATTTTATGGGACCATTTCCAAACTCCTTTGGAAATGAATATATTTTAGTGGCTATAGATTATGTATCTAAGTGGGTAGAAGCTATTCCATGTAGATCCGCTAATAGCAAAGTGGTCATTAAATTTCTTAAGAAAAATATTCTCTCCCATTTTGGTACTCCCAAAGAAATCATTAGTGATCGGGGGACACATTTTTGCAACCGACCCTTTGCCACCATAATGAAAAAATATAATGTTACCCACAAGTTAGCTACATCATATCATCCTCAAACTAGTAGGCAAGTAGAAGTGTCCAATAGATAAATCAAACAAATCTTGGAGAAGACTGTCAATGCTAATAGAAAGGATTAGTCTTTGAAATTAGTTGATGCACTATGGGCATATCACACCGCCTACAATACCAAACTAGGAATGTCTCCTTATAGGATTGTGTTTAGGAAATCATGTCACTTGCCTGTTGAATTAGAACACAAAGCTATGTGGGTGATAAAAAAATTAAACATGGACTTGGACTTGGCTGGAAATCATAGGAAGCTTTAGATCAATGAATTAGAAGAACATAGAAATGAAGCTTACGAGAATACCAGGATGTACAAGGAAAGAATAAAAGTATTTCATGATCAAGCAATTCTTAGAAAATCTTTTATTCCTGGACAGAAAGTTATATTATATAATTCGAGGTTACATCTTTTTCTTGGAAAGCTTAGGTCAAGATGGACAGGACCTTTTTTAGTTAAAGAAGTCTTTCCATATGGGGCTGCAGAAATTGAAAACCCAAGCAATGGTGTTATTTTTAAAGTTAACGGTCAATGATTAAAACCATTCTTTGAATTACCTATAGAATCAATAAAGGAAGCCATGGCTCTTTATGAACCAATATATCTTAATTAGCTTGCTGTAAAGTCTGGCTGAAGACTTTAAACTTAGCACTTCTGGGAGGCAACCTAGCTTATTTCTTTCTAATTATTTTTTTTATTAGGTTTTCATATTTTGACTCAAATGAGCTCCATTGGCTAAGTTGGAGGGAGAGCTCAATAAAATTCCTCCTCAGGTGTCTTCATTTCTTTTTATACCATATCATGCTTATATTTAGAATCATTTTTTTTTATTCATAGGGGAATAATAAGAAGAGTAAATATTTGGAGCTACCTTCACCTTATTATCTTACACTTGTTGATCTTGAACTTGGGGTAAATCACACACTTTAGATAAGTAATTGATTAAATAGTATAAATAATTTTTGAAATATTGAGGGATAAAATATTAATAGACTCAAGTAAAAATAGTAAGTAAGAATGAAATCAATTTCTAAATAATTTTAACTCTCCTATTCGCATCGAAGAAGAATCTACCTCTTGGATGTGTGTGGGTGTTTTTAAATGCAAAGTTCCTGTATTAGAGAAAAAAAGAGATAATAAAAGCAAATTCTGAACATTGTTCCACCGAGTAACCGGGCCTCTTCGTCTAAGTAAATGGTTGAGTCTCGCGTCAAAAAGTAAAGATGTGAAGAAATTTTGCTATATAGCTGGTTTTGATCTGTAGCCTTTCTGACTCAAGCTAGTAATTCCGAGGGGTGTTTTACACTTAGTGCTTTAAGGCCAACTGGTTTGGGAGATATTGGTTTAAAACTTGTTACAAAGGTCAGATAGAAAGCTTAAGAGATTGAGACATTGCACGGTTTGTATAAAAAAAAAAGAAAAAAAGAAAAGAAAAGAAAAGTGTAGCAATAAGAGGAACATACTTGTACTAAAACAATATCTCACCACTTCATGGGAGTAGAGGCTTTAGAAATAATAGGAGTTGGTTAAGAATTATTTGGAGAAAGGAGGAGTTTGTACTTAACTAATTTACTAGAAGCTATTAATATCCCAATGACCTATTTCATCTACTATCTGACGAGAAATCTTCTACTTATAAAAAGGGTATGAGAACAACCATTGTGTCTAAGTAAACTTGTGTAGGATATTAAAAGTTTTTGGTAGCCTCCTCAATTATTTCTAATAAGTAATTCATGAAATTTTATTTATTTTTACTCGAGGATGAGTAAGATTCAAGTTGAGAAGAGTGATAGGTGCATAAAAATTAGACATAAGTGCATTAATTTATAAATCAAGTTAACTTTATTTAATTAAAATTAATATTTTATGTAGTGTTTTAATGAAAGAACCCTACCAACATAAAGAGCATGATTTTTGGGATCCAACGACATGAACAGCACGTGAATCGGACTTCAATTGAGCCAGGAAATGAATTTTGAAGTTATTCTTAAAGAATATACATGAAAATTAAGCATCGGTTCATGTGAACCAATCAATTGGTCCATGAAGTAGCAGCCTGGTCCATATCCTCCATTGTTGCTGGTCCATGATTCATGTCTGTGGACCACAGGCCAAACCAAGCTCTGATCTCGTCGAAGAAGATGCCGGAGATGATCTCCTTACCGTTGGGACCCTCCTCGCTGACCGGAGAAGGCCGTAGTCACATGAAAATCCCAGTTTGTTGTATCCCTCCATGATTGGACATCGCCATCACCGTTCTTCTTCCTCCTCTCAATGGTTTTCTTCCCATCTTCAACGAGCTGCACTCCGCCTCCTCTCAAGCACCATCTTCCTTCCAAATTTTCGAGCTCCTACTGCACAAAGCCATGTCCTCCTCGGTGTTGAGATCAGCACGATCAACATCACCGTGGGTCGCCATCCTCCACTTGATCCAGTTCACCGGACCAAGTTGCTGCCACCATCGTAGGTCATGGAGAAGATGTCAGAGCTCCTCTCTTGTCACCAACCATGATCAGAACCGTCACCATTCCGCGCCTCCTCCTCTTCCAGATCAGTCGGCCTTCTTCCTAGTTATCCGACCCTTTACTATCAGGCCTTCTCAAGTGCCATCTCCTCTTCATCCTAGTTCTACTGCTCTTGATGTTGGTCCAGAAACTTGTCAGAAGGTTGGGAGATTGGATGTCCGAAAGAAAAATAAATCGAAAGAGATCGATCTCAAATTCGGGATAACATCGAAGAAATTTACTTTTTAAGGTGGAAAGATTGTGCGAGTGGGTACGGAGATATGGATGCAGAACAAAAATTAGGTATGGGGATAAAGATAAGAACGAAGTCCGATAAGAAACCGATACTATTAGCTTTGCCCTTGATTTTGATGATTAACAAAATGTAGAGTACATATTGCATGCTAATGTTTCAATTATAGTTATGAGTTATAGGATACAAGCATCTCAAATTCTTAAAATGAAAGTATCATGAAGCTGAGAAATCCTCAAGTTTCAATAAGTCTTCTCAACTGAAAAAGGTCTCAAAGATGATAAATCATGGTTTACAAAAGATACTTTGAAGTTTCGTTGAAGATCTTTTAGTTTTTGGAAGTTTTGGCATATAGTTTAGCAAACTGCAGAACCAAGTGTTGACTCATGTATTGCCAAGTGTCGACACTTCAGAAGCTGGCACGCAAAATTTCTTCACTGGTATGCCAAGTGTCGACTCCTAAAACTCAAATGTCGACACCTGAAACTCAAGTGTCGACACATAGAATTCAAGTATCGACTCAAGGCCTAAGATTTTTGAAAATACAGAACTTGCCATTAGGAGTATTTTTGTATCAAGTGTCGACACCTAAAATGTAAGTGTCGATACCTAAAAATTAAGTGTCGACACCTGCAGGACCAAGTGTCGATACCTGGGAGCTAAGTGTCGACACCTTGAAGTCAAGTGTCGACTCATGGGTTCTGACAGCTTCAATCGCTCTATTTTCTGAGTTGCAGATTTCATCTTTTCAAGCTTCCAACGGCTAGTTTTGATCCTCCAACAATCTCAAACTATTTTTTGGAAGTTTTTGAAGTATTTAAGCTTCATCAAACTCATTCATGAAGTATTGAACTCCATTGAACACACAAGATAAATATCTTTCAAGAACTTCACTTCCAAAAGCCAAAAAGGAGAAATTCCATTCAAAAAGCTTACAAGCCTATCTTCTCAATTTTTCAAAAGTAGCTTTGAAGAGATTCCAAAAAGAAGTCAAATCAAGCAATCAACAAGAGTCTCAAAGCTTCCATATTCCACTCTTTGAAGAGAGTTTGATTGAGCTTTTATTCTTGCATCTTTAACTTTATACTTTGTTGACCTAGCTTTCAAGGGTTTTTGAAAGTAGGTTGTTGAGGTTGTTGGTGAGCCAAAGGTACAAAACCAACTAGGGTTTTACTTGTGAGCTCGAAGATAAAATAAGTTGTAAGGTTGTTGGTGAGCCTAGGTAACAAAACCAACTTAGGTTTTGACTTGTGAGCCTTGGAAAATAAGTCGGCTGTAATCTTTGAAGAGATTATAGTGAAAATTTTCAAGGGAAGCTTGGGGAGTGGATGTAGGTACTTGGAGTTCACCGAACCACTATAAAACTTGGTGTTTGTGTATGATTGCTCTTTCTATTACTTGCACTTTGTTCTTTGCATTTAATTTACTGTTTTCTGCTGCATATCCATTAGTGATAATTCACTTTGCTCACAAACACTTCAAGACCTGCATATAATTGCTTAAATTTTTGAAAGACCCAATTCATCCCCCCTTTTGGACTCCATTTCTAGGCAACAAGTGGTATCAGAGCACCGGTACTCTCTTGTAGGTCCAACGATCTTGAGTAAAAGATCATGGCAGCCCCAATTGGTATGGGTATTGTAGAAGGTCAAGCCTCTAATCGTCTCCCATTATTTAATGGCACCAATTACGCATATTGGAAGACTCGCATGCACATTTTCATTCAAGCCATGGATTATAATATTTGGAGGACTATTGTTAAGGGTCCTCATCAGCCTACTATTTTGATTAATGGCATTTCCACTCCCAAAATGAAAGATGATTGGGATGAGAATGATATTAAGTAAATAGAGCTTAATGCTAAGGCTATGATCTATTGTTTTGCGCTTTGGATCCTAGCAAATTAAATAAAGTCTCAAATTGTCCCTCCATAAAGGAAATATGGAACATACTTGGAGTTACCCATGAGGGTACTCATCAAGTGAAAACTATAAAAGTTAACATGCTCATTCATACATATGAAATATTTAGAATGGAACCTTCTGAATTTATTAGTGAAATGTACACTAGGTTCATTAATATTGTGAATGGCATGAGAAGCTTAGGAAAAGTTTTTTCTAATTGTAAACTTGTAAACAAACTTCTCATATCTCTTTCAGCTTCTTGGGATGCTAAAGTCACCGCTATAGAAGAAGCCAAAGATGAAAACACACTTCCTCTCGAGCAGCTATTGGGCTCATTAATGACCTATGAGCTTTCCTTGAAGCAAAAATAGTGGACTATGATAAGAAGAAGAAAGTGATTGCCTTCAAGTCCATCGCCAAAGAATAATCAAGTGAAGATTCTGAAGAGGAAGATGAAGAAGATGAAACGGCTCTCATTGCAAGAAAGTTTAGGAGGTTTATGAGAAAAAAGAAATACAACTTCAAGAAGAAACTTCAAAAGAGAGAGCCTAGCAAAGAAAAAGAAAAAGAAAAAGAAAAGAAGTAGCCCACGTGCTTTGAGTGCAAGAAATCCGGCCACTTCAAGTTGGATTGCCCCCTACTCAAGAAAAGTAGAAGAAGATTAAGAAAGCTATGATGGCAATTGGAGCAACAGCGAGAATTCAAGCTCCGATGAAGAACAGCAAGAGATTGCAAATTTCTGTCTAATGGCCGATAATGATGAGGTATTATCTGAAACTGAGAATGAGTTTATTTTTGATGAATTGCATAAAGTTTTTGATGAACTTGTGATTGAATTTCAAAACCTTAAACTGAAACACAAAGAACTAAAGAAGAAAATTCTGGATTTAGTTAAAACAAATGATAAGTTTTTAATTGAAAATGATTGTTTACTCCAAGATAACAAAAAGTTAAATGATAAAATTATTCTTCTAGAAAAAGAAAAGAAAGATTTGGAAAAGAAAAATTCTTTTGTATCAACTGAAAATTTTACAAAACAAAACAAAGATATTTTACAAGAAAACAAGAAGTACAAAGATGAACTTAAAAAATTGAAACCATTTGTTGAAAAATTTACTTACAGTTCTGAAAAACTCAATATGCTTTTGAATAATTAAAGAGCTATTTTTAACAAAGCTAGATTGGGTTTCAAAACTCAAAAACAATAAAAGGTTTTCAAGAATTTCTTTGTGCCTGCTTCATCTTCTATTACTTGTTATTCTTATGGTAATACAGGACATAAATCATATCTTTACAATAAAAGAAAATTGAATAAAGTTAGAAAGGTTTGGGTTCCAAAAGGAACCACCACTACTAACCTTAAAGGACCCAAGATGACTTGGATACCTAAAATCTCCACCTGATTTGTTATTATAGGTGTGTCTTGCAACCAACAAAAGAAGATTGTGGTACCTAGACAGTAGTTGCTCAAGGCACATGACTAGAGATATGGAGCAGTTCTCCTCACTTGAATATCAAAATAGAGGAAATATGACTTTTTGTGATAATGGAAAGGGCAAGATTGTTGAAATTGGTAAAGTCCATATCACCCCTTCTTCTTATATAGATAATGTTTTATATGTTGATGATTTAAAGCATAATTTACTTAGCATTAGCCAGTTTTGTGATAAAGTTTTTAAAGTTGTTTTCGAATATTCCATGTGCATTGTTCTAGTCTTGATGACAATGGCATCAAGTTTATTGGTCATAGACATGGCAATATTTATATGGTTGATCTTGATGATCTTCATATTCAAAATGGTCAATGCCTAGTGATAATGGAAGCTAAGATCAATGAAACTAGTTGGCTTTAGCATCGTAGACTAGGACATTCTAGTATGCATTTATTTTCAAAACTTTACAAAAAGAATTTAATAAAAGACTTGCTAAAACTTAGTTTTGAAAAGGATAAGATTTGTAGTGCTTGCCAACTTAGAAAATAAACTAAATCATCTTTTAAACCTAGAGGAGTAGTCTCTACATCTAGCCCATTAGAATTACTTCATATGGATCTCTTTGGGCCAACTAGAACATCTAGTTTGGGAGGTAAGAAGTATGGTCTAGTCATTGTAGATGATTTCTCACATTTTACTTGGATCATGTTTTTAGCTCACAAAAATGAAATTTTTTTTGCATTCATTAGATTTCATAAAAGAGTTTCAAATGAAAAAGGTGTTTCAATTGTTTCTTTAAGAAGTGATCATGATATAGAATTTGAAAATTATGAGTTCAAAAAATTCTGTAGTGAAAATGGCATTCATCACAAATTTTCTGCACCTAAGACACCTCAACAAAATGGGATGGTAGAAAGAAAAAATATAACTCTTGAAGAAATGGCATGCACCATGCTTTGCAAAAATGATTTACCTAGATATTTTTGGACGGAAACCATAAATACTACTTGCTATGTTTTAAATCATATTTTAATCTGACCTATTTTAAAGAAAACTCCTTATGAGCTTTGGAAAGGTAGGAAACCTTCAATTAAATATTTTCGTATTTTTGGATGCCGTTGTTTCATTTTAAACAATGGTAAGGATAATCTAAGCAAATTTGATGCCAAGTCAGATGAGGGTATCTTTTTAGGTTACTCTACATCTAGCAAGGCATACATGGTCTTCAATTGAAGGACACTTGTTATTGAAGAATCCATTCATGTTGTGTTTGATGAGACTAATCAAAAATCTTCTAAAAAAGAAGATATTCTTGATGATGATATAGGTATCCAAAGAAATGAAGAAGTGAACAACAACGAAGAACCCACCAAGGAGCAAGATGACAATCAAAACAATGAAAGAGATCAAGTACAAGGAGGTGAAAATACATCAACACCTAACCCTCTACCTAAAGAATGGAGTGTTGACCCCTAAAGTGATTTTGATGATAACAAAATATTGGAGCATATATTTGGTTATCTAACAACTCTTTAAATGGTTGACAAGTTTTTGTAGGATGACTACTTTGACATATTTTTCAAACCCTACAACCTTTATTTCTTTGTGTTGAGTTGTAAGTAATTAGAATCTTGTAAAGAAGAACCCAACAAAAATTTCTCTATTTGAATCAAAGATAAAGGGTTACTTCTACTAGTTTTCAAGCTTTAATATCTCTTGATATTGTTGTAAGAAGATCTTAAGGAAGTCTTCAAAGCTTGGCATGTGAGTTCTAGAGAAAAGAAATTGGTCTGATTGAAGAACCAATCTCGAGCCGATTGGATGGAGGAACCAGCCGACTCTGGCACTGGCACAAGGAAGAAAATCTCTGGCACGCAGACCCAGCCGACTGGCACCTAGTCCCAGCCGACTCGTCCAAAACTTGGTTGAAAATATTTTAAGAACATCAGGGATCCGAGCTGACTGGATTTCAGCCTAGCCGACTTGTCCAGAGTGAACTATTTTCTCGACTGTGGAACCTAGCTGACTGGTATTCAACTCAGCTGACCCAAACCTGATCTGAGCTAACTCGAAGATGTTCAAGCTGACTGGAATGATGGGGTCTCTTCCCAACAGCTAGTTCCAGAATTCTGAGTTTGAATCCCAAAAGTGCTCCAACGGTAACCTGTCACTTCCCAACGGTCTACAACGTTCAAATTCAATGGAAGGCAGTTGAAGTCTCTATAAATGAGGTATGAGAACATTCTTAGAGAGACGAATGAGTTATTGAACATTTATTGAATATTTATTGAAGTAAGGAGAGAGAGCACTTGAGCTTTGATGTCAGCCTTCAAGCCTTCACCAACACTTATCAGAAGCTTGAAGTAACTTTTGAAGAAAGTAAGAAAGCCATTGAAGAGCATTCAATTGAGCTTCACTAGAGCTGCATTGGCAACCACCAGACAACCTAGTTTGTCATTTCTATTGCTTTTCATTCTACTTTTAGAATACTTGGATTATTGGTGAGCCCGGTTGTAAAAACCAAAGTGTAGAGGTTTCTTTGGTGAGCCTACTTAAAACCAAAGTGTAGAGGTTCTAGATGAACCTGTAAAAACCTAGTGTGGGTTTCTTTGGTGAGCCCGGTTTAAAAATCAAAGTGTAGAGGTTGGGATTGTGAGCCTGTAAAACAATCTGACTGTATTCCGGTTTGGGGGATATAGTGAAAATCCTAAGTGGTGAACTTGGGTAGTGGACGTAGGAGCTGGATTACTCCAAACCACTCTAAACTTGTTTTGTTTGTGTTGTGCTTTACTTACTTTTCAGCTTCCATACTTATTTCTGATTAACACAACACTCAACCACTAAAAGGAATTACTTATACACATATTTGCAAGAAATTTTATAATTCTCAATTCACCCCCCTCTTGGAAAAAGCCACTTGGGCAACAGCTGATATCAGAGTAGTGTCTTTGATTACTCGAGTAAAGATTAATGGCTCATCCTATGAGTACATCCTTGGCCGAAGGTCAGTCAACAAATAGACCTCTACTATTCACAGGCACTAATTACTCTTATTGGAAAGCACGAATGAAAATTTATATTCAAGCGTTGATTTTCAATTATGGAAGGTCATCTTAAAAGGGCCACACATTCCCACGATCAAAGTTGATGGCATGGACATCCCTAAGCCTGAAGAGGATTGGGATGATCATGACATGAAAATAGGGGAATTAAATGCCAAAGCAATGAACTTACTATACTGTGCTTTGGATGCAAATGAGTTCAACCGAATTTTCACTTGCTCTTCAGCAAAAGAAATCTGGGACAAACTCAAAGTGACCCATGAGGGAACTTCCCAAGTGAAAACTTCAAAGATAAATCTTTTAGTTCACAACTATAAACTGTTTAAAATGGAACCTTCTGAAACAATTTATGCCATGTTCTCTAGATTTATAGATATTATTAATGGTTTGAAGAGTCTTGGCAGGGTATATTCAAATGCTGATCTAGTTCAGAAGATACTCCGATCTTTACCTGACAAGTGGGATCCCAAAGTGACAGCAATCCAAGAGGCCAAAGACCTCAACACATTACTACTGGATGAACTACTGGGATCACTCATCATCCAAGAGCTGACTATGCAGCACAGAACTGAAGACAAACAGAAGAAAAAGAAAACTATAGCCTTTAGAGCTGCTACTGAATCAAAGAGGGATGATGAAGAGTCTGAAGAAGAAAGCACCTCCTCCAATGATAACCTAGAAGACGATGATATCGCAATATTTGTGAGGAGATTCAGAAAGTTCATGGAACGAAAGAAAGGAAGATTCAACCAAAAATTCCATAGGAAGGATTACGAAAAATAAAAAGAAAAGGGCAGAGAGAAAGATAAAGAAGTAGTCCCCACATGCTATGAATGCAAGAAGCCAGGGCACATTCGTCCAGACTGTCCTCTATTGAAGAAATCCTTCAAGCACAAAAATAAGAAGAAAGCCATGGTTGTCACATGGACCGATAGTAAAGAATCATCTTCATCTGAAGAAGAAGAGACCACCAAGGTTGCAAATCTATGTTTAATGGGTCTTGAAGATGAGGTAACATCCCCTAGCAATTGTACTGAATTTACATTTGACGAATTAAATTCTACTTTTCAGGATCTATTATCTGAATTTAAGAAAGCTGGAGTAAAGATAAAATCATTGAAAAATATGAATGACTCTTTACTCAAACAGAAAAATGAAATTTCAAAAAAGAACCTTTTATTGCAAAAAGAACTACATGACTTTTTTGAAAGAAATGAAAAGCTAAAAAATGAAAATATCTTATGTAAAAGGAAAAACAATGATTTAATTACTGAAAATATTGAACTGAAAAAGGAGGTTAAAAAACTCAAGCCATTAGTTGAAAAACTTACTTTGTCTTCAAATAAGCTTGAGTTAATTTTAAAAGAACAACGAATTTCAGAAAACAAAACTAGAATTGGTTTTAAAACTTCTATTATGAATGGAACTTCAGCAACTACCTTTGTGAGATCTAAAGTACCTGTTCAAAAAATATTATCATAAAAAGTTTTGGCTACACCAAAACTATTTCAACTTCAAAATCTTTATTGTATGTTCCTAAGAACTTGAGCAAAAATGCTTATATTTTAAAAGGTTCAAAATCTGCATCAATTGCATCAACTTTTAGAACTTCTAATTCTGCTTTCATTAAAAACTCTAAAGTTGTATGCCATGTTTGCAAAAGAGTAGGATATAAAGCTTTTGACTGCAATAATTCTAGAAATGTCCATAAGAATGTAAGAAAAATTTGGGTTCCTAAAGGAACCACCTTTGCTGACCCGCAAGGACCTAAGGTAGCTTGGGTACCTAAAAGAATTCATTGATTATTTTGTAGGAATGTCTTGCAGCCCAAAAATTGAAGAAAAGGTGGTACTTAGACAGTGGCTGCTCAAGACATATGATGGATGATAAGGACCAGTTTATCACCCTTGAAATGAAAGAAGGAGGCATGGTCACCTTTGGAGATAATGGCAAAGAGAGAATAATCGATATTGGTAAGATCAAAATAACTCCCTTCACTTTTATTGAAAATGTTTTGCTAGTAGACAAGTTGAAGTATAATCTTTTAAGCATAAGTCAATTATGTAATAAAGGCTTCAAGGTTGTCATTGAATCATTTATGTATATAGTAACTAACTCTTTAGATTTTAGCAATAAGTTCATTGAACATAGACTTGAAATATCTATGTGGTAGATCTTAATGATCTTGCCATGTCAAGTAGCCCCAGTCTAGTTGCAATGAATGCTAAGACCAAAGAGTCATGTTTACTATGGCATAGATGACTAGGTCATGTTAGCATGCATACAATTGCCAAATTGATTTCTAAAGATCTTGTTAGAGGCATGTCTAAGTTCAAAGTTGATTTTGATTATGTTTGTGATGCATGCCAAATGGGTAAACAAACTAGGAAGAGTTTTAAAACAAAGAATATAGTTTCTACAACAAGACCACTTGAACTACTTCACATGGACCTTTTCGGACCTACTAGGATCACAAGCCTAGGAGGTATGAAATATGCTCTTGTGATAATAGATGATTTTTCAAGATTTACTTGGATTTTGTTTATTACTTCAAAAGATGAAACCTTTCATGTTTTCAGAAAATTTCATAAAAAGGTTTCAAATCAAAAGAACTTATCTTTAATTTCAATTACAAGTGATCATGGAACTGAATTTGAAAATCAATTTTTTGAAGATTATTGTACTGAATTTGGCATTGATCACAACTTCTCCGCTCCTAGAACACCTCAACAAAATGGTGTTGTAGAGAGGAAAAATAGGACATTGAAAGAAATGGCTCGCACAATGTTGTGCGAAGGCAATCTTCCAAAGTACTTTTGGGCAGAAGCGGTGAACACTGCAGCTATATTTTAAAACACATTTTGATCCGTCCTATTTTAAAGAAAATCCCTTATGAGCTTTGGAATGATAGAAAACCCAATATTAGTTATTTTCATGTGTTTGGATGCAAATGCTTTGTGCATAACAATAGAAAAGATAATTTAGGAAAATTTGATTATAAAGCTGATGATGCAATTTTCCTAGGTTATTCATTACATAGTAAAGCATACAAGGTTTTTAATAAAAGGACTCTTACTGTTGAAGAGTCAATACATATTGTATTTATTGAAACTAACCCTATACCTTCTAGACAAGGAGAGTGCATAGATAATGATGCAGGTACGTTGCAAAAAGGAATGAAGGACTTGAGCATTCAAGATAAAGACACTCAAGATGAAGAAGAAATGATAAGTAAGGATTACACTGATCTACCGAGGGACTGGAGGTATGTTACATCTCATCCTAAAAAATTAATCATAAGAGATCCTTCACATGGTGTTATGACTAGGTTTGCATATAAGGATGCACATGATTACCAAGCCTTTGTATCACAAATAGAACTCCATAGCCTAGAAGAAGTTGAGACTGACCCAAACTGGATGATGGCAATGCATGATGAATTAAACCAGTTTGAAAGGAATAGGGTATGGATACTTGTAGATAGACCTACTGACCATCCAATAATAGGAACCAAATGGGTCTATAGGAATAAATTAGATGAACAAAGAAACATAATAAGAAACAAAGCTAGACTAGTGGCTAAGGGATATAACCAAGAATAATGTATTGATTTTGTTGAAACTTATGCGCCTGTAGCAAGACTAGAAGCCATTAGATTACTACTTGCATTTGCTTGCTACATGAATTTCAAACTTTTTCAAATGGATGTAAAGAGTGCATTTCTTAATGGTTTTATCTCTGAACAAGTTTTTGTGGAACAACCACCAGGTTTTGAAATTCACACTTTTCCAAACCATGTATTTAAATTAAACAAAGCATTGTATGGTTTGAAACAAGCACCTAGAGCCTGGTATGATAGACTTAGCACTTTCTTAATTGAAAATAATTTTTCAAGAGAAAGTGTAGATAAAACCTTATTCATCAAAAAGAAGAATAATGATATCTTAGTTGTACAAATATATGTTGATGATATCATTTTTGGTGCAACTAACGAATCTCTATATAAAGAATTTGCTAAGCTTATGCAGGAAGAATTTGAAATGAGCTTAATGGACGAACTAAACTACTTCCTTGGACTTAAAGTAAAACAAACAAAGGAAGGCATCTTCATCAACCAAGCCAAATACATCAAAGAAATCATCAAAAAGTTTGGTATGGAGAGTAGCAAATCAATGAGTACACCCATGAGCCCAGTTTGTAGATTGGACAAAGATGAAAATGGATCCAATGTTGACCAAAAGTTATATAGAGGTATGATCGGATCCCTATTATATTTGACTGCAAGTAGACCTGACATATTATATAGTGTATGTGTATGTGTTAGATTTCAGTCATCACCAAAAGAAACACATATGCTTGCTGTTAAGAGAATAATTTAATACTTGAAAGCAACAAGTAATTTAGGAATTTGGTATTCTAAACATTCTACCCTGAATTTGATTGGATTCTCTGATGCTGACTATGCTGGTTGTAAAATAGATAGAAAAAGCACCAGCGGTACATGCCAATTCTAGGGTTGAATTTAATCTCATATCACTGTAAGAAGCAAAACTCCATAGCCTTGTCCACTGCTGAGGCTGAGTATGTAGCTGCTGGTAGTTGTTGTGCT
Organism: Areca catechu; assembly: GCA_021397845.1. Taxonomy (NCBI): domain Eukaryota; kingdom Viridiplantae; phylum Streptophyta; class Magnoliopsida; order Arecales; family Arecaceae; genus Areca; species Areca catechu. The sequence continues at coordinate 74,520,105 of CM038050.1, forward strand.
CAAGTGTTATGGATTAAACAACAACTAGAAGACTTTGGTGTATCACAATCAAAAATTTTAATTAAATGTGATAACACAAGTGCTATCAATTTGACAAAAAATCTAATTCAACACTCTAGGACCAAGCACATTGAAAGTAGACATCATTTTATTAGAGATCATATTTCAAATGGTGATATTGTGTTTGATTTTGTTCCTACTAAAGATCAATTAGCTGATATGTTTATTAAGCCACTTAATCAAGACAGGTTTGAACTAATTAGAAGTGAATTAGGACTTTGTAATCCTTTTTAAATTCTCTAATCTAATTCCTTCAAATTTAAGGAAACATCATCTAGAGAACCTCCTGACTTCATTCTCTATCATAGAGCCTAAATTTCCTTAGAAATTTTCTCCAAAAATATCTCTGGTTTATGATTGAATTTTCCAAAACCTGATTTCTCTGTTCGAGTCGACTGGTTCTCAAATCGAGTCGATTGGATTCTCTGTGTGTTTTGGGCGAGTTTTGGCCTAGCCGGCTCGAGCCTTTCTAAAGCTATTTCGAGTCTACTAGGTTATCGTGCCTGAGTTTTTTATTTTGGGATGTAAAGCCCATTCCGAGCTCTCTAACCTCCATCTCATCTTTCTAACCATCCGTTCCTCTCCTAATCCTATTCCAAATATTCCTCTCTCCCTTCTAAGCTATCCATTATCTCATCTCTTCCTCTTTCCTAGCAATGGCTCCTAAACGTGCTACCGGGAAACGCTCTTTACGGGCTGCTCTGTCCGTGGAAAGGGAAAGAAGAACGAAGAGACGTCAAAAAGAGCTGACTGCCATTGCTCATCGTGAAGAACTTGTGGAAGAACCTGCAAAGGCTGCTCCAACTACTCCAAGTCAAATCCCTTCAATGTCCACAAGACCGGTAACTTCTGGCCATCATATCAACTTTGAATTTATTAAGGAAATAGGGTTGAAGATTGGTGATTTGATTGAGGACCAAGGCTGGAGGAAATTTTGCTCTCTAAATGAAAAAACCTACCCCTCACTTGTTAAGAGATTTTATAAAAATTTGAGAGTAGGTACAAATCATGTAGAGTCCACAATTAAAGGAAGAAGAGTTTTTATCAATGAAGAAGTTATGCATAATCTACTGGATTTACCTATTGATGGGGTGAAATACCTAGTAATTGAGGATAGAGAAAAGACCTTGAGAACTATCCTAAACAAGGAAGATGTCAATGGGATTGGAACTGTCTTTGCCAATACTTTATCTCTTGAAATGAGGTTATTGCACAATTTCATTTGTAGGATATTTTTGCAAAGGACTGAAAAGTTTGATTGGGTAAGTGAGAAGGACCTGTGCCTTATGGAACATATCATGAAAAAGACTCCTATGAATTTATCTCATATCATCATTATGCAAATGAAGGAGACTATTAGAAAGGCTAAGGCTTGCTTACATTATGGAATGATGTTAACCCTGCTATTCAAGTCTCAAAGAGTGAATTTGGAAGGTGAGGATGGAGTTGATCTGCACCATACCGACATCTACACCTCCAACTCACTAGAAAGAATGGGTTACATTCAAGTTGAAGGTGTTTGGAGAAAGAAAGGAACTAATGTCAGGGCAATTGGTAGGTCAAGTAGTGAAGAAGAAGAAGAAGAAATTGAAGAAACTGCTTATACTTCTATTACTGAAGCTGGAACCTTTACTGCACCTGCACCTGAACCAGAATCTCTCTTTCCTGAACTTGCTGCCACTTTTGAAAAGACTGGTGCACCTTTCCCTGAATTTGATATGCCTGCACCTAAGTTCATGACAGCTGATATACCTTTCCCAGACTTCACTCCTGCAGCTTCACATCCTCCAAATATCCAAGGTCAAATTGAAGATCAGATGAAGACTTTGACTGATTCACTGACAGGGACTATCACTTCACTCTTTGGTGATCTAAAATAGTTAGTGGATAGTAGACTATCTCAACTGAAAGAACATGTTACAAGTTTGCAAGGAAAAGTTGAAGCAATAGAAACTTCGAGATCTGCACCTCAAGTAAAACTTCAACCTATCCTAGACCTTATTTCTTCTAGTTCTGAAGCCATAAAGAAATCAGTCGATGCAACATTAATGAGTATAGAACTGAGTTGAATGAAGTCAGATGCACTATGGGAACAATTGTACAAACAAGACAAATGGCAGATGACTACACACAAGGCATTGAAATTATCAGATCAGAATTTGGAAGACTAAGAGGATCTGCTGAAGCTTTTGCTAATGTCCAAGCTTCTGAACTTTTGTCAATGCAAAAGGAAATTGGTGAAGTCAAAGAGGCTATGAACAAGGTACTTATAAGCATCAAGGACATGGAATAGCAACTTGGTGCAATCTGGATGGAGATGGTTTCACTCTGTAACACTGTTAGATCTTTAGAGATCACTGCTAGGACTAGACCTTTATATGATCCTCCTCCTATTTCATCAAGGGGTCCTACCACTTCTCACCATCCTAGAGCACCTCCACCTCATGCATCTTCCAGTAGACCTCCTAGACCTGCTTCTTGGTATGGTACAAGTGTGCCTATCAATGTACCTAAGGAAGAATCTGATAGTGAGTAGGTCTTTGATATTTTCTGTACTTTTTGAAAACTTTTTGAAGATTGTGTAATGATTAATGTACTGAATCTTTTGATGAAAATACAATAAATATCCTTTTGGATACATGTGTGTACTTCTCTTATCTTTTTAACACTCTCTAATATTTTTTAAATAGGATTCTCTCTCTAAATTGAGAAAGTGAAATTATCTCAAACAAATCTTTATACAATCTTAATCTACTTAAAATCTGAGCTTAATTGTATAACTTTTTGATTTGATGACAAAAAGGGGGAGAACTATTATACAATAAAGTGCATGAAAGAAAAAACTTAATAGAATTGGAATAGAACTACTAAAGGTAACTAGACAGGGAGAGCTTAATGATTACTGCATACCTTTTTTGCTGAGCTTAATGAATATTGCATACCTTTTCTGCTAAGCTTAATGAATATTGCATACATTTTCTGCTAAAGTGTTCAAATAAATGATAAAGGGGGAGAAATTTCACATTGATTAGAAATTTTATAAAAAGGGGGAGAAATACATATTTAATTTGCTTCAATGATTACTATTCTTCTCTCTACTAATTACATTTAACTGGCAATGCTTGATGCTGCTTAATACACACAAGGACTTATTCTCTGACGCTTACATTTTATAGAACTGGCTTTGTGTATAACTGTATAGCATACATTGATACTCATTTGAGAATAAAGTTAATATTGTGATATATCAAACAAGTGTAAATGCTTACTATGATATATATCTATACTTGTGAATAGAATAGATTTTTTCATTCCCAATATTTTGTCATCATCAAAAAGGGGGAGATTGTTGACCCCTAAAGTGATTTTGATGATAACAAAACATTGGAGCATATATTTGGTTATCTAACAACTCTTCAAATGGTTGACAAGTTTTTGTAGGACGACTATTTTGACATATTTTTCAAACCCTACAACCTTTATTTCTTTGTGTTGAGTTGTAAGTAATTAGAATCTTGTAAAGAAGAACCCAATAAAAATTTCTCTATTTAAATCAAAGATAAAGGGTTGCTTCTACTAGTTTTCAAGCTTTAATGTCTCTTGATATTGTTGTAAGAAGATCTTAAGGAAGTCTTCAAAGCTTGGCATGTGGTTCTGGAGAAAAGAAATTGGTCTGACTGAAGAACCAATCTCGAGCTGACTGGATGGAGGAACCAGCCGACTCTGGCATTGACATAAGGAAGAAAACCTCTGGCACATAGACCCAGCCGACTGGCACCTAGTCCCAGTCGACTCATCCAGAACTTGGTTGAAAATATTCTAAGAACCTCAGGGATCCGAGCCGACTGGATTTCAGCCTAGCCGACTCGTCCAGAGTGAACTATTTTCTCGAAGATGTCCGTGCTGACTAGAATGATGGGGTCTCTTCCCAATAGCTAGTTCTAGAATTCTGAGTCTGAATCCTAAAAGTGCTCCAACGGTAACCTGTCACTTCCCAACGGTCTACAACGTTCAAATTCAAGGGAAGGCAGTTGAAGTCTCTATAAATGAGGTATGAGAACATCTTTAAAGAGACGAATGAGTTGTTGAATATTTATTGAACATTTATTGAAGTAAGAAGAGAGAGCACTTGAGCTTTGAAGTCAGCTTTCAAGCCTTCACCAACTCTTATCAGAAGCTTGAAGCAACTTTTGAAGAAAGCAAGGAAGCCATTGAAGTGCATTGAAGAGCATTCAATTGAGCTTCATTAAAGCTGCATTGGCAACCACTAGACAACCTAGTTTATTCTTTCTGTTGCTTTTCATTCTACTTTTAGAATACTTGGGTTATTGGTGAGCCCGGTTGTAAAAACCAAAGTGTAGAGGTTTCTTTGGTGAGCCTACTTAAAACCAAAGTGTAGAGGTTCTAGGTGAGCCTATAAAAACCTAGTGTAGGTTTCTTTGGTGAGCTCGATTTAAAAACCAAAGTGTAGAGGTTGGGATTGTGAGCCTGTAAAATAATCTGACTGTATTCCAGTTTGGAAGATATAGTGAAAATCCCAAGTGGTAAACTTGGATAGTGGATGTAGGAGCTGGGTTGCTCTGAACCACTCTAAACTTATTTTGTTTGTGTTGTGCTTTACTTACTTTTCAGCTTCCGTACTTATTTTTGATTAACACAACACTCAACCACTAAAAGAAATTACTTGTGCACATATTTGCAAGAAATTTTGTAATTCCCAATTCACCCCCCTCTTGGAAAAAGCCACATGGGCAACATGGAGGTATGCTCATGGACACCCCAAAGAACTTATCATTGGTGATCCATTAAAAGGGGTAAGTACTCGTTCATCTCATAGAAATATATGTGATTATTTAGCTTTTGTTTCTTAAATAGAACCTAAATCTTTTGAAGAAGCTGAAAATGATTGTAATTAGATTAATGCTATAAAAGTCAACTAAATCAATTTAAAAAAAATAATATTTGGACTATGGTTGATAGACCTACTAATGTTTCAATAATTGGCACTAAATGGGTTTTCAGAAATAAGCTTGATGAAAATGGTATTGTTACTAGAAATAAGCTAGACTAGTTACCAAAGGATACAATCAGGAGGAAGGAATTGATTTTGATGAAACCTTTGCTCCTGTTACTAGACTTGAGGCAATTAGGTTATTATTGGCATTTGCATATTTTATGGATTTTAAATTATTTCAAATGGATGTCAAAAGTGTCTTTTTGAATAGTTTTATCGAAGAAGAAGTTTTTGTTGAACAACCCCCCGGTTTTGAGAATCTTGAATTTCCAAATCATGTTTTTAAACTTTATAAAGCTTTGTATGGTTTGAAACAAGCTCCAAGAGCTTGGTATGATAGATTGAGTTCCTTCTTGCTTAAAAATGATTATAGTAGAGGTAATGTTGACACTACTTTATTTTTGAAAAAGAAGAATGATGATCTCTTAGTAGTACAAGTTTATGTGGATGATATCATATTCGATGCTACTAACGAATGTCTTTGTCAAGAATTTGCAAAGTTAATACAGGATGAGTTCGAGATGAGCATGATGGGAGAACTTAACTTCTTTCTCGGACTCCAGATAAAGCAAACAAAAGAGGAGATCTTCATCAAGCAAGCTAAGTATATAAAAGAAATATTAAAGAAGTTTGGGATGGAGAGCACCAAACTATTAGGTACACTTATGAGCTCCTCTTGTAGACTTGACGAAGATGAATCAGGTAAATCTGTTGACCAAAAGCTATATAGAGAAATGATTTGTTCATTGCTATATCTAACAGCTTGTAGGCCAGATATTATGTTTAGTGTTTGTATGTGTGCAAGATATCAATCTGCCCATAAAGAATCTCATCTTTTGGTTGTTAAACACATACTTAGATATCTGTTTGGCACTATAAATATTGATCTTTGGTACTCTAAAGATTCATCATTTGAATTGATTGCTTATTCTGATGCTGATTTTGCTGGGTGTAAACATGATAGAAAAAGTACTAGTGGAACTTATCAGTTCCTTGGAATCAATTTGATTTCATGGAGTAGCAAAAAATAGAATTTAGTTGCTCTATCTATGGCAGAAGTCAAATATATAGTAGCTAGAAGCTGTTGTGCTCAAATCCTATGGATCAAACAGCAACTCAAAGATTTTGGCATCAAACTAAGACACCCGTAAGATGTGACAATACTAGTGCAATCAATTTAACTAAAAATCATGTGCAACATTCAAGAAGTAAACAAATTGAAATAATACATCACTTCATAAGCGATCATGTGCAAAACTCTAATGTGATGCTTGAATTTGTTGGTACTGATGTTCAATTAGCTGATGTTTTTACTAAACCCTTAAGTGAAGAAAGATTTTGCATGACTAGAAGAGAGTTAGATATTATAGACCCCTTCTTATGGAACTCCCTCAAATCTTGTTCATGCCCAAATTTTTATTGCTCAAAATTATATTCTACAACTCCTAAACCTTTCACAAGAGTCCCCTTGATTTTTGAAAATTTTATTGGATTTTTTTTGGAATTCTTGGCCAAGTATCGACACTTGACGTTTGGCGAAGTGTCAATAGCTGACCAAGTGTCGACACTTGATAAATTCCAAGTGTCGACACTTAAACAAAATTTCTGTTTTTCTAGGGCATCAACCCATCCTTTTCTTTTGTTTATTCCCTTTCTCTCCCATGCCCTAGTGGTCCCCAAACATTCCTTTGCCCGTGGAATAGTGATTTTCCACTCGTGCCCTTTGGATTCTGGTAATTTCTTCTCACTTGGACCATTAATTCACTGTTCTCATCTGGTTTTCATTGATTTGATCCAATTAATCTCAAATTTCACCATGTTTTTCCTTACTTTCAGCTGATTCCTCCTTCTCTATCTTCTCGGCTATTTTTTTCTTGGTTGATTTGTTGTAAATCGGACAAACCATTGCTCTCTTTCCTCTCATTTCTCCACCATTTCTCTTTTCTTCACTATTAAACATCATTTTCACTATTTTTGAACCGTGTTCATCCTCATTTGCCTTTTTCCCTCTTTGATAGGTTTTCATTGATTCTTCATATGGATTTTTTCGGCACTGTGCTCACCCTCTCCATTTCTTCCCTTTTTGGCTCTTGTTCTTGGCCAAACCTTGTTTTTCTTTTCTCTTCCTGTCGGTTTGTCTTAGATTGGACTGTTGTCAGTTCCTTGTTTCATCCTCTTCACTCCTTCCTTTCCCTCTCCTCAGTTATGCATTTAAAAGGAAACCAAGTCAGGGTTCAGTAGAGAGAAGGACCAAGGCCAAGAATGACTCTAGTCAGCAGACTGAGAGAGTAGCACCTCCTTCACCTTCAACTGAGAGAGTATTTGGGAAGGTAATTGCTGCCGATCGTCGAGTGGATTTGGATTTCTTTGATCGTCAGGGCTTCGAACTTCGACAGATTCTCGAGTCAGCAGGGTTGATCTCCTTCTATACTATGAAGGAGAAGTACTACCCACACATGATTTGTGAGTTCTATGGGAGCTTTGACTGTTGTAGGATGTTATGGAGTACCACTGTCAGAGGTATTCGCATTCCGATCTCTGAGGAGGTTCTTAGTCATGTCTTGGAGATTCCTCATCGTGAAATCATTGCTTTATGTACAGAGGACTGAAAGGAGGCCTTCAGATGCATTCTAGAGCATGATGACGTTCGTGGTGTGGCTACAGTCACCATGAACTAGCTTTTTGTGGAGATGCACCTCTTGCATCACTTCATTACCCGGATCCTGCTCCTGAAGACTAGACATTTTGACTTCATTACTAAGAGGGAGCTGATGATGATGGTGTGCTTGACACAGAGGACTGCTGTTGATCTTCCTGATCTGATGCTAGTGTAGATGAGAGATGCAACGACCCAGTGACATCACTGTCTACCTTATGGGATGGCGTTGACACGTCTGTTTAGGGCTTATGACATACCTTTGAAGGGGGAGGCCTCCAAGGACATTCTACACACAGGTGTGTATGACGAGCACTCGCTTCACCACATGGGGTATAGGAGATTGGCAGATAGATGGGTGCGCCGAGAATTTGGCCAGGAGCCAGATGAGGAGGATGAGCTTAGAGAGGCAGAGCAAGGCTAGCTGGGCCTTCTGATACACCTCCTAGACTGGCACTAGCAGTAGCGACTGAGCCAGAGCATGTCACACCTGCACCAGCTATTTCACCTTTTGCTACTCCTTCTACTACTGTACATCTTTTGAGGATCTTGTTAGGCAGGAGTGCAGAGGTTCGGAGTGAGATTATTGGATTGGCTGTTAGGTCTACCCAGTTGAGGATTGAGATTGAGAGTTTGAGAGCTCATACTGACTCTCAGCTCTCAGGTATTCGGGAGACCATGGAGGCTAGTTTTAGAGAGATCAGAGACTTACTGAGATCATTTCTACCTCCAGCAGCACCTTCAGATCCAGCTCCATCGGTAGATGATGATGATGACCATCCTGATGGCCATGATGACATCATGGTGATGGTGATGGTGGCGACAGAGAGATTGATACTGTTGACAGTTCTGGTGGGAGTGATGACCAAGCAGGTGATTATGAGATAGTCGTTGAGACACCCAGACTCCAGTTTTTCATCCTGATGATCCTTGTGATACTGCGATTTTGACTGCTCCCATTTTTATGACACCCGCTAAGACTCTTCCTCCACCATCTACTCGTTCTTCCAGGGTTGTACCCAGATTTGGACCATCCACTAGGACTAGGAGTCATAGTATCCTTAAGACCCCTAGAGCCCTTGTTCCTAGGTCTAGGATTACTGGTTCTATTTCTTTTAAGATTCCATCTAATGAGGAGTAGCCTCACATATGTTTATCTTGATGCTTATGTATTGGTTTTCACGTTATCATGATATTTATCATGTTGTACTTGTTTATGTATCATGTTTCAGTGTGTGCTGAATGTATCAACAATTTTGTACTGAAAACTTACTTTTATATATATGAAAACTTGCATTTCAGTTCATTACTTGTGTATCAATCTTGTATCATTTATGTATTGTACTTGGTTACTCCCTATCTTGCTCATTGGCTCTGATACAGGTTGAATTTTGCTTATCTAATCTTGTATCATGGCCCCTAACAAATTTCTTTGCCTTAATGCATCAATTTACGGGGAGTTTACTCCCTTTATTGTTTAATGATTGACTAAAAGGGGGAGTAAGATATAAGGCATTCTCATATGATATAAGGAATTTTCTTAATTTGTGAAATATTTCAAATCTCAACTCATTTAGGGGGAGAGAAAATTTAACTTCAACACCTAATTTGTACCTCTCCTCTATTAAAATATGTTGTATGAGCTTTAAATTCATGATTATGGGATGCAACATCTAAAAATTGATTTTGAATGTTTATATACTCAAGGTCTTGTCATCATCAAAAAGGGAGAGATTGTTGGCTTTGTCCTTGATTTTGATGATTAACAAAACATTGAGTACATATTGTACACTAATGTCTTAATTGTAGTTATGAGTTACAGGATATAGGCATCTCAAATTCTCAAAATGAAAGTATTGTGAAGCTGAGCAATTTTTAAGTTTCAAGAAGTCTTCTCAACTGAAAAAGGCCTTAAAGATGATCAATCATGGTTTACAAAGATACTTTGAAGTTTCGTTGAAGATCTTTTAGTTTTTGGAAGTTCTGGCACACTTTTTGGCAAACTGCAGAACCAAGTGTCGACTCACATATTGCCAAGTGTCGACACTTCAGAAGCTGGCATGCAAAAATTCTTCACTGGCATGCCAAGTGTCGACACCTGAAACTCATGTGTCGACACCTAAAATTCAAGTATCGACATCTAGAATTCACGTGTCGACTCAAAGCTTGAGATTTTTGAAAATACAGAACTTGCCATTTGGAATGTTTTTGTGTCAAGTGTCAACACCTGAAAATTAAGTGTTGACACCTACAAGACCAAGTGTTGACACCTACATGACCAAGTGTGGACACCTGGGAGCCAAATTTCGACACCTGGAAGTCAAGTGTTGACTCACGGGTTCTGACAGCTTCTACGACTCTATTTTCTGAGTTGCAGATTTCATCTTTTCAAGCTTCCAATGGCTAGTTTTGATCCGTCAATGATCTCAAATCATTTTTTGGAAGTTTTTGAAGTATTTAAGCTTCACCAAACTCATTCATGAAGCATTGAACTCCATTGAACACACAAGACAAATATTCTTTCAAGAACTTCACTTCCAAAAGCTAAAAAGGAGATATTCCATTCAAAAAGCTTACAAGCCTATCTTCTCAACTTTCCAAAAATAGCTTTGAAGAGATTCCAAAGAGAAGTCAAATCAAGCAATCAACAAGAGCCTCAAAGCTTCCATATTTCACTCTTTGAAGAGAGTTTGATTGTGCTTTTATTCTTGTATCTTTAACTTTATACTTTGTTAACCTAGCTTTCAAGGGTTTTTAAAAGTAGGTTGTTGAGGTTGTTGGTAAGCCAAAGGTACAAAACCAACTAGGATTTTACTTATGAGCCCGAAGACAAAACAAGTTGTAAGGTTGTTGGTAAGCCTAGGTGACAAAACCAACATAGGTTTTGACTTGTGAGCCTTGGACAACAAGTCGGCTGTAATCTTTGAAGAGATTATAGTGAAAATTTCCAAGGAAAGCTTAGGGAGTGGACGTAGGTGCTTGGAGTGCACCGAATCACTATAAAACTTAGTGTTTGTGTGTAATTGCTCTTTCTATTACTTGCACTTTATTCTTTGCATTTAATTTACTGTTATCCGCTGCATATCCATTAGTGATAATTCACTTTGCTCACAAATACTTCAAGACCTGCACATAATTGCTTAAATTTTTGAAAGATCCAACTCACCCCGCCTCTTGGGCTCTATTTTGGACAACATATACTGTTGGGGCGGAGAGCGATGAGAAACCAACACGGTTCTCCCACACGAGACTGACACATTTGCCTCTGCCTATATATAGAGCATCATCTCTTCATTACCGGGAAGATACATCGACATTAAGCCAGCCGGTGTTCTGCTATCTTTTCCTTTCCTCTTATCCCTTTTCTTCCCATCCCTTCTCCCACTTTCTTCCACCCTTCCAATATACAAGTAGGGGAGTTAGCCGAGTTAGCAAGGGAGAGAGCCTTAGTTATTTTTATTTTTATTTTTATTTTTATTTTAACTCCAAGCCTTGTTAATGGCTTAGGAGTTAAATCTTTTGTAATTAGATCATTTCTTTTGCAATGAAAAAAATTATTTTCTTTATTTAAATTATTCTTTTATTTTTTTAATTTAATTTTGGTATTAGGTTAGGTTAATTTTCTGTAATTTAAATTCTTGCAATTACATTCCTACAATTAGTGTAGTTTTTATTTTTGTATTTTAATTCTGTAATTTATATTCCAGCAAGTAGTATAGATTGATTTTCTTTTATTAATTTATTTTTTAAAATAATTTTTAAAGTTTTATTTTAATCGTGTCTGGCTAAGCGAACCTCCTAGGGTTGGCAATGAAGCTAGATCATGATTAGAAGCCCTTTCTTGGATCTTTTCTTGGGCTCTAATTTTTAAGAGTTTTTCTCTCTCTCTAAACTTCTTGCCAAAGAGACTTGATGAGCTATTGTTGGATTTCAATCTCTTCATAGTTCATGCTTGATTTGGTGCAAGGAGGGTAGAAGAGAGAAGGCTCAGCAATATTTTTTTATTCTTTTCTCTTCTTCCTTGTATGACCTTGATGGGTTATAGTTGAGTTTTAATCTCTTCATAATCCATACTTGGATAATACAAAGGAAGGAGTTGAAAAGACATTATAAGATTATAGAAAGGTTTTCAAATCATTGGTCTAGTAGATTCAAAAGCCCTAGATCTTTAAATTATATATTTCTTCTCATTTGATTAATTTTGCTCATTTTTGTCAGCTTATCTAAGCGAGGGTTTGAACACAGTTTAAACACAAATTTAATTTCCTCATGGGATCGATCCATACTCATTGGACTTGCTACTCTACATACCGTGTGCTTGCGGTTACAACTTAAAGTTCACATCAGTCAGCTTCGAGGATAGTCGAGAGCTCTTCTCCATGGAAAGGATAGACTCTGACTGGCTTAACACTGCCAAACAGAGCAAAAGCAGTAAGAAACAGAGCAAAAGTGGCAAGAAGAGCAATGATGATGGTGACGGTGTTGGATAGACTCTGACTGGCTTAACACTGCCAAACCAAGCAAAGCGGCAAGAAGAGCAATGATGATGGTGACGATGTTGCAACATGTCGACCTCGATGTGATAAGGCTGACTGATAACAAAGTTAGCTGATTAAGAAGATGACCAAGCAGAGGTCATCAAGGCTGACCAGAGCTCACAAAGATTGACTAGAAGTTAAAAGGCTGACCAGAGCTCAAAAGGTCGACCAGAGCTCAAAAGGTCGACCAAGAGCTCAAAAGGCTGACCAGAGGTCAAAAGGCTGACCAAAAGGTCATCAAGGCTGACCAAGAGGTCATCAAGGCTGACCAGAGCTCACAAAGACCAATCAGAGCTCACAAAGGCCAACCAGAGGTCATCAAGGTTGACCAGAGATCATAAAACCCGACTAGAGGGCATAAAGGCCGACCAGTACAAAGGCGGTCCTGACTAGCCTACTTTATCGATATATTCGACGAGTGCAAAGGCGGATCTAACTAGCATACCTTATCAATATGATCTATAAGTACAAAGGTGGGCCTGATCAGCCTACATTATACTAATATCAAAGTCGAAGAGATGAAACTACTCCCTTCATCCAAAAAAGAATAAAAGCCAAAGCACTTCACTAGCATCATTTTGAGCTTGGGAGTAGGGGCAATGTTATGACAATAACTCGGTCACTTAGCCTCGATGTGATGAAGCTGACTGATAATGAAGTTGGCTAATCAAGAAGTATGACCAGAGCTCATGAAAACCAACCAGTGGTCATAAAGTATGACCAGAGCTTATGAAGGCCAACCAAGAGGTCATCAAGGTCAACCAAGAGGTCATAAAATATGACCAGAGCCCATAAAGGCCGACCAGAGCTCAAAAGGTTGACTAGAATTCATAAAAGCTGACAAGAGCTCATAAAGGCCGACCAGCTTGAGGCCCATCAAGAATAAGCCTGGTTGTTGTAACTGACAAACTATATAACTAATGACCGTTACATCAAGATCAAGGCAAACAATTACCAATGGTCAACAGTGACTATAATTGGTTGAGGGAAGGTTATCTTAATTAACTTTCCTAACAGCAATCGGTTACAAGAAAGCTTATCCTAACCATTTTTAGTTGGGATAAATGTCTATAAAAAGAGGTAAGAGGGGATCTCCGAGGTAAGCAAGTTTAAGGCAAGCCCACACCATACCACTTTGACTCTTCTCTTTTTCCATCTCTCTTTCTTTGAACTCTCCATTCTGTTTCCTAGATCACTCCACTGACTTGAGCATCAGAGTATTTCCCGCCGGAAACCCGATCCGGGGACCTTTTGCGGGTCTCCATCTAAGAAGGGTGCCCAGGAGCAGGATCTCATCAGGTTGGAAGAGCGAGAGAGATTGCCTGATGCTGCCGAAGCCTCAGCCACAGGTGATTTATCCGCAACACTATTTGTTTTCTAGCTCACCTCTCTTCTATGTTCTTTTTGATGAGATGAATCATCCTTTTGCCTTTATATTTCCGTGTACTTTTCAGCACCTATTTACCTCTTTAGCGGCTATGATTCTGTTCATGTAGTCCTGGATGTTAGGGGTGATTTGCATGCCCTCCTCTTTCCATAATTATCTTCTCTAGTAGTAAACTGGTGGTTGCTTTTGTTATGCCCCAACCCAAGGATTGATCTAGATGTGCAATAGATGGTCACACATCTTTGGGGTTTCACTCCATAAATATGCTAGGCCTATCTTTTTACTCTTGTACATTCGCATCAATTCTCAAGTAGTGATAATAAAATCAAACCCTTTAAAACATTTATTCAATCAAAGATAGTTCGCCAAAACTAATAAAGATAAATAACAAAATTGTTAAAATAAGTTTTATTCAAGCCAAAACTAAGCAAATGGCTTCTAAAGTCCTAAGCTCCCCATTGCTCAGTCCCAAGCCCTATAAGTTCTTTTGGATCAGAAAAAAATAGAAAAGAGGAGTAAGCTTTACTAGCTTAGTAAGTTACTAATATCTCTAAGGGATCAAATAAAAATAATTTTTCAAATATAGCAATATAACAATAATATATAATAACATAATTTTTTTAAAATATGTCATGCATAACAATAAAATACAAAATACTCTCTCAGTTTTTGATGATTATGCAACCAGCTCCATGATAAGGCTCGAAAGGGACCAGTCTTAAAAACAAATGCATGATGCATCAGCCTATGCCAGTGATCAACCATGATCGGTTAGGCTCGAAAAGAACTAGCTCTGATTTATGCGGCCATGATTAGCCTGTGACAGGGCAAAGAGACTAGTTTTAATATATATATATATATATATATATATATATATATATATATATATATATATATGTGATATATCAGCATGTGCCAACGATCAGCCTCGACAACTAGATCCAAGAAACTAGCTCTACTAGCGATAAGCCTTGACTAGCTAGGCTTGAAAGAAACATGTTTTTGATGTATGGCTAACGATCAATCCCATTGGCTAGACTCGAATTATAATCTAACTAGAGAATTTTTTCTCATAAATTTATAAACCAGTTTTGTGTAATATAAGCATACTAATTTCCAGGACTACATCAAATCAAACTTTTATATTTTATTTCTAGAAATAATTTTTATTAAAAAATTTATGTAATGTTAAATATGCATAATCACTTTTTCAAAAATCATGCAATATTAATATATAAATTAATATAATTTAAATTAATGATCATACCAGAGTAACATCTTAAGCTTGAACCATAATTTAACTTACTTTTTATAAGATCATGAATAAGGTATATATTTTTTCCAAACTTTCTAATTTCCAAATATGTAAATAATTTTTATGTAAAATCTAGTTTTATAAATACAAGAAATACATTAAGAAAAACTCTAGAAATAGAAGAGAAATTATAGTCGATCAAATCTAAGAACCATGCTTTTCAATGCATGGCTTGATCTCTAAATTTGATACTCCTCTAGCATTGAATGCTCTGATAAAATAATTTAACATCATTATTATCCTTTAATTAAAAAAATAATTTGGATGAAGAAAGAGAATCGTGGTGTAGGTCATGGTCTAGGTCAGATATGGGTTGGATCTACAAGGCTTGGACTAATGTAGATTCAATCAAATTGGGATTCGATCAATAAAAAGGGTTCACAAAAAGATCTGATCTCTCTTCTCTCTTTCTCTCTACTTTTCTCTCTCTTTTTCTTTTCTTTTCTTTTCCTCCTCCCTCTCTCTCTTTCTCTCTTCTTCCCCATGCCAACCCCATGGGTTTCTTCCATGGTTTCTAGGAAGAAGAAGGGAATGGGGGAACGGGGAATGGGGTATCTAGGGATGGCACAACCAAGGCAACCAGGCAAGGGTGACACAACCAATGCAGCTACACTTTGTGGCAGCTTGGCCTGGCTAAAACAAAGGAGTGAAAAGGGAACTACCCCTAGCCACTCATGGTGGCTTTCAATTTTAGGAGAGACACGATGGGACGGAGGGGCAGCTTTATTTGCTAGGAAAGAAACAAGAGAGAGAGAACTTACCAGAGAAGGTGGTCATGATAGAACTTGCCCAAAGGGACTAGATTTTGATAACTACACAAAGACCAATCTATCAGCAATTAAAAGAGAGAAATAGAGAGATGAAGGTGGTGACCTTCAGCTGGGGGGAGGGGGGTTTGAAATTGGGGGATTTGGGACTTTAATAGGATTGAAGGCTAAGGTTTTCTAGCATTCGGAAAGGTTGTATCAAAGGATGACTCTTTCTCTTCCATCATGCAAAATAGGGGAATTTGCCTATTTCCAAATTAATAGGGGGTGGAATGGGCCTTCTGCCCCTTTTGGTTAATGATGGGCTAGGCCTTATAGCTTTCCGGACTCCATTTCATCAAAAAAGGAAAAAATTCAAAACTTTCGATCATAGTAATCTTTTTTTGATACCATTTTTCATAGTAATTTTTTTATCAACTAAATATTATAAATTTTATTTTCTTTCATAATTATTTTGTGACATAAATGATTCTTAGAAATCATTAATGTAATCTAATATACCGCAAAACCTAAGGGCCTGTTCTTTTGTAGATAAATATCATGAAAAATTAGTCAATTTTTTTTATAATCAACTTACTCATGTTCTTAAGCTTTTCAAGATGGATAAGTTACTTTTCCTGGATAACATTTATCCATGAAATAGAAAAAAATCTTACCTACATGGAAGATGGCTAAATCAATTTCCTACCAATTAGTAAAATAAATATTAAATAAAATATTCTTATTCTCTTTTTCAATATCTCTATCATTTAATGTCCAATAACTTAGTTGTTCACTACTATTTATACTTACAAATTATAAAAGATATTATGAAAAATACAAATAAATCTTAACAATTTATTCAGGAAAGTAGTAATGCAATAAAATATAGATAATAGATTTCAAAATTACTTTTCTATGTACAAAAAATGAATAAATTATTTTCTAAATATTATTTAAAAAATATTTATTTAAGAAATATAGTTTTTTAGATAAATTTATTTATCATAAAAGAATACGCCTGAAGTTTTTCCATTTATCTTATTAAGGTCCAGTCGAGCACCATTGTGCCTTAATTGACTAAAGCAAATGAGGAAGGGATTTGGGAACTGGCCTACCTCCCTTCCTTCTCTACTCGAGCCCTTCTATTTCGATAGCCCTCACTAAGGGAATAGAAAGGAATAGGAAGGAAAAAAAAAAGAAAGAAAAGGAAAAAAGAGGGAAAGGGAGGGAAAGCATTATTCTTGTTTGGAAAACCTCATTAAAGGAAAGGAAAGAAAAAAAGAATAGATATTTTAAAATTTTAAGAGAATCATGTTCCCCTTTTTTCTTACCCTTTTAATTCCTTCCTAATTAGAAGAATTAGAAAACTAGTTTAATGGAAGGAAATGGAGGGAAAGGGATATCCTTTCTTCTCCTTTACTCTTCTTCAAAAATTAATATCCAAACAAGAGAAATAAAATCGCTCCCTTTCATTTTCCTCATAGATTAGAGTTCTTGCTATCCTCTCTATTTTAATTGCTAACGTAGGTATGACTCACAAAGATAATCATTCATCTGAACATAGCTTTTTTATTTTTAAAAAAATCCAACCGTCATTGATGAGTTGTTTGCAAGAGAGAGAGATCTGAGAAGCGATTTCATATTTTCTAATGCGCTTATTTCTAGGCTTCCAGTTAGTCAAACCATATTTTCTTTTTCTTTAACTTCCTTCTGCGAGTTCTTTCCTACTTCTCTCTTGTCCTGCTGTCCCCAATATCATTTTCAAGTAGTTAAGATGACATCAAGACGTAATCACAGAGATCTTAGTCAAAATTTATATTCCCCAAGCCTTATCTCTATGGAATTGTTAAATATGGACAAGCAATCTTGTTGATCTTTCTAAAGTCAACTGCTCATCTAACTAATCTTATATTGCCTCACAAGTTTGAAGTTTGACAATCATAACTAGTTCTTTATTTGTAAGATTATAAAATTGTCATTTGGTAGATATTGTTATAGTTTGCTTTGCAGTTAGTTTCAAATGCCACTTCTTGCATTTGTATTGGAGAGTTTGACAGAAGCATAGGGCTTATTACTGTACCAAATTCAAACCTCGTTCTGGAAATCATGCACTTTTGTGTGCTCAAGCACTTTTGTGTGCTCAAGTTGTTGAAGAATTTATACAAACATAGAGGTAATTTTCCTCTCCCACATAATTTAGCTTCTACGGTTCATTCTCTTTTCAACTGATTTTGGTTATAACTGAAGAAGTCTCCGACGAAGATCCAATTGACTGTATGAGGCTGTTCTTCTCCATAATGAGAATTGCTGAAGAAGATGAAGTTTTTTTTTTCTTTCAGAGGGAAAAAGAAGATGAATTTTTAGTCGATTTATATCTCAAAAATTCTTCACTTTGGTTTTTGATATACATTTCTATTGGTTAAAGGTTGTAAATAAATGATCCTAGCTCCTTTTCCCTAGATTTTTTTGGGTTTGATGCTATCTCATATAGGATTAATATTCATTGAAGAAATTTTTGTTGAGTTGGGTTTCACTTTTCTTAGTTTCTTATATGTATGTATGTATATATATATATGTATGTTGTTTGTTTGGGTTCAACATAATGTTTACCATATGCCATAAGGAATGTTTGTGGAATGTGTTTAAAAACAAAAAAAAATTCTCGACAATCATGGTGCCTCTAGTTGCATGCAGTGTTCAGGCTCTGAAAGGAAGTAACTTTTTAATGGTTGCCTTGGAACATATCTTGATTTTGAATCAAACGAAGGTTAGTTCTGGTATTTGAGAAAGCTCTTGGTGCTTGAAATCTCTCTTCTTGTTGCATGCAGAAACTCATACTAATTGAATTGTTTCATCAACTAATGCTGTATGTATCACACTCTTTTGTAAGTTCCCATTTGATTTACATAAATTTATGAAATTATCCTATTGGATATTTTGTAGATATAAGGAAGAGAATAAGAGAATCAAGCATGGTGGAAAACAACAATGAATATGGAACAGGCCTGGATTCACCACTATTTGACTTTAACATGATAGAAACAGCAACGAACAACTTTGCTTTTGAAAATAAGCTTGGAGAAGGAGGATTTGGTCCAGTTTACAAGGTACTTCTCTTCTTCCTTTCCTTTTTTCCCTATCTTTGATCTTTGAGTCAATATGTTGAGCATGGATAAATTTTTAAATACATATATTCAAAACTCCAGGGTAGACTTCTTGATGGACAAGAAATAGCAGTGAAAAGACTATCCAAAGGCTCGGGACAGGGTTTAAAAGAATTCGAGAATGAGGTAGAACTGATATTAAAACTCCAACACAAAAACCTTGTTAAGCTTTTGGGTTGCTGCACTCATGGAGAAGAGAAGCTTTTGATCTATGAGTTGATGCCCAACAAAAGCTTGGATGCTTTTCTCTTTGGTTCGGGTTCTCACTATACTTGGTTTTTAAACAAATTCAAAGAGATGCAGTATCTTTCACAAATCCCGAATGAGTAATTTCATTTAAGCTTATTTAACACAATTGTTCGAGTAAATCTTCCCAACACTCCATCCAACACTGCAAATACCTGCCATAAGATGAAAAGCCAGCCAATATTCCAAGAGGAAATTTCTTTGAAACTTTCTTTTTCTCAAAAAGTTCAAAAATGATAATTATGTAAAATAATTTTCATACGTCTTGATTCATACAATTGAAAACTTTTCTATCCAAGAAGTTTATAGAAGTTACCTTGATCCTTATCTTGATCCATGCCTGAAATTGGAAACTTATGAAATACACTTTTTTGTTTTTTTTCTCCTTTCTTGCCTTGCCTTTTCATATCTACTTGATGGTATATAGATAATCTTTCTTTCCTTCTTTTATTTATAGATAGAAGAAAACCGTTTCATCTCCTTCTATAGTTAGGTCTCAAGAAAACCTTTTCATCTCTTTCATTGTATATGGCAAAAGGAGAGGGAGTTACACCCATTATTTATTAACCATCCATCAAGCCCCTCAACCATCATAAGTAGGCCAGTTATCAAAATGTGAATTTAATTATTAAACCACTAATTACATGGGCCATTTCATGTTAATAAAATATTCTAACATTCTCCCACTTGGCCCATGTGATGAGTTGATGGTTTAACAACAACTATAAGTGCGCACTATACATTAAATCCATTTTATGTCAATAAGTTTAATTGAATTAGAATTGATCGGATCATGGTGGTTACACGTCATTTATTGACATGGTCTCTCCATGTATCACTTAATCAATCCAACTCAACTTTGTCTTTAATTGAGGGATACAATAAATCTCAACTATAATGTCTTTCATGAAGACACAATATGTTATCACACCAAATAATATTCATAAAATCATATGAATAACAAGATTAATAAGCAGAAACATAACTGTAATTGAATTCAAAGTATTATAATATCATGAGCAAAACAATCATATGTATATACATGTACCATCCTCAGGCTAACAAGGAATTATCCATAATACCCATCCATTCAACATGACCAGAAAATGTTTTGGATGGTAAACCTTTAGTTAACGAATCCGCTATCATAAGATCGGTATTGATATGCTCAATAGATACTTTATGTTTTTACACCTCTTCTTTAACATATAAGTACTTCAATTCCATATGTTTTGCATCCTTAGAGTACTTGTCATTCTTTGAGAAAAAGACAACTGCGGAATTGTCACAATAAATTTTCAATGGTCTTGCTATACTAGCAACAATTTCAAGTCTCGAAATAAAATTCCGCAACCACAATCCACGAACAGTGGTCTCAAAGCATGCAACGATTCGGCTTCCATGGTGGAAGTAGCAATAGTAGACTGCTTTCCACTCTTCCATGATACTGCTCCTCTAGCTAAAATGAACAAATAACCGTATGTTGATTCCTTGTGTCCACACATCTGGCATATTCTGAATCAGAATAACCTATCACTTCAAGGTGATCAGATCTCCTATACATAAGCATGTGTTCCTTGGTGCCTTGTAAATATCTAAGGACCTTCTTTGCAGCTTTCTAGTGGTCCATTATGGAATTACTTTGATATCAACCTAACATTCTAACAGCAAAGCTGATATCTGGTCGAGTACATATTTGAGCATACATCAAACTCCCAACCCCTGATGCATAGGGAATCGATTTCATAACTTTCCATTCCAAATCATTCTGGGGACATTGCATTTGACTGAACTTGTTTTTGGATTAGAACTATCCTTGCTTAGCATTTTTCTATTTGAAATCTCTCTAATACCTTATTGATATATCATTTCTGAGATAGTCCCAACAATCCTTGTGATATGTCACAGAATATTTCTATTCCTATCACATAGGATGCCTCACCCATATCTTTCATTTCGAAGTTCTTAGAGAGAAACCTTTTTACATCATGTAACAGACTAATGTCATTTGCAGCAAGCAAAATATCAACATATAGGACTAATATTATAAACTTACTCCCAATGATCTTCATATAGATACACTGGTCAACAATATTCTTTGTAAAACCATAAGATGTAATGATATAATTGAATTTAAGATACCACTGTCGGGAGGTTTGTTTCAGTCCATATATTGACTTCTTTAATTTACACACTAAATTTTCCTTTCCTATGGTCATAAATCCTTCTGGTTGGTCCATATAAACTTCCTCTTCTAAATCACTATTTAGAAAGGCAGTTTTTATGTCCATTTGGTGAAGCTCCATATCATAATGAGCTACCAAAGCCATTACAATTCTTAAAGAGTCATTCTTTGACACTGGAGAGAATGGTTCTTTGTAGTCAGTACCATCTCTCTAAGTATAACCTTTAGCAATAAATCTAGCTTTAAACCTTTCGATGTTACCATTCGAGTTTTGTTTGGTTTTAAAAATCCATTTATAACCAACTCGTTTTGAACCTTCAGGCAACTCAACAAGTTTCCAAATTTTGTTATCATCCATTGATTTCAACTCTTCTTTCATGGCATCAAACCACTTACTAGAATTGCTATAATTCATGGCTTGTATGAACGAGATAGGATATTCATCAATGCTCAAGTCACATTCATGTTCAAGAGAATAAACCACATAGTCATCCAAAATAGCTGGTCTTTTCTGCCTTACAGACCTTCTTAATGCCAGTTCTTATGGTTCATTTATTGTTTGCTCATTTGTGATTGGTTCATCTACTACATTTTAATTCTATGGCTTTGGAGCAGTAATTGATTGTTCTGATATGTTGTGTGGTCGTGATACAATAATAGAAACAACGATCTCGATAGAAATTTTGGATAAAATTGCTTCCATCCACATTTCTTGAAGATCTACCCTTAGTGGTTCCCCACTCCCACTGATTTGATCATTCTCAATAAACCGAGTATTTCCAGATTCAACTATTCTCGTACTATGGTTAGGACAATAAAACCTGTACTCCTTAGACTTTTCAGGATAGCCAATGAAGAAACCACTAACTGTCCTAGCATCAAGCTTCTTTTCATGTGGATTGTATACCTTTGCTTCTGCCGGACAACCCCAAATGTGAAGATGTCTTAAACTAGGTTTCCTTCCTGTCCACAGTTCATAAGGAGTTTTACGAACTGCTTTACTAGGAATCCGATTAAGCAGATTTGCAGCAGTCTTTAATGCTTGCATCCACAATGATAAGGATAAGGTAAAATTACTTAACATACTCCTAACCATGTCCATAAGAGTACGGTTCTGTCTTTCAGCTATACCATTTTGTTGTGGTATATCGGGCAATATATATTGTGCATAATTACCTCGACTTTCGAGGAACCTTGCAAATGGACCTGGACATTATCCATTTTCATCGAATTTTCCATAATACTTGCCACCTCTATCTGATCTTACGACCTTTACTTTTCTAGCTAATTGCCTTTCTACCTCATTAATGAACACCTCAAGGATGTCCATCGATTGAGACTTATCATGCAGTAGATATACATATCCATAACACGAGAAATCATCTATGAAGGTAATGAAGTATTTTTCTCCATTCCAAGATGGAACGTCAAAAGGACCACATACATCAGTATGTATCAATTCAAGGAGTTGATTGCTTCTTGTGGCTGCTTTCTTTACTATGTATTTTGTTTGCTTGCCTTTAATGCAGTCCACACACACATGCATATTAATAAAATCTAATTGAGGTAAAATTTTGATTTTTACTAATCTCAACATTCTTTTCTTGGATACATGACCTAGACTTTGATGCCATAAGTAAGCAGAATTTTCATTATGTGTACTACGTTTACTTCCTATACTATATGCAACATGAAACAGGGATTCAACAAATTTTGCATCAAGACTGAAACGATAAAGACCATCCATTAAAGTACTAGAACCATAATAGTACTTATGTCTATACAAAGAAAAAGTACCATTTCCAATATTGAAAAGAAAACCAACATCATCCAGCTTTCCTACAGAAACTAAATTTCTTGCACAATCGATAAAATAGAGACACTTTTCAAGATCTAAGTGACACCTAGTATACAAGATCAATATGTACGTCCTAATCCCTTCTATTCGTGCCTTCATTCTATTCCCCATAAACATGTATTTCTCAATTCCGCTTATGGGCTGGATTGAAAGGAATTCCTGTGTAACATGAGACACATAAGTAGTTGCACCTAAATCTAACCACCGGTATTATTAGGAGCTTCAATAAGGCTTGATTCAAAACAAAC
This sequence comes from Areca catechu, assembly GCA_021397845.1. Taxonomy (NCBI): domain Eukaryota; kingdom Viridiplantae; phylum Streptophyta; class Magnoliopsida; order Arecales; family Arecaceae; genus Areca; species Areca catechu. The sequence continues at coordinate 74,543,525 of CM038050.1, forward strand.
TAAAATATAATAAATACCTTTCTTTTCAAACCACGCCTTCATTTTTGGACAATCTTTCTTAAAGTGCCCTGCCTTCTTACAGAAGAAATATTTCTGCTCCTTATGGACTTGACCCTTATTGACTTTCATCGGGGCTTTGTCTTTTTTTTTTATCCTTTTTACCTGGTCTTGCCTTACTGCTACTAGTTCCATCATTAATTGTGAGATGAATGGAGTGATCTTTCATTTTTTTCAACCTCCCTTCCACTTGAACCAACATGGACTTCAATTCCTTGAAGTTCCATTTGTCCTTGATAGCGTTGTAATTCACCTGGAATTGACCAAACTCTAGAGGAAGTGAGTTAATAATAAACTGAATAAGAAAAGTTTCACTCACATCCATTCCCATAGTCTTTAACTTTGATGCTGAGTTTGCCATGTCTATCACATGATCATGAATAGGTTGTGACCAATCAAATTTCTTGGTTGTTAGTTCACTCATCAAACTTCCAACTATGGACTTGTCAGCAAGGTCCGATTGGGAAAACTCCACTTTTCTCATGAATTCCTTTGCATTATCTGTTTTCAGCATCGAAGGCTTGATATTTTCTTCCATTATCATCTTCATAAGATTCAAGCATAGTCTATTGGACCATTCCCAAGCCTTATACAGGGACTTGTCAACTTCCATACTAGTATCCGTAATGGCTGCGGGCTTTTCATTAGAAACTAATACTAGGTCCAAGTCCATTACACCCAAATGAAATTGAATCTGTTCAGACCAATCAGCATAGTTAAGCCCATTGAACTTGACAACAGCATTTCCTGATGCAAACAAATTCAGAAAAGCTGAAAAACAATTATACATGCTTATACATTAATGCTGTTTGTTAACAATAATCAAATCCAAATTAATTTTATATGTATAAAATACTTTAACATGCATTTAAGTCTACCTTTGGGTGATACTTGAATACATAAAATTAATCTCAATTGATGCCTATAAGCAAATAGATAATCAAACACACTTCGGTTAATATGCATGCTATCTTTGGATATACATCATATTCTACCAAGCACATTGATTAATCTCTATAATGTTATTGATTATAAGTAATGGTCCACCTTTGGGTGACCTCCTCACATTACAATCAATAAGCTCAATTGTTCAATCTATTTTTTTTATGTTATTCTTTAATAGCATCACTATAATCATGAACAATTGAAATATACTTAAATTAAATGTCTAATTAACCTTTTAACTAGGCCACTTTGGTGGCTAACTAGCTCCCATACAGAGACATTTAATTTAGCATGTCAAATCTAAGGAAATGTAGAACATAAAGGAACTGTTACTAAGATAATAAGCCATGCATTATTGGTTCCATGATTCATACACATTGCAGACATCCATCCAAAAAATAAGCTATCTTGTCTTGGGCTTGCTTGTGACTTCAACTATCTTATTGCAATGAACTACTTAACATAGGTGTGCAAAATAAGCTTTTCCTTGCAGACACAGGTGGACCATAAGATCCTCTATTCATTCATCAAATTGGACAAATGCAAACACCATACACAAAGGAAGAACTACAGAAAACTAAATTCTGCAGAATGTCTACCACAACAAAAATCCATCTAACAGAGCATATAGCAAATAATGATTCTACTTGAACATGAATTTTAGCAAGTCTATCTCAAATGTGTTAGCTCATCTTTTGCAACTACAAACATGCTAAATAGTGTATATATTTCCATAACTGAAAAATAGAAAAGGGAATTCTAATTCTAAATCATCATATATTTGTCAGCACGCATATAAAAGTTTGTACACAACATCTTTATAAATGAAAATGAAAACTCTGATCTCAAAAGTTTATTACAGACAAGAAGCATATAAGAGAAGCATCCAACACAACAATCTTTCAAGAGTAGAAAGTGTTCTTTACAATTTGATTGCTCAAATAGACTCCAAATTAGATGTTATTGTAACTGGAATTCAAATAATATAATGAATCAAGAGTATATAAAACCTGGCTCTGATACCAATTGAAAGACAATTCTTATACATCTTGATTCATACAATTAGAAACTTTTTTATCCAAGAAGTTTATAGAAATCACCTTGATCCTTACCTTGATCCATGCCTGAAATTGGGAACTTATGAAATACCTTTTTTTTTTCTCCTTTCTTGCCTTGCCTTGCCTTTTCTTATCTACTTGATGGTATATAGATAACCTTTCTTTCCTTCTTTTATTTATAGATAGAAGAAAACCGTTTCATCTCCTTCTATAGTTAGGTCTCAAGAAAACCTTTTCATCTCCTTCATTGTATATGGAAAAAGGAGAGGGAGTTACACCCATTATTTATTAACCATCCATCAAGCCCCTCAACCATCATAAGTAGGCCAGTTATCAAAATATGAATTTAATTATTAAACCACTAATTACATGAGCCATTTCATGTTAATAAAATATTCTAACAAATTAAGCATATTTTAAACATACTCAGTGCTGTCTTTGTGCTGGTTAATTGCAGCTATATTGAGTTGTCAAGACACTATTCTGCCAAAGAAATGCACCTATCATCTTAAGCTGCTAATTGGTGTATAGGTAATTGTCATGGATAATGAACATATAATGCTGTGTTAAAATATTGATGTGTTTAACTCTAGGTTGTCATTGGTAGATACATTCTTGCATTTTTAAGGTCCACTTCAACTTCCTCTAAAAATAAAAAAAAGGAATAATTTTCATTCATGAGATGTTGAGATAGATCAGAAATAAAACTTTTAGAAAAAAAATCTTGATCGTCAGTTTCATTTCCACTCTTAAAAACTGTTAAAACATTCTTTACTTTAGGGCAAAAGTATCATATAAGCTTTGAAACATTTCTTAATCTGCTGTTGTAGTTGTGATCAGAATAGTTTGTATAATCCAAGTTAACACTGGATATTTTGTGTCACTAACAAACTAATCAGATGCAACAAAGAATAGAATTTTAGATTGGGAAAAACGCTACAACATTGTTGAAGGAATTGTACGAGGGCTTCTCTACCTTCATCGGGATTCTAGGTTGAGGATTATCCACCGAGATTTGAAAGCAAGCAACATTTTACTAGATGAAAAGTTCAATCCAAAAATATCTGACTTTGGATTGGCACGTATGTTTGGTGGGGATCAGATTCAAGCAACAACAAACAGAGTTGTTGGGACAATGTAAGTTATTAATCATTAGTACTGAAATTCTTTAGATTTGGCATATATGAAAGTATGTGTATATTATAACCATAAGTATGCTTGTGTATATAAACATATTATTTACACTACAAGAGAAAATATTATTTATTTGAATTAAGTTAATAAAACCACATAAAATTATATGTAAAACTATCAGGCACAAATACCATAAGGATATATTGTCAGTTTGGTTTTACTTTCATAATTTGAAACAGGTGGTCCGTAAGTTTTGTTGGGTTTAAAAAATCTGACAATGTTGTTGGCAAAATTATAGAGTTTCAGATGTAAATTTAGGTTTTGGCTCCTTTTCTAAAACTTTCATGCTACTAGTAATTATGATAATATGTATGTCAAGCATGCCATTTATTCTAAAGAATGATAGGTTCATGTCCCAGATACTAAATCATATGCATAAAATGATGAAATTCAGTGGCTATATGTCCCCTGAATATGCTGTTGAAGGGAAAATTTCCAAGAAATCTGATGTCTTTAGCTTCGGTGTTTTACTTCTAGAGATCATAAGTGGTAAGAGGAACAGTTATTTTGTTGATGATGATCAAGCTCCTAACCTTTTGGGATATGTAAGTAATTACTCTAATTCACTGTTCTTAAGCTAGTTCCAATTATGTTTGATAAATGAATTGCTATCAATGTATTTACACAATTGAATATTTCACACTTCAGGCATGGACGTTGTGGAAGGAAAACAGAGCTGTAGAGCTAATTGATCCATCATTGGGGAGCTCATTGACTTATTCAGAAGTGCTCAAATGTGTTCAAGTGGGACTATTGTGTGTTCAAGAATGCCCGGCAGATAGACCAACCATTTCATTGGTTGTCTCTATGCTAAGCAGTAATGCAAATCTTCCTTCTCCAAAACAAGCTGCATTCTTTTGAGGGAGAAGTTTAGAAGAGAGCAATGAAGCATGCTCTATAAATTATCTCAGTTACACTGAGGTAGATTGCAGATAATTTATAAAGTAATACAAAATCTATAAACTTATTTCTAGAATTAATGTTATGATTGAGTGCCAAAACTCTAGTGACACCAATTATATTGGGGCTGAGATCAATGGATACCTTCTTTGTTACAGCATGAAGACAGCAGTATTGTGAAGGTTAAGTGATTAATGACACATGAATACTCTATGCACTTCACCTGTGATAGCAATGGTACATGCATGTATTTTTTATTATGAGCAAGGAACCTGGTTAGTTTTGTTCAAGGATGTTTCTTTGGTATACGTGTTGGTGTTTTATACGTGTTGGTGTTTTATAATATTTTAGGTATTTTGGAAGATGTCTATTGTAAGAGTCCGTGTGATATATAATTGTCTTTTGCTGTTTTATTTTAGCATGGATGTATAGATGATCAGCTTCCTCCCTAGTCTTGGTTCTTGTCTTTTATCAGTTCATCCTTTCAGTGAAGGTTGTTAGTACTTCCACTACTTTTGTTTTTTTTAATTATAAGAAACTCCTATCAACAAATTGATGTGAGTTACTTAAGCTGCAGTTTTGTATGGAATATAACTAAAAGAAAGGGTAAAATTAGAATATTAAATGAGCACCTTGTGTACCTTAATTTATATTATTCTTGATCTAAAATTGGTCAAACCATGTCACAAGAGTAGTGTAAGGACTCCGCATATGCCAAGCTTTGCATCTCAAAACCTCATTTGATTAAACTGTGCTATTTATTGCTTAGAAATCCGGGTTTTTGAGGTGAATCCAGCTTTCATGATGTTATAGTCATCCTAATAACCTATGGTGCAATAGGTTTGAAGAGGCCTTTAATATTAAAGTCTAGCATCAGTACATTAGCTAAGGCGCTTCTCACAATTTACTTTTATTCAACGACATATGAAGTAAGAGAAACAAATCAATGAAGAAGACTAACATAAGATTGAAAGAGCTCGTTCTTCTGTAGAGAAATATCATAACAAAGTTGATCAACTTTGCTATTGACCTATTTATCTATGTTTGTACACTTTTCAAGATGAGTAAGTTAATTTTTCATAGATAGCATTTATCCATGAAATGGAAGATAATCTTACTTACCTAGATGGTAGCTAAATCATTCTCTCACTAGCCATTAAAGTAAATATTTAATTTTATTTCTAAAATGTCCCCTTCTTATTTTCAATATCTCCATCATTCAATATCTAACAACTTTTCATTATCTTTTATACCTAAAAAATATAAAAGATATTTTAAAAAATATAAATATATTTTATAATTTATCCAAGAAAGTAGTAATGAAAAAGAATATAGATAACAGATTTCAAAACTACTTTTCTATGGCTAAAAGAATACTAGTAAATTATATTTTTGTTTAAATATTGCTTGGAAAATATTTACTTCTAAATATAATTTTCTAGGTAATTTTCTTTCCGCAAAAAAAAAGGACCCAAAAGGTCACTTTGGACATGACATAGTATCAGAAGCATGCGTTTGAGATTTTCTGATGATTTTCATCAATGGTTCAATGCAAAAGGAAATATGAGATATACTGTTGGCCAAATATATGGAGCAGTAGTTTTGCAAAGCTGATGAAATAGAGGTTAAAATTTGTGGTTGTTTTCATAGGAATTGGTGGTTTAGACTTTAACAAGACTACCTGTGTGCAGTGTCTGCAAAAATATTCATGACAATAGACATTTAGTCATTCAAATTTGAATAGAGTTTTAGGCTAAATCTCTCATGTAAGCTCCATTATATATTATTGAATAGACATTTAATTGTCATAGATAGGTCTGTCTAAAAAAATTTGCAGACAGAATAACTCTTCCAAGACATCTTCAAATGAAGAGGTGGCTCAAGGAGTGATTTGAATGGAAAAACAGAAGACTCGAAAAGCCATTGAGGGTCCGTTCACAAAGTTGGGACTTAATACCTTTTGAGCATCTCCTGTACAAATATATATTAACTATAATATTATAACGCGTGGTCTTGGCCAAGGGTTTGAGCAGAAGTCTTTGAGCAGGTTGTTTGTATCTTAAACCCGTGGCCTTAGCCAAGGGTGCTGTACTGTATTATTTTCATTTTCTTAACAGGTTAGACCTATGTTTAGCTATGTCTCATTAAAATATATATATATATATATATATATATATATATATATACAAAAAAGAAATGTCTCATGGGCCATGGCAATCTCTAAAAATGAATTAGAGAAAAGTTTTCTTCTTTCTTTCATTCTTCCTTTCAACATGGGGGAACATCGATATTCATCTAATTGGTGAACTGAATTGAATACACAACTACAATCAGTCAACAAATCAAGGCATATCAAATATAAGTTGTACAGAGGAACAACAAAAAAGATCTCTTCTTCTATGCTTTGCGGGTTCTTGTATTATAATATCAACTTGTTTTCATACTAGTTGTTGTGGTATCAACTAGACTGATACCACTTATCAGGAAATCACTCATGTGGAATACAGATTCTTATTTCCAGGATCATGATTATCGATGTTGATACTGCAAAGAAAGGAAGAAGAGATAAAATAAATAAATAAATAAAAGGCACAAATAATTTAGACATGCAAGGTTTTATTATGAGAAAAATAAACTTACAAGATTAGAAACTTCCATTCTGAATCCCGTACAAGTCTCTCAACAAGAAACCTCAAAATCTCTCACAAGCTCTCAACTTAATCACTCTTTAAAGATCCTTCATCACTTTTGATCCTCTAGCTTGGTCCATTGTCCATATTTTTATAGCTTCTGGTGCAAAGAGCATTTCATCAGGAATCCAATGATATAAACCTTGTCCAAATCAGAGTTTTATAGCTTTTTTAATTTGTGTTTGAACCAAAATCTCTCCTAACCATTCGATCGGCTTGATCACACCATAAACTATATGTAACAGGCCTAAACCACATCGGATACCTCTTTGACTATCTAATTCTTACCAGGAGATATGCCAAGCCATCCATCATGCCCACCGAACCATTCGCTTGTCCAATAGTATGAGGATGCATGTGAGTCACGAGGGAATGCATTAGATTCCTATACAATGCATTGATGAGCTCCTGACTAAGGCTGCAAATGGGTTGGGTCGATCCGTGACCCGACTCGACCTGACCCGGTTAGATCCGATCCAGACCCATTTAAAAGATCCATGGATTTGGATCATATTTAAAAGTTGGGCCCGTTCATTTTTTGGATCGGGTCTGGATTTATTGAATTCGAACCCGACTCTATCTGATCCAATCCATAAAAATTTTTGGATTAATTTGGATCTTCAGATATATAACCTGATCCAACCCGACCCGACTCGAACCCAGATATAGGACACGAATCTTTTTTAAATATATTATTTATAATATATTGGATAAACGGTTAAACACTCAATAGTAAATTGTAATGGGTTATGGGCCTAATAGCTACTGCCTACTGGGTTTCCGGCTTGGGCCAAACCCATGCCCATTCAGGCCCACCACCCACCTCGACACCGCGTACGATAGCAAGACTTAAGCGGCACTAAGGCACCGAGCTTCTGCCTTCTGCCCTTCTCGATTCATTTCAGCCCTAATCCCATTTTCCACTCGGCCACTCCGCCTCCACATCTCCCTCAGTCTCCCTCCCTCCTCCGGTCCTCCCATCGCCAGATCTCGCCCTTTGTCCGATCGATCTCAGTCTAGTGGCAGGTGAAAAGAACTCCTTCTCGAGGTTCGGTGCTCGGTGAGAAGAACTCCGGCGACGAAACCCTAGAAAGGAAGCCCCAAAGCCTTCACCATTCGATCAGGTGAGTTCTCCTTCCGATCTTTTTTTCATAGTTTGTTTAGCCCCCATGATTTCTCGTTCCAAAGCTTTTACTCCCCAGATTCCAAGTTTTAGGATTTTGTCCATTATTCTGCATCGCGGGAGTAGTAGAAGGCCTTCTTCCTAGAGAAAAAGTGAAGGTATGGAATGGTGGCAAAGGTCCCAAATTCTAAATTCATTCTTCTTTTTCCAAATCTTTTGACCAAAGAGGGAAACATATTGCATTAGATCATTGCAGGGAGCATGCCAACAATGGTTCATGAATTTCAAAGTACATGCTTGCAATGTTATGCTTTAATTTTCTATTAAAAAAAAAGACATCATGCTTCCTCCCATCGAAAGCAAAATGTTCGTATTAGAAATAGGAAAAAAATATTTGAGATGGGAATAAGGAGCGCCAGACCCTTGACTTACTGCATGCTAGGTATGGTCGTATGGAAACATATTACATTAGATCACATGAGAATGATCACCTTGTACTTAGTTTGGATTGAAGTAAGAAGAAGTTTGGGATATATTTGATTAGGATTTAGGAGGAGTTAGATTCTAAAATAAGAATGGGAATGTAAATAAATGGCTTCTATTTTAGCTATTTAATTTGAAGAGTCCAGACTCGTATTTCTGTTTCAGAGATGAATAGAAAAGTCCTACTTTCCTAAAAAGTAAAAAATAGTTCCTACTTTTCTACCAAATTTTTTAATTTTATTTAAAAGAATTGATTTCCTAAAAATATTTTTTGTTTGGATTTATTCATTATTTGGGATTTTTTTCTATATGATCTCTATTGTTACAGTGTTTGTTTATATTTTATTAATGCTGTGAGAGTCATAGGATAACTTCTTATGCCCATTTGGCCATCTTCTGTTTGAGACTAAACATGGAATTGAAAATTACATCTTGGAAAATTATAAAATGCACAGAAAAATCATTCTTGTATTGTCTCAGTTGATTAAGATATATATTATAACCTTTGTGAATGTGAAGACTTTCTTGGATAATTTTTTTGGATTAATGAATCCTTTGATCAGATTATGAATATTAATTCTTGAATAGTCACAATGTTGAGATATGAGAGTTTTTATAACATAGTATTGGTACATGTGTGCATGCACTAATGCATACATCATTTAAACAATGGAGCAATTATCTATATCCACTCATGAAAGTTTCCTTTATAACTTCCTTTATAGTGTAGAAAATTAGAAATAGCATCGATGTACTTAAAAAATAAAAATACAATGAAGTGGAAAGTATATTAAGAAGATGATTTTAAATGATAAAATTGGATGAAATAGATGGAAAATATAGTCCTAAATCCTAATGCTTGGATGAAATAGATGAAAAAGATGATTTTATGCCTGCAGGATGCAATCATTTTTTATAATTTTATATTTTATAGATTTATTTGAATTTATATTTATATCTTATTTAGTTGTAATTAATGCTTATATTTTTTATTTGATTTGATATGAAATAGGTTTATGTCCATGATGGGTAGTAATGAAAATACAATAGAAGATTCAAGTACACTGGGTTGTAGTAGTTCGCAACCAGTAGAGCCTTCTAATACAGATATCTCTAAGTTGAGCAAGAAAAGGAGATCAGAGATATGAAATCATTATTTTGAGATAGAAAATCAAAAAGATAAAGCTAAATGCAATTATTGTCATGCAGTTTTTTCAGTTGATCCTAAAAATAGGACAAGTCATCTTCACAAATATACAAAGAATTGTAAGTGAAAAAAAGTCTTGATAAGAGACAAAAACAATTAATTGATAATGTAACATTCAAAGATGGTGTTGCATTAAATGAGTTAACTCCCTATTCATTTGATCAAGAGAAAAGCCATGAAGACCTTGCAAGAATGATAATTCTACAAGAGATGCCATTTATGATAGTTGAACATCCAGCTTTTCAGATATTTGTTAGAAATCTTAGACCCGAATTTCATATTATTTCAAGGACAACATTGGCATCTGATTGCTTGAAAGTATATGAAAGGGAAAAAAGAAGACTGCATGAGTTGTTTAATGCAAATTATGAAAAAATTAGCTTAACATCTGACATGTGGACATCAAATCATACATTGGGATACATGTGTCTCACTGCACATTACATCACTAATGATTAGAAACTTAAAAAGCATATTATCAATTTTAAGATGGTGCCTTCACCACATACAGGCTTAGTCATTAGTGATTGTATTGCAAGCTGCATTTCATCTTAGAATATTGAAAGAAGGTTAGGTTCAATCATCCTTGATAATTTGTCAGCAAACACAGTTATGGCTACGGACCTTCAAAGGCAATTTAGAAGAAACCTACTTTTGGATGGCAGGTTTTTTCATGTGCGTTGTTGCACACACATTCTTAATTTGATTATGAAGGATGGCTTGAAGGCAGTGGAAGGTGCTATTATTAGAATTTGGGAGGCTATTAAATTTATAAAGTCATCTCAAGCAAGATTGGAAATATTTATGCGAATTGTTAGACAATTAAGAATGAATGGTAAGAAAAGGATATGCATAGATGTACCTACTCGTTGGAATTCTACATATCTCATGTTAAATGATACTATACATTCAAGGATGTGTTTGTACGACTTGAGGCTCGAGATCTTAATTTTGAAAATGCCCGAACTGAGGATGATTGGTCTCAAGGTACCATTATTTATAACTTTTTGAAGGTTTTCTATCATATAACTGAATTATTTTCACAAACAAAAAGCACAACTTCAAATTTATTTTTCTATATATTCTGGAGAATACAAATGCTCCTCATTCAATAATCTCGAAGTTCAAATATAATTGTGATGATGATGGCCTTAAAAATGTAAGAAAAATTTGATAAGTATTGGAAAGATTGTTCTCATATTCTTGTCATAGGGGTTATTGTCGATCCAAAACATAAGATGAAGCATATTAAGTATTACTTTCAGAAAATCTATAATAATGGTGATCGTGCTTCAATTGAGATCAATAAGGTATATGATGTTATTCAAAGTCTTTATGATCATTATACAATTTTATATGGTGCATATGGCTCTCATGTTCAAGTGGAGGAGATAGGATCTACATCTCAAGGTAGAGGAGATGAGAGTTTTTTCATACAAAATTATGAAGAATTTATCCAAGAAGAAGAAGTTACGCAACCATCTAAGTCAGAATTAGAGATTTATTTAAAAGAGAAGGTACTTTATGATCTTTAATTTATATATATGCATTAAAATATAGCTCAATATTGGTAATAAAATAACTAGCAATATATTTTATTTTTTAAACAGGTTCATCCTTTAGGTGATCAGAATTTTGACATTCTAGACTATTGGAGAATTAATAAATCAAAATATCCAATATTGTCTAAGATGGTCCGTGATATATTAGCAATTCTAGTATCTACCGTTGCATCCGAGTCTGCCTTCAGCACCGCTGGAAGGGTTTTGGATGATTTTTGTAGCAGCATATCTCCTAATAGGGTTGAGGCATTAATATGCATCCAAGATTGGCTTCGAGATACCTTGCCTCATCTTGCAGGTTTAATTTTTAGAATATTTATTGGCTCCACCTAGTGATTTTGATGAATAACAAAATGTTGAGTACATATTATGTACTAATCTTTATTTCTAGTTATGAGTTTTTAGGAAACAAGCACCTCAAATTCTTAAAATTAAAGTATCGTGATATGCTGTGGCATGAAGCATATTTCGCAATTTGAGGAGTATTTTCCAAGCAAAAAGGAGTTAAAAGGGTTCATTTATTGCTTATTTACATTACATTTAAATTTCACTCTTGATGCTTGTGTTTTTGGCTTCATTTATACTTTGTTGTGAATTTTTCAGAACCAAGTGTCGACACCTGGGAGGTCAAGTGTCGACACTTCAGCATTTGGCATGCAGAAAAACTCCTTGGCACGCCAAGTGTCAACATTTAGAATTCAAGTGTCGACACCTAAAACTCAAGTGTCGATACTTAAGTTCCCAAGTGTCGACTCAAGACCTGAGACTTTTTGAAAATCTAGAACATGGCCATTGGAGTGTTTTTGTGTCAAGTGTCGACACCTGTAAATCAAGTGTCGACACTTGAATGTTCAAGTGTCGACACTTGAATGTTCAAGTGTCGACACCTGGAAGTCAAGCGTCTACACCTGACAGCCAAGTGTCAACACCTGACAAACCAAGTGTCGACACTAGGGTTCTGACAAGCCTAATGGATCTATTTTTCTAAGTTGCAGAAGTATCTTTTCAAGCTCTCAATGGCTAGATTCGAAGCTAAAACGGTTACAAACCATTTTTTGAAAATTTTTGAAGTATTTAAGCTTCACCAAACTCATTCTTGAAGCATTAAAGTCCATTGAAAGCTCAAAAGCCAATATTCCCTCAAGAACATTACTTCAGAAGCTATTTAAAGTATGATTCCCTGAAAAAGCTTACAAGCCTATCCTTTCATCTTTCCAAAAAGAGAGCTTGAAGAATATTCCAAGGAGAAGACAAGACAAAGCATCAACTTGAGCCTCAAAGCTTCCATTTTACTCTTAAAGAGAGTTTGTTTTGTTTATTTTGAATTGTATATCTGAAATTCTCTTTTGATTTGACCTTGCTTTGAAGGGTATCTTGAAAGAAGGTTGTTATGATTTGTTGGTGAGCCAAGGTGATAAAACTAACTAGGGTTAACTTGTGTGCTTGAAAACAAAATAAGTGTAAAGGTTAGTTGGTGAGCCTAGGTGACAAAACCAATATAGGTTTTGACTTATGAGCCTTTGGAAAAACAAGTCGGCTGTAATCTTGGAGAGATTATAGTGGAATTTCCAAGGGTAGCTTGGGGAGTGGATGTAGGTGCTAGGTTTGCACCGAACCACTATAAACCTTATGTTTGTGTGTGATTATCTCTTCCATCTCTTGCTCTTTACTTATTGCACTCTATTATTGCTTTCCGCTGCATATAACTTAGTGCATCAAGTTCTTTACTCATAAATACCATAAGGCCTGCATATCATTGCTTTAAGTTTTTAAAAGATCCAATTCACCCCCCCTCTCGGGCTCCATTTCTGGACAACAAGTGGTATCAGAGCACCGGTACTCTCTTGTAGGTCCAAGGATCTTGAGTAAAAGATCATGGCAGCCCCAATAGGAATGGGTGTTGTTGAAGGTCAAGCTTCAAACCGTCGCCCACTCTTTAATGGCACGAATTACACTTATTGGAAAACTCGCATGCGTATATTCATTCAAGCCATTGATTATAATCTTTGGAGGACAATCATAAAAGGTCCTCATTAGCCAACTATGTTGATTAATGGCATTCTCACTCCAAAGATGGAAGATGATTGGGATGAGAATGACATTAAGCAAATAGAGCTTAATGCTAAGACTATGATCTATTATTTTGCTCTCTTGATCCGAGTGAATTCAATAGAATATCTAACTATCTCTCCGCTAAGGAAATACGGGACACACTTGAGATTACCCACGAGGGTACACACCAAGTGAAAATAACTAAAGTTAACATGCTCATTCACACATACGAGATGTTAGAATGGAACCTACTGAATCCATCAGTGAGATGTATACTAGGTTCACAAATATTGTGGATGGCATGAGAAGTTTAGGAAAAATTATTTCTAACAGTGAACTTGTAAACAAACTTCTCAAGTCTCTACTGGCTTCTTGGGATGCAAAGGTAACCGCTATTGAAGAAGCCAAAGATGTTAACACTCTCCCACTTGAGCAACTATTGGGCTCATTGATGATCTATGAGCTTTCCCTCAAACAAAAGAATGTGGATGTTGACAAAAAAAAGAAAGTAATCACTTTCAAATCTACCGCAAGAGAAGAATCAAGCGATGAATCCGAAGAAGAGGAAGAAGAGGATGAAACGGCTCTATTGGCAAGAAAGTTCAGAAGGTTCATGAGGAAAAAGAAATATAACTTTAAGAAGAAGCCTCTAAAAAGTGTGAGTCGAGCAAAGAGAAAGAGAAAGAGAAAGAGAAGGAGTAGCTCATGTGCTTCGAATGCAAAATATCGAGCCACTTCAAGATAGACTGCCCCTTAAGAAAAGTAGGAGAAAACTAAGAAAGAAGGCCATGATGGCAACCCTGGAGTGACAGCGAAGACTCCAGCTCTGAAGAAGAACATCAAGAAGTTGCAAACTTCTGTTTAATGGTGGATCATGATGAGGTATTATCCGAAACTGAAAATGAATTTACATTTGATGAACTACATGAAATTTTTGATGATTTAGTAATAGAATTTCAAAAACTAAAATCAAAATATAAAGATCTAAAAAGGCAAAATCTAGTTTTAGTCAAAACTAATGATAAGCTTTCAAATGAAAATGATTCCCTACTTCTTCAAAATAAACAGTTAAATGATAAGATTATTGTTCTTGAGAAAGAAAAGGAAGTTTTGAAAAAGAAAAACTTTTCTGTATCAAATGAAAATCTTTCAAAACAGAACAAAGAAATTTTGGAAGAAAACAAAAAATATAAAGAAAAACTGAAATGCTGAAACCTTTTATTGATAAATTTACATACAGCTCTGAAAAATTAAATATGCTTTTAAATAATCAAAAAACTTTTTTTGATAGAGCCGGTATAGGGTTTAGAACTCAGAAGAAACAAAAGCTTTTCAAAAATTTCTTTGTGCCTGCATCTTCATCCATTACGTATTATGCTTGTGGTACAGTAGGGCATAAATCTTACATGTGCAATAAGAAAAAATTAAGCAATGTTAAGAAAATCTGGGTTCCAAAAGGAACCATTACCACTAATGTGAAAGGACCCAAGATGACTTAGATACCTAAAATCTCCACTTGATTTTTTTTGTAGGTATGCCTTGCAACCAATAAAAAAAAAATGTGGTACCTCGATAGCGGTTGCTCAAGGCATATGACTGGAGACGTGGAACAGTTCTCATCACTCGAGTATCAAAATGGTGGTAATGTGACATTTGGTGACAATGGAAAGGGCAAAATTGTTGGAATTGGTAAAGTCCATATCACCCCTTCTACTTATATTGATAATGTTTTATATGTTGATGGATTGAAACATAACTTGCTTAGTATTAGTCAATTTTGTGATAAAGATTTCAAAGTTGTTTTCGAATATTCTTTGTGTATTGTTTCTAGCTTAGATAACAATGGCATCAAGTTCATTGGTCATAGGCATGGCAATATTTATATGGTGGATCTTGATGATCTTTCTATTCAAAATGGCCATTGCCTAGTGGCAAAGGAAGCTAGGATCAATGCAACTAGTTGGCTTTGGCATCGTAGGCTAGGACATGCTAGTATGCATTTGATTTCAAAGCTTAGCAAAAAGAATTTGATAAAGGACTTACCAAAAATTAGTTTTGAAAAGGATAAGATTTGTAGTGCATATCAACTTGAAAAATAAACCAAATTATCTGTTAAATCAAAAGGAGTAATCTCTACATCTAGACCCTTAGAATTGCTTCATATGGACCTCTTTGGGCCAACTAGAACATCTAGTTTGGAAGGTAAGAAGTATGGTCTATAGTTATTGTAGACGATTTCTCACATTTTACATGGGTCATGTTTTTAGCATACAAAGATGAAACATTTTCTGAATTCATTAGATTTTATAAAAGAGTTTCAAATGAAAAAGGTGTTTCAATTGTATCTTTAAGAAGTGACCATGGAACCGAATTTGAAAATTCTAATTTTGATAAATTCTGTATAGAAAATGGCATTCATCACAACTTTTCAGCACCTAGAACACCTCAACATAATGGGATGGTAGAAAGGAAAAATAGAACTCTTAAAGAAATGACACACACCATGCTTTATGAAAATGACTTACCTAGATATTTTTGGGTGGAAGCCATAAATACTGCATGCTATATTTTGAATCGTGTTTTAATCTGACCGATTTTAAAGAAAATACCGTAGGAGCTTTGGAAGGGAAGAAAATCTTCAATTCGATATTTTCATGTTTTTGGATGTCATTGTTTCATCTTAAACAATGGTAAAGACAACTTAAGCAAATTTGATGCCAAGTCAAATGAGGGTGTCTTTCTAGGCTACTCTACATCTAGCAAGGCATACAGGGTCTTCAATAGAAGAATACTTGTTGTTGAAGAATCCATACATATTGTATTTGATGAATCTGACCAGAAATCTTCTAGAAAAGAAGATGTGTTTTCTGATGAAATAGGTATCAAGAAAATCAAAGAGGTAAATAACAATGAAGAGCCTACCAAGGAATAAGAAGATGATCAAAACACTGAAAGAGATCAAGCACAAGGTGATGAAAACACATCTATTGTTGATCCTCTACCCAAAGAATGGAGGTATGCTCATGGACACCCAAAAGAACTAATCATTGGTGATCCATCTAAAGGTGTAAGTACTCGATCATCTCTTAAAAATATTTATGATTACTTAGCATTTGTTTCTCAAATTGAACCTAAAACTATTGAAGAAGCTGAAAATGATTGTAATTGAATAAATACTATAAAAGACAAACTTAACCAATTTAAAAGAAACAATGTTTGGACTCTTATAGATAGGCCTTCAAATGTTTCAATTATTGGCACCAAATGGATTTTTAGAAACAAACTTGATGAAAATGGTATTGTTATAAGAAATAAGGCTAGACTAGTTGCCAAATGATACAATCAGGAGGAAGGGATTGATTTTGATGAAACCTTTGCTCCTGTGGCTAGACTTGAGGCAATTAGGCTATTATTGGCTTTTGCTTGTTTTATGTATTTTAAATTATTTCGAATGGATGTTAAAAGTACCTTTTTAAATGGTTTTATAGAAGAAGAAGTTTATGTTAAACAACCTCCTAGTTTTGAAAACTCTAAATTTTCAAACCATGTTTTCAAACTTCATAAAGCTTTGTATTGTTTGAAACAAGCTCTTAGAGCTTAGGATGATCGTTTATGTTCTTGCTTGCTCAAAAATGACTTTACTAGAGGTAATGTTGACAAAACTTTGTTTTTGAAGAAAAAGAATGATGATCTCTTAGTTATACAAATATATGTGGATGATATCATATTCGGTGCTACTAACGAATCTTTTTGTCAAGAGTTTGCAAAGTTAATGCAGGGTGAGTTCGAGATGAGCATGATGGGAAAACTTAGTTTTTTCCTCAGACTCCAAATAAAGCAAACCAAAGAAGGGATCTTCATCAACCAAGCCAAGTACATGAAAGAAATACTCAAGAAGTTTGGGATGGAGAGCACTAAGCCATTAGGTACCCCTATGAGCTCCTCTTGTAGACTTGACAAGGATGAATCAGGTAAATCTGTAGACCAAAATTATATCGTGTAATGATTGGTTCATTGTTATATCTTACTGCCAGTAGGCCAGATATTATGTTTATTGTCTGTATGTGTGCTAGATATCCATCTAATCTTAAAGAGTCTCATCTTTTGGCTGTTAAACGCATACTTAGATATCTATCTAGCTCAATTGAAATTGGTCTTTGGTACTCTAGAGATTCTTCATTTGAATTAATTGCTTATTCTGATACTGACTTTGCTGGGTGTAAACTTGATCGTAAAAGTACTAGTGGAACTTGTTAGTTTCTTGGAGTAAATTTGATCTCTTGGAGTAGCAAGAAACAAAATTCAGTTGCTCTATCTACGGTAGAAGCTGAATATATAACAATTGAAAGCTGTTGTGCTCAACTCTTATGGATCAAACAATAACTCGAGGATTTTGGTATTAAATTAATTAAGACACCCATAAGATGTGACAATACTAGTGCAATCAATCTAACAAATAATCCTATACAACATTCAAGAAGTAAACACATTGAAATAATACATCAATTCATAAGAGATCATGTACAAAACTCTAATGTGGTACTTGAATTTGTGTGTACTGATGATCCATTCTCCTAGAACTCTCTCAAATTTCATTGAGTGAAGAGAGATTTTGTCTGATTAGAAGAGAGTTAGGTATCATTGATCCATTCTCCTAGAACTCTCTCAAATTTCATCTTATCCAAGTTGTTTTTGCTAAAAAATCTTGTGTTAAGTCCCAAAAGTCTTTTAAAAACATCCTTGAATTTTTGAAAATTTTTACAGATTTTTTTTGGATTTTCTTGGCCAAGTGTTGACACTTGGATTTTGCAAAGTGTCGACACCTGACCAAGTGTCGACACTTGAGAATTCCCAAGTATCGACACTCACGAAAAATTTCTATCTTTTTAGGGCAAGTCAAACATTTTGTATTTTATTTTTCCCTCATTTTTCTCTCGCGTTCCAGTGGTCCCCAAGCTCCACTCCTTCCGTAATCAACTTATTTCCCCTTTGCTCCAACTAAATCAAGGTATTTCCATTCTCTTTTTTATCTTTTTAAACTGTGTAACCTAGATTTAGGTATTTCCGTATGTTTTAATGGGGTTTAATCAGGTTTTTCGAATGTTTTAATTGATTGGAAGTTTCCATTTAAGGGGAATCATGTTTGAATGTAATCCTCTTGGATTTTCCATGATTTTTTGGACAATTTCCCACACATTCCATCCATTTTTTCTTAAAATCACTGTTGGATTGATTTTTGGCCGAAATATCCTAGGGTTTTCATCTTAAAATCAATTTTCTAAACTATTTATTACATTCTCATTGTTTTAAAAAGGGTATTTGTGATGTTTTCCTCTCCATTATTTTGGTGTTTAAATCTAAAACCCTAATGTATTTTGATTTTAACCCAAAATCCCAAATAGTTAGCTTACTTTATGCTAATCAAATGTACTTTATATTTTTTATAATTTACAACCTAGATATGTTTTATCAATTTGAAAGCACAAATGTATTTTTAACCCAAATATATTTTGTATGG
This sequence comes from Areca catechu, assembly GCA_021397845.1. Classification (NCBI taxonomy): domain Eukaryota; kingdom Viridiplantae; phylum Streptophyta; class Magnoliopsida; order Arecales; family Arecaceae; genus Areca; species Areca catechu. Next base: position 74,562,314 of record CM038050.1, read on the forward strand.
ATAAAATTCCCCGATAAAAGAATTTTACCCTCGATTTCTTGTGTTAAAGGTATTTTATAACTCAAATATGTTTAATCCCAGTTTTCAAAACATATTCTAGCCCTTCTTAAAAACTAGTATCCCTCTTTTGGGAAGACATAGTTTGGAAAAATATGATCTTCAAAACCTGGTGGTTGTTCTACAAAAACTTGTTCATAAATGAAATCATTTAAAAATGCACTTTTAATATCCATTTAAAAAAAATTAAAATTTATGTAGCAAGAAAATGCAAGAAATAATCTAATTGCTTCTAGTCTTGGTACAGGTGCATATGTTTCATCAAAACAATGCCCTCTTCTTGGTTATATCCCTTAGCTAATAATTTAGCTTTGTTTCTTACTATGTTTCCTTGCTCATCTAATTTGTTTCTATAGACCCATTTGGTTCCTATGATTGGATGGTCTAAAGGTCTATCAACTAATGTCCATAGCTTATTTCTTTTAAACTAGTTTAGTTCTTCATGCATGGCCATCATCCAGTTTGGGTCATTTTCAGCTTCTTCTAAGGTATGAGGTTCTATTTGTGATACAAAGGCTAAGTAATCATGTACATCTCTATGTGATGACCTAGTCCTAATACCTTGTGAAGGATCACCAATAATTAATTCTCTTGGATGAGAAGTTACGTACCTCCATTCCATTGGTAGATCAACATGATCCTTACTTACCGTTTCTTCTTCTTCTTCGATTGGTCTTTCTTGTATGCTCATATCTTCCATTTCTTTTTGAATTGTACCTGCATCATTATCTATGCACTCTTTTTTCTTAGAAGGTTAGGGATTAGTTTCATCAAAAATAACATGCATAGATTCTTCTATAGTAAGAGTTCTTTTATTAAATACTCTATATGCTTTGCTATGTAATGAATAACCAAGAAAAATTGCTTCATCAGATTTAGCATTAAATTATCCTAGATTATCATTACCATTGTTAAGCACAAAGCATTTACATCCAAAAACATGAAAATAATTAATATTGGGTTTCTTTTCATTCCAAAGCTCATAGGAGGTTTTCTTCAAAATAGGACGGATCAAAACACGATTCAAAATATAATAAGCAGTGTTCACCACTTCTACCCAAAAGTATCTTGGAAGATTGCCTTCACATAACATTGTTTGGGCCATCTCTTCTAAAGTCCTGTTTTTTCTCTCTACAACACCATTTTGTTATGGTGTTCTAAGAGTGGAGAAGTTATGATCAATACCATTTGCTATGCAATAATCATCAAAAAATTAATTTTTAAATTCAGTATCGTGATCACTCCTAATTGAAATTATTGAATAATTTTTTTGATTTGAAACATTTTTATAAAATTTTTGAAATACTTTAAAGGTTTCATCTTTGTGAGCGATAAACAAAACCCATGTAAATCTAAAGAAATCATCTACAATCACAAGGGCATATTTCATACCTCCTAGGCTTGTTGTCCTAATTGGTCCAAATAAGTCTATGTGAAGTAGCTCAAGAGGTCTAGAGGTTGAAATCATATTTTTGGATTTAAAACTCTTCCTAGTTTGTTTACCCATTTGGCATGCATCACAAATATGATCAAAGTATACTTTAAACTTAGGCATGCCTCTAACTAGGTTTTTGGAAATTAACTTAGTAATTGTATGCATGCTAGTATGACCTAATCATCTATGCCAAAGTAAACAAGACTCCTTGGTCTTAGCATTCATTGCAACTAGACTAGAACTACTTGACATGGCAAGATCATTAAGGTCTACCACATAAATGTTTCCAAGTCTATGTCCAATGAACTTATTACTAGAATCAAGAGAGTTTGTTACAATATACATAGATGATTCAAAGATAACCTTGAAGCCTTTATCATATAATTGACTAATGCTTAGCAAATTATGCTTCAATATATCTACTAGCAATACATTTTCAATAAAAGTATAGGGGGTTATCTTGATCTTACCGATTTTGATTATTTTTTTCTTGTCATTATCTCCAAAAGTAACCATACCTCCTTCTTTCATCTCTAGGATGATAAATTGATCATTGTCACCTATCATATACCTTGAACAGCTACTATCGAGATACCATCTTTTCTTCAATTTTTGGGCTGCAAGATATTCCTGCAAGACAATCAAGAAGTTCTTTTAGGTACCCAAGCTAACTTGGATCCTTGTAGGTTAGCGAAGGTGGTTCCTTTGGGAACCCGAATCTTTCTTGCTTTACTTTTGATATTTTTAAAGATATTACATTTAAAAGCTTTATGTCCTAACCCTTTGCATGCAAAACATTCAACTCTAGAATTCTGAAAGGATGCAGATTTTGAAGTTATAGATGTTGATGTGTGAGATGCAGATATAAATGGTTTTCTATTTGAGCTCTTAGGAACATACACTGTAGCTTTAGAAGTAGAAGCAAAAGTAGAAGCATTCGGTGCAAAACCTTTTGGTATCACAAAAGTAGTAGCTAAAATTTTATTTGAATTTGAAGAGTTAAAATCGATTACAGCTTTATTTCCAGAAATTCTTTATTCTTTTAATATCAACTCAAGCTTGTTAGAAGATAATGTAAGTTTTTCAATAAGTGTCTTGAGTTTCTCAACCTCCATTTTTGTCAAAGCTTTGTTTTTGTCTAGATATGCACTATTCTCAGTTTTCAAAGCTTTATACTTTTCAGAAGAGACATGTAATTCTTTTGTAATAAGTTATTCTTTTCTGAAATTCCTTCTTTTTTCTTAAGTAAAAAATTATTAGTATTCTTTAAGGATCTAATCTTTACTCCAACCTTTTTAAATTCAGATAATAAATCATGAAAAATAGAATTTAATTCATCAAATGTAAATTCTATTTGAGCATTGGAGGATTTTATCTTTGAGACCCATTAGACATAAATTAGCTATTTTTGTGGTCACTTCTTCTTCAGTCGAGGTAGACTCCTCGCTATCGCTCCATGTGGCAACCATCGCCTTCTTTTTCTTTTTCTTGAAAAATTTCTTTAACAGTGGACAATTTAAACAAATGTGCCCCGATTTCTTACATTCATAGCATGTGGGCACTTGATCTTTCTCTTTTTATTTATCCTTGTCCTTGTCCTTGGAGTGCTCTCCTCACGACCATTGTGATATCTTCATCTTCTAGATCATCTTCGAAGGACGTGCAGTCATCTTTCGATTTCTCATCTTTTTTTTGATTCCAATGCAGCTTTGAAGGCAATTGTATTCTTCTTGTTTTGATCATCATCAATTCTATGCTGCATGACCAATTCGTGTGTGATGAGTGAACCCATTAATTCATCCAAAGATAAGGTGTTTAGATTTTATGCTTCTTGGATGGCAATCACTTTGGGATCCCATTTGTCTGGAAGTGATCTTAAGATCACTATACTAAGTCAGCATTTGAGTAAACCCTGCCAAGACTTTTCAAACCATTAATAATATCTATAAATCGAGTAAACATGGCAGAGATAGTTTCAGTAGATTCCATTTTAAATAATTCATAACTATGTACAAGAAGATTTATTTTCGAAGTCTTCACTTGGAAAGTTTCTTTGTGGGTCACTTCGAGTTTGTCCCAAATTTTCTTTGCTGAAGAGCAAGTGAAAACTTGATTAAACTTGTTGGCATCCAAAGCACAGTATAATAAGTTTATTGCTTTGGTATTTAATTCCTCCATCTTCATGTCATGTTCATCTCAGTCCTCCTCAGGCTTTGGGACATCCACGCCATTAATTTTAATCACGGGAATATGTGGCCCTTTTAGAATGACCTTCCATAATTGAAAATCGATAGCTTGTATATAGATTTTTATTCTAGCTTTCCAGTAAGAATAATTTATGTCAGTGAAGAGTGGAGGTCTATTAGTAGATTGGCCTTCGGCCAAGCATAAACTCATGGGATCAGCCATCAATCTTTACTCTAAATATATTCAGAGACACTGCTCTGATGCCAATTGTTGCCCAGGTGGCTTACCCAAGAGGGGGATGAATTGGGAATTAAAAAATTTAAGCAATAATGTACTCTGTGAAATCCCTTTTAAGACGTTAAGTGATGTGATAAATTATTTAAATACAAAAGCAAAATCAGATCAGAAAAGTACAACACAAATACATAATAATTATAGTTGTTCGGAGCAAACCAGCTTCTATGTCCACTACCCAAGATTACCACTTAGGATTTTCACTATATCCCCCACCGGAATATAGTCGGATTGTTTTTATAGGCTCATAATCCAAACCTCTACACTTTGGTTTTTAAACCAGGCTCACCAAAGAAACCTAACTTGGTTTTACCAGGATTACCAAGAACCCAACACTTGGTTTTAACAAAGGCTAACCAAGAACCTATTTGGTCCAGGCTCACCAATAACCCAATAATTCAAAATAAATTGAAAAGAAAAGTAACAGAATGATAAACAAATTTTTTGTTGAATGGTTGCTGATGTAGTTCGAGAGAAGCCTACTTGAATGCACTTCAATGTACTTTAATGGCTTCTATAGCTTCTTTACTAAGTGCTTCAAGCTTCAGATGAGAGTTGGTGAAGGCTTGAAGGCTATCTTGAATACTCTCAGTGCTCTCTTGCTTGTTGACTTGGTTGGATATTCAATAATGCATTAACTATTTTTCTCTCTTTCAAAAACTCTCTCTAAAGAAGTTCAAATCCCTCAAATATATAATCTTGTACCTTTCTCAGGTAGTTTTAGTCATTGTAGACCATTGGGATGTGACATTTGATAGTTGAAGCACTTTTTGGATTTAAAATCCAAGTTCTGAAACTAGCCATTATATGTCTGTAACTGCCATTCAAGTTAGCTCAAATTACTCAAGTCAGCATGGATCCTTAGAGTAGTTCTAGTTGAGTCAACTCTCTTTAATCTAGTTGGCTCGCTTGCATAGTGTCCTGATTTCTCACTCTATAAGAGTCAGCTCGCCTTCATTCTAGTCGACTCGGATCCTCAGGCCTTCAGGATTTCAGTCTGGACGAGTCGGCTAACTTCCATTCTAGTCGACTCGATTGGCTGTGGTTCTTAGAACACATTTTCTGGACTCTGGAGGAGTCGGCTCGATTTATTGAAGAGTTAGCTCAGATGTCTGACAATATGATAGAGTCAGCTCAGACTCCCCTAGGGTCGCCTCACTTGTCTGATTCAAGAAGTAGTACTCTAGACGAGTCAGCTTGGGTACCTTAAAGTTGGCTTGGATATCTGCATGCCAGATTCCTCATTCATGCCATGTGCCAGAGTCGGCTCTCTTCTCTTCGAGTCGACTCGGATGAATGTTTCAGTGATTTTTTTAGTCTATCTTAGAATTTATCCAGCAAGTCTTCAAGCTTCAAGATGTCTTCAAACTCAACATATTTTTAAGAAATTAAAAGCTTGAAATACATCTAGAAGTAACCCATTTAATTGGTTTTTTACTTTCCTTTTTCTTTGGGTACTTCTTTACAATATTCAATTACAACATAACTCAAAACAAGAAATGAAAATGTAGGAGTTGAAATTGAGCAATAAATTCATCATACAAAAACTTGTAAACCACTTGAAGAGTTGTTAGAAAGATAAATGCATGCTCTATTGTTTTGTTATCATCAAAATTACTTATGGGGTCAACAAAATTGGATAAAAAATCTATCTATTATTGCAATCCGAAGTGACCATGGCACAGAATTTGAAAATTAATACTTTGAAAAATATTGTAATGAAAATAGGATAGAGCATAACTTTTCAACTTCATGAATATCATAGTAAAATGGTGTTGTTGAAAGGAAAAATAAAATATTGGAAGAGATAGCCCAAACCATGTTTTGTGAAGGTAATCTTTCAAAATATTTTTGGGCTAAAGTAAATAATACTGCTTACTATATTTTAACCATGTTTTAATCTATCTCACTTTGAAAAAAATTCTTATAAGCTTTGGAATGATAGAAAACCAAATATAAACTATTTGTATATTTTTGGTTGTAAATGTTTTATTTTAAATAATAGAAAGGATATTTTAAACAATAGAAAGTTTAATGCAAAATCTGATGAGGATATCTTTTTAGAATATTCTATATCAAGTAAAACTTATAAAGTCTTCAACAAACGAATATTAGTTGTTGAAGAATCTATATATATGATTTTTGATGAAACCAACCCCTCACCTTCTATAAAAGAAGATTTTGTTGATGATGATATAAAAACTATAAACAAAGAAATGAAAAAGTTAAGCTTGAAAGATAAGCCAAATAAAGAAAGAGAAGAGGCAAGCAACAACAACAAAGAGTAGGGTAATTTTCCAAAAGGAGTAAAGGTATACATATATCTATCCTAAATATCTCATTATAGGTGATCCTTCAGAAGTGCTAGAACTAGATCATCTTTTGGAGATATATTTGATTATTTAGTATTTGTTTCTTCAATTGAACCTAATTGCATAGAGAAAGCAAAAAATGATCCTAATTGAATAATGGCTATGCAAGAAGAGTTAAATCAATCTGAAAAAAATAATATATAAATATTAGTCAGTAGACCTAAAAAACATCCTATCATTGGTATTAAATGGATCTTTGGAAATAAACTAGATAAAAAAAATATAGTTAGAAATAAAGTAAGATTAGTAGCCAAAGTATATAACTAAAAAAATGGAACAGATTTTGATGAAACATATATACCTGTAGCAAAATTAGAAGACATAAGGTTATTGCTTGCATTTGCATATTACATAAAATTTAAACTATTTCAAATTGATGTGAATAGTGCTTTCTTGAATGGTTATATTTCAAAAGAAGTTTTCGCCAAGCAACTACTTGAATTTGAAAGTCACATCTTTCTAATTCATATTTTCAAACATAACAAAGTATTATATAGTTTGAAATAAATACCTAGAGCTTGGTATGAAAGACTTAATATTTCTTTATTTAAAAATAATTTTTCAAGAGATAGTATAGACACAACTCATTTATAAAAGGAAAGGAAGATAGTTTGTTAGTTGTCAAATATATATAGATGATATTATTTTTGGTGCAACTAATAAAGAACTTTGTCAAGAGTTTACTGAGCTTATACAAGGAGAATTTAAAATGAGCAGATGATGAGCTGACTTTCTTCCTTGGACTTCAAATCAAAAATATAAAGAAAGGTATTTTCATCAACCATACCATGTATATCAAGAAATTACTTAAGAAGTTTGGAATAGAAAGTATAAAAAGAGATTGACACACCAATGAGTTCCATATGCAGACTTGATAAAGATGAAAATGATAATATAATTGATCAAAAGTTCTATCAAGGTATGATTGGATCTTTACTATATTTAACTATAAGTAGACCTGATATTCTATTTAGTATTTATATATATGCTAGATTTCAATCAAGTCCTAAGAAATCATATATTTTTACTATTAAAAGAATAATAAGATACTTAAAAGAAACTTCAAACTTAGGCTTACGTTATTCTAAACATTCCTTAATAAATTTAATTGGTTACTCTGATGCTGTCTATGGAGGATGCAAAATTGATAGAAATATACTAGTGGTACATACTAGTTTCTAGGATTGAATTTAATCTCATGGTATAATAAAAAATAAAACTCTATAGCTTTATCTACTGCTAAAGCTGAATATGCTGCTGTAAGGAGTTGTTGTGCTCAAGTGCTTTGAATTAAGCAATAACTTGAGGACTTTAGTATAAAATAAAATAAAGTTTTTATAAAATATAATAATTTAAGTGCTATAAATTTAAATAAGAATCCTATTCAATATTCAAGAACCAAACATATAAAAATTAGACATCACTTTATTAGAGATCATATGCAAAACAATGATATAGTACTAGAATTGTTTGTATAGATAAATAATTAGCCAATATATTCACTAAACTCTTAAGTGAAGATAGATTTTCAGTGATTAGAAGTGAATTAGAACTCTGTGATCCTTTTTAGAAGCTCTTTTTTGAAAACTCATTTAGATCTCTTTTGAGTTAATTCTCATCATTCCCTAATAAATTAGATCATATTCTTCAATATTTTATTAGTTAAAAACATCTCACTTTGATCCACATATTTTTTGGCTAAAAATTCTTTATTTTCAAAACTCTATCTAGAGAAGTCAACTCATGTCAACACCTTGCCTAGAAGATCCGACTCACAGTATCATAATACTATTTTTTTAACAGCATTTGGAACTTTATCTTTTATATTTTCATTATTTAAAACCTAGAGCCGACCCATCCTTCCTCTATTCCTAGTTGACCTAGAGCATTAGGGACCACTCTCTTTTAGATTTTTTGAGTAATCAGAAGAATGGGACCCCGCAAGACAGTAGCTTCAAAGAGGAGAAGATCCATCAAGAAAAGTTCAATGAAAAGGAGAAGCAGTAAAATGACAGAGAAGCCCCTCAAGCTACTCGACCTCAACATCAACCCATCATTTCAATTATGAATCGACCATTGACAACAAGTGGAAAAATTAGTTTCAATTTTTTGGAAGGTAAACACTTTCGAATAGGCAATTGGATCCAAAGCTAGGGTTAGGAAAGGTTTGCACTTTCGAGGTACCAGTTTACCTCAAACTGGTGAGGATGTTTTTTGAGAATCTAAGGATTAGGACATTGTTGATTTAGTCCATGGTTAAGGGAACCTAGATTATCATAGATAAGAGATGGCTAGGTAGTATACTAGAAATGCCTAGGTTAGGGATATGCTTTTTAAATCTGCAAAAGAAGATTGATGGTCTTAGAGTGATTTTGGAGAGAGATGAAGCTAGAGTTTTGAGAAATTTGCAAGCCAATCAACTGTCAGTGGAGATGAGACTACTTCATAACATGGTGAGCCAGATCTTTTTCTTTAAGATGGGAATGTTTAATTAGGTAATAGAAAAAGACATTTCTTTGATATATTATTTGATTCAAGGACAACCTATCAATCTTCCATTCTTGATGTTGAGTCATATTAGAGAGGCTACAAAGAAATCTATCGCATGCCTGCCTATGGCATTGTGTTCACCTTGATCTTTACCGAGTTCAGTGTAGATTATGAGGGAGAGGATGCTAGGAAGCTTCTACACAGTGACAGGTATAATAAGCAATCTCTCCACCATATGGGCTACTAAAAGGTGGATGATAGATAGGTGAACAAGACTTCTACACAAAAATCTATTACTTCTGATACTTCAGATGATGATGATGATGACGATGGTGATGATGATGATGATGATGAGACATATTTACCATTAGCTACACCCTCTACTACTGATACTCAAGTTGCTGGACCATTTACTGTACAGCTATCACTGTTCGAGAGTTTGAGGACACCACCACCACATCCATCTACATCAATTAGACCTATTTTTGAGCAGTTATCTCGATTTGCAGATATGATGACCTGTTAGATCAGCTCTTTACTTATGGATATGATAAAGGACATAGGATATACTATGGAGTCATAAGGAGTATCAAGTTGCAATTCAGAGATCTTATGATGAGCTTCGATATGGCCTTAGAGTGCTAACTCTCAAAGTGGAGCTTGTGGAGCAGGCACATAGAGCACAATAGACTTCTTATCTAGATGTTACTATTCTTCGAGAAGATATTAATAAGATGTTGAAGAAGATGGATAGTTTTATTGTCCATCAAGCTGGTGCAGTAGGAGTTGTTCATCTGGGCATACATCAATCGAGCTAGAGATAGGACCCTTCTAATTAGACTTCTTCCAGTTCATTATCTAGTCAGCCCCAAAGATGATAGTCTCAACCAGCATCTACTCAACCCTTATTTAGCTTTATAGTAGTTTCCTACCTACCTCTTCTAGACCACTTCGAGGACCTGCAGTACCAGGGATGACTCATCTTCTTCAGTTGCTCCTACATATATTATAGAGTTTCTAGATTTAGACTAGGATATCTTAGCTTATTAGGTTCTGTATATTAAGATTTATATATTGTTGTCTGTAGTATCATGTTTACTTTTGCATTATACTGAACATTTTGTATTTGTTTTGATGTTATCCTATACACTGACTTATGTATTAAAGTCACCTTTTGGTATTATGTATTAATGACTTATGAATGAAATGAATTGTAAGATTTGACTTCATTATTATATTTAAGAAATACCTTATATTATTCTTACCTTATTTGTTGATGAGAAAAAGGGAGAGTAAGTGTGAGATTAAAAAAGGATATATGAGTTTAAAGATTAAGGCATGAGGTTAGCAAGAAAAAGGAGGAGAAGATATGTGAAATTAAAAATTTAAAATAAAAAATAATAAAGAAAGTGGTATCAATGAGGTATCTGATGTGGCATGATCATTGATGTGGAGCTCATGTTAGACCTAGCTGGAGGTCTAGCTGGCAGAAGGTACCATCTGGATGCTGTCGCCATGTAAATGCCGAGGTCGAGCTCCCCGCCGAGGTCGAGTTTCTGGTTAGAGTCAAAGCCAAACTCCCCACCTAGAGTCTAGTATGGATAAAGACAAGCAGACCCGGTCTCCCATTCAAAAGACATTGGGAGCGGCCAGGATAGTGACACCACCATCTCCACTGGAGCCCCCATGTTACTTAGATAAACTACCACCTCTAAGGAGTAGCACTCCGCTAGGGCACACCGCCTGCCATCTCTGTGGAGCGGTGCTCTACCAGGGCATGCCACCTGCCACCTCTATGTATAGGTGCTCCGCCAGGGCATGCCACCTGCAACCTCTGTGGAGTGGCACTCTACTAGGGCATGCCACCTTATCCCCTGCGAAGGAGCATCCCACCGAAGCACCAAATCCCTCAGCTCACTGTCAACACCTTCTATGGAAAGGCACTCCACTCGGAGCATCGTGCCCTTCAATCCATCGCTTGTACCATCCAAAAGAGGAAGGTTTTATCAAGAGTCTCAGACCCTTAGCATCGCCTGCCAGACTAGTGCTCTGCCAGGTTCCCATGGTGGCACGATGCCCATAAGAAATAGTGTCCTGTCGGGATGTTGGACCCCATGGCATGCCACTTGTACTCATTATGGAAAGGATGCATACTTTGTAGTACTTCACCTGCACCCATGGCAGAACCTCCCTATATGGGCTATGAACCCTATCTCCCTTCTCTCAGAAAGAGGGGGGATAGGCTTATGCTCCGCCCATAAGAGGCACTCCTAGAGAGCATCAAACCAGGGCTTTATGCTCTACCAGATGAAATATGCTTCTATAAGAAGCTCAAAGGGGTCTCCGGCAAAGGTAAGTGCAAACAAGCAGAAACTAGTGCAAGCAAGAGCAAGCGAGTGAAGCTTGAGGGTAGGAGGAATGTCCAAAGACTTCCCCAAGAGCTCCCACTACTACAGCTACCACTATTCAGGCTCCCACTGCTCTAACTTCTACTCTACCTCTTCAAGAATCCTCTAAACATGGAGACCACTCTGGGCTTTGCTAAGGTGGATATATTTTTCTTGATCGCCCACTGACTTGATCGTTGAAGTGCCCCCGCCGGGATCCCCGACTCAGGTCTCCTCTCTTTTACAGGACTAGTCACACTTGGAGGACACCAGGCAGGAAGTCCACTCGTCGGTGCCATATAGGAGCTACAGGCCACGGTGATCTTGGCGACAACAATATCAATGATATATAAAATTAAAAAATTAAGCTCTAATGTATAACAAACTAAGCTCTAATATACAAGAAGAGAGAAGAATAAGGTTAATAAAGTTAAAAGAATCTGAGATGAAAATAAAGCTTAAACTAAAGGGAAGCTTTACTTAAAAGAATTCATTTAAATCAATGCAACTCTGATACACCCTTCTTTCAGCTTTGATGCATCTTTTGACAACTTTGATACATTTTTTTTAGCTCTGATATATTATTTTCTGAACTATGATATAAACTCATTTTACTCTGATACATGCAAATATTTAGAGCTTTGATACATATATACACATACCTAAAGCTCTGATACATTCTATAAAAAGCTCTGATATATTTTGTAAGCACTGATACACATACAAACACTTTGCTTTGACCATGATGAATACCCTAATCTTGCCTTGATACATTGTATATGCTCTAATAAATGACAAATGCTCTGATACATTTACTGTAATGCTTTGATATGTCTTACACTATAAAGTTTAAAGCTTCGATACATTTTATACTATAAAGTTTTTTTAATCTTCATGCCCAGTATTTTATCATCATCAAAAAGAGGGAGACTGTTGATCCCAAGAATGATTTAATGATTATAAAATATTAATGCATGAAAAGTATACTAATATCTTTCAATTGGTTTAAGAATTTTTTTATAGAGAGCAAATAATTACAAAGAATGATTCATGAACCATTGGAAAGTTTATTAAGCTCATATGAATCATTAGAAGTTTTTATGAACTATTAGAAGGTTTTGAGTGCTCAATTGAATATTATTTAATGTGAAAAAGTATGTTAAAACCCATGTTTGAAATGAAGAGTCGATCTATAAAAGTTAGAGCCAATTCTAGCATGATCTGGAAATGGCAAAAAGGATTGGCATGTAGACAAGCCGATTCATATGAAAGGTGAGCTATCTCTCTTAATTAAATAGAGGAGAAGTTTTTTTGTCTTAAGCAGACAAGCTAACTCCTGTGAAGAAGAGCTGGCACTCTCAAGAAAAATAAAAAATTAAAATTTCAAAACACTCAGATGAGCCGACTCTCTTAGTGATACAAAATGATGATTTTTCTAGAACAGGCAGAAGATCTGACTATTGAAGCAGAAGAGCCGACTCTCTCAGAGATACAGAAACCTAATTTTTTTGAATTTTTTTAGGAGTACAAACTCCTGACCAAGTGAGTCGACTCGTGGCCCTCTAATAACATTTCAATAGCTAGCTCTACTAACTTCTATATTTTGAGAAAAAGGGATTCTAATGGCTATTTTTCAATTTCTAGTGGCTAAAAATGGTTAGGAGAGGCTCTAGACTAATGGAAATTCACAAAAAAAGGTATAAAAACAAGGATTAAGTTTAGAAAACTAGACAATCATTAAAAACACTTGAGAACTTAGAGAATATTCAGAAAAAGTGAGAGCTATCATTGAAAACTTAAGAGATTCCACATACTTTCCAACCAATTCTCTTGAAGTAATTATTGAGAAACTAAGAGAGCATTGAAGAGTAATTATTGAAGTATTCAAGGAACTTCAAGTCAAGATTCAGTGGCAACATTTTTGTTCTTAAGGAGTTTATCCTGTTTGTTGCATTTTTAGTTCTTATTTTTTGTTACCAATTGCAGTGGGATCTAAAACTTAGATTTTGGTGTAAGGTTTCGATTAGCTGGCTTGTGAAAACCAATTGAGTTTATTTATGAGCCCATGTTAAAATAAATATGTATTGAATTTTAGATTATAGGATTGAGAAAATAATCTAGCTATATTCTTGAGAAAATTAATTAATTAGTTATTTATTTTATTTGATTAAATATTTATTGATTTAATTAATTAGATATTGATTTATTTATTTAATTAGTTGATTAACTGATTAATTAGTTATTTATATAACAATTAGATATTTATTTATTGATTGAATTAATTAGATGTTTATTTATTGAATTAATTGATTAATTAATTATATGTCAATTTAATTATGTAAATAATTAATTAGGTGTGCATAGATGCATATCTTGTATATACGAGATTTGGGTCTTAGCTGTAGATAGGATTGGAATTAGGCTCAGGCTGGTCCGAAATTAGGCTGGGCTTCGACCAGACTCAATGTAGATCAGATCAAGCTTGGGTATAATAATAGAGTCCATTTAATTTTTAAGCCAGGCTTGGGCACCTATTTAGCTTGGCTTGGACCGAACCTAGCTCAGAAATAGACCTGACCCAAACTAGGCCCACCAACCCATAAAGAGGAGGCACTGCTAGTGATCGATGCAGTTGAGGTTCGAAGGATAAGAGGGAGCTTCATGTTGGCGAGGCAGTTGGTGGAGGTGATGCGGTAGTGGTGGAGGTTGCTGAGCTTGCCGATGAGGGTGGAGTCGAGGTGAAGTCCCAGGAGGAGTCATTGCAGAAGGTGGAGAGGTCAAGGAGGCAATGGTAGTGGGGGGTATGGATAGGGCCTCAAGAGAGAAGTTAGGACTAGCATCGTGAAGGGCATAGAAGGTGATAATGAGGGAGTTGAAGATGATGACCTAGTTGCTAGTGCAAGAGAGGCGGCAGGAGTGGGTCTGGTCGATGTAGGTGACGATGGTGAGGGGGGAGGACTTGGTGAGGAGGATGACCTTGGTTATGAGGCAATCATCGATAGGGACCTTGTCATGGGAAGTGGCCTTCATAATGGTGACTTCGAGGTTGGTGATGTGGATAGTACAACATTATAAACACTTGGGGCATCTTAGGGCATCTAGGAAGCCTTCTCGAGTCATACAAAAAATATTATAAAATCTAAGAAGATCAAGGAGGAAGGAAGGAACAAGAAGCCTCAAGCCTGCTCAGGATGCATCCTCATATATCCGAAGTCAACTTGAAGGCAGATTATTCACACAGTCATCAAAATCAAGGAGTTTGAGGGTGAACTCCCCTGGGACTCCGTATTGTTCAATTAAAAGGTGGAAGAAATTAGAAGCTAGATATATCGAATCAGTCAAAGAAAAGGGTTTTCAATTATACTTAAGATATTATAGTCCTCTCCAACTCTATCATTTGACTGGTGATAGTAGTAGCGATGCAATTATCGCAATGGCCATAATCATGCCTTGGAACCAAAGTAGCTTAGGGTCGAGTCGCAACTTGCTTGCTGTTGACTTCATTACTATCAAGATTTTTGCTCTTTCTTCACCTTTAGTTACATTATTTGCATGATTATAAGCTGGCCTAATATTACCAAGGATAATTTTTGATCATGGATTAATTAATATTTTAATGTATATAAATTAAACAAATTCAATAGTTCAAATGCATTGAAATATGAATTAATCCATAATCAGAGATTGCACATGGTGATATTAGGCTAGTCCATAATGCAAATGATATAAATAAAGATGAAGAAAGAATTTGAATTTCGATTGTGAATGAACTCAATAGTGAGATAGTTGCCCTTAGCCCTAAGTTGCTTTAGTGATAAGGCATGTTGATGGACGCTCACCTTAGAATGGGAAGTATCGGGAATGGTGATGCAACAGCTATGCCACTACATTATCATCATCTAAATGATAGAGTTGGAGAAGATTGTAGTATTTTAAGTACGATTAAAGATACCTTTTCATTAACTAATTTGATATATTTGGCTTCAAATTTCCTCTTATTCCCTTTATAATCATTTTATGTCTTACATTGCTACTCACAATTGTATAATTAATTTAGTGAATCCATTTATTTTTATTTTTATATATTATAATTATGTCTTTTAGAGGCTAGAGCCATGCTAGCCTTGAGATCTTTAGAGAACATTTCTCTCAAGAAGAGAGCGATCATGCTGCCAGCTTGCATGGATTTACAGCACTCGTACCACATAATAAACTCTAAAACTTTAGATATTATTTTTTATATTATTTTAGATTTTATTATCTAATATAATATTCTTTATTTCAGATATTTTTTGATCGGGTTCAAAGAATGTGGGGTCATGGGTGGCCCCACAGTCATAGCCAGCAATGACCGGCTTATCTCAAACTCAGCACCATGGTCGAGGACCCACTTGGCTCACAACACCTTCGACTTGATCAAAGGATAGAGAGCTCATCCACATTCAGAGCTACTCATAAGTGCTACTTCTTTAGATTAATATATTTAAAATTTAATCCTTACAAAGTTAAGGTTTATTATTAAATTTTAATTTTATAGTACATTCAAAGAGACTAGAGTATCTCGGATGGTTACCAGGATCATTTGCTAATTAATGCCAGGACTGGTGAATGAGTTCTCTAGTTGGCCGTTGAGGGCTCGTGATGCAACCTAGCAGATGTTCCTGGTAAATCAGATGTATTTAAATTTTAAATTCAAGAAATGTTTGTGTTTTATTTATTTAATACATGCTTTCTTTTACTTGCAAATGTACCATTGATTCGAGACTCCTCAGACTGGGCTAGCCATCTGATCTTCAAGGAGGTGGCCACATGTAAGCTTCGGGATGGATTGCATAGTCTTAGGCAGGCCGCCATGAAGCACTCCAGTTCCAAGTCACCATTTGAAAGGAGGTTTTTCAAAGATTACTAGATGCAGGCCGACATATGGGAGTTCCTCTGCAACTTGTAGAGTACTAAGGAGTACTCTGGTAGGCGGTAGAGGACATGATAGAATCATATCATCCGGCAGGATCCAATCAAGCATACTAACAGCTTTGTTGGCATGCATGTGGTGACCTATAGATTGGTGAGAATTCTATACTTAATTATATTGATTTCAATTTAAATTGATGATATATACATTTTAATTAATTTATTTTTATTATTTATTTATTATAGGCATGGTAGTTGGGTTATGCATTGGGCTAGCTGTAGTTGTGGAAAGCCACACACCAGTCTTGGAGGATTGGTAATTACTTAAATCCAAGATCACGATATATGACTATAAGAACTTAAAACTTTAAATATTAATTTTTATATATACTGATATGTATAATTAGACTAATCAATTTATAAACTATATATGCGAATTATGTAGAGTATATCATAGTGTGGTGAATTATGTAGAGTATATCTTTGATCCCGAAGGATGGCTCAGGGCCACCAGAGGGGAAAGTAGGAGCTGGGTCATAGGATTCAGCCACAGCTTCGACCCTCTAGTAGCTCAGTACTCTTTAATGTCCTCATCTTAAGCCCTGATGACCCAGCATAAGTGATTTACATGTCGATGATATCATGACTCATGTACTTGCCCAACGACCTCAAAGCATTAGGGATGCCATCCACGATATGGTCATCAAAATTTTTAGGGACCTACATATGTGCAATCAGTTGACCTTTTTATCATAGCCATTATCGCAGGTAAGTCTATTAATAAACTTATTAATTTATAATAAATTTTTATACTTAGAAACTTATTAATAATATATATATATATTTTTGTTACAAGATGTTGGGACATCCAACTGTCATCCACTAGTTGTTGAAGAGGATACACAAGAGCTAGAGCAAGAGTAGGAGGACAATGACGACCATAATGACTAGGAGGATATGAAACAATTTTTTCTATTTTGATATTATAGTGTAAATTTATAAAATTATGTAATTTATACTTTTTAATATAATATAATTAGGTTTTTTTATGGTTGTTAGTTGTTAATTTACTTTGAACTATAATTACTTGTTATTAAAATTAAAACAAGTTTTTTAAAAATTAATTACTACTTTTTAAAAATTAAAAAAAAGGTATTAGTGATGGCTTTATCAACGGTGCTCACCATCGCTAAAGCTTTATTATCGATGACTGCTATTTTTAGTGACAACATTTTTTTGGTTACTCTTGACCCGTGGAATGATTTTGATTATCACAAAACATTTGAGCATGTATTTGATATTAATTCTTTTCAATTATTTAAGAAGTTTTGCAGGAAATTGGTTACCTTAAGTATAAAATGGTTTTCAAACTGATTGGAAGGTAATTCAATTATGTATAAAGATTTATGAGCTTGAACTTGTAAAAGCCCTAAACTTATCAATCTTGTAATCTTGTAAAAGGGCTGAAAAATTATAAAAATTATAAGGTATGTAGATTAGCTTCTTTGTGATTCAATGTTGAAGATTTTTTGGAGAAACTTGAAGCATTTTTTGAAGATTTGCAAGAGCTGACTCTTGGATTAAGAGCTGACTCATGGCGGCACGGCACGAATGAAGTTTCAGTGTTTCTATATCAAGAGCCGACTCCCATCCTAAGAGCCAACTCATGGAAGAAAGTATTTTTCTGAAGCCTGAGATCTCAAGCAGACTCCTGCCATAAGAGCCGACCCTTCCAGAGTTAGGTATTTTGAAGTTCTAAGAATCCGAGCCGACTCTGCCCTAAAGAGCCGACTCTAGGTATTCATGGTTTTAAAGTGTCTGAAGGCAAGAGCTGACTCTAGCCTGAAGAGCCGGCTCCCACAGAAATTTGTTTTGGCCTGTCTGAGACTTCGAGCCGACTCCTGGAGCTCGAGCCGGCTCATGGAGCCATTTTCTGCACTCCAACGGCTAGTTCCTAAAGTTGAAATTTGAATTCCATTTCATCTCCAACGGCCATTTCACGAATCCCAAGACCCTACAATGGCCATATCTCATGAAAAATTATAAAAAATATTATTTTTGAAGGATTAAACAATTATTGGAGCTTTATTGTTGAATTTTCTTAAGGAATTAAAGAGCTTTCAAGTCACTTAACTACCTACTTCAAAGAGCATTCAAGTTGGATTCAAAGCTTCACCAACTCTACTCCATCATTGAACCCGCTCATTAAAGAAGGAAAGAAGCAGCTTGAAGAGCATTGAAGAGCATTCAAGGCTTGACTTCATCTTGATCTACATCGGCAACACTTATACAAACTTGGTTTGTTGTAGTTGCATTTTTATCATTCATTTATCCTTGTTTACTCTCTAAGAACAGCAAGGGGCTGTGTCTTAAGAGAGAATTGAAGGTTTTTAGGTGAACCTTGTAAAACCTAAATTGGGTTCTTGGTTTTCTCAGTTTAAAATCAAGTGTTTGGGTTTCTTTGGTGATCCCGTTCAAAATTAAAGGGAGTTAGGGTTTCTTTGGTGATCCCGGTAAAACCAAAGTATATAGGTTTGAATTATGAGCCTAGTAAAACAATCCAACTGTATTCCGGTTTTGGAGATATAGTGAAAATCTCAAGTGGTGCTTGGGTAGTGGACGTAGGAGCCAGTTGCTCCGAACCACTCTATTTCTTGGTGTTTGTGATTATGCTTTGTTTGCTTTATTGCTTTTACTTATTTACTTTCATATAGCATATTGCACCACAACACAAAAGAATTTCAAAGTGCACATAGTTGTGAAAAGTTTTCAAATCCCAATTTACCCCCCTTTTGGGAAGCCACCTTGATGCAGAACGGAAGCTCTGATACCAAAAATGATGCAGAACAAAGAAAGGGATGCGATGCGGAAGTAAATTAAGATTAACTAATTTTTTTGTTGTTTTTATATGTTTGTAGAAGTTGGCTTCAAATCAAAGAAAAGTTAACCTAACATTGAAAGATACTAATATGATAATTGAAAGCACAATTTTAAGGAAACTAAATTATCAGAGTAGTTCAGAAGCAACGGATCGCTGGGGGTTGAGAAACTCCCAGACCTAGGGTTTCGCTCCGAACTTTCAACAGAACAGAAATAAAGAGAAGAGAAGGTTTATCTAACCAGACAATGATCTTCACAGATTTTGGTGGAAGAACTCTCCCGAGCAGATTGTTGGATCCTCGGATTCAGATATCTTCGTAATGGATCCTCCAATACTGGTCCTTTGGCGGGTTGGCTTCTCTTGAACTCAAGATCTGGAAGAGAAGAAAAACAATTGATGGAATCAGAGAGTCAAGGGAAAGATTTACCAGGTTGATGAACTTGAAGATTGAAATTGCTGAAAACTGGATTCTCCTGGATGTTGATGTGATTTTCCTTGGAACTTGCTCTGGATCTGAAGTAGCCGGACTGGATCTGGATGAAGGTGGATGGCCTGGACATATAGAGAGAGAGAGGCCATGGGAGATGGAAGGAGCTAGGGTTTGATGGATTGAAAATAATGAAGGGCGGCTAGGGTTTTGGATTTTTAAGTGGCTAACCTAGGGTTTTGGATAAAGATGGAGATCTCTCACCTCCTCAAGGCTCCAATGGAACCCGGATTACCCCCTCACAGAGCTCAACACTTAGAATAGTGCGGAAGAAGAGAAACCTAGGTTACTCAACACAAGAGAATAGCAAAAATAATTTTTCTTCATTCATTGATTTCTTAAAGTTACAAAGAGGGGTCTATTATATAGACCTAAAATTTTCTCCAAGCTTGTACAAATTCCCATGTGGGACTAAACTCCTCCAACCTCTAGATTAGGTAGAAAATCTCCTCTCTTGGCCGACCAAGAGTTCAAAAAAATTTGGGACGGCCATAAAGGAATTTTTTTTGGAATTTTTATGGCGCCTCCTTTGGAGTTGGATTTGGATTTGGAGTCCTCTTCTTCTTATGGCATTTCTTCTTTTCTTCCACTCCAAGTTAAGCTCTTTGATTTTGATTTGAACTTCAATTGGATGTCCTTCTTTGATTTTTTCTCCAAGAGAAGTCTTTTCCTTCTTTGCTTAGACAAAATTGGCAGGTATGGGCACCTCCTTTAAATTAGCTTCCAATTTGATTTTTTCTTCTTTGGATGTGGGGACCATGACATTGGGATGCCTCTGTGGCGCCTCCTGGACTCTGGCATGTGCTCGGAGTGTGGCTGGGCGTGTGGCTTGGAGTGTGGCCTCCACTTGCTTGAACCTTGATTTGATTGGAAGACAAATGTGGCACCATTTTGGACCAAATTGAAACCACATCGGGACTTGCATCGAGTCAACATGACTCAACAAAATTTAAATGGTGACTCAAGAAATAAATAAACTGGTTGACCAGGTCAACCTTTATTACAAACCCTAATTTCTCGGGCAATGTCAATCAGAGATCCAAATGGAGCTCTGAAGTCTTCTTCTGAGTCTGGTGCCCGCACCAATTCTCCCAGGGTGGGAGGAACTCGACCCTGTCGAGTAAGGCTCAAGTTGGCTCTGGTATCTCTCCAAGAGGTCTGGGTCCAATTCTTGTAATTCTTCTCGAGAGATCCAAGAGTCATCAGAATCTGGCCTTCCTTGCCAGCGGACCAGGTACCTTTGGTATCCTCGATTACGAGTAGAGATAACCTGATCATCCAGGATCTTTTCAATCTGCTCTTTCCTCACAGGCCAGTTTGTTGGTGGACACACAGGGTTCGGATCACTCTCAATGATAGGGTTAGGCTCAAAAGGCTCACTAGGAATCACAGCTGGCTCCCTGTACTCTACTAAGTCTGTAATGTTGAAAGTAGAGCTAATGCCTAGTTCTGGAGGCAACTCGAGCACATAGGCATTGGATCCTACTCTCTTTACCACTCTAAATGGTCCAGCTCCCCTAGCATGTAACTTTCTAACGGTTCCAGGAGGAAACCGTTCAGTCCTTAACCTAATCATCACATAGTCTCCCTCAACAAAAGATTTGACTCGCCTTTGAGTATCAGCCAACTTCATATAAGTTTCATTACTTAAATTTATTTTGGCATGAATTTCTTTATGCAAGTCTTTTACATGCTGTGCAAAATTCTCAGCAGACTCGGAGACTCGAGTGTGGACAGGTAAAGGGACTAGGTCAAGAGGTGTGTGAGGTTTGTACCCATGTACAATTTCAAATGGACTCTTACCCGTAGACCTATTGACCGAGTCATTGTACGCAAATTCTGCCCTTGGTAGGTATAAATCCCAATTTCTGGTGTTTTCACCAACAAGACATCTCAGCAGATTTCCTAGGCTACGGTTCACTACTTCAGTTTGGCCATCAGTTTGGGGATGATAGGCAGTTGAAAACTTAAGTTTTGTCCCTAACTTATGCCAAAGGGTCTTCCAAAAGTAACTGGTGAACCGGACATCCCTATCTGAATCGATTGTCTTAGGTAGGCCATGGAGTCGAACTATCTCATTGAAGAAAAGTGTGGCTACCTTAGACGCATCAAAGATTTGGGAACAAGGCAAGAAGTGGGCCATTTTAGAGAATCGGTCGACTACGACACAGATAGAATCATGTCTCCTCTGGGTCTTAGGTAAACCTAACACAAAATCCATACTCACATCTTGCCAAGGACGATCTGGGACAGGGAGTGGGGTATAAAGGCCAGTGTTTTGTTTTCGCTGTTTGGCAACAGCGCAGGTTCGACATCTAGCTACAATATTAGCTACATCCCTTTTCAAGCTAGGCCAGAAAAAGTGGTCTTCAATAGCTAGAATGGTCTTGTCTTTTCCAAAATGGCCGGCTAAACCTCCAGCATGGATTTCCCAAATCAAAAATTCCCTAAGAGAAGTTCTAGGGATGCAAAGCCTATTTTTGAAGAACAAAAAACCATCTACAAGGGTATAGTCCTGGTGATTACTAGATGGTCCTTGAACTAGATCCTGATACACAGTTGTGAAATCCGGACAAGACTCATATTCCTCTTTGATTTGCTCAAACCCTATGACCTCAGTTCTAACAGAAGTTAATAACAGAGATCGGCGACTAAGGGCATCAGCTACCTTATTCTCAACTCCAGCCTTATGTTTCAGGACAAAAGTATAGGACTGGATATATTCTACCCACTTAGCATGCCTAGGGTTAAGCTTCTTTTGGGAGTTCAGAAATCTAAGAGCCTCATGGTTCGAAAATAGTACAAATTCCTGCGGTAGCAAATAATGTCTCCAGTAACGCAAAGCTTGCACCACCGCATAAAATTCCTTATCATAGGTAGAATACCTAAGCTTAGCATCATTAAGTTTTTCACTAAAGAATGCTATGGGATGATTCTCTTGGCTTAGGACTCCACCTATTCCTACACCTGAAGCATCACAGGCAACCTCAAATACTTTAGAAAAATCGGGTAATCTCAGAATGGGTGCCTGGGTCATTTTATCCTTAAGATCTAGGAAGGCTTTATGGGCTGACTTAGTCCAATGAAATTCTCCCTTCCTAATACAATCAGTGATAGGAGCAGCTAAAGTACTAAACCCCTTGATGAATCGCCTATAGAAGGTAGCCAAGCCGTGGAAACTTCTAACTTCATGCACATTGGTTGGCTCTGGCCAGTCTACTATGGACCTAATCTTCTCAGGATCGGCCGCCACGCCGTCAGGGGTTACTACAAAACCAAGAAAGATAACTCTACTAGTCATGAATTCACACTTCTTAAGATTACCGTAGAGTCTATCATTCCTCAAAACTTGGCAGACTGCTCTAAGGTGGCCTAGGTGATCTGCTGGGGTCTTACTATAGATCAGGATGTCATCAAAATAGACCACCACAAATTTTTCTATGAAAGCTCTAAGTACCTGGGTCATAATTCTCATGAAAGTACTAGGGGCATTGGACAACCCAAAAGGCATAACAACCCATTCATAAAGACCATCCTTAGTTTTGAAAGCAGTTTTCCATTCATCCCCGGGTCTAATCCTAACCTGATGATAGCCGCTTCTGAGATCAATCTTAGAAAAAACCATTGCACCAGCCATCATATCAAGCATGTCATCTAGTCTAGGGATGGGAAACCTATATTTGATTGTAATTTTATTGATGGCACGACTGTCAACACACATCCTCCACGTGCCATCTTTCTTTGGGGTCAGTAAGGCTGGGACTGCACAAGGGCTAAGACTTTCTCTAATAAACCCCTTCCTCAATAATTCTCCAACCTGCTTTTGCAGTTCTTCATGCTCAGATGGATTCATCCTGTAATGGGGCAAGTTGGGCAAAGTCGCTCCTGGGATTAGATCTATGGCATGCTGGATATCCCTAAGAGGTGGAAGGTGGTCTGGCAAATCCTCGGGAAAGACATCCTCAAATTCTTTTAACACAGGTTTAACTTCTTGGGGAGGCTCTGAGGGTTCCGAAGTTCTAAGTTCCTTAGCAGTCAACATCCAGATGGGTGAACCACTATGAATTTCTTGTTCTAGATCCTTAGCACTGATTAGGTTCACTCCAGTTTTCATCTCCTTAACCTTACCGGCTCCTTTAGTTACCTTGTCCTTAGGGGGAACTGAATGGATCGTAATCGTCTTCCCATTGAAACTAAAAACACAGGTATTGGATTTTCCTAAGAGGGTGGCATCATGATCATACAACCAAGGTCTTCCGAGAATTATACTGCTCACCCCCATGGGTAAGACATCGCACCAAATCTTTTCGTGATAAGATTGCATTTGGATTTGGACTTGACATCTAGACTGGATGGGTATGGAGGTAGAATCTACCCAAGAAACCTTATAGGGGTTGGGATGGGGAACTGGGATTAAGCCTAACATCTTGACAGTGCTAGTAGAGATGGCATTTACACAGCTCCCACTATCTATGATGATCTTACATACCTTATCCCCTAATTTAAGAAAAGTCTGTAGGATGTTAGTCCTACGCCAATCCTCTTGAACTAGATTCTGGGATAGGATGCATCTTACAACTCCTAATTGGTCAGATTCATTGGGTTCCTCCTCTCCTTCATACTCCTCAACCAAATTCATTCCGGCCTCATAAACTTCTTCTTCAAATTCCTCACTAGGCTCGGAATTATCATTCTCTCCCTCTTCTATGTAAAGGGATCTCCGTGGGCACTGGCTAGCAACATGACCTACCTTATGACACTTGAAACAGGCTATGGCAGTACACTGACTGGAAATGTGACCTGGTTTCTGACACTTAAAACAGGTGATATTTGAACTAGGGGTTCTCTGGGTGTCAGGTGCCTTACCTTTGTCCATGGGCCTAGGGGTAGAAGTACCATGAAAAGGTTTACTAGGGATAACTTGGCTATGTCCATTCCTTGGGATTGGGGCACTAACCCTAGAAGGTATAGGTCCTCTCTGAAATTTCTCAGTGTTCAGTGCAATCTGGTAGGCTTGGTCTAGATCCGTAACCTCTCTCAGAAATAGTTCTCTCTTGATATCTTCCCTCAGTCCAGCCCTAAATCTAGACAAAGTGACTTCGTGGGCTTCACTCACATCACATCTCATTAGGTATTCATCAAAAGTAGCTATGTAGTCTGAGACAGATCGGTTTCCTTGTTTCAGGTTTTGCCATTGGTCTAACAGGTTTTGCTGGTATGAAATGGGTAGGTATTTATCTCTCAGTTTTTCTTTCATACCCTGCCAAGTGGTAATGGGCTCAACATTTCGTCTCCTAGTGGTTAGCTCAATGTTCCCCAGTATAACCTAGCTTGACGCACTAATTTCATCTTGGCAAACTTGTATTTCCTCTCCTCAGACATAGCATACCACTCAAAGTATTGATCCATCTCACCCTCCCAATCAGAATACACCTTAGGGTTCAGACTACCATCAAAAGTGGGTGCATCTAATTTGATGTTCCTGATGAACCTATCATCTCTATCTTCAGGCTCTGGGTCAGGCCTCCTATGATTAGGTTCAGGATCTCTATATAAAGGCCTTCTAGGCTCCTGATGTGGGTGAGGTTGAGGCACATTAAAATCGGGGTCAGGAGTCCAATTCCGATGTCTAGGTTCTTCAAGTACTTGGACTCGGTCCCTAAGTTGGGTAAGATCCTCATGAATTTGTGCGCTAAACTGGGCCACAGTGTTTGTCATATCCTGATTCATTTTAGCCATACTTTCTGTAAGAGTTCTGATCATGGCCTCTAAATCAGGTTGGGTTTGACCAGGTTGATATGGCACTCCGTTTCTGGTAGACATGATGATTCAAGCAAGCACACAAAATGGGACTAGACTAAATCGACTACTGGATCACTAGACCTAGAGTCCAAACTAGATGCCCAATCAGAGTGGCAAGCTAGCCTGTAGTAACTCAGGACTCAGCCAGGCAGGTGTAAGGGGAGTGTTAGGTCCCTGATTGCCAATCCTAGACACCAATCAGTGATTGGCCAGGTAGGCGGACCAGCACACAAGTCCTTCGGGAATGGATCCCTGAACCACCATTCTAGACACTGAGTGCTAAGCACACACAGAATAACTCGGCAAACTGACTCAACACTAGCCTAGACCCGACCAATTGGTGTCCCTAGCCCACAAGGGCAAATTAGGTCTAACTGATTTTAAATTAGGTCTAGGTTCGAATGATTGGATGGTGGTTTTGGGCTAAGGAGAGGTAATCAACTCCTCCCCTTATCTTAGATGCTCAATTGCCCTTAAGTAAATTATGAGATGATCACTCCAAAAAGAATTGAATTGCAGAACACAAAAAATAGAGTTGCTGTATTTTAATGCTCAGAATTTTTACCGAAACCAATAAATCACAGAAAAATTATGGAAAATAGGTTCAATTATACTGGTTTCAACGAAGCAAAAATCATGCAATTCGGAGTTTTATACAGGGAGAAAAAATTCAGACAACAGGGAAATTACGGGCTGCAACTAGATTGTCTTCCCCGTTTATAATCCCTGCTACGAAGTTATAACCCAATGGATCCCCTACACGCCCTAGGAAAACCCCGTAGAATGGGAGGAGGAGGCTTGCGCCTCGCTTAGTTCCTAGGACCGGACGTCCTGGGGAGTCTACTTCGAGCAGACAAAATAAAAAGAGAAAACAATCAAAACAAGCAATCAAAACAGAAACCCTAGACAGGGCTCTGATACCAAAAATGATGCAGAACGGAAGCTCTGATACCAAAAATGATGCAGAACAAAGAAAGGGATGCGATGCGGAAGTAAATTAAGATTAACTAATTTTTTTGTTGTTTTTATATGTTTGTAGAAGTTGGCTTCAAATCAAAGAAAAGTTAACCTAACATTGAAAGATACTAATATGATAATTGAAAGCACAATTTTAAGGAAACTAAATTATCAGAGTAGTTCAGAAGCAACGGATCGCTGGGGGTTGAGAAACTCCCAGACCTAGGGTTTCGCTCCGAACTTTCAACAGAACAGAAATAAAGAGAAGAGAAGGTTTATCTAACCAGACAATGATCTTCACAGATTTTGGTGGAAGAACTCTCCCGAGCAGATTGTTGGATCCTCGGATTCAGATATCTTCGTAATGGATCCTCCAATACTGGTCCTTTGGCGGGTTGGCTTCTCTTGAACTCAAGATCTGGAAGAGAAGAAAAACAATTGATGGAATCAGAGAGTCAAGGGAAAGATTTACCAGGTTGATGAACTTGAAGATTGAAATTGCTGAAAACTGGATTCTCCTGGATGTTGATGTGATTTTCCTTGGAACTTGCTCTGGATCTGAAGTAGCCGGACTGGATCTGGATGAAGGTGGACGGCCTGGACTTGTAGAGAGAGAGAGGCCGTGGAAGATGGAAGGAGCTAGGGTTTGATGGATTGAAAATAATGAAGGGCGGCTAGGGTTTTGGATTTTTAAGTGGCTAACCTAGGGTTTTGGATAAAGATGGAGATCTCTCACCTCCTCAAGGCTCCAATGGAACCCGGATTACCCCATCACGGAGCTCAACACTTAGAATAGTGCGGAAGAAGAGAAACCTAGGTTACTCAACACAAGAGAATAGCAAAAATATTTTTTCTTCATTCATTGATTTCTTAAAGTTACAAAGAGGGGTCTATTATATAGACCTAAAATTTTCTCCAAGCTTGTACAAATTCCCATGTGGGACTAAACTCCTCCAACCTCTAGATTAGGTAGAAAATCTCCTCTCTTGGCCGACCAAGAGTTCAAAAAAATTTGGGACGGCCATAAAGGAATTTTTTTTTGGAATTTTTATGGCGCCTCCTTTGGAGTTGGATTTGGATTTGGAGTCTTCTTCTTATGGCATTTCTTCTTTTCTTCCACTCCAAGTTAAGCTCTTTGATTTTGATTTGAACTTCAATTGGATGTCCTTCTTTGATTTTTTCTCCAAGAGAAGTCTTTTCATTCTTTGCTTAGACAAAATTGGCAGGTATGGGCGCCTCCTTTAAATTAGCTTCCAATTTGATTTTTTTCTTCTTTGGATGTGGGGACCATGACACTGGGATGCCTCTGTGGCACCTTCTGGACTCTGGCGTGTGCTCGAAGTGTGGCTGGGCGTGTGGCTTGGAGTGTGGCCTCCACTTGCTTGAACCTTGATTTGATTGGAAGACAAATATGGCACCATTTTGGACCAAATTGAAACCACATCGGGACTTGCATCGAGTCAACATGACTCAACAAAATTTAAATGGTGACTCAAGAAATAAATAAACTGGTTGACCAGGTCAACCTTTATTACAAACCCTAATTTCTCGGGCAATGTCAATCAGAGATCCAAATGGAGCTCTGAAGTCTTCTTCTGAGTCTGGTGCCCGCACCACACCTGGGCAACAAGTGGTATCAGAGCAGTCTCTGAAAGTTAGTTAGAGTAAAGACATATGGCACATCCCATGAGCACTTTATTGGCCGAAGGTCAATCTATAAATAGACCACCACTTTTCACCGGAATTAATTACACTTATTGGATGGCAAGAATAAAGATATACATTCAAGCCATAGACTTTCACTTATGAAAAGTTATCATGAAAGGACCTCGCACACCCACAATTAAAGTTAATGATGTAGAGGTTCCCAAACTAGAACAGGATTGGGGCGAGAATGATATGAAATTAGTTGAACTGAATGCCAAAGCAATGAATTTATTGTATTGTACTTTGGATCCAAATGAGTTTAACATAATTTCAACATACAATTCTGCGAAAGAAATTTGGGACAAATTAGAAATTACACACGAAGGCACTTCTCAAGTTAAAACATCAAAAATTAATCTTCTTGTGCATAATTTTGAGCTGTTTAAGATGGATCCTAGTGAGACTATATCTACAATGTATACTCATTTTACTGATATCATAAATGGTCTCAAGAGTCTGGATAGAACTTATTCTAATGCTGATCTTGTCCAAAAGGTTTTAAGATCTTTTCCAGATAAGTGGGAAGCCAAAGTGACAGTAATTCAAGGAGCAAAGGACCTAAATATACTGCCTTTGGATGAACTACTTGGATCTTTGATTACACATGAATTGGCTATGCAACAAAGGACTGAAGAAGATACAAAAAGAAAGAAGGCCATTGCATTTAAAGCTACTGAGGAAGATAAGAATGAAGAATCTGATTCATCAGATGATGATGATCTTGGAAATGATGAAATTTCCCTAGTCATGAAAAAATTTAAAAGGTTTATGGACAGAAGAAAAACAAATAGATGGAGAAAGTATTATAGAAAAGGTGATTTTGGAAAAGAAAAAGAAAGAGATAAAGAAAAAAAAAAAAGAAGATAAAGATCAAGTACCTATCTGCTACGAATGCAAGAAGCCTGGACACATCCATCCTGATTGTCCTGAAGCGAAGAAAAAGATATTTACCAAAAAGAAGAAGAAGGCAATGCTAGCTGCTTGGAGTAACAGTGATGAAACCACAACCACTGAAGAGGATGAAGAGACAACAAAAACTGCACAAATCTATCTTATGGGTTTGGAGGACGAGGTAAGCACTTCTGAACCTAATTTAGAATTCATTTATGATGAATTACATAATGCTTTTTGTGAACTATTGATTAAATACAAAAAAGCTAGTTTAAAATGAGGGATTTAAAAATTCAATGTGATGTATTTGAAAAAAACAAAAATGAATTTTGTGAAAGAAACAAAATCTTGCAAAGAGAATTAAATTTGGTTTGTGAAAGATTTAAGATTGTTCAAGTTGAAAAAGAAGAGATTTCTGAGAAAAATAAGGATTTGAAAAATGAAAATGTTGACCTAAATAAAGAAGTTCAAAAATTGAAACCGTTAGTTGAAAAATTAATCCTAAGTTCTAACAAACTTGAGTTAATTTTAAAAGATAAAAAAGAAACAAATAATAAATTCGGAATTGGTTATAAAGGCTCTATTTCAAACAAATTTTTAGCTTCTACCTCATATGCTCCTAAATTCATTAGTTTAAAACATGTTAGACCTAAATTTGCATCATCTCATGGTTAATATTCAAATTCAAAGATTGTATGCTATGCATGTAATAATATTGGTCATAAAGCATTTGAATGTCATTTGAAAAATAATGGCAAAAAAAAAATTAAGAAAGTTTGGGTTCCAAAAGAAACCATTTCTACTAACATGCAAGGACCCAAGAGAGCTTGGGTACCTAAATTGGCTAAATAATTGTTTTGTAGGGATGTCTTGCAGCCATAAGTATAAAGAAAAGATGATATTTGGATAGCGGCTGTTCAAGATATATGATGGGTGGTGCTGATCAATTCTTCACCCTAGAATAGAAGGATGGTGGAATAGTAACATTTGGTGACAATCGAAAAGGAAGGATAATCGGTATTGATAAAATCAAAATTACTCCTTCTACATTTATTGAAAATGTGTTACTTATAGAAAAATTAAAGCATAATCTTTTGAGTATTAGTCAGCTATGTGACATTGGTTTTAATGTATTCTTCAAGTCATCAATGTGTATAGTAGTTGATCCACTTGACTCTAGCACTAAGTTCATTGGACACAGACTTGGTAACATTTATGTGGTAGATCTTAATGATCTAGCTATGTCAAGTAATACAAGTCTTGTAGCAATGAATGACAAGAGCAAGGAATCAAGTTTACTATGGCATAGGCGGCTTGGTCATGCTAGTATGGACACAATAGCTAAATTGATTTCAAAGGACCTAGTCAAATGTTTGCCTAAATTTAAAATTAATTTTGATTATGTTTGCGATGCTTGTCAGATAGGAAAACAAGTTAGGGGGAGTTTTAAATCTAAAAAACATTGTTTCTATAACTAGACCCTTAGAACTACTTCACATGGACTTATTTAGACCTACTAGGACTACCAGCCTAGGTAGTATGAAATATGGACTTGTGATTGTAGATGATTTTTCAAGATACACATGGGTTTTGTTTATTGTACATAAAGATGATACTTTTAATGTATTCAAAAAGTTTTACAAAAGAGTTACAAATTTGAAAAATTTATCTGTCATTTCAATTCATAGTGATCATGGCACTGAATTTGAAAATCAGTATTTTGATCACTTTTGCACAAAGCACGGTATTAATCATAACTTTTCTGTACTTAGAACACCACAGCAAAATGGTGTTGTAGAAAGAAAGAATCGTACTTTGGAAGAGATGTCCAGAATAATGCTTTGTGAAGGAAATCTTCCAAAATACTTTTGGGCAGAAGCTGTTAATACCGCATGCTATATTTTAAACAGAGTTTTGATTAGACCTATTATCAGAAAAACCCCCTATGAGCTTTGGAATAATAGATAACCAAATATTAAATATTTTCATGTCTTCGGATGCAAATGATTTGTTCTTAATAATGGAAAATACAATCTTGGTAAATTTGATGCAAAATCCGATGAGGCTATTTTTCTTGGATATTCTTTAAATATTAAAGCCTATAGAGTTTTCAATAAAAGAACTTTGACGGTTGAAGAATCTGTTTATGTTGTTTTTAATGAATCTGACATTACATCTTCGAGAAAGGAAGATTTTGCTAATGATGATGCAGGTACTTTACAACATGGAATGAAAGACTTGACCCGTAAAGATAAAAAATCAAGTGAACCACATAAAGAAGAGGTGAGTAAAAAGCATGATGATATACCTAAAGAATGGAGGTATGTACAATCACACCCAAAAAAATTAATTATAGAAAACCCATCTCAAGGTGTTAAAACTAGATCTGCATATAGAGATGCACATGATTTAATTGCTTTTGTTTCACATGTAGAACCACATAATATAGAAGAAGCCAAAACTGATCCAAATTGGATGTTAGTAATGCATGATGAATTAAACCAATTTAGGAGAAATAATGCTTGGACCCTAGTAGAAAGACCCAATGATCATCCCGTTTTAGGCACTAAATGGGTTTATAGAAATAAACTAGATGAAGATAGTAATGTAATTAGAAATAAGGCTAGACTGGTTGTACAAGGATATAATCAAGAAGAAGGAATAGATTATGATGAAACTTATGCACCAGTAGCTAGATTAGAAGCCATTAGATTGCTACTAGCTTATGCATATTTTATGAATTTCAAGTTATTTCAAATGGATGTAAAGAGTACTTTTTTGAACGGTTTTTTATCTGAAGAAGTTTTTGTTGAGCAACCTTCTGGTTTTATCAATCATATTTTTTCAAATCATGTTTTCAAACTGAATAAAGCTTTGTATGGTCTGAAACAGGCACCTAGAGCCTGGTATGACAGACTAAGTAAATTTTTAATTGCAAATAAATTTGTAAGAGGTAGTGTTGACACCACATTGTTTATTCAAAGAAAAAAGAATGATATTTTAGTTGTTCAAATATATATTGATGACATTATCTTTGGATCTACTAATGAATCTTTGTGTCAAGATTTTGCAAAGCTAATACGGGGAGAATTCGAAATGAGCTTGATGGGTGAGCTGAGTTACTTTCTTGGACTTCAAATCAAACAAACTAAAGAAGGTATCCTAATCAACCAGGCCAAGTATATCAAAGAAATAATCGAGAAATTTGGCATGAAATCAAGCAAAGTACGTGGAACACTAATGAGTCCTGCTTGTAGACTAGATAAAGATAAAAATGGCACAAATGTTGATTAAAACCTGTACCGAGGTATGATCGGTTCATTACTTTATTTGATAGCTAGTAGACCTGATATACTATTTAGTGTTTGTATGTGTGCACATTTTCAATCTAATCCTAAAGAATCATACATCATGGCTATTAAAAGAATTATTAAAATCTGAAAAGTACATGTAATGTAGGCTTATGGTATTCTAAGCACACATCATTGAAGTTAATTAGTTATTCTGATGCTGATTATGGAGGATGTAAAATAGATAGAAAGAGCACAAGTGGCACCTGTTAATTTCTAGGTGTTAACTTGATTTCTTGGCACTGTTGCAAACAGAACTCTGTAGCACTATCTACTGCTGAAGCAGAATATGTAGCTGCTGGGAGCTGTTGTGCTCAAGTATTGTGGATCAAGCAACAACTAGAAGAATATGGTGTTGTCCAATCTAAAATTCCTATTAAATGTGACAATACTAGTGCTATTAATTTATCTAAAAATCCAATTCAGCACTCACGAACTAAGCATATTGAAATTCGACATCATTTTATTTGTGATCATGTTTTAAACAATGTTGTGGAACTTGAATTTGTACCTACTGAAGACCAACTAGCGGACATTTTTACTAAACCATTAAGTCTAGATAGATTTGAAAAAATTAGAGAAGAATTAGGGCTACGTGACCCATTCTAAACCTATTTGACCTAATTTTTGAAAATTAAGGAAAAATTATCTAGAAATTTCAATTTTTTTTAGAGCATAAGCATAGGACAACCTTTTTTAGGTTCAAGAAACATTTAGAAACCAAGTTTGACCTATTTTGACCTTTAGATTGGATTTTTGCTCGAGCCGACTCGAGTTATTTAGGCGCTCGGCGAGCCAACTTGAAGGTCAGGCCGAAGCATTTTAAATAGGGTTTCAAAGTTTCCTATTCATTGTATTTTTAGATTTTGACCATTCTCTCCTAGCCGACTCCTCACTCCACTCTAGGAAACACTCCAAAAACCCTCTCAAATCCCTCCAATCCTTCAATCCTAGCACAATGGCACCTCGCAAGGCTGTGGCAAAGAAAGCAAGAAGGGTAGTTCGATCTACGGTGGAAGAATGGAGGACCAAGAGGCGGTTAGACACTACGATTCCAGAAGAAGATCAACCTATTGAGCAGGAAGAAGAGCTTGAAGTACCCTGGCAAGTAATTCCTATGGGAAATTGACAGGTAACCCCGGTAGATGTATAGATTTTAACTTTCTGGAGCAAGAACAACTTCATATTGGTGATTGGCTTGAAAAACAAGGCTGGAAGGACTTCTGTTTGTAGAATGTTCCAACTTATCCAAATCTAGTTCATCAGTTTTTTGAAAACATGTCATTGGGAGCTTTTCATTTGGAAGGAATAGTAAAAGGGAAACACATAGTGATAAGTGAGCAAAAACTTTCAAGTTTACTGAATATTTCAAAGGAAGGAGAGTGTAATTTGGT
Organism: Areca catechu; assembly: GCA_021397845.1. Lineage (NCBI taxonomy): Eukaryota > Viridiplantae > Streptophyta > Magnoliopsida > Arecales > Arecaceae > Areca > Areca catechu. The sequence continues at coordinate 74,595,916 of CM038050.1, forward strand.
TATAAAAGAAAAATAAAAGACCCTCAGGCTGATATTGGAAAGGACTAATGTGAAGGGCATTATTCATGTGAGTGCAAATCAACTTTCATTGGAGATGAGGCTGTTGCACAATATCATTAGCAGGATTTTCTTACCCCGGATGGGGAGATTCGACTGGGTCAGCGAGAGAGATCTTATGTTTGTGAGGCGACTGATTGAGGGGGAGCCCCTCAACCTGCCATTTATTATGATTTCTCAGATGAGGGAGGCAGTATGTAGGGCACGAGCTTGTTTGCCTTACAGGATTGTGTTTACATTATTATTCCAGGATGCTGATGTTGATCTTACTAAAGAGGACTACCATTTGTTACTGCACACAGACATGTACATTGTGAAATCTCTGACCATAATGGGATTTATTAAAGTTGATGGAAATTGGATCAGGAAGACATCTGGTATTCCTGTAGCTCATTCAGAGGATTCAGATGATGATGCACAGGCTACTCAGGGACATGGTGAGGAGACTGAGGCATAGACTGATGAGGCTAGACCATCCGAGCCAGCTCCTACTATACCTCACTCACCAGTCAGGACTCCTACTGCTGCTAGACATGATACTGATGACAGACTTCAGAGAGTCTTGGAGGAGATTTCTTGTCTCAGGACTGACACTGACAGGAGGATTAGTTCACTTCAGTCCGAGATGTAGCAGGGTTTTCATGATGTTATGACTATACTGTGACAGCTTTCTACTGCCAGCCAGCATGCACCTTCGACTTCCACAACACCTGGCACTGGCACTGGCACTGATGGAGAGCAGGCACCAATGACTCATTCCACTGATGTACCTTCTACTGATGTTGAGGTCGAGGTTGGTGTAGAGGCTACTGGATCTGCTGATGTTGGATAGACTCCGGCTACCCAGATACTTTCGACTACAAGCACTTTGGCCCTATCTTTTGATCCACCCTCTGTTAGACCTACACCTATCATTATATCGTCAGAGTCCAAAGCCAAAGCTAAAACTAAAGTGACTAGGACTTCTACTCCTACTAGGACTAGGATTAGGGATCTCCGCCCTAGGTTCCCCAAGTTCAAACCTAGTCTAGGTATTCTAGAGGTTGGTTCCTCCTCTGATGAGGAAGAACCTGATAGTGATCCTAGCCCATCATTTTGATATTTAGGCTTTTTATTCTGATATTTTGGGACTCTATTTTGTTGTATTTTGGTTAGTGTGATACTATTTTATCGTGCCGTGGCACATCTGTACAGTATCACATATGCTATGTACTGACTTACTTCATACATGTCCATTCTTATTATGATTAAACTATTCTTATAAATGAATGTCCATTCTTGTTATCATTAAACTATTATTCTCTCATATACCTTTTGTTGATGAGAAAAGGGGGAGAAGGTTGATTGTGCATGAAAATGAATGCAATGAATGCAATGATATGATATAAATATGATATGAGAAGGTTGATTGTGCATGAAAATGAATGCAATGAATGCAATGATATGATGTAAATATGATATGAGAAGGTTGATTGTGTATGAAAATGAATGCAATGATATGAATGTTCAATCTGAAAAAGCTATGTTGATTCATGGAAATTGCTTGGAAATTGTTTATAATAAGCTATATGAATGGTTGATTTGTTGAAACTTGATGAAATACTTTTACAAATAGTAAGGGGGAGCTTTACTTCAAAGTTTCATAAGTTTCGATACATATTGATACTCTTGAAACATTCTGTGTCGATGCATCATGTTTCGATACACATTGTTCATTTGATATGGAAAATTCAATGTATCGATACATATGATACTTTATAGTGTCCAGTTTGATACATATGATACATTTGATATATTGTGGCACATAGTATTGAAAGCACACACAAATTTGAACATACTACAATTGTAAAGTGCTTTAATTTTTAATCATGCCCAGTGTTTTGTCATTATCAAAAAGGGAGAGATTGTTGACCCCTAGAATGATTTTGATGATCACAAAACATTGGAGCATGCATTTAATACTAATTATTTTCAATTATTTAATAAGTTTTGCAGGAAATTGGTTACCTTAAGTATAAAATGGTTTTCAAACTGATTGGAAGGTAATTCAATTATGTATAAAGATTTATGAGCTTGAACTTGTAAATGCCCTAAACTTATCAATCTTGTAATCTTGTAAAAGGGCTGAAAAAATGTAAAAATTATAAGGTATGTAGATTAGCATCTTTATGATTCAATGTCAAAGATTTTTTGGGAAAACTTGAAGCATTTTTTGAAGATTTGCAAGAGCTGACTCTTGGATTAAGAGCTGACTCGTGGAGCACAGCACGGATGAAGTTTTAGTGTTTCTGTATCAAGAGCCGACTCCCATCCTATGAGCCGACTCATGGAAGAAAGTATTTTTCTGAAGCCTGAGATCTCGAGCTGACTCCTGCCACAGGAGCCGACTCTTCCAGAGTTAGGTATTTTGAAGTTCTGAGAATCCGAGCCGACTCTATCCCAAAGAGCCGACTCTAGGTATTCATGGTTTTGAAGTGTCTGAAGGCAAGAGCCGACTCTTGCCTGAAGAGCCGGCTCCCACGAAAATTTGTTTTGGCCAGTCTAAGACTTCGAGCCAACTCCTGGAGCTCGAGTCAGCTCATGGAGCCATTTTCTATACTCCAACAGCTAGTTACTGAAGTTGAAATTTGAATTCCATTTCATCTCCAATGGCCATTTCACAAATCCCAAGGCCCTACAACGGCCATATCTCATGGAAAACTATAAAGGAGATTATTTTTGAAGGATTAAACAATTATTAGAGCTTTATTGTTGAATTATCTTGAGGAATTAAAGAGCTTTCAAGTCACTCAACTACCTACTTCAAAGAGCATTCAAGTTGGATTCAAAGCTTCACCAACTCTACTCCATCATTGAATCCACTCATTAAAGAAGAAAAGAAGTAGCTTGAAGAGCATTCAAGACTTGACTTCATCTTGATCTACATTGGCAACACTTATACAAACTTGGTTTGTTGTAGTTGCATTTTTATCATTCATTTATCCTTGTTTATTCTCTAAGAACAGCAAGGGGCTGTGTCTTAAGAGAGGATTGAAGGTTTTTAGGTGAACCTTGTAAAATCTAAGTTGGGTTCTTGGTTTTCCCGGTTTAAAACCAAGTGTTTGGGTTTCTTTGGTGATCCCGTTCAAAATCAAAGGGAGTTAGGGTTTCTTTGGTGATCCCGATAAAACCAAAGTGTATAGGTTTGGATTGTGAGCCTAGTAAAACAATCTAACTATATTCCGGTTTGGGGGATATAGTGGAAATCCCAAGTGGTGCTTGGGTAGTGGACATAGGAGCCGGTTGCTCCGAACCACTCTATTTCTTGGTGTTTGTGATTGTGCTTTGTTTGCTTTATTGTTTTTACTTATTTACTTCCGCATAGCATATTGCACCACAATACAAAAGAATTTCAAAGTGCACATAGTTGTGAAAAGTTTTCAAATCCCAATTCACCCCCCTCTTGGGAAGCCACCTGGGCAACAGTTACTAATAATTTTATTTATTTATTTTTCAAACTAGAAATGTTATTAATGATGGTGATTGTCGTTGCTAATAGTCATTGCTAATAACTATTATTAACGATGGATGAAAAGCCATCACTAATAACTGTAATTAGCAACAAAGTTTTATATGATAGATTATTAGCGATGGCTGGCCATGGCTAATAGCATTAGTGACAACAATCTTGCTATTAGCAATGGCATTTAGCGATCACTAATAGAAGCTGAAGGAGGCTTCTTTGTTGATGTCTTCTATGAGCACTCCCATAATAGGAAGCAGCCAATCTACTACACTAGTGAAGGCTCCTATACATGTACCTACTCTCTCGATGATCAGTCTGACCAGTTCATCAGAAGTTGTCTGACCACTGCCTTCGATAGCTAGCCCCTCAATGTCATTGAGGGCCATCTGACCACTTTCACCAATCAGTCCTGTAATACTATCAGGGATTACTGATGTGGAACATGATGAATGAATGATTTGATATCAATAATTAATTAATATGATTCATAAAGCACTAACCAAATGATGATAATTCTAAGTAGGTTTAAGATACATTGCTAAAAGGGAGAATAATCATATTAAACTAGGACCACAAATTATTGCCCTAAGAACAAGCAATTTAAAAACTAAATGAAACTCATGTCGATGGTGTTTAAAAAAACACCCAGATTAAGATAGTCCTCTTAAAATATATGAGATGTATGCAATAAAGATAATAGAATATCTCACAAAATTATCAAACAACAAACTCAATTTATCTATGGAAAGATACTTATGAAACAAGCCAAATCAAAACCATAAAAGAGTTAAACCACTTATGGAGCCAATTTCAATAGTTTGGATATGTGATGATTCAGATTTCAGTCATTGGAATCTAGATCTTGACTCTTCAATTGATTGACTTCTTAACAAAAGGCTCTTGAAGACAAGACTTGGTGTTGAAGAACTTAGAACTTACTTGAAGATAGTATGCTTAGATTGGAAAAATCCAAGGGCTAATCCAGGCTCCAAAACTCCTTGAAAAATTCTAGAAAAAATTGTGTAGGGGCATGAGGTTGCAAGGAATAGATTTAAGCAATTGATGGTGGGTTGGGCATGATGTAGATGGGTGGAGAAGCTTGAAAGAGACGTCACATAGAAAAAATCTAGTTATAGAATTTTCTACATGCAAGGGCGATTCAATAGGATGTAGAAATTTTAGAAAAATGATTTTGAAGATCTATAGTTTAGAGAAGAAGCTCTTGGATTTTGGACGTCCAAGAAAAAAATAAAAAGTGATTTGGATGTAGGATTAGGGATTTGTGAAGGATGGAAGGTTATTGGTATAGAAATCCAAGAATGGGACATGAAGAAAAATGAAGAGCAAAGATAGGCCTCTCACCATCCCTTGTAGTCATTATGGATCTCTCACCCTCTCCTTCTCGGAGCATTTACACCGTATGTGGTGAAGAAAAAAAATAGATCAGCAATTTTCTTTGATTTAAAAGCTTAAGAACGTCTCTTTTTATATACCCAGGAAAGAGTCCTAGTCCAAGTAGGAATATAAGTCCCAAACCTAATACAAATATATAATGACTAAATATCTAACTTCTGAAGAGTCCTAAGTGTGGAAGGACACCTAGGGGTGATGCCACATTATTTTCCATGCCATAAAATAAGGGATGGCATAAATATGGGGTGGCAAGAGTAGGAGTGGTGCCAACTAGAGCTGTGTTAGTAGTAGCACCAACTACACTAATACCACTCATCGAGAGGTCCCTCATATAGAATACAGATCAATATTCCAAGATTATGATATCGGTATGGATGCTGCAAAAGAAGGAAAAAAAGAAAAATTAAAATAAAATATAAGATAATCAATTGGGCATGCAAGGTTTTACTATAAGAAAATTAACTTACAAGATTGAAACTTTTATTTTCAATCTCGTACAATTCTCTTAACAAGAAATCCTAAATATCTTTCATATGCTCTCAACTCTTTACCCCTATAGGCCTTTTAGAGACTCATCACCACTCTCTAGATCCTCACACCCTAGCTGCCCTGACCCCTGCCTCTCCTTTTATATCTTTCGACATGAAGAGCATCTCATCAGGAATCCAACAATCTAAACTGCATCCAAAATAGAGTCCCATAGCTCTCCTAACTCTGTTTTGATTTTAGCCTAATTCCTAGGCATCGATCAGCCTTGATTGCACCACAAATTGATGGATCAAGTCTAGATCAAAGTAGGAAATGCTCTTGGCCATCTAATCTTTGTGTGGAACATGTGGGATCATCGAATTGCAAGAAATCAATGCATTTTCTCTTGTACGCTGTGCGTAGACTATGTGGAAGAGTCCCTGCACCGTGCCATCCATTTGTAAGACACATAAAGGGTATTATGCACCACTGGTGCATAGACTGTGTGGAAGAGTCCCTGCATGCTAGCTTGGGCACATGGGTGGACATGGCATCGAGGTGCCAATACAACAACCTCAATATCAACTAAATGCTTAGCCTCCACTTGACTTTGAAAGCTCTTGAAGGATCTTGATCTCATGCCCTAAGGCAAATTCCTGCTGCCTATGGATAGGCAAACACGAGAGTCGAGTCAAGCTACTTGATCCCATCTTCAGTCACGTGCTGTACTCTACTTGACCTAAGACCTGCTCGGGGAAGCTTCTTGAAGTAATAGGAACTTCAGCATCCAACATCGCCCGTTGCCTTTTCGAGTCTCTCATCTCGTACCCGATTCACCTACTTCTAGAGTTCCACCTTGTACTATGCTCTTATGTACATTAGAGATGCTACCTTACATTGGACTCCCAATAAAGAGATAGTGTCTTCTATGCTTCTTCCTATGTAAGACAACCTTACTGTTGTGCATGACCTTCAAGATTCTATTACTAGCTCTCCATATATAAATGTTTAAATCCAGTTTTCTTAGAGAAATTAATTCTTACTAAAATTGGGTATGTATTGAACCTCATCTAGTTTCCTACCTGTCCCATCTTGTATTTTCAAGCTAACTATCTCAACACCCTTGATTGCATAGCTCGATCTATTTTGCAAGTTGACAAAATCCTCTATACTCTCTAGAAAGTCGAATAGGTTCTCTTTGTAACAAATATGAAGTAGGCATGCACAATCAAAAATCTACTAAGAAGAATGAGATACCTTGTCGAATACCATAAGTGTATTATTGTAGTATCTATCACCATCGCTACCATCGGCTACCATCACAATAGCCTTCATTCGATCTTTGAGTTGAGGGCAATCTCTAACACGATGTTCCAACTCGTCGCACCACTAGTACTTGATCTTGCTCACATCCTTTGACTTGGATCACGCACCTCATGATCTTCTGTCACTCTACCTTCTACTCCTCCAGAAGTCACTAACAGTAAGTTCCTAACTGAATTTGAAGCTTGGTTCTCCCACTTGAAAACCTTGTTCTAAAGTAATGCCAAAGTGACCTCCTCTATCTTGATGGTACTTTTCTCTACTAAAAGAGTAAGCACTAAAGACTCAAAGGATTATGGTAGTAAGGATAGCAAGAACAGTGCCCTGGTCTTCTCCTCAACTTTCTCACCAATAATGAGGAGATCAGTAAGGATCCTTTGAAAATTACTCAGGTGATCCTACATGCTTTATCCTTCGGTCATTCGTAGTTGATAGAATTGCTTCCAAAGGAATAATATATTAGTGAGGGACTTTACCATGTATAACTCCTCTAGCTTCTCTCATAGCATTATCGATGAAGTCCTGCTTAGTACATGGATCACCACCTCATCCCCAAGTACAAGTGGATAGTGCTCATTGCCTATATCTAAAGGCATCTCTAAGTCTTCTCTTCAATGTGGCCAACCTTTCCTCAAATATTAGAGTGTTGATCAACCTTTGTAAGATTAGTACATCTTTTACTATTGAATATTAGAGTGTTGATCCTTCCTATTGAATCAGTTGATCTTCGTCTTGATTGTGCCTGTCTTCTCTATCATCTTTGATCTTAATCAATACGAGCAACTTGGGACTCTTATACTAGTTGTTATGGTACCAACTATACTGATACTCTCATCAAGGGATCCCTCATGCGAAATATGGATCCTCATTTCCAAGATCGTGATGTCGGTGTCAATACTACAAGAGAAGGAAGAAGAGAAAAGGTAAAATAAAATATAAGATGATCAATTGGGTATGTAAAGTTTTACTACGAAATATAGACTTACAAAATTAGAACTTCCACTCTCAATCTAGTACAATTCTTTCAATAAGAAATCCCAAATCCTTCTCATAAGCTCTTAACTCTCAGCCCTTATAGACTTTCTAGAGACTCTTCACCATCCTATAGATCCTCACATCCTAGCTACCTTGACCCCTATCCCTTCTTTTATAGTCTTTGGCATGAAAAGCATATGACTAGGAGTCCAACGGTCCAAATTGCATCCAAAATGGAATCCTATATAGCTCTCCCAACTTTGTTTTGACTTCAAACCAATTGTTGGCCATTGATCGGCCTTAATCATACCGCAGATCACATGGATCCAGCCTAGATCAAAGTAGGAAATGCTCCTAGCCATCTGATCTTCATGTGGAATACACAAGATCATTGGATTGCATGAAATCAAAGCATTTGCTCCATACACCACTAGTAGACCGCATGGAAGAGTCCTTGCACCACACCATCCATGCGTGTGCCGTGTAAAGGGTACTATGCACCGTTGGTCCATCATGGACCATGATAAGGAAAAGGAAGAAAGGTGCTTGGGCCTTGGCTAGCCATGCGCTAGCCTGGGTGCATGGGTAGGTGTGGCATTAAGGCACCAACCCAACAACCTCCACCTTAACTTGATGCTCGGCCTCCACCTAACTTTGAGGGCTCTTAAAGGATATCACCAATACACCCTGGGGAAAATGCCTACTACATATGGATGGGCAAACATGAGAGTCAAGCTAGGCTACTCGATCCCATCTTTATGATATGTTGTGCGGTGCTTGACCTTAGACATGCTCAGGGAAGCTTTCTATGATAATAGGAACTTCACCATGCAACATCTTTAGTGGTTCTCCTGTGTCTCTCATCTCATGCCCAATCTATCTACTCCCAGAGCTCTATCTCATACTAGGCTCATATATATACCAGGGATTCCACCTTATACTAGACTCCCTATCAAGAGATAGTATCCTCCAGGCTCTTCCCATGCAAGATGACCTTATTGCTGTGCATGACCTTCAGGATTCTATCACCGGCTCTCTATGTGTAGCCGTTTGAATCCAGTTTACTTAGAAAACTTAAATTCTTACTAAAACTAGGTATGTATTAGACCTTGCCCAGTTTCCTCACTATCCCATCATATGTCTTCAAGCTAACCATCATGATATTCTTGGTCACATAGCTCGATCCATCTAGTAAGTGGACAGAACTCTCTATACTCTCAAGAGAGTTGAACAGCTTCTCTCTGTAACAAATATGGTATGAACATGTAAAATCTAAAATCCACTCAAAAGAAAAATTTTCATCGAATATCATAAGTGCATCACTATAATATCCATCACAATCACTATCATCAGGTACTATCATAGTAGCCTTCATCTGATCTTTGAGTCGTGGGCAATCTCTAACACGATGCCCTAACTCATCCACTGACAGTACTTGATCCTGTTCAATCCTTCGACTTAGACTGCCCACCTCATGATTCTCTGTCGCTTTGCCTTCTACTACCTACTCCAGAAATTTCCACCGTCAAGTTCTCGCTTAAACTTGAAGCTTGGTTCTCCCACCTGAGAATCTCATTCTAAAATAATATCGAGATGACCTTATCTATCTTGATAGTCCTCTTTTGTACTAGAAGAGCAGTCACCATGGACTCGAAGGATTGTAGTAGTGACGATAACAAGACCAGCACCCTAGTCTTCTCAACTTTCTCATTAAATTGAGGAGATCATGAGGATCCTCTAGAAATTGCTTAGGTGCTCCTGCATGCTCTATCTTTTGATCATTTATAGTTGATAGAATTGCTTCTAAAGGAATAGCATGTCGATAAGGGACTTCACCATGTACAACTTCTTGAGCTTCTCCCATAGCACCATCGAGGAAGTCTTGCTCAGTATGTGGATCACCACCTTATCCATCAAATACAAGTAATAGTGCTCACCACCTGATCTAAAGCTTTCTCCAAGTCTTCTCTTTCATGAAGGCTAGCCTCTCCTTACATATAAGAGCATCAATCCTTTCTAGATCAATACATTTTTCATCCTTGTTCACCAGAGAGAGAAATTATTCTTCCTATTAAGTTGGTTGATCTTTACCTTGATTATGTATATCTTCTCTATCTTCTTCAATCTTGATCAACATAGGCAACTGGGGCTCTGATAATAGTTGTTGTGGTACCAACTACATTGATACCACTAGTTAGAGGATCCTTCATGTGAAATATGAATCTCCATTTCCAAGATCGTGATGCTAATGTCGATGCCAGAAGAGAAGAAGAGAAAATGTAAAATAAAATACAAGATAATCAATTGGGCATGAAAAGTTTCATTATGAAAAAATAGACTTACAAAATTGGAACTCCCACTCTCAATCTTGTACAAGAAATCCTAGATCCCTTTTACAAGCTTTCAACTCTTAGCTTTTATAGGCTTTCTAGAGATTCTTCACCTCCCTCTAAATTCTCACACCCTAGCTATCTTAACTCCTATCCCTTCTTTTATAGCCTCTGGCATGAAGATTATCTCACTAGGAGTCCAATGGTCAAAATCACATCCAAAATGGAGTCCTATATCTCTCCCAACTCTATTTTGACTTCATACTAGTTCTTATCAATCGATCAGCCTTGATCGTACTGCAGATCATACAGATCAAGCTCAAATTGAAGTAGGAAATGCTCTTGGTTATCTGATCTTCATGAAAAACATGTAGGATCATTGGATCATGTGAAATCAAAGCATCTACTCCCATGCATCGTGCATAGACCGTGTGGAAGAGTCCTTGCACCATGCCATCCGCTCATGAGCCATGTAAAGGGTACTGTACACTACTGGTCCATCATGGACCATGACAAGGAAAAGAAAGAAAGGCACCTAGGCTTGAGCAGGCCACATTCTTCATGCATACTAGGCCGCGCGCTAGCCTGAGTGTGTTGGTGGGCATGGCATCGAGGTGCTAACCGAACAACCTCTACCTTAACTCAACACTTAGCCTCCACCTAACTTGAAGAGCTCTTGAAGGATATTGATCCCATGCCATATAGTAAATACCTACTACTTATGGATGGGAAAATATGGGATTCGAGCCAGGCTATTCAATCCTATCTTAATCACATGCTATACTCACCTGACCTGAGACCTACTCGAGAAAGCTTTCTATGGTAATAGGAATTCATGGTGTGACATTGATTATCATCCTCTTGAGTCTCTTATCTTATGCCTAATCCACCTACTCTTGGAACCCATCTCATACTGGACTCCTATATGTACTAGGAATTCTACCTCGTTCTAGAGTACCTATCAAGAGATGGTGTCCTTGAAGCTTTTTCTCCTTCAAGATGATAGTACCACCATGTATAACCTTTAGAATTCCATTACTAGTTCTCCATATATAGCCATTTGAATCCATTTTACTTAAAAAAATCTGACTCTTGCTGAAACTAGGTATGTATCAAGCCTCACCTAATTTCCTTACTGTCTTATCATGTATTTTCAAGCTGACTATCCCAACACCCTTCATTGCATAGCTTGATCCATCTGGCAAGTAGACATAACCATTATACTCTCTAAAGAGTTGAATAGCTCCTCTTTATAACAAATATGGTATAGGCATGCAGAATCTAAAATCCACTAGAAAGAATGAGATATCTCATCAGATATCATAAGTGAATCATATAATATCCATCACCATTGCTACCATCATACACCACCGTAGTAACCTCTATCCAATCTTTGAACTATGGGCAATCTCTAACATGATGCCCTAGCTCGTCAAACCGGTAACGCATGATCTACTCATATCCTTCAACTTCGATTGCCCATTTGTGATCCCATGTTGCTTAACCTTCTATCGCTTACTCCTCCAGAAACCACTAATGTTGAGTTCCTGCCTAAACTTAAAGATTTGCTATCTTTTCTGAGAACCTCATTTTGATGTAACATTGATGTGACCTCCTCCATCTTGATGGTATTCTTTTCCACTAAAAGGGCGGTCACCAAGAACTTGAAGGATTATGGTAGTGATGATAGCAAGATTAGCACCCTCATCTTCTCCTTAACTTTCTTGCCAGGACATTAGTGAGGATCCTCTAAAAATTATTCAGATGCTCTTACATTCTCTATCCTTCAGTCATCCATAGTTTATTAAATTTATTCTAAAGGAACAACATGTTGGTGAGGGACTTTGTCTTGTATAGCTTCTTGAGCTTGTCCCATAGCACCATCAGAGAAGTCTTGCTCAATACATAGATCACCACCTCATCTGCAAAATATAAGATGATAGTGCTTACCACCTGCATTTGAAGCCATTCCCAAGTCTTCTTTTCCATGATGGCAAGCCTCTCCTCATATATAAGAGCATCGATCAACCCTTGCTAGATCAGTACATCTTTCACCTCACTTGCTAGAGAGAGAAATTGCTCTTCCCATCAAATCGATTGATCTCTACCTTGATTATGCCTATCTTCTCTATCTTCTTCAATCTTGATCAATATGGACAACCTGGGGCTCTAATACTAGTTATTGTGGTACCAACTATGCTGATACCACTTGTCAAGAGGTCTCTCATGCAAAATATGGATCTTCACTCCCAGGATCATGGTGCCAATGTCAATGCTATACGAGAATGAAGAAGATAAAAAATAAAATAAAATACAAGATAATAAATTAGGCATGCAAGGTTTCATTATGAGAAAATAGGCTTACAAGATTGGATCCTCCATGCATAATCTCATTCAATTCTCTCAACAAGAAATCCCAAATTTCTTTGACAAGCTCTCAACTCTTAACCCCTATAAGCTTTGTGGAGACTCTTTACCAGCATCTAAATCTTCATACCCTAGCTACCCTAACCCCTATCCTTCCTTTTATAGCCTTGGCATAAGGAGCAACTCACCAAGAGTCCAATGGTCCAAACCGCATCCAAAATAGAGTTCTATAGCTTTCCTAACTTTGTTTCAACTTTAGACCAATTCCTGGCCATCAATCAGCCTTGATCGTGCCACAAATCACATGGATCAAGCCCAAATTGAAGTAGGAAATGCTCCTGGCTATCTAATCTTCATGCAAAATGCTCAGGATCATCAAATCATGTGAAATCAACATGTATGATCCTGTACACCATGCGTAGACCTTGTGGAAGAGTCCCTGCACCATGCCATCCACTCGGGAGCCACGTAAAGGGTATTGTGCATCACTGGTCCATCATGGACCATGATAGGGAAATGGAAGAAGGTGCCTAGTCTCGAGCTAGCCGCACATGCCCTTGCATGTTGGGTTGTATGTAGACCTGGGTGCATGGGTGGGCATGGCATCAAGGTGCCAACCTAATAGTGTTCACACTGGTTTCTCCGATAAGTCACATTCACACTTTGGTTCTAATAATTAATCAAAATAACTTAATTATATCAAGCCAATTAGGGGATTAGACTTGATTTGACTCAAAATATAGTCAATAGACTCAATTGACTAAAATAAGATAAAATTGACATTGACTTGACTGGACTGGACTGAAATTGATTTAAGGGCTTCAATTGGCTACTTCTGGGCTCCATTATATATGCTGCTTCCTCAAGCCAGATAGGTTATAACTTTGATGATTTTCTTCTGATTGCTTTGATGTCTGCACCAATTCTTCTACAACGAGGAGAACTCGACCCTGTCGAGTATGGATCGACAAGCTCTGGTATCGTTCGAGTAAATCTAGGTCAATGTGTTGTAGCTCCTTGTTGAGATGTTGACATAGATGACTAGCATGCAAGAATAAGTTCTAAACTCTGGTGCAATAGAAGCATAAATTAGGAAAAATAACTTTTCAAGAAGCATGCTAATTTAAAATAAATCAAAACATCATCTAGCCAAGCCACTTAACATGCTAGAATAGAAAAATAAATTAGATCTAAAATTTAATAAAATTATAAGATGAAGGATACAACTTATCTTTATCGCTAAATCCTTCTTCTTGTACTAAATCTGTCGGATCGATCGGATCTAAGGGATTTGTCGAAGCCATGTACGTGCCCAGCCTCTGTTGGTACCTGATCTATGTTGGTATCCATACAGAGCCTTCCTAACCAAATCACCAAGATCCCTAGATTGCTAGATCCTTGCAGGTCTTTTTTCAAACACGGAGATGGACCTTCTTCTTCTAGTCAAAGATCTAGAACCCTAGCAACCTTCTCTCCTCTTCTAAAGGAATTAAATATCAAAAAATTAAAAAAACTCTTTTCTATTTTTTTCTATCTAAAAACTACTTTCTCTGCTTTCTTTTGAGGTATGTATCAGATATATGTTGTGGAGAAGAAAGGGATGTAACATAAGAAACAAAAGTGAGTGATATTCATTCTCGTGTAGCCTTATTTCTACACTCCTTAAAACTCCACACCAAATCCTATTATGACTCCACCTAAAAAATCTAGATAAATTTAAATTCTAATCTAATTTAAATGACATTTAAATTGGATAAGAGTCCTAATTTATCTGGTAGGAGAGAGTCCTGGATAAGAAAGAGAGGTGCCAACTTGGTGCCTCTATTCTCACTCCACATGCCAAGAGAAGGCATCCAATTCCATGCCCTTGATGCGGGACAATGTGCAAAATTAAATTATTGATTTAAAACATAATTAATAGAGATTAACAGAGATTAAATTTTTAGGATTTTCAGATTTAAAGATTCAAAGTAAACAATTAAAGTAAACTAGTCAACTAGTTCTCAAGCCCACCAAGTAAATCAAATAAACTAATTAGGAATAGGATTTGGTGATTAAGAAATCACCTTAAACTAGGGTTAAACCTTCAACGGATCAAAAATTAAGAGTAGAGGAAGAAGTTTGATTTTACCAATGGTGAATCTAAATCTCTGATTGTAGATCTGATTGGACTCTCGAGGATCTTGCGGCAGGGCTTCAAGATCTCGATCTTCGGGCTCCAATCTTCAATTCAACTGGTTCCAGGGCAAGAAATACCATCACGTCCAACCTCGATCACTTGCGAACAATCGAACACACAACAATAAGAAGGCGTGGGAAAAAAGAATTTAAAGGAAAAGGGAAGAAGAAGCTGGAAAGGTGGCTAGGGTTTTCTGATTGTTAGATATATAGGGTCTCACACACCGTGATGCACACAGCAAAAAAAATCTTAACAAAATGTCAGCTTTATTTCATATATCTGGAATGAATAATACAAGGAGGGTTGATGGGGTATTTATAGACCATCAACCAGAAGTGTAAGGATTACAAAGACTAGTATTGGTTTCTCTTGGGCAACAACTCCTTGAATCCTTGCTTTTGGTGTCTTGGGTTCTTGTCTTTGATCTTCCCTGGACTTCATCTGACTTGGGTGGCAACATTGGATCAACTTCATCAAAGTGGGCGACAAAAATAAGGCGCTCCTCTTGGAATTTGAATGTGCCACAAGAAATAAAGTGAGGCGCTCCTTTCTTTCTCAAAATTGGCATCAATCCCTCTTGGAATTCCATCTTAATCCTCTTGCATTTGAAGATAAGCTCCATCTTGAATTTAGAATGGAACTCTTTGAATTTTAAAGTTGATGACGCCCCTTATATTCGAACTCTTCCACTTTGGCGTCAAAGAAATAGGGCGACAATTCTTGAAATGAAGTGGGCGATGAAATGAGATAAGTAGGCACTAAATGAGATGTAGAGTCTTTCCTGTTTACTCCACTTAAAAGTGGCAATGACTTTTGGATTTGAAATATGGAATTCTCATCAACTTGGTTCCTTGATAGGCATCCCAAATAATTCCTTGTGTGGCCGACTTTTTTTCTTGCATTTGGTGACAAAACAAGAAAGAATGGGTGCTAGGACTCCTTCTGCTTTACTTATCTTAAAAATAAATGGCTCTAATTTGTTGCTCATGTGGCTGACCAAAGATAAAAGACATGGTATATGATGATGTCCTGGATGATGTGGCGAGTGATGTCCAAATATAAGTGACATGTTATGTGATGATGTCCTGGATGACGTGGCGAGTGATGTCCAAAAAAACTTGAAAAGATGGTGCCAAGAGGTGGTTGTCATGTGGCTTGACTTAGACTAGCACATGGAGTCACGTGGCTTGACTTGAGCTAGCACATGGAGTCACATGTCTTGACTTGAGTGCACATGGTGTCTTGATTTGGGTCCCCTCTTGTATTAAAGGACTCAACTAACAATTACAAGACTCAACCAACTAATTAATTAAAGCCCAACTTGATCAAATTGATCAAAAGGAATAGCCAACTAAATAAACTTGGTAAATAGGGTTTGGCCCAAAATAGGTTTTGATACAACCTGATAAATAGGGTTTATATACAAATCCTAATTGGTAAAAAAGGGCTAACTAACATTGGACCATTTTAATAGAATTTATGACCCAATTGAAATTGGGGTTTCTTACAGACTCAATTTTGGATCCAGGGGTTTTTATAGGGACTCAATTTTGGGATTTAGGGCTAAACCCAACTAAGCTAAAATAACAAAAATTCAAGATAACTATTTATAAATGAGGTTTGGGCTTAGGACTTCATTCACAGGTGATCCATAAGAATGTGGATTCGACCTTTCATTTTCTTCTGGCCCGGGTATCCGCACTAGCCCTCCTCTTGGTTTTTGCATAAGAAAAGGAGAGACAGACCTAGTTAACTGGGTCTCTTAGATACTGGTCCAATTTGACTCAATTTTTGACTAATTTTGAAACTATTTCATGTCCAAATTGAACCAAATTTAAAAAGGCTACTAACCTAGTCAACTAAGTCAACAATTTAAGTCAAACTTAAATTATGTATCTAATTAGATTTAAATTAAGTTAATAATTATTAAATCTGATTTAATTGAGTAAATAATAAAGTCAAATATTATTGTAATATTTATAAATAGGTCCATCATGCTAAAATTAGCAAGTACCAAATCAGTAGGTGCCAAAATTAGCAGGTGCCAAAATTGATAAGTGCCAAAATTAGCAAGTACTAAATATGTAACTCTTACATAGATCCATCCTTAGGTCAGATCAAACTCTTTTTGTGTATGATCTCTCAGGTTTTATTCCATCTGGTAGTAAGATATACCATGATCTCTATCATAGTATCATCGAAACTCTTCCGACGGACTGAAATAATTTCAGCTCAACTTTAACTTAGATCATTAATCAGAAAATGATCCTAGTGAGCTCTCACAATCTAGTAGTGACACCTAGCAGTATGTAGTGGCAACCTAACAGAATAAAAATGAACCTCTATGTGTAGTTATAATGTGATCAAAATTCTCTATCAAAAATCTTGACAGAATGTAGGGCATGGAAACTGGTCAAATCCTAAGCATCCATTAGACTAATGAGCTTGAGTCCAATTATGATTTCCTTGAAAACTCTTTTCCAATATCACACTATTATGGCCATAGATTTAAGAACTCAACTTATTTGGTCACATAGGATTATACCTTAACTACTAAGGCTGATAGATCCCTTATAAGTGTATTCCCTACTCTTATAGTGAAGTTACTGCAACTAACAAATGTCATAAGGTTTCTAATGGCTAGGGACCATGTTTATGTGATGTCACCATAGCAACCTCATTAAGAGTAGTTGAGATAATGAAGGTCAAAAAATTACTCACACAACTACAACATTTGAGAAGTCATCGATAAGTGAGTAGATATCCATATGACTTCTCGGACTTCATCATGCACAGTGCTTTGTTCTCTAACAACCACTTGCAATCTTACTCTAGTATTTCTACACTATAGACTTAAAACTCGTCTACTTGGAAGGGAGGTGATTCATACACTGATCTTGATAGATCAATCACCATCCTCATTAATGAGGACATTGGCAAGAGGAAGAAGTTGCAAGCTAACAATCTCTGGTTTTGTAGCTAGTCCAGTTTTTTTCAAGTTCCACTCAAAATTATGGAGATAAAGCCCAACCTCCTGAAGCATCTTGAAGGCTCCTAGTTCCACCCATTTAAGAAGAAGAGCCCCTATTGTATGATGCGGGACTAATATGCATGCAATTATTTTTATATATTTTATATGTGGGGTTAGGTGATTAATTCCTGAATTTCAAATCAAAATTAGTTGTAGGGAATTTTGTATAAATTTTTGAAGCCAAGCATGCAGATTAGAACCTAGAAAAGTACTAAAGAAGGATTGCTGAGGCTGAGAAGCCTCGATTAGGGCAAGTTCTCCTACAATATAAAGACTGGAGGTAGAGGGGGTGTACCTAACAATGTCTGAAGTGCCCGGTGAAGATTGCAGCGAAGGGATCTCTCGTTCCTCGATGGATGCGGCCTGGAAAATCGAGCCAAAGACTCACAGATACCCGGCTTTCTGCTCGGTGATCTGATTGAGGCTTGGTTGGAGTCGTTGGATTCATAGGAACTCGAAGACTTGCAAATGACCTGTCAAGGGTTAGAAAACTCAGAGGAAATCAAGAAAACAAAGAAAAATAGCAAAAGAAAGAAAGATTTGGAGGGGGTTGGAAGGATGGTTGGCGGTAGGAAGATGATTGCAAACACCGGGAAGAAGAACTCTTAAACCCCTTTATGCACACAGCAGGATAATCACACAAAACAATATAAGAACTCAAGGTTTATTTCATATCAAAAATCTAGCTTCATATAAGAGGCTAGGGTCTTTTAAATAGACCCTTAACCTTGGGCTCCAAGTAAGGGCACACTAGTCTTTACATAAGAATCCTTTTCCCTCTCAAACCCTAGTTAGAAAAAAAGGAAACATTAGGTAGAAAAATTCCTAAAAATTCTCTTGACTTGGCCAACACTCCAAGGATGCCTAGGGGGATGTGTTGGGCTTCTAAGAGCAGTAAGGTGCTAGCCCAAAGGGGCTTGGATGCATGGCTTGGGCCTTTGGAAGTTGGGGTGGCCTGGTAGCCAGGTAGCAGGAATATTCCCTCGTATCTTGCTTCTTTTGGGCTTGGGCTTGGCGCCTGGGCTTGATTCCTTTGGGCTCGGATGCGGATGGACCTCTGGAATCATGGATGCCCTGGTTTATGAATATACTTTGGCATCTGGAAGGGAATTTGGGCATCTGGAGGGCATTTGCAAGGAATCAGGGTTTTCTGAATTTTCCTCCTGGGGTCTTCAAATCTTGAAGCTGGGTTGGACTTGGGCTATACTTCCATGTCTTCAATTAGGTTGAACTTGGTCTTCACTTGTATGAAGTTGTCTTGAGTCTTCGATATGCTTGGATAGGACTCAAAAAAAATAAAATTAGCTCGACATGAGCTGACTAATACTGAATTGAACTAGCTTAACATGAGCTGACTAATTACAGGATTCAAACAAAATAGCTAAGCTTTATTACAGTGGACTTAAATGTCAATTAAGTGATCCACAGAGGTTTGAGAAGCCTCTGCCTTATTCTGGTGCCTTTGGTGTCCGCACCAATTCTCCCGGGGTGGGAGGAACTCGACCCTATCGAGTGAAGATCAGACTAGCTCTCATATCTCTCGAGAAGGTCTGGGTTGAGGCGTTGCAAGTCCTCTCGAGAAATCCATGAATCGTTCGACTCTAACCGGCCTTGCCATCGGACCAGAAAGTGTTGATAGTCACGGCCCCGGGTCATGATGGCTTGATCATCTAGGATACGCTCAATCCGTTCTCCTCTCTCAGGCCAATTTGTTAGTGGACACTCTGGGTTAGGGTCACTCACAATGAAAAGGAATAGGTCCAAATGCCTCACTAGGTATCGCTGCTAGTTCCCTATACTCAACCAGGTCTATAATATTGAAGGTAGAACTAATGCCCATATCCGAAGGCAAGTCTAACACATAGACATTTGATATCCGAAGGCAAGTCTAACACATAGACATTTGATCCAATCCTTCTCTATCACTTTAAAAGGTCCGGCTCTACGAGCATGAAGCTTCTTTTAGGCCTAAGCCTAACCAAGATAGAATCCACTACATCAAATTCTTTGACCCTTCTTCGAGAATTAGCAAGTTGTTTTAAGATTAGTGCGGGTGGTGAACATGCTAGGCATATGCAGACTCCTAACAAGATGATGCAAAGGACTCAAACCTATACCTAACAGACTCGACTAAAGAGGTTTATTAGGTCTTAACTACCACTTGGGCATGGGGGCATGAGTCATGGTTGATGGATGACATGCAGAAGAAAATTTGCTAGTAACTCCTAATAGGTACCAGAGGGTCTGCCAAAAGTAGGTGGCAAATGGGATGGGCTCTATGGATCCTTGCAACCTAGTAACCTCAACAAAATATAACCTAATAGTTTTAGACACATGAGAAAAGTCAAGAAAGGGTAGGAAAAAGGAAGTGGGTTCAGAAATAGTTTGGTAGGGTGGAGAAAAAGGTTCTGGGTTAGTTGGATAAAGTAGAATAAAAGAAGGCATGTCAGGGACTAATCCTAGACTAATGAGGCTATCCTTATGGGGTTGCGGTATATCTATGGGTAAGAAAAGATCCATGCTATGGAAGGATGGGTCAACAATTTCTTGGAAGAGATCTTCAATAGGAATGGTAGGAAGGGATTCATCCTGAGGGCAATGGGTTAAGTAAGCCAAATCCTCAATAAAGTCTTCTTGTTCATGGAATTTAGGAATAGGATCTACAATTAGATCCTTTTCTAGTATTTCCTCAGGTAAAATCCTAGTATCAGAGTTCTCTTCCTCTAATTATTCTTCCACTATAGCTTTAGGTTGGATGCGATCAAGGTCAACTAGCTTTGGGTTGGTTTTTAGCTGGGTATTTACTGGGTCAGCTAATCCTAGGTCTACTGAAAGTGTCTCCTCTTCTCCTTCATACTCATCCACTAGGCTTGCATCAGCTTCATACACTTTCGTGTTAATGTAAGCCTTGTCAATCTCAGGAATGGTTAGAGAAGGTCGGCTAGGAAAGAATTGGCTAGGTCCTGGTTTCCCATTATGGACACTAATCCTAGTAGGTTCAGCTTGCCTAAGGGATAATGGTTCACTACTAGGCTCATATTTAAGGGTACTAATCCTATGGGGTTCAAGTTGACTAAGGAAAACCTGACTAGTACTAGATTGATACCTAGGGGTTATGGGTTCCCTAGGCTCATAGGACAAGGGTGTAGATCTATGGGTCACGGGATTATAAGATCTGGGATCATAGGATTTGGGTTCAGCTTTATGGGTCTTGGGTCTACTGGACTCATGGGATATGGGTTCGTAGATTCTAGAGTCAGAGAATTTGGAGTCATAAGATCTATAGGTTGTGGGTATACTACGCTTATAGGGAGAGGGTAAATATGATATATCTTCCTGGTCTATAAAATCCTGATTGGTCCTTCTAGGACTAACCTTAGGGATTGGGTCATGACGATGGGCTCTCCTAGGTTCTGCCTCAAGGTATGGATCAGGGTTTGGGATCCTCCTAGGTTCAATATCATAGTATGGGTCATGACGATGGGCTCTCCTAGGTTCAACCTCACGGTAGGGATCAGGGTTTGGGGTACTCCTAGATTCAGTATCATAGTATGGGTCATGACGATGGGCTCTCCTAGGTTCAACCTCATGGTAGGGATCAGGGTTTGGGGTCCTCCTAGGTTCAGTATCATAGTATGGGTCATGATGATGGGCTCTCCTAGATTCAACCTCACGGTAGGGATCAGGGTTTGGGGTCCTATGGGTTTTCTCTAGGGTCCCTATCCTATTCTCCGTCTGGTCAAACTTATTGGCTAAGGGTTCAAGTCTATTATTGGTTCGGGTAGTAGACTGATTCAATTGAGTCATCTGGGTAGTCATCTGGGTAATTAATTGGGTAGTCATCTGGGCCATGGATTGGGTTAGCTGCTCAGCAAAGGCTTTCATTTGGGCTTCTAGCTTATCCATGGATTCATACAAAAGTGGAGATGGAGGTTGATATGAAATCCCTGATCTAGTGCTCATGCAAGACTCGATCAAACCGACTACACTAACTAGACCTAGAGTCCAAAACTAAGGGCTCAATCAGGGTGGCAAACTAGCCTATAGTAACCCTGTACTCAGCCAGGCAGGTGTAAGGGGAGTGTTAGGTCCCTGATTGCCAATCCTAGACACCAATCAGAGATTGGCCAAGTAGGCGGACCAGCACACAAGCCCTTCAGGATTGAATCCCTAAACCACCATTCTAGACACTGAGCACAAGGCACACACAGGTTAGCTTGACACAATGATCTGACACTTAGCCCGGACCTGAGCAGTTGGTGTCCTTAACCCACTAGGGCAAATTAAGTCTAGTTAATTTTATGTTAAGGCTTGGGACCGGATGCAAGGGATGTGGTTTTGGGATAAGGAGAGGTGATCAAATCCTCCCCCCATCTGATATAGCAAGAGTGCCCTTAAAGGTAGATTATGCAATGATGGCAGGCAGATGATGATGCAAATTAGGATTTAGAGGTTTATTTTTGATATTTTTTGGAGAATATGTATTGTTTTTTTATATTTTGGTATTTTCTTAAATAGAAGAAAACTTGCAAATTATGGCATGATATGCAGGAAATATACTAAAATTAAAAGATATGCAAAAGATACTAAACAAAACCCTAAAACATCCAAACTTGTCTTGCTGAAAAAAACAGAGCCGAAAATTTGCAGGCTGTATTTCGGTTTTCAGAAAATTCACAGGCCAAAATAAAATCTGCAAAAATTCTAAAAATTACTGTGAATTATGATGAATCTAGTAAAACAAATTTAAGAATTTTTAGAGTTTTGTTCAGGGAGAAATAACTTAAATAATAGAGAATATATGGACTGAAAATTGTAGAAAACAAGCCCTAATCTAAGCTCTGATACCAAATGATGCGGGACTAATATGCATGCAGTTATTTTTGTATGTTTTATATGTAGGGTTAGGTGATTAATTCCCGAATTTCAGATCAAAATTAGTTGTAGAAAATTTTGTATGAATTTTTGAAGCCAAGCATGCAGATTAGAACCTAGAAAAGTACTAAAGAAGGATCGCCGGGACTGAGAAGCCTCGGTTAGGGCAAGTTCTCCTACAATATAAAGACTGAAGGTAGAGGGGGTGTACTTGACAACATCTGAAGTGCCCGGTGAAGATTGCAGTGAAGGGATCTTTAGTTCCTCGATGGATGCGGCCTAGAAAATCGAGCCAAAGACCCGCGGATACCCTGCTTTCTACTCGGTGGTCCGATTGAGGCTTGGTTGGAGTCGTTGGATTCGTAGGAACTTGAAGACCTGCAAATGACCTATTAGGGGTTAGAAAACTCAGAGAAAATCAAGAAAACAAAGGAAAACAGCAAAGGAAAGAAAGTTTTGGAGGGGGCTGGAAGGATGGTTGGCGGCAGGAAGATGGTTGCAAACACCGGGAAGAAGAACTCTCAAACCCCTTTATGCACATAGCAAGGTAATCATACAAAACAATATAAGAACTCAAGGTTTATTTCATATCAAAAATCTAGCTTCATACAAGAGGCTAGGGTCCTTTAAATAGACCCTTAACCTTGGGCTCCAAGTAAGGGCACATTAGTCTTTACATAAGAATCCTTTTCCCTCTCAAACCCTAGCTAGAAAATAAGGAAACATTATGTAGAAAAATCTCTAAAAATTCTCTTGACTTGGCCAACACTCCAAGGATTCCTAGGGGAGTGTGTTGGGCTTCTAAGAGCAGCAAGGTGTCGGCCCAAAGGGGCTTGGGCACATGGGCTTGGGCCTCTGGAAGCTAGGGTGGCCTGGTAGCCAGGTAGCAGGAATATTCCCTCGTATCTTGCTTCTTGTGGGCTTGGGCTTGGCGCCTGATGCAGAACGGATATGTGGAATGCGGAAGCAAATTAAAATTAATATATATTTTTATTTTTATTTTTATTTTTTATATATTTTCGGAAGTCGGCTTTGACTCAAATGAAAGTTAAACTAAATTGAAAGAAACTATATAATAATTGAAAGCACAATTCAAAGAAACTAGATTATCAACGTAGTTCAGAAGTAAAGGATCGCTAGGGGTTGAGAAACTCCCAGACCTAGGGTTTCGCTCTGAACTTTCAACAGGACAGAAATAAAGAGAAGGGAAGGGTTATGTACCAGGCAGTGATCTTCACAGAGTTTGGTGGAAGGACTCTCTCGAGCAGATTATTGGATCCTCGGATTCAGATATCTTCGCAATGGATCCTCCAATACTGGTCCTTTGGTAGAGTTGGCTTCTCTTGAACTCAGGATCTGGGAAAGAAGAAGAACAAGTTAAGGAACCAGATACTCAAAGAAAGGATTTACCAAATAAGAAGAACTTGAAAAATTGATGTTGCTGAAATCCTGATTCTCCTGGATGCTGATATGACTTCCTCTGGGATTTGCTCTGTATTCGAAGTAGCCGATCTGGACCTGGATGCTGGTGGTCGGCCTCTACTTGGAAGAGAGGGGCCGTGAGATGATGAGGTAGATTAGGGTTTGGATGATTGGTGGAATGAAGAAGATGATGGGCGGCTATGGTTTGGAATTGAATTGGCTAACCTAGGGTTTTGGTAGGGTTTGGAGATCTCACACCTCCTCAAGGTTCCTGTGGAACTTGGAATCACTCCCTCATGGAGCTCAACACTTGAATACAAGTGCGGAAGAGAGAAACACAAAGTTGCTCACAAAGAAATTGATTTCATTCATCATTAAATTTAAGAGTTGCATAGAGTTGAATATATAGACATAACAAAGAAATAAAATTTTATACATTTCCCATGTGGGACTAATAGGACTAACCCACACTTTAGGCATCAAATTCTCTTCCCAAGACTCCTTCCATGAGTGGGCAGCCCAAAAACTCCAAGAAAACTTGAAAATCAGCTCCAAATGGCAGGTTATAGGGGTGTCTCCTAGTATCTCTCCATGAATCAAGGATTTTCCCTTCATGGTTTGGCTCATTTGGACACCTCCTAGTCTTGCTCCACAAGTTTAGGCTTCTTCCTTTCATGGCTTTGGCACTTTTGGAAACTTTTGGGAACCTCCTTGAATTCCTCTCCAAGACATGCTCTCTTCCCTTTTATAACTTGGATTTTTATGGAACATTGTGGGGCACCTCCTTGATCCTCTCTTCAAGAAAAATTCTTGCCATCCTGGCTTGGGTTTATTTCTTGTGGTGTAGGGACAAAAGACACTAGATGGAGATGTGGCGCCTCCTGGACTCTGGCGCGTGGCTGGGAGTGTGGCGCCCACTTGCTTGGGCCTGGGAGAAAAAATGTGGCACCCTGGACCTTGACTTGACTGAAAAAAAAGTGGCACCAACCTGGAGAAGACCTAAACCACTACTAGGACTTGTACTGAGTCAACATGACTCAACAAAATTTAATTTGCAGGGAAATACAGACTCAAGACTAAAATTGAGTTGACCAAGTCAACCCTTATTACAAAACCAGAAAATCCTAATTCTTCGAGCAAGGTCAATCAGAGATCCAGATGGAGCCCTGAAGTCTTCTTCTGAGTCTGGTGCCCGCACCAGCGCCTGGGCTTGATTCCTTTGGGTTAGGATGTAGATGGACCTCTGGAATCATGGATTCCCTGGTTTATGAATATACTTTGGCATCTGGAAGGGAATTTGGGCATCTGGAGGGCATCTGCAAGGAATCAGGGTTTTCTGAATTTTCCTCCTGGGGTCTTCAAATCTTCAAGCTGGGTTGGACTTGGGCTATACTTCCATGTCTTCAATTAGGTTAGACTTGGTCTTCACTTGTATGAAGTGGTCTTGAGTCTTCGATATGCTTGGATAGGACTCAAAAAAAATAAAATTAGCTTGACATGAGCTGACTAATACTGAACTGAACTAGCTCAACATGAGCTGACTAATTACAGGACTCAAATAAAATAGCTAAGCTTTATTACAGTGGACTTGAATGTCAATTAAGTAATCCACAGAGAGTTGAGAAGCCTCTGCCTTATTCTGGTACCTTTGGTGTCTGCACCATTGTATGAAGCAAGTCAAGACCATTTTTATTTAAGATAAGCAAGACAAAGAAATTCAACTAATGAACACATTTTTTTCCAAAATTCCAAGCAATCCATTTGGGCCGGCCAACCTATGATTTGATTCACCTAATTTGAAGCATATTTGAAGACTAAATCTTAGAAGACACATGGAAGGCTTTTGATGAGAACAGTTGGCCAAATAGGATGGCGCCATATGGAGATTCTAATTTCTTCTCTTGTTAGGATTAGTTACCTAGAAGCTTCTTAATGTAATTAGTTGCCAACTAAACATGGATTAGTTATCACTTAATCCTCCCTTTTGCCACCACTTCTGGGTTCTTTTGGCCTATAAATAGGACCAAGGCCCCCTTATGTAAAGCAAATTGAAAAAGCCTATGAATGAATGAAAGCTTAGTTTGGTTCTTCTTCCATCTTGCCAAGTTCCATTGTTTTCTCTTTGAGTTTGAGTGTTAGTTTCCTAGCCATTAGAGTTAGGGCACTCCTTTAGGGAGAGGGTGAGAGGCCCAAAGTTCCATTCCTAAGCCATTCTACCAAGGTTCCAAGGAGATCAAGAAGAAGGAGAAGTGCTGCCCAAAAATTCAGCAACCTTCTTCAAATCCCTTCACTTTCCTTTGTTGAATCCTTCATTTTCTTTCAATTCTTCATCACCGCGACCTTACTTTGGATCACTTGCAGGTTTTCCTTGATGGTTTGAAGCTGATGATGAAGGCTCCATGCCAAGGACCAAGCTCCAAAGGAAAGTTCTAAGTAGAGAGTGTAGATCTTGTCCCTAGACTTCAATTCTTGAGTGATGAGTGCTATCATTCCATTTTAAGCTTTGTTCCTCTTCATTGTTGGGAAGAAGACCCTCTTGATCCATGGATTTGAGGTTCTTAAAGGTATCTTAGCCTAGTTTAAGGGATTATATGTCCTTAGATCTTACTTTTTATTTTCTTGAAAGAATGCTTGTACAAGGGTGTTCAGAATTCTGCTCACCTAGTTTTCATATTGAAGTTCTTCATCTCTTCTATACATAATTTTGGCCATATCTGGAGCTCAGATTCTTGTATGATGATGCTAAGTGAGTAGATCACACCGCCATACACTCATTTCATCAAATTCATCCCCCATCAATTTTTGGTATCAACAACAGGAATAATCAACTTGAAGAAAATGAAGTCCAGGGATAAAACCATGAAGAGCAATATGAGGAGATAGTAGAGGACCCAGAATTAATCAATGTGAAGGATTTAGGTCTAGAGATTAATGAAGGATCACATATTGGGATATTGACCATCAAGAAAACTCAAGAACAAACCCCTACGGATTAGCCCCAAGAAGCTGTTGAGCCCTTGAAGAACCTGCGATATATATTCCCTAACAGTTTTCCTTTCCCCGATCCATCATTTTTGAACATCCATCCTGATCCACCACTACGTATCATTCACTCTCATATTCCATCTGGCTGGGACATCCACCATATCATTGATCTGGTCCGAATGATATTCAATAGTTATTTCTTCAAGACTCTATGGTATATGTTAGGAACTAAATTAAGATTTACTGGCACTTACCTGATACTATGTGCAAGAGTCTTAGAAGCCTTTAAGGGGAATATAGGAAATTAGGAACCTTTGTTTCCTAGCTTAATAATAAAATTCAATCCTTAGATAATAAAACCCAATTGAGCTTGTCTTTTGTTTTAGTATCATTTGAGTTTGTTTTGTCATTTGGTGTCATCCATGCATAAGTCTGCCGAATCATATGCACAACATCTTAGAGATTTGCACAGAGAGATTAGCAAGAAAATCCAAATGAGCAATGAGAGTTAAAAGCATATGGCTGATTCTCATAAAAGGGCTAAAGAATTTTAAGTAGGAGACTTTGTGATGATCAGGCTCAAACCTTAGTAGTTTCCACCAGGAATTATGAAGAAACTCCACACCCGTGGTGCAGGTCTTTTCAAAATAATTAAAAGAATAGGACCTAATGCTTATGTGCTGGACCTACCTTCTGATTTTGGCATAGCTCTACTTTTAATATTTCAGATCTGGTAGGATGCAAGAAACCAACAATGATTCCCAGTGAGTTCTTAGAACCTAATCCATCCCTTGAGAGTGAACCAACCCCAGAGTGTCCACCAGCCATACTACCAAAGCGGGGAGAAAGAATTGAAAGGATATTAGATGACAAGATTGTCACTACCCAAAATAAAGATTACCAACGATACTTAGTCCATTGGCAAGGTAGACTTGATTCTGAAGATTCATGGATCACTCAAGAAGAACTGCAAAGAATAAATCCAGATTTACTTGAATATTACCAAATCCAAAATGATCCATACTCGTCAAGGCCAAGTTTTTTTCACTCGGGGAGAATTAATGAGGACATTGGCAAGAAGTAAAAGTTACAAGCTAACAATCTCTCGTTTTGTAACTAGTCCAATTTTTTTCAGATTTCACTTAAAATTATGGAGATAAAGCCCAACCTCATGAAGCATCTTGAAGGCTCCTAGTTCCACCCATTTAAGTAGAAGAGCCCCTATTGTATGAAGCAAGTCAAGACCATTTCCATTTGAGACAAGCAAGCCAAAGAAATTCAACTAATGAAGACCTTTCTTTCCAAAATTCCAAGCAATCCATTTGGGCCAGCCAACCTATGATTTGATTCACCTAATTTGAAGCATATTTGAAGACTAAATCTTAGAAGACACATGAAAGGCTTTTGATGAGGACACTCGATGAAATTGGATGGCGCCACATGGAGATTCTAGTTTCTTTTCTTGTTAGGATTAGTTACCTAGATGCTTCTCAACATAATTAGTTGCCAACTAAACATGGATTAGTTAGCACTTAATCCTCCCTTTTGCCACCAATTTTGGGTTCTCTTGGCCTATAAATAGGACCAAGGCTCCCTTATGTAAAGCAAATTGAAAAAGCCTATGAATGAATGAAAGCTTAGTTTGGTTCTTCTTCCACCTTGCCGAGTTCCATTGTTTTCTCTTTGAGTTTGAGTGTTTGGTTTGATTTTGAGTATTAGTTTCCTAGGCATTAGAACTAGGTCACTCCTTTAGGGAGAGGGTGAGAGGTCCAAAGTTCCATTCCTAAGTCATTCTACCAAGGTTCCAAGGAGATCAAGAAGAAGGAGAAGTGCTGCCCAAAAATTTAGCAACCTTCTTCAAATCCCTTCACTTTCCTTTGTTGAATCCTTCATTTTCTTTCAATTATTCATCACCATGACATTACCTTGGATCATTTGCAGGTTTTTCTTGATGGTTTGAAGCTGATGATGAAGGCTCCATGCCAAGGACCAAGCTCCAAAGGTAAGTTCTAAGTAGGGAGTGTAGATCTTGTCCCTAGACTTCAATTCTTGAGCGATGAGTGCTATCCTTCCATTTTAAGCTTTGATCCTCTTCATTGTTGGGAAGAAAACCCCCTTGATCCATGGATATGAGGTTCTTAAAGGCAGCTTAGTCTAGTTTAAGGGATTCTATGCCCTTAGATCCTACTTTTTATTTTCTTGAAAGAAAGCTTGCACAAGGCTATTCAGAATTCTGCTCACCTAGTTTTCAGATTGAAGTTCTTCATCTCTTCTATGCATAATTTTGTCCATATATGGAGCTCAGATTCTTGTATGATGATGCTAAGTGAGTAGATCACACCTTCACACACTCATTTCATCAAATTCGTCCCCCATCACTCATGATGATCCAATGATTAGAAGCTTTTAAGGAGTTAATCTATAATGACACATGTATTAAATTCTCAACTCAAGAGAATATGTATCATTGTCCATTAACTCCATGGATGATTTATAGATATATTAGATATGAATGTATATAATAAAACCTAATTTTTTTTATTTCAATGAATTAAGTACAAAATTATGTCATAGAAAAGATATAATATGTCATGCCAAATTGGCTTCTAGAGCATACATCTAACAGCCCTCTCGAGCAATCCAAGTGTCTTCTGACTCCGATCATCCTCGCCATCGAATCAAGTACCGTTGATAGCCTTGAGTCATGGTAGAAATGATATGTTCATCCAAGACTCTCTCAATCTGGTCTTGTTTTGTCGAGGTTTTTATTTGTGGACACTCAGGGATAGGCTCACTCTTAAAGAATAGATTAGGTCTAAATGGCCCACTAGGAATCATTGCTAGCTCTTTATAAGCTATAAGATTAGATATATTAAAAGTAGAATTGATTTCTAATTCTACGGGCAAGTCCAAACCATATATATTCGATACAATTTTCTTTATAATTTTAAAAGGACATGCTCCTTGAGCATGCAATTTCTTTAGGTCCCTAGTGGGAACCGCACAGGTCTAATCCTAATCATGACTTCATCTCCTTCTACAAATTCTTTAACATGCTTATAAATATCTGCCATTTGCTTATATGTTGTATTACTTGCATTAATTCTTTTACTGATCTCGTTATGTTGACTCTTAACATGCTAGGCAAATCACTTAATGAATCTAGCCACTCTAGCATGCATAGTAAAATGAATGAGGTCAACTGGTTTTCTAGATTGATACCCATGAACAACCATAAATGGACTCATACCGATGGACCTATTTACCAAACTATTGTATGCAAATTTAGCTCATGATAGTAAAAAAAATCCCAATTTCAAGCATGCTTTCTAATTGGATAATGTAATAGATTTCCAAGGCTCCTATTTTCTACTTTAGTTTGGCCATTTGTTTGCAGATGGTAGTGATATGGCGGGACCACTGACATGGAAAGCTGATAGGTGCCGCGACAAAGGAGACCACCGTGTCAGATGCCAAGGCAGCACTTCAGCCCGGACCGCTCTACCGAGCTGAGCTAAGCTCCGTCGAGATAGCGAGCCGAGTTCCATCCTCCGCTAGGTCGGGCCCTCGAGCTCGGGACACCTAGGCCAGAGCCGCCCCCCAGAGCGAGACACTCGGAGGTTTGAGCCCTGTGGTCGGAGTCGAGCTCAGCGCTCACCCGCCATGTGGAGCCTCTTCGAGCATGTGGCCTCTGGACTAGGTCCGTCTTTCGCCCTCCAGAGCGAGACCCTCAGAGGTTTGAGCCCTGTGGTCGGAGTTGAACTCAGCGCTCACCCGCCACGTGGAGCCTCTCCGAGTGCACGCCCTCTAGACCAGGTCCGTCTTCCGCCCTCCAGAGCGAGACCCTCAGAGGTTTGAGCCCTGTGGTCGGAGTCGAGCTCAGCGCTCACCCACCACGTGGAACCTCTCCGAGCATGCACCCTCTGTACCGGGTCCGTCTTCCGCCCTCCAGAGCTAGACCCTCGAAGGTTTGAGCCCTATGGTCGGAGTCAAGCTGAGCGCTCACCCACCACGTGGAGCCTCTCCGAGTGCACGCCCTCTAGACCGGGTCCATCTTCCGCCCTCCAAAGCGAGACCCTCAGAGGTTTGAGCCCTGTGATCGGAGTCGAGCTCAGCGCTCACCCGCCACATGGAGCCTCTCCGAGCGTGTGCCCTATGGACCTTGTCCACCTTACATCCTCCGGAGCGAGACCCTCGGAGGTTTGAGCCCTGTGGTCGGAGTCGAGCTTAGCGCTCACCCGCCACGTGGAGCTTCTCCGAGCGCGCGCCCTCTGGACTAGGCCCGCACTCTTTCCTCCTCCATCAAGGTGACCACATGAGTTCGGAGCATCCAGGCCAGAGCAAGCCCTGCTATCTTGGGATGCCAGCGAGCCACTCAAGGATAGCGGAACGGTGCCCCCCATACCACCATAACTACTTGTCCGCCCGTACTTCCAGGGGGATGGGCCAGCCAGAAAGCACGAACCCCTAGGGCAGTGACCCCCGGATCGAGGCTTTGCCAAGCTTCTTGGAATGGGGCGACCGGAGAGGATGTCAGGGGGAATGGAAGGTTCCCCTACCACCTGTCATGAAAGATGTCTCGTCCATGACACAAAATCCCGCCGCACGTGCCTGCTAGCCCGGCGAAGATCCCAAGGCAAGCACCTAATGGCCAATTTTCAACTACAAAGAACAGTCGACACCCCAGAAAGGGGGGAGGTAACAACAACAATCCACTATCAACACAAGTGCAAGCTCAACCAAGAGGGTGAAGCGCCACCACCACAACAGTTGAAGGAAAATGAGAGAAACAAGGAGAGGTAGAGGAACAGGGAACCCCTCTATCTTCACTATCATTCTCCCCTTGCTACGTTTTCAACTTCGCACACAACTTTTACTCCTCCTAGTGCGAAGTCCATCAAGAGGGACCCGACCAGGAGGATCTGTTCCCCTGGATCATCACTGACTTGATCATTGGAGTGCCCCTGTCGGAAACCCTGGCCCGGGTCACTAACCCCTATTTCGCATGTCCAGAAGCAGAGGACCGCCAGCCAGCGAAGGGAGCGCACTTCGACGCCGGCAGCAGCTACGGACCATGGCGATCTTGGTGGTAATAGATTGACATGCCAGGAAGGGGGGGGACAGTGACGTTATGAACGATCTTTGATCCAAGTCTAACCCTCCATCTCTTCACAAACAAGCCAGGCAAGAGGATGGTGACGACAAGGGCAAGGGAGGCTTCCACCAGCCATGCGGGAGATCCCCTCCCAAGGAAACCCACACCACCAAGAAGCAGAGCCACCCGTTCTGGTCCAACCACTTCCACCAGAAGTCCAGCTGGCTGCACTCACCTAGCAGATGCAAGTTATCGCCACGGCAGTGCACCAGCTTCAGCACCAGCACTAGCACTGGTCCATGGCTACCCACCAGCAGCCAGGGACTCCAGCGGCCCATGCTGTAGCTCCTTGTGATAGCCTACGCTCCTTTCAAGGAAGGCCATCGCAGTCGCGGGCCAGCACCAACAACCGGGGTAGCCTTCAAGCTCCGGTGAAAAGACAACGAGCCGGCTCTGTCGACAGGGAGAGCCACTCACCAAACCTTTGGCGGGAGGTGTGCAGACCCCACCAAGGCAGAAAAAGCAAGACCCCCCATCACGAGTGCCATGCATCCATGTCACCTTCTCCGTCTCCTTCGATGGAGTGGTCCACTGATGAAGCCATCAGGCGCATGACGGAAAGGCGCCTGGAGGAACATGAACGCAAGCTGGCGGAGTTTGCCTACCAGTTTGCCAACATGCAGGGCTCTGCTAGTGAGCCAATAGGCTATGACGCCCATCCCCCATTCTCCCAAGAAATCCAAGTGGAGCCGATCCCGCACCGGTTCCGAATGCCGCAGGTGGATCCTTACAATGGAACCACCGATCCCGTGGACCACCTGGAAAGCTACCGAACCCTCATGAGGGTCCAGGGGGCCACCAATGCTCTCCTTTGCATCGTTTTTCTTGCTACTCTCCAGAAGGCAGCCCGGGTGTGGTTCACCCATTTGGAGCTGGAGAGCATCACCTCCTTTGCCCAGCTAGGGTAGAAGTTCGTGGCTCACTTTGACGCTTGCAAGAAGTTGCCACAAGAGGCAGACAGCCTCTTCTTTATCCGACAGCAGGACCACGAGCCCCTGCGAGACTACATGGCCCGCTTCAAGGTTGCCGCATTGGAGATCTACAATCTTGAAGAGCCAGTCGCCATGCTAGCACTGAAGCTAGGACTCAGGACCTCTCGCTTGACCTACTCGCTGGATAAGAAGCCCCCCAAGACCTACTCCGAGCTCCTCTGGGTCCAAAAGTACATCCGCGTCGAGGAGGCAGATTATACGAGGTGGGAGCTCGATGGAGGACCCCTGAAGAAGCTGGCCCTCGTCGAAGCATCCGGGGCCTGGAAGCCAGTAGCCCAAGCTCTGAGCTCCCGGAGGAACCGACCAAGACTGAGAGGGACTCCCATTCCCGAGGAGGGCTATACCCCTCTCCTCGTCCCAAGGATAAAAATTCTCATGGAGATCGAAGGCAAGGACTACCTGAGATGCCCCCCTCCATTGAGGACCTCCACCGACCGTGACAAGACAAAGTACTATCGCTTTCACCGCGACCACAACCACGACATCGAGGAATGCCGCAACCTCAAGTGGGAGATTGAGGAACTCATCAAGAGAGGCTACCTCAAAAGGTTCGTGGGGGGTAGACCTCAAGTGGAGTCCCAGGTGCTCGTCGCTCTCCCACCATCGACAACTGTCCTACCGAGAAATCGGTGGGCATGATCTCTTGGGGAGCTGCGTGTGCATCTAAGAGGACCCGAGGGGTAGGGGACTCTGAGAATGTACTCCCCTTTTTGAGGGAAGGGGGAGATGGGGGGAAAATTGTAAATAATGATGCCATGGTCATCGAGATGACGATCGCGAAGCATCCTGTAAAGCGCATCATGGTTGATAGTGGAAGCTCCATAGATGTGCTTTTTTATGATACCTTCTCCAGGATGAATCTCTCCTTCACGGGCGATTTCGTAAGGGTAGAAGGAGAAATCACTCTCCCGGTCGCTACCGGAACCCCACCTCGGCAGATCACCGTCATGATGACTTTCACGGTTGTAAGGCTCCCTTCCGCCTACAACGTGATATTTGGCCGCCCTGGGCTCAACTTGCTCGATACCGTTGTCTCCACCAAGAGGCTACTTGTACAGTTCCCAACTCCATACAGTGTCGGGGAGATGAGGAGAGTACCCTAGTCGGTGCAGCATTGTTTCCAAACCCTCCTTGGGGCCAAGGTCCCCCAGGGTGACCCCAGTGTGGATGACCTTGACCAAAGAGCCCAAGACCCTAGGGGAGGCCCGGTCAAGCACCTACTTCCCTACCCGCTCGGAGATGATCCCACGAAGATGGTGCAGATCGGAGCCCAGCTACCCAAGGAGGAGAGGGCCCTACTGCTGGATTTTTTGTGGGCGAACGTAGATGTGTTCGCCTGGTCGGTGGCGGACATGCCAGGTATCCCTCCTGACATCATTACTCACAAATTGAGCATGGATCCAAAACACAAACCAGTTCGACAGAAGAAGAGAAGTTTTACCTCGGAGAGACAGGCAGCTATCAAGGAGGAAGTTGAAAAACTCCTGGCTACTAGTTTCGATCGAGAGGTCCAATACCCGAGCTGGCTGGTGAATGTAGTGATGGTCAGGAAGAATAATGGCAAATGGAGGATCTGTGTCGACTACACCGACCTCAATAAAGCTTGCCCGAAGGATAGCTTCCCTTTCCCGAAGATCAACCAACTGGTGGATGCCACCTCTGGCCACCGGCTGCTCTCCTTCATGGATGCGTTCTTCGGGTACAATCATATCCGCATGCATCCAGAAGACGAGGAGCACACTGCCTTCGTCATCGACCAAGGAACATACTACTACAAGATGATGCCTTTTGGTCTGAAGAATGCAGGAGCCACCTATCCTGGTCAGCAAGGTCTTCAAGGACCAAATCGGCCACAACATGCAGGTGTATGTGGATGACATGCTCGTCATGAGCAGGCTGGGTTCAAGCCATGTAGCTAACCTCACCGAGTCATTCCACAACCTGTGGCAACATCAGATGAAGCTGAACCCAGCGAAGTGCGCCTTTGGGGTGGCGGCAGAAAAATTCCTCGACTTCATGGTCACCCAGAGGGGCATCGAAGCGAACCCAGAAAAGGTTTAGGCCATCATCAACATGGAGCACCCGACCTCCAAGAAGCAGGTCCAACACCAGACTAGGCGTGTCGTTGCCCTCAGCAGATTTATCTCGAGGTCGGCTGACCGTTGTCTACCATTTTTCAAGGCACTGCGCAAGATGCATGACTTCACCTGGACAGAGGAGTGCAAGACCGCCTTTGAGGAGCTGAAGAACTTCCTCACCTCTTTCCGTTGCTCTCCAGGCTGGAGGAGGAGGAGCTCCTGCTGTACTTGGCGATTACATCGGGAGCCATCAACTCGATTCTCGTCCATGCAGATGAGGACAAGTCTCAAAAGCCAGTGTACTACACCAGCAAAATCCTCCGCGATGCGGAGATCAGGTATACTCGCTTCGAGAAACTTATTTCTGCACTAATAATGTCTGCTAAGCACCTCAGGCCCTATTTCCAAGCACACCCAATAGTGGTCGTGACGGACCAGCCACTGAGGACCATCCTCACCCGACCCGAGACATCTGAGAGGTTGGCTAAGTAGTCTCTGCTGCTCAGTGAATTCGATATAGTGTACCGACCGAGGTCCTCGCAAAAGGCCCAAGACCTAGCTGACTTTGTGGTCGAGTGCACTGGGTTCATCGAGGAGCCAGAGCAGACAGCAACGGAGCCTGGGCCAGGAGAAGAGCCTTGGATCCTCCACGTGGATGGAGCATCCAATTCCGGTGGAAGTGGAGTGGGCCTCATCCTAACTAACAGTGATGGTGTTGTGGCGGAATGTGCCCTCCGCTTCAAGTTCTCCGCAACCAATAACCAGGTAGAGTACGAGGCACTCCTCGCAGGCCTAAGAGTCTCCTGCAAGTTAGGTGTACAAGACTTGAAAGTCTTCACCGACTCCTAGCTGGTCGCCGGACAAGTTTCTGGAGAATACAAAGCGAGGGATGCCCAGATGATGAAGTACGTAGAGAAAGTTTGCGCAAGCATGGCAGGCCTCCGACGCTTCACCATCTACCATATCCCCCAAGGGGAGAATGCGCACACGAATGCGCTGTCCAGGCTCGCAACCCTACTGGACTCATCGCTGGGACATGCCTACATCGAGTACCTCGAAAGTCCCAGCTACGAGAGGTCGGCAGGGGTGCATCAAGTCACCCCCGAGCTGAGCTAGATGGACAAGTATGTCCGGTACATCACTGATGATGCCTTGCTCGAAGACCACGCAGAAGCTGCCCTCGTCAGGAAGAAGGCCTCCCAGTTCATCCTGATGGAGGGCCAGCTCTACCGCCGGTCTTACTCTTACCCACTCCTGAGATGCCTCAGGCCCGTCGAGGCAACCTTCATGCTCCAAGAGATCATGAAGGCCTCTGCAGGAACCACGTGGGAGGGAGAACACTGGCTTACAAAGCTCTCCGCCATGGATACTTTTGGGAGACCATGAGGGAGGACGCCGTCGACTTCGTTAAAAGGTGCAACAAGTGCCAGCGCCATGCAAATATACAGCACCAGCCGGCGACGCCGATCTCCCAACTCTCAGTCGCTTGGCCTTTTGCCCAGTGGGGAATGGATATCTTGGGACCATTTCTCCAGCACCAGGGCAGCAAAAGTTCCTACTGGTGGTGATCGACTACTTCAATAAGTGGGTCGAAGCAGAGCCGCTGGCTCGGATCACGGAAGCCAATGTCCGCCAGTTCTTCTAGAAGTCGATCATTTTCCACTTCAGGCTCCCTCGCTGTATCATCACCGATAACGGGCGACAATTCGACAATTGTGAGTTCGAAGGATTCTGCACCGAGCACGGCATCCAACATCGATTCACCTTAGTGGCTCACCCTCAAACAAATGGAGAGGCCGAGGTGTCCAACCGGACCATCCTCCAAGGACTCAAGACCAGGTTGGACCAAGCTAAGGGCAGGTGGGCGGAAGAACTCCCAAGCATCCTCTGGGCCTACCACACAACACCAATGATAGCAACCAATGAGACACCCTTCGGCCTTGTTTTTTGTACCGAAGCAATCATCCCAATCGAGCTCGACGTGCCCACGTTGCAGGTACAGCAGTACGACGGAGCATGGAACTCGGCACACCTCCTGCTCAACCTGGACCTTCTTGAAGAAGCAAGGGACAAAGCCCAGCTACGAATGGTAGCCTACCAGCAACGGGTGGCCCGGTATTACAATGCCCGCATCAGGCCCAAATCTTTCAAGCCCGGAGACTTGGTGCTATGGTGGGCGGAGGCATCTCAGCCCAAAGAGTGCTGCAAGCTTTCACCGAACCGGGAAGGCCCCTGCAAAGTAGTTGAGTCCCTCTCACAAGGGGCTTACTACCTTGAAGATCTCGGCGGCGTCAGGTTCCCCAGAACGTGGAATGCTTGCAACTTGCAGAAATACTATCAATGATGTAAGGTTTCCCAGCAATAATAATGACAATGGTTTTTTTCTTGCGCAAGTGTTTATCTGTCTTGTAGGAGAGTTCCATCAACATCCCCGAGCCTAGCTCCAGGACTCCAAGGGAACTTCGAGCCGCACCGCTCGCAATCAACAACGTCCCCGAGCCCAGCTCCAGGATGCTGACCCAAGATCGGAGCTCAGACCTCCAGCCAAGGGAACCTCGAGCCATGTAGCTGTCAATCTCAAGCATCCTTGAGCCTAGCTCCAGGACATCAAGGGAACTTCGAGCCACGTCGCTCACAATCAACAACATCCCCGAGCCCAGCTCAAGGACGTCGACCCAAGACCGGAGCTCAGACCTCCGGCTAGGGGAACCTCGAGCCATGCAGCTCTTAATCTCAAGCATCCCCAAGCCTAGCTCCAGGACGTCAAGGGAACTTCGAGCCATGCTGCTCGTAATCAACAATATCCCCGAGCCCAGCTCCAGGATGCCGACCCAAGATCGGAGATCATACCTCCGGCCAAGGGACCATCGAGCCAAGCCACTCTCAATCTCAAATTCCTCCGAGCCCAGCTCCGAGATGCCAAGAGATCTTGGGGCCAAGCAGCTCCCATCAATGCCTCGAGCCTAGCTCCAAGGTACCAAAGACCTAAGCCAAGACCTCAAGCAATCCCTGGATCGGAGCCCAGCTCTTCGGCCAGGAAGCCCTCGAGCCTAGCTCCAAGGCAACCAAACCCTGTGACCCTCTTCTCTGATCTCCCCGCTCATCAAAAAAGAGAGGGGAAGGAAAGAAAGAGAACGAGAGGGAAACATGGTAAGGACCCTCTTCTCTGATCTCCCCACTCAATAAAAAAAAAAAAAGAAATAAAGAAAGAAGAAGAAGAAAAAGAGAGGGGAGGGAAAGAAAGAGAATGAGAGGGGAACATGGCAAGGACCCTCTTCTCTGATCTCCCCGCTCATCAAAAAAGAGAGGGGAAGGAAAGAAAGAGAACGAGAGGGATGCACGGTGACAGAACTACTACTCCTTAGTCATCAACGTTCCTGAGCCCAGCACCAGGATGCCAGCCCAAGATCGGAGCTCAGATCTCCGGCCAAGGGACCTTCGAGCCACACAGCTCTCGATCAACAACACCTTCGAGCCCAGCAGCTCTCAAGTGCCGTCAACTTGCACCCAACTTGCCAACGTTGAAGTCTAATAACTCAAACCCATGCAAGGTGAGGCCCTCCTCTCTGATCTCCCCACTCATCAAAAAGAAAGGAAAAAAAGAAGGGGAGTGAAAGAAAGAGAGGAAGAAAGGAAGAGCCAGACAAGGAAACTGGTTGCAAGAAAGATTATGCTTTATTGATTAAGTATCAATTACAAGCATCCTGCGGGCCCCCGACATGCCGAGTGGCCCTGCCAAGTACAGAGAAGAAACAAGGTACAAAGAAAATAAAAATAACTACTCCCCAGCTGGACTGCCGGGCTAGGAGTCTCCATCAACAGGGACTTCTAGCTGTGCGGCTCCAGGTTCAAGTGGCACGGCCCCAACCTCGGCTGGCATAGAAGACTCGGGAGCAACGGCCTCCTCAGTGCCCACCTCCTGGTCCGAAGTGCCGGGATAGTTGAGGCTACTATGGCCCTCGGCCGAGATGAATCCCTCAACCAGGCGGTGTAGGTATATGAAGCCCTTAAAGGAGGAGTCCGACGCCGTTTGTTGGATCTCGGTGAGGAACTCCTCCAAGACCCTGTACCTTGTAACTGCCTCCTCGGCTTCCCTCTTCACTGCGGCCACCTCATGCTTGGCATCCCTGGCTGACCTGGCCGCCTCCTCGGCCGCCCTCTAGGCCATGGCTGACTTCTCCATATCAGCCACCAGCCGGGCCTGGAGGGACAGGGCGATCCCCTTCTGCCGGGCTACCTTGGCATTAAATATGCCCGACCTCTGTTCGGCGTCGGCAAGCTCCTCGGTCTTCTTCCTTGACTGCCCCTGCTCGCAGTCAAGGCTCTCCTGGAGCTCCTTCTCTCGCCTCTCAGAGTAGGAGAGCTGCCTTTCGAGGTCCTTGACCCGTCGGTCAAGTGCCCCTTCGAAGTCGGCCCTCCCCTTCAGGTTGGCCTTCAGCGATGCGATCTCGGCCACCCGTTGCTGCTCAGCTCGCTCCGAGTTCCGGTAGTTGCTCATGATAAAAAGGGCCTTGACACCGATCTGCACCATATGAAAAGGTCAAAAGAAAAGAAAAGAAAAGAAAAGAAACAAGAAAAAAGAGATGAAGGAAAGAATGAAGTTGCTTACCGTGTAGAGCTAGGCGAAGATACTATCGAGCACATCCCCCAACCGCAGCCTGGCCATCTTCTCTCGGTCGCATGGCTGGATGGAGAAAGAAATCCATCATGCGAGCGGCTAGGGCACAGTTGTCATCCAAGGAGCTCTCCAGCCCCAACTTGAACGGGAGACGGCATCTCGCCTCGTCTCTCCTGCTCTCTCAGGGAGCAGGTGCACCCATCCCTTCGATGGTAGGACCCCCAAGAACCAGTCGAGGACTCGGCACTGTCATGGTCGGAGCCCCCGTAGCAGGAGAAGCTCTAGCATGGGCCTCTCCTCCCTTAGCCTCAATCATCCTCGGACCCGGAGAGCGGGGCGGCACGATAGCGGTAGCAGCATCAGCCCAGAGGTCGCCTCTGGCTCTAGAACAGGGACTTCGGCCTGTGGCCTCGTCCATCCTTCGGCCTCGCGAACCACCTGCTCACTCGGACTTGTCATCGCAGATGACACGGGAGCCCCCTCAGGCTCCATCCTCGGGGCGACTGGCACAGCGGGGGTAGCCGTCGGGACGCCCTCAATCTGGGCCCACATTGGAGGAGGCTCAGCGGCCATCCCGGTGGGCAGCCTCTTCTTGGAGATTGGCAAAAGTTTGCCCTCCGAGAAGATCGTCCCTGTACTCAAGAGCCAAGAAGGTTAGCCTGAAATGAAGAAAAGAGAGGAAACACATATGGAGGAAAGAACTGTACTCACCCGGCCCCGTCGATGGGTCGACCCTGGTGTCAGAAAGGTTCTGCTCCGACAGTAGGACATCCAGAGAGGGGATATGGGCAGTGCGAAGCTGCTCATAGTCATCTTGATCAGCTGCATCAACCACGGAGATCCGATTGGGGGACCGATCCGGCTCGCTCCAGGCCTAGTCGACCCCCTCGACGGTCGTGAAGAAAAATCTGCTCTTACACCCCTTGATGGAAGAGGGGAGCTTAAATTTTATGCCCTTCGAGCGAGAGGACAAGGACCACCACCTGTCCTCTGTCGGGTGGCATTTCAGGGTAAAAAATGCCCTGAACAAGGAAAACCGGGCGACGAACCCGTGGACATAGCAAAGTACAATGAAGGAGAAGATGACACTGATGGCGTTCGGCACCAACTGTGCTGGGACTAGACAGTAGTTATTCAGAACAGATAAGAAGAAGGGGTGAAAGGAAAATCGGAGACCCCCGGAGAAGAACTCGTCATAAAAGGCGAGATGGCCCGGGCCACTGGAAGTGGCCCGTTCCCCCGGATGGGGAATCATGAGTCGAACAGAAGATAGGATGCCATAGGCATCCCGGATGGTCCCCAGCTCCGCGATAGAGACCATCGAGGCGACCCCGCCCGGACCTGTTGATCGGACAGATTTAGAAGCTGGTTCGAGTAGGAGAGGAAGACAAGTAGGATGAGAAGAAACAGCCCCCGGCTCCTTAAAAGACATGGGGTGGACAGGAAGGGCCAGTCTCCTACTAATCCTGAACTGTGCCCCATTCGACTCCTCGTCGAGGGAGGAAAGCACTATCCCCTGTATAGAAGGATCGGGACAAGACATCTTCCAGAAATAACCTAAGGAGAAGGAAGACTAGACTCAAGAGAAGAAGCCTACTCCAAAGGGAAAGGAGGAAGAAGAACAGGGCCAATCTGGTTCCCTAGAGAGGAGAAGAGCGAGAGCGGATCATGGAGAAGGAAGGGTCTGAGTACTGCAACAAGCATGAAGGATTTGAAAGAATGGAAATTTTGAGTAAAAATTTTCTTTTCACTTCGAAAGGGCCTATCGAATCTGTGCTGTTATGACGCCCTCGCCAACGGATTCGCGCCACGTGTTGCTCATCGGTGAGAAAGGCATCCCGGCCACTCTGAATTCTATGCCAACATTATCTACTACTCAGACGTGGCCACGTGGCACCCCTGCACTGGCCCACGAAATTGCCTCGCGAAGCGGCAACAGTCATGGCCATCATTGCACCGGATCTCCGCCTTTCCATGCCAGCATCACAATTACTCCCTTCGGCCCGAGCGCCGTGCACTAACGAGCCTCTCGAGTGGGAGGCAAATGATATGGCAGGACCGCTGATGTGGAAGGCTGATTGGCACCGCAACAAAGGAGACTGCCATGCCAGATGCCAAGGCAGCACTTCAACCGAACCGCTCTGCCGAGCTAAGCTGAGCTCCCTCGAGACAGCGAGCCGAACTCCATCCTC
The DNA here is from genome assembly GCA_021397845.1 of Areca catechu. Lineage (NCBI taxonomy): Eukaryota > Viridiplantae > Streptophyta > Magnoliopsida > Arecales > Arecaceae > Areca > Areca catechu. The sequence goes on from CM038050.1 coordinate 74,637,881, forward strand.
TGCCAGGTCAGGCCCTCGAGCTCAAGACACCTAGGCCGGAGCCGCCCCCCAGAGCGAGACCCTCAGAGGTTTGAGCCCTTTGGTCGGAGCTGAGCTCAGCGCTCACCCGCCACGTGGAGCCTCTCCAAGCGCGTGCCCTCTGGACCGGGTCCGTCTTTCGCCCTCTAGAGTGAGACCCTCGAAGGTTTGAGCCCTGTGGTCAGAGTCGAGCTCAGCGCTCACCCGTCACGTGGAGCCTCTCCGAGCGCGCACCTTTTAGACCGGTTCCGTCTTCCACCCTCCAGAGTGAGACCCTCGAAGGTTTGAGCCCTATGGTCGGAGTCGAGCTCAGCGCTCACTCGCCATGTGGAGCCTCTCCGAGCGCGCACCCTCTGAACCAGGTCCGTCTTCCACCCTCCAGAGCGAGACCCTTGGAGGTTTGAGCCCTATGGTCAGAGTCGAGCTCAGCGCTCACCCGCCACGTGGAGCCTCTCCGAGCGCACGCCTTCTGGACCGGGTCCGTCTTCCTCCCTCCAGAGCAAGACCCTCGAAGGTTTGATCCTTATGGTCGGAGTCGAGCTTAGTGCTCACCCACCACGTGGAGCCTCTCCGAGCACGTGCCCTCTGGACCGGGTCCGCCTTCCGCCTTCCGGAGCAAGACCCTTGGAGGTTTGAGCCCTGTGGTCGGAGTCGAGCTCAACTCTCACCCACAACGTGAAGCCTCTCCGAGTGCGCGCCCTCTGGACCGGGCCCGCACTCTTCCCTCCTCCATCAAGGTTACCACACGAGCTCAGAGCATCCAGGCCAGAGCAAGCCCTGCCATCCTTGGATGCCAGCGAGCTGCCCGAGGACTGCGGAACGGTGCCCCCCATACTGCCATAACTACTTGTCCGCCCGTACTTCCACGGGGATGGGCCAGCCAGAAAGCACGAACCCCTAGGGCGGTGACCCCCAGATCGAGGCTCTGTCAAGCTTCCCGGAATGGGGCAACCGGAGAGGATGTCAGGGTGAATGGAAGCTTCCCCTACCACCTGTCAGGAAAGACGTCTCGTCCACGACATGGAATCTTGTTGCACGCGCCTGCCAGCCCAGCGAAGATCCCGAGGCAAGCATCTAACGGCCAATTTTTAACTACAAAGAACAGTCGACATCCCCAAAAGTGGTGAGGTAACAACAACAATCCACTATCAACACAAGCGCAAGCTCGACCAAGAGGGCGAAGCACCACCACCACCATAGTTGAAGGAAAATGAGGGAAACAAGGAGAGGCGGAGGAACAGGGAACCCCTCTATCCCTGCTATCATTCTCCCCCTGCTATGTTTTCGCCTTCGCACACAACTTTTACTCCTCCTAGTGCAAAATCCATCAAGAGGGCCCCAACCAGGAGGATCTATTCCCCTGGATTACCACTGACTTGACCGTCGGAGTGCCCCCGCCGAAAATCCCGACCCGGGTCACTAACCCCTGTTTCGCAGGTCCAGGAGCAGAAGATCGCCAGCCAGTGAAGGGAGCGCACTCCGGCGCCGGCAGCAGCTACGGGCCATGGCGATCTTGGTGGCAATAGGTAGGTAGAGGAAAAATTAAGTTTTGTGCCTAACATGTACCAAAGGATTTTTCAAAAATATCTCATAAATCTAACATCTCTATCTGACACTATAGTTTTGGGAAGTCTATGCAGCTTGACAATTTTATCAAGAAATATCCTAGCAACTCTAGATGCATCAAACATTTGGAAACAAGGGATAAAATGGGCCATTTTAGAGAACTGGTCTACTACCAGTAAAACTAAATTGTGTTTATGGGCTATCTTAGGCAAACCTAAGACAAAGTCCATGCTAACATCTTGGCAAGGATAATTGGGTATGAAAAATGGTGTGTATTGATTAGTATTCTATTTTGGATGCTTGGCCATGTCACAGGTTCTACATTGAGCAACTATCCTAACTACATCTCATTTTAAGTTTGGCCAGAATAATTGGTATTCTATAAATTCAATGGTTTTATTCTTGCCAAAATGTCCAGCTAATCTTCCCACATGTATTTCCTATACAAGGAAATCCCCATCAAAAGTATGGGGACACACAACTTGATTCCTTTGAATAAGAACTATCTTGAAGGGCAAATTTGCTATATTCTTTGGACAGTCCTTGAAACAAAGTGGAAAAAATTTTCTTGAAGTCTAGACACCCTTTATAGCCCTTTTTCAACTTATCAAATCCAATCACTTCTACACAAATAGTGGATAACAGGGTATACCTATGGCTAAGAGCATCAGCAACTCGATTTTCGATACTTGCATAATGTTTAAGAACAAAAGTGTATGCTTACAAAAATTTAGCCCACTTTTTGTGCCTATGGTTTAGTTTCTTTTGGGAGTTCATGAATCAAAGGACCTCATGGTCAAAAAATAAGACAAATTCTTATAGTAACAAGTAGCATCTCCAATATCTTAAATCTTGCACCATTGTATAGAACTCCTTATCGTAGGTAGAGTTCCTTAATTTGACATCTTCAATTTCTTGCTAAGTATGCTATCGAAAGACCTTCTTGACTAAGGACTCTACCTATTCCTACACCTGAAGAATCACATGCAACTTCAAATACTTTTGGTGTGAGCACCAGGATCAGAAAGAGGCTGCACCCAAGTCAAAGCTCATTATGGATTGCCTAGGCATTTGAGTCCATCAGTCTCGAGTCAATTGAGTCCTATAATAAAGTTAAGTCAATTGAGTCCATTTGATAAAGTTGAGTCAATTTGTTTTCATTTGAGTCCAGTCAAGTGAGTCCATATTGAGTCCTCTAATTTTGATTTCTTTCATTCGAGTCAATTCCAAGAGGAGAGCCACTAGACCCCACTTACACCCAGATAAAAGATTTCGTGCACCACCTCCACTGGACCCCACTCAAGCAAGGATAGAAGATTTCATGCTCCACCTCCACTGGTCCCACTAAAACAAAGAAGGAAGAGGAGACTTCATTCACCACCTCCCTTGGTCCCCACTTAAGCCATCCCAAGCAAACAGGGAGTCAAATTGGCATCCTCCTTATCATACTCAACCCTTCCCAAGCAAAGGAAGAAACCAAGTGGGCGCCCGCTTTTGCTTCTCTCCTTATTTCCATGTATAACCAGCAAAGATGGAAATTTTGTGGCACCCTCCCCCTCCCTTTTCTCTTTATTCCATGTATACAATCCAACTTTGAAAGGGAGTCTAAGAGGATTGGATGAATTATAAATACCCCTCCTCCCTCTTGTAAGAAATAATTTTTTATGAATAAAAGAATCTCTTCTTCTTGTTTTCCTATGCTCTTGAGCATTGACACTCCATGAGGGAGAGGGTGAGAGGCCCAACACTTGTTCCAATTTCCAAGCCCTAGCCACCATCTTCAAGCGCCCCAGCCCATATGCTAGGATTCCAACCTCCAAACCCTAGTCACCATATTCAAGGCTGCCAAGCCCCTTCTCCATGCCAAGCAGCTGAGCACTTCTCCATGCCAAGCACTTTCAGCATCCTCTTTTGCCTCCTCTATACTCCTAACTCTTTCCTTCATATTTTCATACGTCACAGATCTCTAATCCTTGGTATTTATAGGATCCCTCAGGTGCCATGAGCCTCAGAAGAAGTCCTCCTTGCCTTTGGACCATCTAAACAAAAGACGGAATATTCGTGAGTAAACAGCTTCTTCTTTCAGGCACCAGTCTCGAGAGTTGTGTGACCCAATCTAGCAAGAAGAAAACAATCATTACCATGTATGCAAACCCATCCCTTCTCACATGTTCTGATTTGTTGAAGAAGAGCATGTTCTAATTAGTGGTTTCTTAACCCTAGGATCATGTTCCTTATTACTTTGATCTTTGCATGATCACCCTCTATCTATTCTTAATCTTTTCAGAAATTAAAACTTTATAAAATATGAAGTCATTTGCTCTCTAAATCTGAAAATTGCCTTATGTTAATCTCTCGCATGATAACATCCTGCATCAGTTTGGTATCAGAGCAGGTTAGGACATGTTCATGCATAGTTTTTAAAAACAAAAAAAAAATCTGCATGCTGAAATTTCTGCATAGTAGTGCTAAACCCTAAAACTGTTTTTTATTAAGACTGTTAGATTATCATCAATCTTTGCATCCATCAATCACATAATTAATCTTCATTAAATTTGTAATTTTCTTTTAATTTTTAGATCTGCAAAATACAAAAAAAAATATGTATATTTTACTTTAGGTTTTCATGTGTGTGCATGCATAATTGAATTCACTTAAGAGCAATCTCTCTCTCAGATAAGGGAAGGATTTCATCACCTTTCCTTAGTCCAAAACAACCACCCTCATCTCGATCCCAAGCCTAATTAAAATTGAGTAGAAACCTAAAACAGCTAGGGACACCAATAGGTCAAGCTCGAAGTATTGTGATGAAACTAGTGCACTCAATCCTTTAGTTATTTATTGAAATGGTGTCTAGGAAAGAGGTCCAACAGCAAATGTCTTAAGCGGACTTGTGGTTCTTTAATTAGGACCTTGCGAGAGCAGGGGAAGCCTCCCACAACCCCACCTCTTACCTGGCCAGTGGAAAGGATAATTGTTGAGTTGATTGTAAGTTGAGTGGACTCATTCTACTTGAGCTTCTAGGTCTAGAAAACCCTAGAATGAATTTGTGTGTTGCATGACCACCAGGTCAGGAGCCCATTACCATCAGCCCCAAACCTAATCTAGCCTAACCATGGAGCCCAATCTTGAAACCCAACTAAGGGCCATTATTGAACAGCTTGCCCAATTAAACCATAGGTTTATCCAAATGGAGACACGGGTAGGAACCCTAGAAGAAACTCATGAGACTCATACTGAGCATGAACCTGACAAACCTGTCCCAACACATCTCAACCCTAGAAGAGCCCCACGCCATGACCCAATCTTAGAGCTTAATCAGAGGAGACCCGATCATGATTTTATGGACCAAGATGAGAGAGCCATTAGGAACATCAAGTTAGAAGCATATACATTTGATGGCAGTCTTGTCCCTAAGTTATACACTGATTGGGAAGGAAATATGGACCAGTACATTGAGTGGTATGAAATGTCTGAAGAGAAAAAGATTAAGTTTGCTAAACTCAGGTTAGTTCGCCAGGCTAGACTATATTAGGAGAATGTTGAAAGGATGACGAGGCAAAGAAGAGACATACCCATAGCTACCTGGAGAGCCATGAAACTTAAGATTAGAGAAAAGTACCTACCCATATCCTATCACCAGAGACTTTTAGATCAATGGCAGAGGCTGAGTCAGGGAAACAAGACTGTATCTGAATACATAGCCAAATTTGATGAATATGTCATGAGGTGTAGCATAGATAAGTTTGAAGCTGTGACCCTATCTAGATTTAGGGATGGACTACATGAGGACATTCAGAGAGAATTATTTTTAAGAGAAGTCCATGATCTTGACCAGGCTTATCAAATAGCTAGACTACAAGAGATTCCAAAAGGGACCCATAATCCATCGACCTGAACCAACTAGGAATAGTGACCCTAATCACAAACTAGGGTCTAGTCAAATGCACCCATGCCGACCTAGTCCTAGCAACCCATTGACCCGCAAGGAAGATAAGGGTAAGTCACCTGAAGTCCAGAGGAATCCTAATCCTAATGCTTCCTATTTTAGATGCCATAAATTGGGACACTATGCTAGTCAATGCCCAACCCGATCTGATGCAGGACAGAGTGGGGGAGGATCGCTGGCGAGCGTAGAAGTCACCAGGGGATTAGGGCTTGCACTCAAGAATGAGGAACCAGGGCATCACACCCACTCCAATCCGGAGAAAACTTAGAACTCAGATCAAAATAATTTTTTGTTTATATTCATAAGAAAAAAGATGTTTCATACAAGAGGGGAGGGGTGGTATTTATAGATTCACCCCAGGGTACATGACTTGAGGGCTAAGAAATCCTGACTTGTGCGCCAAGAAACCCTGGTGGACCTGGTCAATAGTGGGCCTGTCTTGGACTGGAGCTCTCTCTTGTAGGCTCGGCGGCATGAAAGGGTCTAGGTGTATGAAGGCCAGCTCTAGTTGGGGCGCTTGGTGAATCTCCTGGCTGCGAACTCTCCTCTTGTACATGACCTAAATGCTCGACCAGACCTGACTGAACTAAAATGACTAGACCTGACTAAGTGGACTCAACTGACTCAATCGTCTCATTTTATTACAGGACTCAAATAAAATAAAATAAAATACAATGGACTTTTGGTCCCCATCATTCTCCTATGGTAGGGAGAACTCGACTCCATCGAGTTAGGCTCAGTGGGGGTTTGATAGAACCGACACTAATCAAATTAAAGCAAAAAGGCTAGGATCAATTTTTTTTTACCTTTCTTTCTTTTCTTTTTTTCTTTTTTTTCCTCTTTTTTTTCATTGATTTTTTTTTATTGGCTGCTCTAAGATTAGTGTGGCTTTGAAGATTGTGCAGCACTGAGATCCGTGCTACTCTAGAAAGCGTGCTGCTCCAAAAATCATGCACTTTCATGTTCGTGCTGGACTTCCTTCTTCTCGATGGACCAAACCCAGAACAGGGGACAGGTCTTCTGGCCGGATCTCATCGGCGACGGTGGCGGGAATGGAAGAGAGCCCACCAGAGATGACAGAGATGTTGGACGACGGCACGGCTAGTTCGGCGAAGCGCTCTCTGGTAAGGTTCTCCGATCGAAAAGGAGGAGATGCCATGGCAGGTGGCACGGATGGATCCAGGGCTGGGTTGGTTCCATTCTGCTACAAGCGGGATGGGGTTCCAGTGGTGGCTGAGAGTCAAGATGGTGGTCGGAGAGGTTGGCTGGGAGCAGGGGTTGACGACGGTGCAGCAGCGGATAGCGCCAACAAGGAAGGAGCTCGAGGATGTTAAGGTGCTTGATCTCAGCCCAAGCATGGGCCTTGTTAGTCTGATTGTCGAGCGAAACAAGAAGGGCCTCCGAAGGGAGGAGGAGGGCAGGGGCGGTGGCATTGCAGGTGTGGCCACCACTGCTGGCGGGGCAACCGCAAGCGCAGGTCTTGCAGGGGACGATGGAGTCATTGTAGTATGCCGAGAAGGAGATGCAGCACTTGCGGCTGGACCCCTTAGGAGTGGAGATGTTGCAGATGACCTGCCAACTCATGATGGTGGAGGTGTCCGAGTCTAGTCTGCTAGGGATGGGGAATAGCATTGGGCTGGCACGGATCGGCTGGCCGCACGTGTAGTCGGGATTTAGCTGGTTACTGAAGATCTTCCAGTTCTCGGGAGGGAAAAGATCAATGTGGTTGAGGTCGGGCGGCATCTTGAAGACCTGGACCTGGAAAGTAGAGGAGGACTGCGATGGATCCATGGAGGCCGGAAGGATGGTGCCATTCCGGTAGCAAGACGGGATGTGGCTGAGGTCGGTGTCCTTGAATCTGGTTGGGGGGGAGGTTGAGGATGGGATGTCGCGGCCGGCCGCACGGTCGAGGCTGGGCTCAGCGAGGGCGGCAGCGGTGGTCTGGACCCTGGCACGGGACTTGACGGGGGAAGGGAAGGGTCACGGGATGGAGGCTGAGGGGGAGACTTGATCGGAGGCGGTGCTGGAGACGGGCTTCACGGGCAGCAGAGAGGAGAGGGGCTCGGGTGTAGGGTGTTGACGGACCTTGATGGCTGATCGAGGTTTGAGAAGGCTTGCACAGGAAGATGGGAAGCCAGGGAGGAAGAGAAAACCCTAATCCACTGGGCTTTGATACCAAGTTGATGCGGGACAGAGTGGGGGAGGATTGCTGGCGAGCATAGAGTCACCAGGGGATTACGGTTGCACTCAAGAACGAGGAACCAGGGTATCACACCCACTCCAATCCGAAGAAAACTCAAAACTCAGGTCAAAAAAATTTTTTGTTTGTATTCATAAGAAAAAAGATGTTTCATACAAGAGGGGAGGGGTGGTATTTATAGATTCATCCCAGGGTACATAACTTGAGGGCTAAAAAACCCTGACTTGTGGGTTAAGAAATCCTGGTGGACTTGGTCAACAATGGGCCTGTCTTGGACTGGAGCTCTCTCTTGTGGGCTTGGCAACATAAAAGGGTCCAAGTGTATGAAGGCCAACTCTGGTTGGGGGGCCAGGTGAATCTCTTGGCTGCAAACTCTCCTCTTGTACATGACCCGAATGACTCGACCGGACCTGACTGAACTAAAATGACTAGACCTAAGTAAGTGGACTCAACTGACTCAATCATCTCACTTTATTACAGGACTCAAATAAAATAAAATAAAATAAAATGGACTTTTGGTCCCCATCACGATCCCTATACATAGGAGAGCTAGAGGAAGAAGATCCTAAACCCACTGATGAGTTTGAAGAGGAAGTGTATGAAGCTGGAGCACACTTAGTGGATGAATATGAAGGAGATGAGGAAGTTATTGAGTCATCTGACTTATTGGGAGTTGTTAGATGTATCTTAACCCAAACCAAAGGATAAGAGGATTGGCATAGGCCAACATCCTACAGACATTCATGAAGTTAGGGGAAAAGGAATGTAAGATCATCATAGATAGTGAGAGCTATGTTAATGCCATCTCAACCAGTACTGTCAAAACCCTAGGTTTATCTACTATTCCCCATCCCAATCCCTATAAGGTATCCTGGATAGACTCAACTTCCATCCCCATTAAGCTTAGATGCCAAATCCTGATCCAACTACAATCCTACCAAGAAAAGGTGTGGTGTGATGTCCTTCCTATGGAAGTTAGCAGTATCATCTTAGGTCGACCTTGGTTATATGACCATGATGCTACCTTTATGGTTGATCCAACTCCTGTTCCTTTAACCACCATGGGAAGAAGTTCATGATAAACCCAACTCCTCCTAAGGATAACATTAAGAGGGGATCTAGTAACCTGAAAGAGAAGAAACCAGGATTAAATTTGATCAATGCTAAAGAACTAAAGCATGAGATCACTGAGGGTTCATCAGTTTGGATTTTGACCACTAAGAAAATTCATGACCACCCCCAGGAGGAGCACCCTCAGAAAGTTATGGAGTTTTTTATGGAGTTTCAAGATGTGTTTCCCGAAGATCTTCCTAATCACCTACCATCTTTTAGGGACGTACAATATTTTAAAGATCTAGTCCCAGGAGCCACTTTGCCTAATCTTTCACATTATAGGATGAATCCCATTGAGCACTTAGAACTACAAAAACAGGTTGGAGAACTCCTCAAGAAGGGATTTATTAGGGAAAGTCTGAGTCCATGTGTAGTACCTGCCCTTTTAACTCCCAGGAAAAATGGCACTTTGAGGATGTGTGTTGATAATCAGCCATTAACAAAATAACAGTTAAGTATCATTTCCCCATTCCTCGTTTGGATGACATGCTAGATATGATGGCCGGAGCAACTATTTTTTCTAAGATTGACCTTAAGAGTGGCTATCACCAAATTAGGGTCAAACCTGGGGATGAGTGGAAAATAGCTTGTAAGATTAAGGATGGTCTTTATGAGTGGGTAGTGATGCCTTTTGGATTGTCCAATTCTCCTAGTACCTTCATAAGGATCATGACCCAAGTCCTAAGAGTGTTCATTGGAAAATTTGTTATGGTTTATTTTGATGATATTTTGATCTACAGTAGGACTATAGAAGACCACCTAAGCTATATCCGACAAGTCTGTCAAGCCCTTACGAAAGATAGCCTCTATGCCAATTTGAATAAATGCATCTTGGCCCATAAAGTCATCTTCCTAGGATTTGTAGTGACCCCTGAAGGAGTATCAGCTGATCTAAAAAAAATTAAATCCATAGTTGAGTGGCCAGTACCTACTAGTGTACATGACGTGCGAAGCTTCTAGGCCTTGCTACCTTCTATAGACAATTTATTCAGAGATTTAGCTCTATAGTTGCACCCATCATTGATTGCATTAGGAAGGAAACCTTAGAGTGGACTAAAGCTGCAGATAAAGCCTTCCTAGATATTAAGGACAAGATGACCCAAGCACCCATTTTGAGGTTACCCAATTTTTCAAAGGTTTTTAAGGTTGCTTGTGATGCTTCTGGAATTGGTATAGGAGGAGTCCTAAGTTAAGAAAGTCATCCCATAGCCTTTTTTAGTGAGAAATTAAATAAGGCTAAGCTTAGGTACTCAACTTATGATAAGGAATTTTATGTGGTAGTTCAAGCCCTAAGATATTAGGGACATTACCTACTACCACAGGAGTTTGTTTTATACTCTAATCATGAGGCACTCTGATTCCTTAATTTCTGAAGAAACTGAATCCTAGGCACGATAAGTGGGTAGAGTACATTCAATCTTATACTTTTGTTTTGAAATACCATGCTGGTACTGAAAATAAGGTTGTTGATGCCCTTAACCATCGATCCATGCTCTTGAATTATGTTAGAACCGAAGTCATAGGATTTGACAAACTGAAAAATGAATAAGAGACCTATCCCGACTTTAGTGAGATCTATCAATCTGTGAGACAAGGACCGTCTAGTTCACATAGTGAGTATACCCTTCAGGATGGCTACCTCTTTAAGGACAACAAGTTGTGTATTCCCAGGACTTTTCTTAGAGAACTTCTAGTTTGGAAAACCCATGCAGGAGGTTTAGCTGGTCATTTCGATAGAAACAAGACCATTCTAGCAGTTGAAGACCAATTTTATTGGCCAAGTCTTAAAAGGAACATCATCCAGATTGTGGCTAGATGTCGAACTTATGCTGTTGCCAAATATCTAAAGCAAAACACTGGCCTTTACATCCCGTTACCTGTAACCGATTGTCCTTGGCAAGACCTTAGTATAGATTTTGTGTTAGGATTGCCTAAGATCCAGAGGAGACATGATTCAATCTATGTTGTGATCGATAGATTTTTCAGGATGGCTTATTTCATACCCTGTTCCAAAATCTTTGATGCCTCCAAGGTGGCCAAACTTTTCTTAGATAAAGTGGTTAGGTTACATGGCCTACCAAAAACCATTGTATCTAATAGGAATGTCCGATTCACGAGTTACTTTTGGAAAACCCTCTGGCACATGTTAGGAACTAAGCTCAAATTTTCTACCTCCTATCACCCTCAAATCGATGGCTAGACTGAAGTAGTGAACCGAAGCCTTGGAAACTTGTTGAGATGTCTTATAGATGAAAATACTGGAAATTGGGACCTTTTGTTGCCTAGAGCCAAATTTGCCTACAACAGTTCAGTAAATAGGTCCACAGGCAAGAGTCCATTTGATATTATCCATGGTTATAAGCCTAATAAACCCATAGACCTAATCCCTTTGCCCATACATGCATGAGTTTTTGAGTTAGCTGAATTATTTGCACATAATGTTAGAGATCTACATAAGAAAATTAGCAACAAGATTAGTTTGAGCAATGATACTTATAAAAGCATGGCTAATTCTCGAAAAAGAGTTAAAGAATTTGTTGAGGGGGATTATGTGATGATTAGGCTTAGGCCTGAGTGGTTTTCTCTGGGGACCGTGAAAAAGTTATATGCCCGTGGAGCTGGACCCTTCAAAGTGATAAAGAAAGTTGGACCTAATGCCTATGTGCTCGAGTTACCACCCAAATTTGGCATTAGGTCAACCTTTAATATCTCAGACCTAGTTGAGTATAGGGAGCTAGCAATGATACCTAGTGAGCCTTTTGGACTTGATCCTATCCTTGAGAGTGAACCCATACCTGAGTGTCCACCACTAAATTCACCTAGGAAAGGAGAAAGGATTAAGCATATTCTGGATGACCAAGCTATTACTACCCTGAGCAAAGGCTACTAACGTTATCTGATTCATTAGCAAGGTTGACCAGAATTTGAGGATTCATGGATCACTCGAGAGGATCTGCAGCACCTTGACCCAGATTTATTAGAGCAGTACTAGAGCTGGATTGACCCTTGGTCGACAGGGTCGAGTTCCTCCCATCTTGGAAGAATTGGTGCGGGCACCAGGATCAGAAAGAGGCTGCACCCAAGACAGAGCTCATTATGGATTGCCTAGGTATTTGAGTCCATCAGTCCTAAGTCAATTGAGTCCTATAATAAAGCTGAGTCAATTGAGTCATTTAATAAAGTTGAATCCATTTGTTTTCATCTGAGTCCAGTCAAGTGAGTGCATCTTGAGTCCTGTAATTTTGATTTCTTTCGTTCGAGTCAATTCCAAGAAGAGAGTCACTAGACCCCACTTACACCCAGATAGAAGATTTCATGTGCCATCTCCACTGGACCCCACTCGAGCAAGGATAGAAGATTTCATGCGCCACCTCCACTAGTCCCACTAAGATAAAGAAGGAAGAGGAGATTTCATGCACCACCTTCCCTGGTCCCCACACAAGCTATCCCAAGCAAACAGGGAGTCAAATTGGCGCCCTCCTTATCCCACTCAAACTGCCCCAAGCAAAGGAAGAAACCAAGTGGGCGCCCCCTTTTTCTTCTCTCCTTATTTTCATGTATATCCAGCAAAGATGGAAATTTTATGGCACCCCCCCTCCTCATTTCTCTTTATTCCATGTATACAATCCAACTTTGAAAGGGAGTCTAAGAAGATTGGGTGAATTATAAATACCCATCCTCCCTCTTGTAAGAAATAATTTTTGATGAATGAAAGAATCTCTTCTTTTTTTCTCATGCTCTTGAGCATTGACACTCCGTGAGGGAGAGGGTGAGAGGTCCAACACTTGTTCCAATTTCCAAGCCCTAGCCACCATCTTCAAGCACCCCAGCCCAAATGCTAGGGTTCCAACCTCCAAACCCTTGCCGCCATATTCAAGGCCACCAAGCCCCTTCTCCATGCCAAGCAACCGAGCACTTCTCCATGCCAAGCACCTTCAGCATCTTCTTCTGCCTCTTCTCTACTACCAACTCTTTCCTCCATATTTTCATACGTCATAGATCTCTAATCCTTGGTATTTGCAGGATCCCTCAAGTGCCACAATCCTCAGAAGAAGTCCTCCTTGCCTTCGGACCATCTAAAGAAAAGCCAGAACATCCATGGGTAAACAGCTTCTTCTTTCAGGTGCCAGTCTTGAGAGTTGTGTTCCAATCTAGCAAGAAGAAAACAATCATTACCAGGTATGCAAACCCATCCCTTCTCACATGTTCTGATTTGTTGAAGAAGAGCATGTTCTAATTAGTGGTTTCTCAACCCTAGGATCATGTTCCTTTTACTTTGTTGAATCTTAATCTATGGATAGTTACTTTGATCTTTGCATGATCACCCTCTGTCTATTCTTAATCTTTTTGTGAATTAAAATTTTATAAAATCTGAAGTCAATTGCTCTCTAAATCTGAAAATTGCCTTATGTTAATCTCTCGCATGATAACATCCCACATCAACTTTTAAAACATCTGGTAGTCATAGGACAGGGGCATGGATCATCTTGTCCATAATATCTTGGAAAGCTTTGGTTCATTTGAAGACTCCCTTGTAAATATAATTGATGATTGGAGCTATGATGGTATTGAATCTCTTAACGAACCTAAGGTAAAAGGTCACTAGGCCATGGAAGCCACATACATCATGGATGCTTTAGGGTACAAGCCACTCGACTATTGATCTTACTTTTTTGGGATTTATGAACACACTATTAGGGGTGACGACAAAATCTAAGAAAGTAACTCGATCAGTCATGAAATCACATTTCTTAAGGTTTGCATATAGGCTTTCCAACCTTAAGGTTTGGCAAACTTGTCGAAGAAGATCCAAATGTTCTTCACTAGATTTACTATAGATTAGGATGTCATCAAAGTATGGAACTATAAATAACCTAATAAAGGGTCTTAACACTTGATTCATCAATCTCATAAAGGTACTAGGGGCATTTGATAATCCAAAAGACATGACCATCCACTCAAACAAACTATCCTTCATCTTAAAGATGGCCTTCCACTCATCTCCCAATCTAATTCTAACCTGATGGTAACCACTCTTAAGATCTACCTTAGAAAAGATTGTAGCTTTGGCTATCATGTCAAGCATGTCATCTAGTCTAGAGATGGGGAATTGAAATTTGACAATCATTTTATTTATTGTACAACTATCCATGCACATCCTTCAAGTTCCATCCTTCTTTGGAGTTAATAGTGCAAGGACTATGCAAGGGCTAAGGTTTTCCTTAATAAACCTTTTCCTTAAAAGTTCTTCAACTTGCCTCTGTAACTTGGCATGCTTGGTAGGATTTAGCCTATAGTGGGGTAAGTTCGGTAGGGTTGATCCAGGAACTAGATCTATTGCATGTTGGATATCCCTCATGGGTGGTAGGTTGTCAGGAAGATTCTTAGAAAAATATCCTTAAATTTGCTAAGCAGGGCTACTACTTCAGGGGAATATTCAATTGGGGATTTTTTATTGACTTATACAGTGAGGAACATCTAGACAGAAGATCCCTCAACTAACTCTTTCTCTAACTCTTTAGCACTAATCAAATGAAGGCTTTTCTTTTTATCCTTTGGTCCACTAGCTTTCTTAGTCTTCTTTTTCTTAGGTGATGTAGGATTTATGGTAATCTTCTTACCTTCATGGGTAAATGAGTAGGAATTCGAGCGACCATACATGGTAATATTATTTTTTAATAGCCATAGTCTACCCAGGATGATGCTACTAACCTTCATGGATAGGACATCACACTAGACTCGATCCTGATATGAGTTAAATTGGATAGGTACGTGGCATCTAACTTTATGAGAATTGAAAAGGTATCTATTCAGGACACTTTATAGAATTTTGGATGGTCGATTAAGGTTAACCCTAAGTATTTCACAGCATTAATAGAAATAGCATTAATGCAGCTTCCACTGTCTATAATCAGTTTACATACTTTTTTGCCAATTTTGACAAAGGTATGAAAGATGGTGATCCACCATTAGTCCTCCCGCTCTTGGTCTTGAGTAAGGATGCACCTGACAACTCCCATCCTAATATTCTCTCAGGTTCTATGGACTTATCTACCATATTAGGGTCAGCTTCATAGACTTCTATATTTTCCATGGGATCCTCAAGGGTGTCTTCTATTGGTTCAACTATGTGCAAAGCATGGGAAGGGCATTTTCCAGCAAAGTGTCCAACACCATGACATCTAAAGCACCTAGTACTTAAGCTATTTCCTTTTTGGGGTTCAATCGTGATTCCTTTTCCTTTATCTTCTTTATGGACTGGTGGATTTGCAGGTGGAGGTCGGTTAATAGGTGTTTGAAACATTCTTGGTCTAGGACCTAAAGATACGAGCTTGCTATGATCTGGGCAGCAAGTATAGGTTGGTCTAGTAAATCGCTCACAATCTTACATGACTTGGTAGGGTTGTTTAGGGATGATAACTTCAAGTAGGTATGGTTCACATTGGAGATTTTCCCTAAGGTCAACTTTAAACCTAGACAATGTCATAGCACGGTCTTCACTAACACCGCACCTCATGACAAATTCATCAAATTTGGTGATGTACTTGGTCATAGGCCTATTTTCTTGGCTTAATTTCTACCATTGAACTAGAAGTATTTGGTAATAGGATGTAGGAATATGCTTCTTTTTAAGGATTAGTTTCATTTTCTCCAAGGTCTCTAAGGGTCATTGGTCTCTTTGTTGATGAAGGTGCTCAATGTTGCCCCAGTACAACCTAGCTTGCATCACTAACTTGAGCTTAGCAAACCTAAACTGTCGGTCCTCGGATATATCGTACCACTTGTAGTGATCCATGTCACTATCCCAATCTAGGAAAACCTATGGGTCAAGACATCCATTGAAGCTAGGGGCTTTGATTCGGGTACTCCTAAGGATTCGATCATCTTGATTATTTAGGTCATGATGGTGATGCTATCCAAAGGAGGTTCGACATCAAGTTTATGATGTCAGGCTCTAGGTCCATAGGAGGTCGAGATGAATCTAGGTTAACTTGGATATGTTGGGATTCTTCGATGGTAGTGACTTTGTTCACCCAAGTTCTATGGTCAGTATCATGTTTAAGGGCTATAGCTTTTAATTTTGCCATGATGTCATTCAGGATGAGTTCTTGTTCGGGTTCCATGGGATTACTAGTTTGAGCTCGAGAATAGTTATTCCTAGCCTAGTGGATAGGCAAACATCATGACCAAATAATTAAACCCTAGATGACTAAGGATAACTTAGTCCTAGTAGTTCAGGCACTACGAATCCAAGCACAAAATAAATCTAGACCAACTCCTTCAACTGGCTAGGTAAGTGGTAGGGTCAAGGGAGGCTAACCTTGATTTCACAAGATTCTAATTAAGTAACCATGTGCCTGCTTAAGGCATTGCAATTTGACCACTAGCCTTAGACACTAGTCTACAAGGATAATGTAGATCTAGTTTGCACCCAATCTGAATGTACCACTTGAACTTTATCTTGATCGATCTTAGTTGGTGGCTACTTGATTTTAAGTTAGGCTTAGGTCAATGCAAGATATTAGTAGTTGTTTTTGGGCCAAGGAAGGGTTGTGAAATCCCTCCCCTATCTAGATAAAGGGGATTGCCCTTAAGTATCTTGTGTAATGAATGCAATCAAGTTAAACAAGTAAATAATGTAAGATTATCATAGCCTAACCTTTCTCTGATACCAAAATTAATGCAGAACATGATATATTAATGATTTGATATCAGTATTGATTAGCATAATTTATAAAGCACTAACCAAATAATGATAATTCTAAGCAGGTTTAAGATATGTTGCTAAAAAAGAGAATAATTAGATTAAACTAGGACCATAAATTATTGCCTTAAGAACAAACAATTTTAAACTATATGAAACTCATATCGATAGTGTTTAGGAAAATATCCACATTAAGATAGTCCTCCTAAAATATATGAGATAATATGCAATAAAGATAATAGAACATCTCATAAAATTACCAAACAATAAACTTTATTTATTTGTGGAATGATACTTACAAAACAAGCCAAATTAGAATCTTAAAAGAGATAGACCACTTGTGGAGCCAACTTCAATGGTTTGGATTCATAATGATTCAAGCTTTGGTCATTGAAATATGGATCTCGATTCTTTGATTTATTGACTTCTTCATGGAAGGCTATTGAAGATGAGAACTAAGTGTTGAAGAACCTTGAACTCACTTGGAGATAATATGCTTGTATTGGGAGAATCCAAGGGCTGATCCGGGCTCCAAACCTCCTTGAGAAATTTTAGAGAAATTTGTGTAGGTGCATGAGATTGTAGGGAATAGAGTTAGGTAATTGATGGGTTTGGGCATGATGTAGATGGGTGGAGAAGCTTGGTAGAGGTGGTGCTCAGGAAAAATCTGGGTACATAATTTTTTGCACATAGGGGCTGATTCAATAGGATGTGAAAAGTTCTAGAAAAATGATTTCAAAGATCTATAAATTAGAAAAGAAGTTCCTAGGTATTGGGCTTCCAAGAAAAAAAATAGGAAGTGATTTGGACATGTGGTAAGGGATTTGTAGAGGTTTGAAGGTTACTAGCACAAAAATCCAAGAATATGATGTGAAGAAGAACGAAGAGCAAAGATGGGCCTCTCACCCTTCCTTGTAGGTGCTATGGATCTCTCACCCTCTTCTTCTCGGAGCAATCAGACTATACATGGTGAAGAGAAAAAATAGATCAACAATTTGTATTGATTTAATAGCTTAAGTACATCTCTTTTTATAGACCTATGAAAGAGTCTTAGTCCAAGTAGAAATTTAAGTCCCAAACCTAATACAAATCTATAATGACTAAAGACTTGACTTATGAGGAATCCTAGGTATGGAAGGACACCTAGAGGGGATGCTACATTATTTCCCATGCTATAAAATAAGGGCGGCATAAATACAGGGCAGCAAGAGTAGGGGAGGTGCAAACCTAAACTATGTTCACACTAGTTTCTCCCATAAGTCATATTCACACTTTGGTTTTAGTACGTAACCAAAATAACTTAATTAAATCAAGCCAATTAGGGGATTAGACTTGATTTGACTCAAAATATACTTAATTGACTAAAATAAGATAAAATTGACTTTGACTTAACTGGACTAAACTAAAATTGATTTGATGGGCTTCAATTGGCTAGTTATGGGCTCCAATATGCTACTTCCTCAAGCCTGATGACTATAACTTTGATGATTTCCTTTTCATTGCATTAGTATCTATACCAATTGCCCAATCACCTCGATGATCCACTAACATAGACTTACCTTTGGGTGCTTGGGGAGAGTACTTTATCCTATAGAAGGAGATAAGGGTGAGTGATTCTGCTGGTAGGAATCTAAAGCTCACCCAAGAGCTTTTGAAGATGATTCTACTTCTTACTAACGGATAAAGCAGGAAACACATCCCCTCTCCCAAGTGCTCGATGATAGCTACCTTGGGGTTTACAAGTAATTGTTTCTTCACATTGTTTTCCTTTCTTCTATTTCTCTTGTCTTAATTCCATATCAATCTTTCTATTTCTCCTTTTGTTCCAGCTTCTTTCCAATATTAATTATTTGAAGCACTTCTTCATCTCATATCATGAGGTGAAAAAGAATTTGAATAAAGAGTTATCGGTGGTCAATGAAGTAGCAAAGAACATGACCGATGAGATAGAAGCAGCCAACACTTGGATGAAGGCTATGGAAGCTCGGAGGGATGCTACTAAGGCCAAGAAAAATGCAGTAGAGGCCTAGAGAGATACTGTAAAGGCCCAGAAGAAAACTGTTGAGGTCGAAAAGATTAAACTGGAGGTCATAACCTCTATAGAAATAAACAAACTAAAGACTTCTCTTTCTAATGCCAATAAAGAGATCAAGATGAGTCAAGTCTCAATTTGGAAGCTCCGAGAAGAAAAAGAGAAATTAAAGAAGGAGCTTGCAAAGGCCAAGAAGAAGGCCATAGAAGAGTACAAGTCATCAGATCAATTTTTAGATGACCTTGCCAATGAGTCATTGGAAATTTTTCATGAAGGATTTGAAGACTATAGGAACAAGGTAAAGGAACTCTTTCCAGAGATCGGCACTACTCTTCTTATCCTGGGTGTGGCCATCCCAGTGGCAAATGAAGTAGTAGAGGTGCTAGACATTGATGCACCTATTGAGACCTTTCCACTGACCACTTCTAAGGCTACAATTGCAACTGAGAAACTAAAAACACCCATGGATGCTTACCCTGAAGCTCCGATAGATCAAGTGGTAGAAATATAAGGGCTTTTTGTACTTTGTTTTCATCATTTCTTCTTGTACTTCTATTTTCTTCTATTGGGAGTTTGAAAGTCTTTATCTTTGTAAAAAATATATTTGAAGTAATGAAACTTCTTTTTCTCAATCAGTGTTCTCATTTTCCTGATGTGTTGAATGCTTGCAACCATGTGAGATCACTTGAAAATTATGTGGTAACTTGGTAGCTATTGTAGCAGACAGAGTGGTCAATATACTACCTGTACCAAAAAAGTGACCACAAGTTGTTCTAGAGGACTTCAAAAAAGGGATCAATGGACTACCATCAGTGATTGACTTATAGAAGAAGTATCTAGAAAAAAGATTGGTGACCTTTCGAGGACTTCAAATGATGTATAGTCAACAAGTGAGATTGTTGCCTTTGAAACTGCAAGAGCAATAGCTGATGCTAGAACATGTATTGCCATTCCTGAGAACTCAGGAGTTTTCTTTTATGCCATTGAGCTGCATTTTAATAGGTGTATCCAAAAGATGAAGAAATTCTTCCTAAATATTGATAAAAACTTTCTTACATTGACTGACCTGGATGCTCAATCCCTGATAAAGGAGGTATTGGGAGGACTTTCATTACAATTACTAGTGCTACTTTTGATGTAGGATTAGAGATAACAACCTCTGGCCCTCCATCTGAAGATGATCCACCTTTAGAGCGTGCAAGAGCTCCAAGCAGTGAGGGAGATAAAGGTCCTAGCCCATCATTTGCTAAACCTCCGAGAGCTCCAAGATCTAAGAGAAGAAAAAAATAAATATGTACTTTTCTTTTCTCCCCATTTTTTTAAAAAACTGATGTAACCCATAGGAATAAAAGAATCCTTTTGATATACTTTATAATAGAGTTTATTGAAATTAATGGAAAGATTTTATTCCCTTCACTTTCTTTTCTTCGTCATCTCTATGTACATGTTGCTCCTTATGGCTTTGAGATGTTTATCTGAGATGTCTATCGGAAGTACATATAGATAATAATTTGGTTGTGGATTAGCTTTATTAAATTTTTCCAATCACTTTTATGATAACTTTGATAGAGAGTACTTGATTGAGAATCCAAGATAAAAAATATTTGATAGAAAATATATGATAGAGAATATCTGATAGGAAGTTTTGGTCAAACTTATGCCCTTCTACCTGATCACTTTGATAAGGAATACCCAATCACTTTGATTAAAAGATATATAATCTTTTTGAATAAAGAATATCCGATCACTTTGAATAAATGAAGTTGATCAAGAATTTGGGCAAATTTATTCCTAATCACTTTAATAAAGAATACCAGAATTTTATGTCAAGAATTTAGGCAAATCTATGCCTTTTATCTGATTACATTGATAAAGAAAACTAGATCACTTTGAATAGAAAATATCTGATCATTTTGAATGAAGAATATCCGATCACTTTGATAAAGAATATTCAATCAAGAATTTGGGCAAACCTATTCCCATCACATTAATAAAAAATATTTTATCAGTAGTTGAGCAAACATGTACTCTCTTTGGATAAACCTGTGCCCTTCACCAATCAATTGTAAAGAATACCATATCAGTAGTTGAGCAAACCTATACTCTCTTTGAATAAACTTGTACCCTCTACCAATCACTTTGATAAAGAATACCAAATAAAGAATACCAGAGTACCCGATTAGAAGTTTAGGCAAATCTATGCCTTCTATCCGATCACTTTAATGGAGAGCACTAGATAAAGAATATCAATATACTCGATCAAAAGTTTAGGCAAACCTGTGCCTTATACTCGATCACTTTAATAAGGAATACATGGTTAGTAGTCGAGTAAACTTATGATCCTTTTGGACAAACCTGTGTCCCAATCAATCACCTCTGATCAGAAGATTAAAAAACATGTTTCCTCTTTGGACAAATATATGCCCTCTACCAATCACCTTGATAAAGAATACTTGGTTAGTAGTTGAGTAAACTTGTGCTCTTTTTGGACAAACCTATAACCTTTACCAATAACTTTGATAGAGAATAATTGATCAAAAGATTGAAAAAACCCGTTTTCTCTTTGGACAAACTTGTGCCATCTTTCGATCACATTGAGAGAGATAATATAAAGATGATGAGTTCCATAAACATATTAATAAAAGCATCAATTTTCATATTAATTAATTTTTATTATTTAATAATTAATGCTTTTATTTATTTTTTTGTAGGAAATATGGTCACAAGTATAAAAAGCCTGATCTGCTAGTTAAAAAGATCCAAAGTGAAAGTAAATTGAACTCCAAATGGATCCTGAATGAAGATTTAAAGGTCGCTCAAACCCTAGTCGAATTCCAATTCAAAACAAACTCAAAATTGGCTTGAAAACTATTTAAAACAAGGCCCAATATAGTTTTTAAAGTAGCCAGTCCATCATGGACCGGTTGCTTGGTCTATAGAGGACATTGGATGGTCTATAGATATAGTAGTCTATGGCTTATCTTTGGAGTATTTGGGAATTATCTGGGCAAAAGCTCTCAGCACCTGCATGGGAGGAAGACAGTCCAACAAAGGCAATAGTGACAATCCAGTGGTGAATGATGCCGGTAGCAATGACAGTGAGCAGAGATGATGGTGGGCTACTCTTTTTGGTGTGGTGTGGCATTGATGAGTGGCAATGTTGGTGCCAGCAATAGCGATGATGGTGCACAAGAGGGATTTTGACGATGCTTTGGATGGTGACGGTAGTCTTGTGAGCATCATCCTGATCTACTTGAGAGAAGGATTTTGTAGCAAGAATAAGGCCATAATTTGTGCAACACGCCAATCTAGAAAACCATTTCCTGTGTGATACCACGGTCTATCTTCAATCCAACTCAACTAGGAAGAAAATCTAACTTGAAGGAGGACTTCTAGCATGAGTTCGGCTGAACAAGGCACCAACCGATGGTCCACCACTACCTAAGAGCTTCACCTACATTAATTCCAAATCAATCTGGGATAGGATGCAAAAGATCTGGCCAGCTTTGATGCTTACTATGGTCATTTAAAGATATTAGATGGTCTAGCAACTTCCAAGGCTTTAAAGATTAATTATAAAATGATTTGAACTCCAAATTTGATATGGATTTCACCTATTTTCTCCTTTACTTAAAGGGCCATGGGGGAGTCAAGCAATCAAGCAGGAAGCAAAGAGTGAGGCAATAGACAAGTTCTTTTCTGATCTTTTTATTATTCCTATATAGAGGGCTTTAACGGGAGAAAGGCTGGTAGTAGGTTGATCTTCTTCTTCATCCTCCTGCTATTGAAGATGAAGCTTGCAGACACCGTGCTCAACTGATTTCCAAGTCTCTAAGGGAGTATAAGAAGTTCTTTAATATTTTATTTTTTAGTTTTTTTATATAATTAGAACTTGATGTAATGATCCTGTCTTCCATGAATAAAATTTTGTTTTCATTATTTCAAGAATTGTGCTTATTATTTGGACTAAAATTTAAATTTTTGAATAGTATATGACTATGTAGAGACAAGTCATGATCTAAGGATATGATCCGTGCTCAGCAAGATAGATTATGCTAGGAATCTAGATTATAGGGTCTTTTAATTATTTTTATAAATTGAGTCTTTGAACAGCATATGACTACATAGGTACAGATCAAAGTACTACTATCTATACCCATGAGATAGGTTACACTCAGGATATTAATCAAAATTTTACTAATTACATAATATATAGAACTAATTTATATTTTATTAAAAACTTAATTGAAAGCTTGAGACATATATCTTATTTAACCTCCTACTTGTTAAATCAAATTTTTATTTGCTTTTGTTTTCTAGTTTTAATCACAATTGTACTCTTTTCTAATTTAACTTTTGTAATTTAATTAAGACTCTAAATAAAATCCTAAAATTGAACATAACCCTAACTAATCCCTGAGAATATGATCCTGACTCATCCTAACTATAGTTTGAGTTATTGATTTATTTTTGACCACCTACAATAGCGATCAAAAGACATCTTCTTGGAAGAAAAATAATTTATTAATAATATTTTCTCAAATTATCAAAATTTCAAGATCTTGGAATTGGAGTCCCATCCAAACTTTTCAAGTTATATTCCCTAGGTCTGATGACTTTTAATATTTTATAGCATCCTTCTTCGTTGGGTATGAGTTTTCCTTGTTCTATTGGCTTTGAGACTTCAGCTCACCGAAAAACATGATATCCTTGTTGGAAGATTTTAGTTTTAACTCTATAGTTGTAATATCAGGAAACTCTTTATTTATAAGCTACCATTCTTATGTAAATCTTTTTCTAATTTTTTTCAAGAAATTAAGACCTGCTTGAAATCTTTCTTGATTTGTGTTTTTATCATTCTCTTTTATTTTATTGAAAACTAGGTCGATCTCTAAAGGGATAACTGCTACTACCCTATAAGTCAATTTGAAAGGTGTTTCACCAATAAGGACAGGAGGAGTCATTCGATAGAACCATAAAATGCTATCCAACTCATCGATCCATAAACCTTTTTCCCTATCAAGTTTAGACTTCAAGTCTTAAAGGATGACCTGATTAGTAACTTCTATCTCGCTGTTGGATTATGGGTGTCCCACTAATATGAACCTCAGTTTAGTATGCAGATTTGAGTAGAATTCTTAGAATCTTTTTTTATCTAATTGCCTTTTATTATTGGAGGTAATGCACTTGGATAATTCAAATCGGGAGATAATAGACTTTTAGACAAGATCGTGAACTTTCTTTTCAGTTATATGGATTAAGGGCTCAACTTCGATCCACTTGACGAAGTAGTCAATTACCACTAATAGGAACTTTCTTTATCTAGTTGCCATTGGAAAGGTCCAAGGATATCAATTCTCCACTTATCAAATGGCTAAGGGGCCAGAATCTGAGTGATCGATATAGATAGCTTTCTTTGAATATTAGCAAACTTTTAACATTGATCACTCTTTTGGATAAAATCTATAGCATCTTATTGAATAGTAGGCCAGTAAAATCCTTGCTTGAAAACTGTGTAAGCTAATGTTCTACCTCCAATATGGCTACCGCAAATGCCTTCATGAACTTCTTGAAGAGTATATTAGCTTCTAAAGGAAGCAGGAATCAAAGTAAAGATATTATAAAAGATTTTTTATAGAGTTGCCTATTTAGGAGGACATACCATAAAGCTTGCTGCTTGATTCCTTGGGCTTCCCTTTCACTTATTGGAAGATCTTCTTTATTAAGGAATTTGATAAGTGGGTCAGTCCAGGTTGGTTCATGCTTCACCTAAGCAACAATAAGAGTTTCTTTTATACCAATAGTTTCCAAGTGTTCAATGAAGACTCCCTTTGGAAGATTTGAGTAATCCGATGTGGCAAGATGTGATAGAGCATTACTCGAGTATTCTCAAATCTTGGTATCTGTTGGATCCAAAATTTTGAAATTTGATGATAGCTCTTTAATTTTCTAAAGATATTTGATCATGTTTGGCTCTTTAACTTCATATTTTTCTCGTACTTACATGACAACAAATTATGAGACAGAGAGGACTTTAATTTGATTGATGTCAATATCTTTGGCTATATTTAAGTCAGCCATTAGAATCTTATATTCAACCCTGTTGTTAGTAGCATGAAAACTAAATCTTAGAGCATATTCTATTACTACCCTATCAAGATTTGTGAGAATTAATCTAGCTCCACTTCCATAGGTGTTCAAGGCACCGTCAACATGCTGAATCTATGAAGGATTGGTATGCTCTTCTTTTGATCTCTTTTTTGTTCTTTCTTCATCAGATATGGTGCACTCAATGATAATGTCAGTGAGGACTTGGACCTTTATATTAGGACAAGGTATGTATTCAATATCAACTTTTTCTAATTTGATAGCCCACTTGGCTAAACATCCCGATATATTTGGCTACCAAAGTATAGATTTCAAAGGCTAATCTATTAGAATAATCATAGTATGGGATTGAAAATATGGTCAAAGTCTTTTTGCTATAGTGACAAGAGCATAGATTATCTTTTCGATTTTGGAATATATGATTTCTGCATCTCTTAATATTTTATTGATGTAATATATAAGCTTTTGTATACCAATATCTTCACTCACCAAATAGAATTAATAGTGTTAGGAGAAATGGATAAGTAAATGTAAAATTGCTCACCTACCTTCGACCTTAATAGTAATGAAGGAGAACCAAGATTCTTTTTTAAGTCCTTAAAAATTGATCGACATCTATTTAACCACTCGAAGTTATCAGTATGTCTTATGATTTTGAAAAATGGTAGGCACTTCTCAATTGATTAGGAGATAAACTAGCTGAGACAAGTAATCCGACTAGCTAGGTATTAGACTTCTTTTTTATTCTTGGGATACTTCATTTCTAAAGTGCTTGGTTCTTTTAAGGGTTGGCATCAATTTCTCTTTGAGTTACCATGAAGTCTAAGAATTTTCCTGACATAACACCAAATGTTTACATATTTGGGTTGAGCTTAATTTGACACAACCTCAATTCATTAAATGCTTCTTCTAGATTGGCTATGTGACAATCAGCTTTTGTACTTTTAATAAGCATGTCATCCATATAGACTTTTATATTTCTTCCAATCTAGTTCTTAAAAACTTTGTTAACTAGGTACTGGTAAGTGGCCTTAGCATTCTTTATCCTGAAAGACATCATCTTGTAACAGTAGAGCCCTCTTTCTGTAACAAAGGCTATTTTTTCTCCATCTTCTTTTGCCATCCAGATCTAGTTATACCCAGAGAAAGCATCCATGAAATTGTGTGTTCATGCATGGATGTAACATCCACCAGTTGATCTAATGAAACTTTGAAAATATTTGATATTTAATATTTTTTTATAAGCTTATGTTTGATTTATGTTCGTATAGGTACTTAAATAGATTGAAGTCTTATATTTGTAATCGAAATCAACCTGAGGGATTAATAGTAGAAGGCTATATAGAAGATGAATGCATTACATTTAGTTCACAATACTCGCATGACACTGAGACAAGGTTAAATCAGCCAATAGGGAACTCTGATGATATTCTTGATAAACCACAGTAGGGTTTATCTTTTTTCTTACAAATAGGCCATGTAGTAGGGAAGACTAAACTCTATATATTGGATCGCACAACATATGCATAAGTACATCATTATATCTTACTCAAGTGTGATGTTGTTGGCCCATATCTTAAGTAAGACCTCTATCTCTATCAAGTCATTTAAATGAATATAACTTTAGTGATGATGTTGCCCTATTTTGTGTAACCATTTTTTGCTTTTTTTCCTTGAAATGTTGGAGATACCTTGTAGAACTTATGACAAAGTACCCAAATGCATGAAGAAATCATATAGAACAACTACAAAATAATAGTTTCCATAAACGGTTTGCTTCTCATGTAAGAGTTATCTTTCATATTTTTAATTTTATTAATATGATAATTATTGGAATATTTGGATTATAACATTGCCGATCATTATTTAGGTTGAGAAATTGCTCCACACTGCAACGAAACATGTAACGAATGAAGTTAAATGGCTAGCTCGGGGTCCTAATGATGTGGTTAAAAGGTTTTTAGGTTACATCATCAATGGATTTAGGTTTCACACCAAAAATCATGAGAAAAAATTTAAAAAAAATCAAAATAGTCGTGTTGTCATGACTGCAAAAACATCAAGTTTCTCAAATACAAAGGACAAAAATCCCATTATTAGAGGTATTACTTATTATGTTGTTCTAAATGATATCATTGAACTTGATTATTTTGATCACTTTAAATTTGTCTCATTTAGATGTGATTGGGTAGATGTATTGTCATGAGGTAGAGGAATCAAGCAAGATGAATTTGAATTCACTCTTGTGAACTTCAAACGAATACTAAATACTGGTCAAACTTTGTCGAATGAAACATTTATATTAGCATCTCAAGCTATGCAAATGTTCTATGAGGATGACCCCATTGATATAGATTGGCAAATTGTCATCACCACGAAGCCATAAAACTTGTATGATTTGAATAGGGATGTGTCTGATAATGATTTTGACATATCTTAGATAGAGATCTAGGCAACACTACTACATTACAAGACAATTTGCCTACTAATTTTGATGATTTAAATTATGCTAAGATAAATATTCCAGACATAATTGTTAATAAAGCAACTATGTTGAATAGTAAGGCAATGCAAATGGATAATGAAGAGGGTTTAGAATTTGGTGATACTAATCAAGATGATTATACATCCCATTTTTGATAATTCTTTCAAGATAAATAAAGGTATTGCTAAAACATTTGTTGTTAAACAACATCATGCATCCTCCACTGATTTCTTGACTTGATTTGTCTATTTCTATTAATATTTTTTGGATTTAATTTATGCTAGCATACTTGATAATATATAATTGAATTTCTTTAGATATTTGTCTTTATGAAATTAAATTGTTATATGTTAGAAATTAGATACAAATTTCTTATTGACTTTTTTGGTTTGCTAATGGATTTTCCAGACACCTATCATGCCATGTGGCAAAGGTCATTATAAAAAGCAACCATAACCACAACAATAGTGACAACCACAACAAAATGATAAAGCATCAATCCTAGACTAATCTTTGCCAAGAATTCATCATTCGAGACAATCACAATATTAAATGGAATTCAATGCTTTATCATCCATGCAGCCTCCCTCATGTATGGCTATTCTAACATGATTAATTTAATTGATTCATGATTTTTAATCTCTTTGCATGTTAAAATATATCCTAATTATTGGATCTTAAACATTTATTTTCTAAAAATTGAATTTAATTTCTTCTAGTGCCATCTCATCACTCTCAAGCTGAGCAATCATCTCCCTTTGCAAGCACTAGACAACCAAATATATATCAACCACTTACAAACAAAATGATGGTAAATTGAAATAAACATCTCTCTTTATTAAGTCACTTATTTTATTTTATTAAAATAAGAGTTGATGATAATATTTGATCATTTATGTAGGTGATGTTAGGAGGACTAGAGGTCCTACAACATGTCCTCAAGTATCAAAGAGACCAGATGGTGTTTACCATTATATTTAAACTAATGAATTTGGTCAGTCTAATGAAAAGAATGCTCCATAATTTAGTAGTCACTTAGGCACTCTTGCTTGAAAGGGCAATTTGTTGCCTATCTGTTACTCAGACTGGAGGCATGTACCCACAAGAAGAAGGAGAATATTTGGAAAATTATCTTGCTATAATGGTTTTTTTTATTTGCAATTGAATATTTACATACTAGGTTAGCATATCCAAATGAAATAGGAGGGATCCATTTAATTCATACTTATACTAATAAACTGCTTCAATGATCTATGATTTGACATTATTTCTTATCTTGATTTTTGATTTACTTATTATCCTATTTAATTTCTTATAGTTACATAAGGTAATTTGGCTTTCATTATTTATAGGACAAGTGGGACATTGAGCCATATGCTAAAAAATGGGTAATTAGCTCATTAAGAGTAAAATAGAAGGATTGGAAGGTAGAACTAAAAAAGGAAATATTACCAGCTATATAAAACTAATGTACAGCGAGTTGCAAATATGACTGACACTAGATTTGTCCTAGATCAATGGCACCAACTTATTGAGATTTGGAATAATGAGGCATCAAAGGTAAATTATAAATGTAACGTTCTTCTCTATGTCATATACTATGCAAGTATGTAAATCATTTTTGATTTCATAAATGGATGCATATATGAAGTGAAAAAAATAAGGCCAATCATAACATGCAAAAGATGGGGCACACTGCAAGATCAAGAAGCTTTGCATTGGTCAAAGCAAGAATGGTAAGTGCTTGCTCTATTTTACATTGTATTTAAAATTACATCTATTAAAGTATAATGTTTTTATATTAAATTGTGTCTTGAGTAATTAAAAGTTAAATTATGTATCTTTTTAGGTTTTGTATATTTTGACTAAATTTTTAAATTATAAAGGGAGTGCATGTAGCAATATTTAGTGGACATTTTGTAATTTGCATTTTGTTTACTCATTATTATGGCAACTCCTAAACACCATCAATTTTAATGTACACTTCAAAACTTGGTAACCACAAGGATACTACTCATTAATGGAGGAAACCAAGTTTGTCTTCTTGAGTTTTTGCATAAATTTATTTATGTTTATAAGAACACAGTCCTCCATGTAGTGCAAAGTCATCCAAACATGCATATTGTTTTCATACCCATAATTGTTTCATTAATGTTATCTTCTTTGTTACTTGTATGTAGTGAGAAAAAATGGATAATGGAAAGGAACCAACAAGAGCTAAAGTTTTTATTGAAACACACAAACACAAAGATGGGATCCTAGTGGATTTGGAAATGGCAGAGAAAATTGATTGCATAAAATGCAATAATAAAGAAATTATCTTATTTAATTTATTAATTAATTAATTCACATTTATATGACCATCATTATAAGGTGAGCTTGAAAGGGTTACCAATTTGCAATCAAACTTTAAAGAAAATGTCAATCCAAATGATGTATTCTCTCAGGTCTTTGGTAAGAAGAAATATGGGCATGTCAGGACATATGGATTGGGTGCTTCCCCTGCCGATCTTTGGGGCAAAAATTATGGTTCTATGGAGAATACAAAGATGCAAATAGATACTACAAATGAGGTTTGTGAACTTAAAGAAGAACTACAATCTATTTGACAAGACAATGCTGGTGTGAAAGTCCAGTTAGCAGATTTAAAAGCATTGGTGGAATCCATGCAATGCAGGTAAACTGAAGCTGGCTTACATACTACAGCTTCTCATATCAAATAAGTACATTTACTTTTAGCAAATATTTTCTCAATTATCTAATATTTGAATATATAAGTAAACCTTAACTCTTTATTCAGTATAGGATATTGATGCCTCTAGTGATAATGACGAGACATAGACCCAAAATCACTCATCTTCTTCAAGTTGCCATGTTGTTACATCCTACCAGATATTTAGCTATACCTTTAGTTTTTGCATTCTTGTTAGTCTTATTTTTTAAATATATGATATACTTTTTTGATTTGATTTTTATGCTAAATGCAGGGTATGTCAAAAAGGGCAAAGTTACAACATTTTATTTTTATTGAGGTAAATTAAATACTTGTTGGCCTTTAATTTACTTTTTCTAATTTATATAAATATACTGGCAATCTTTTAAGCTTTCTTTGCATTTGATTTGTTTTGTTTTGTGATAAACATTATAGATTGAAAGTGAGGTTCTTCTGAAAAGTTATAAGTTTCCCCATAAACCTATTGCATGAGGAGTTTTTCTTAGTAAAAATCCACTCACCATGGAAGGAAAAGATGTACTTGGATATCAATTTTGGAAAGTACATGTTAATGTGGCATGTATACCTTGAGAGCTTCTGATAAGGCCTCGAGATTGACTAAAAAGAATTGCAGATACTATAGGATATTCAATTGCTTGCCCTTCAACTTACATATTATACTAACATAAACTATTATATATTTATTACAATTCTTTTTAATAAATAAAAGTACTATGTACCATAAGCTAATTATGCATTCTTTTATTTTTGCAGGTGGCACTTGTTGAAGATTAATGGAAGCATGACCTCTTTTTGTAAATACCATGAATATTGGATATAAATGATTTTGTCTATTTTAACAAAGAACATTTCAGTATGGTTGTTATGACTAAATTTGTTCATGGATGTTATCTAGTATTTGTTAATATGTAAATAAACATCTTTTGGTTTGGTTATTAAATTTAGTTTTTGTTATATATTTGATTCTTATCGATATCAATAATAGATCAAAATGTGCATTCCCAATAAAATTACAAAAATTTATATAGTATTTTTTATAGGTTTAAATGTCACTAAAAATGTTTGTAAAGTTCTTATGGGTGACCGTAATATGTACTAATACCCCACATTTTTTAATGTGGCAAAATGTAAATAAAAAATCTATTATAATATCTTTCCCTATACTTCCAAATGTTGTCAAAAATTATGATAAAATATTTTTAAAAGTACTAAATCCCCCGCATTAGAAAATGCCACAAAAAAGGTAATATTTAAATAAAATAATGGTTATAAGTAGTTTTTCCAACACTAATAGGTGTCAGCAAAAATTATGACACTTTACAAATGTTAGCAAATATCCATTTAAAATGTTGACCAAAGAACTAAATCCCCCACATTTTATAAATGCGGGAATACAATTCCCACATCACATTAATCCCCTATATTTCATAAATGTGGGAAAATGTGGGGATACAATCCCCCACATCATATTAGCCAACATTTATCCAACATTTTTAGAAAAAGTTGGGGATATGATGGGCCACATTTTTTTTTATTTCGTCAGCACTTTTCAAATGCTGGGAATTCCTATCCTTTGGATAGACTTTATTGAGATCTATATAGTCAAATACAAATTCTTTATTTACCATTTACCTTCTTGACCATGACTGCATTGGCTATCCAGTTTGGGTGGGTAATGGGTCTCCCTGATGAAGTTGGCCTTTAGAAGCTTGTCTACTTTCTCTTCAATGACCTTTTGCCCTTCTAGAGCAAGGCTTTTTTTCTTTTGCTTGATAGGGGGATAGTGAGGGTCCACACTTAGTTTGTGGATAATGATATTGGTAGGTATACTTGGCATGTTGACAACAGTCTAGGCAAAGACATCGGTATTGGCTCGAATAAAGAGGATCAGCCATTCTCTAACTTTGGGAGCTAAAAGAGAGCCAATCTACACTACTGTACCTGGATCATCTCCTAGGAGGATGTTGATCAACTACTTGGTGAGTTCCCCTCTATTTGTAGTGGCACCTTCTCTGACATCCATCTCATTGGCTTGTGGTGCTCCAATCTATTTTGAGGTTTTGACAATTGTGAAGAAACATTATCTTGCCAACATTTGATCTCTCCTCATTTTCTCGACTCTATATTTGGTTGGAAAGCAGACAAGCAAGTGATAGGTAAAGACCACTACTTTTAGTGCATTCAGTCCTAGTCATCTAAGAATTACATTGTAAACTGATGGTATTCGAACCACCAAGAAATTTAATTGAATTGTTGCTTATCTTGGTGACTGGCTAGCAATTATTAGTAAATGAATCTCTCCTGTGATGATAGAGTTTCAGGAGAACCAAATAAGTGGGGTATATACCTTCAATAGCCTTTATATAGTAATTTCATTATCTGGAAAGCATCATAGAATAACATATTGGCGGAGCTTCAATTATCAACCAAAATTCTCCTTATATCATGTTTGGCCACCATCATAGAGATGACAACCACATTATTATAAGGGGTTTGAATCCCCTTTACATCTTCTTTAAAGAAAGTAATAACAATTTCATATTGAAAAGTGTTGGCTCTGCCTTGTTTGACAACTCCTCATCTTGCCTCCCTACCCCTAGTCATGGTAGAGGATTGAGATCATACCAATTATCCCCTCAGTTAGTAGATTGTCCAGCTCGGCATTGCACTCAGTGCATGTTAGAGGGACTTCTTCTTTCTTTTAATGCACTTGCTGAGATAGCCCTTCTGGATCAAGTTCTCGATCTCTTGCTTTAGCTATCAGCAATCTTCTATATCATGTCCATGATCTCTATAGTAATGATAGTACTTATTTTTGTCCCTCTTCTTTGATGTACTTCTTATGGGTAGTGGTCAACACAAGAAATCCTTGTTCTCAATCTCCATCAGAATCTAAGATCAAGAAGCAGTCAAGGGGGTATAATTGGTAAATTATCGAGAAGGATGGCTTGGATTTGGATCTTCATGGGTCTAGTGGCCTCCAACTAAGTGTGAGTTCTTTCTCACAAGGTTGCTTCTTCCCATTTCCCTTCTTTCCTTCTTCCTTCTAGTAGAGGAATAATCTTTCTTTAGGTTCAGTGTACTTTCTTGCTCACTTAAGAAGTTTGGTATAGCTCCTTGAAAAATTTTTTATCCAAGGAGAGACTCAATCGACTATTCTGCTTTAGAATTGACATTGCGATATACTCATTAAGATCTCTTACCTCCAGGGTGGCTATGTTGAAGCATGCCATATAACTTTAGAGTGTCTCTACCTCTTGCTTTTTGGAGAAGAGACTATCATTATTCTTGGAAGGTGGTTGATAACTGCCAATGTTGGTAACCAATTGACTGCCTAGCTATTGGAAAGAATGGATTGATCTAGGTAGTAGGCTTGAAAACCATATCCTGATGGCTTTCTTCAAAGTCATCAAAAAAGATAAGCATAATAAGGCATTAGATATACCTTGGAGCCTTGTGAGGATTTTGTATCCCTCCAAATGATCAACATGATCAATAGAGCCATCGTAGGGTTCAACCAATGGCATTAGTGGAGAATTAGGTCATTCATGATTTTCTTAGAAAAAGGGGACTGGGTGTTAAAGTGATGGAGATTATTCTAGTGGCAATCTTCCATATAGATTTCTCCAAGTTTAGCCTCCAATTCTCAAACCTTTTTGTTGATATCATCCCCTAGCTAAAAATGATGATTCGAAGGGTGCATTAGAGTTAAATCCTCTTAAAAATCCTCCAAGATATGTTGGCGATGGTTCCTTCTTTCATGAAGAGGAATTGATCATCGAATTTCTTTCTATCTATAGGGGGTTGACTTCCATCAACTCCATCGGACTAACACTAGTGGTGGTGCTGGGATGCCTTAGCCGACAAAGTATGAAAATAGATGGTGGATTGTTAGAGATGATTGACAATACTTACTACTAGTTGAATTTGCTCAATCAAAGTATCCATTCTTAGATTAGTAGTAAGTATATGTTGAGGATTCCTTACCTCACCTTTTATTATACAGGGAGTATTTCTAGAAGATCACTATTAGGAAGCAGGGTTGAGTGGAGGTCTTCCTCTTGCCATTCTCTTAAATAATTTGGATAGTAGCCCTTTCTCTAGTATTAATCTATTGCTACACCTCTCCAAACTTGTTAAGTTGGTTATATTGGAGTGGTTTTGATCTCCTAAGGATCTTCAAGAGACTAGTCGATGACTTCGAAAGTTGGCATAGTTGGTTCCTTGACTTGTAAAAGAAGTTCTCAACACTGGAGAAATTGATGGGATTTCTTTAATGGAGGATCCTTTGATACTTAAGTCAACTTTTAGAGGGAGAATAGTAAGAAGAAAATGAAGAAAATGTTCACATAAAAGTAAGAGGATCAAGTTAGTTAAGTAGTTATAACCAGTTATGAGATGGTTATACCATTAAGAAAGTCTAGGCTAATCATTAAGATGTCAGTTTATGAAGTAGTTTGTTAAGTGGTCTGTGATACTTTTTGATAATTACTTTACTAATCTTGTCATAATAGCTCTAACAACTTTAAGATATATGCTTCATGTTAAATAAAGTTATAAAATTTTGTACCTGGCTCGGATAAATGGTCGGTACCTATCCGATGAGTAGCTGAGCAACCTGTACTTTAGATAAGTGATCGACTCCTAGCCATCTGGTACCTTATGCCTTGAATAAGTGATTGATTCCTAAACGTCTGACACCCTATGTCATAAATAAGTATTCGGCTCTTGGTATCTAATACCTTGTACCTCGAATAAGAGATCGGCTCTTGGCTATCTAGTATCTTGTGCCTCGAATAAGTGATAGGTTTCTAGCCATTTGGCATTCTGTGCCTCGAATAAGTGATCAACTCTTGGCCATCTGGTACCCTATACTTAGAACAAGTGATCGCCTCTAAGTCAAATACTTTTCTTCATATCAATAATTGCTTTTAACGGGTCATCTATTCCATAACAATTTCTTATATGTACAGTTCAAATATGACTATATATATAGAATTACTTATTTAATGAATAGGAAATAATATGTTTAATTTCTTATTATATAATTTCTTATATGTATAGATAAATATGACTATATATAGAGAGCTACTTATTTAATGAATAGGAAATAATATGTTTAATTTCTTATTATACGAAGAGTGGAAGAACCTTAGTGAAGAGCAACCTAAGAGCTCTGGGAACATGTAAGTAAGCTTTGCAAATTGCAAATAATACCATCACTCTGAGGTTATTGTACCTAAAAGGAAAAATGGTTATGTGATTAGTTTGGGTAGAGGTCCTATACCATCAAAGAATTCCAGTAATACATCTAGTACTGGGGGTGTGATGAAGCTTAGAGAAAGATCATAGAAGATATCCAACAAAGAGTGGCAACAAATGAAGTAGATTGAAGCTCAAAATTATTGCACATTAGGACTGTAAGTCCAATTATCATCATTGTTGTCAATCACTCAATACTCCACCCTAAAGCAAAATATTGATGAATTCTACATATAATACAGTTGGTATATGGTCACCCTAGAGAGGTAATATATATTCCTTTGGGTCATTTACTGATTTTTGATAAATTTGATTATTAGTAACTAAATTTATAGTATTTTATATTTTTTATTAGAAATAATTTGTATTTGGATGAATGCTGTCGAGGTATACCCTTCTTATGTAGTTTGTTGGATTTCTTCAAATAGGTACTAGAGAGTTTTAGCTCCGCTAATGCTTGTTTACTTTTGATTGGATGCCCCTCATCATCTAGCCGTGATGCTCAACTTGGTAACTATATAATAACTTTATTATTTTTTATAGTACCTTATTCAAATATCATTATTATAATAAGATAAGTTTTTTATAATCTTGATGTTTCTTAATTATCTTTTTATTTTGTAGGTAATCACCCTATGGTCATATTATGAAGTATTTCATCCCTCTTTATATTGTTTGAAAATAAGGATACTTGTTTAGGTTCTGTTATGATATCCCGATTTTATTTTAATTAATTATTGAGCCATTCTTTGAACCAATTTTAATTTTTGATTTATTAGTCAAATCAGTATACAAAGGAAAATGTATCTAGGCTTGATGAAGATTCTGATCTATAAAAGGATATTTTATGTCTTCGGCTTCATATCTTTATCTTGGTCCGAAGACAATGCCTAATATCTACGGCTTCGTATCTTTATCTTGGTCAAGAAGCCAAGCTTATAAACCTTATGTCTTCGGCTTCGTATAATTATCTTGGTCGAAAGATCATCTCTAATATCTTTATATCTTCGGCTTCGTAACTTTATCTTGGTCCAAAAGCCAAGCTTATAAACCTTATATCTTTAGCTTCGTACCTTTATCTTGGTCTGAAGACCGTGCCTTTCAATTGGATGTCTTCGGCTTTATTCCTTCAGCATAATCCAAAGAGCATATTATCTCTTATTCCGGACAGTAAGTATTTATCTTTCTTTGTATCCCAAAGAAACTTCTCTGAAGTGTATAACTAACATTTCCTTTAGGAGCTATTAAAGAGAATGTTAAGCTCACTTCGGATCTATTCTAGAAAAGAAAGGTATTTTGAACATGTGGGCTTTTCCAACCCCAAAATAGTTGAAGTCTATTTTGGTTGTTGCAACTACTCACATGGTCGAAATTCTCAGATTGGATAAGCTCCAAAACAACTGATTATCTGACAGCCACTACTTATAGTTATGTGGAGGTTGCACTTGCCAACTCCCATAACCATAAGTAGTTATGTTGGAGCCTATAAATACTGGTAAGAGGGAACACTCGTGATAAGTTTTGGGCTCATTCAAACAATTCGAATTCTCCTCCCTTCCCTCTTTGTTAGCACACTCTCCATTCTGCTGCTGCCTGAGTTTCTTCTAACTTTGGCATCGGAGTGTCCCCCGCCGGAAGATTTCCGGTCTGGGGATCTGTTTTGCAGGTTCCAATCGACAACGATTCGATGGAAAAACCACTCCATCCGGTCGGCGAAGATTCAACGTCAACATGTTCTTTGTTTGTAGTTTCACTTAATACTTGGACATTGACCAGGTATTAAATTTGGATGAAAATTTTTAGATAGAGTTTACCATGCTTTTTTTGTTTAACAACTATATGCTTATGTGAAAGTTGAATTCATAGAACTTTATAGATATACTGATAAATAATTTTTACTGCTTTTGACATATTTGTGGGTGCAAACTTTCATACAGGAATGTGCCATTAGAGAAATAATTTATCCATATAAGGGTAGGAGATTGTGGGTACATCAATTCTTGATTATCAATATATTATATGCATTACTTTATATGTACGAAAAAAAACCAAAATGCAGGTAAAACATATATTTCTATATATTTGTCAAACAATCATATTTATTGATTATTAAAACTATTGTGACAAGCCTACTCCATAATGATAATTCTAACCATTACTAAACAAAAACAATACCACCGATTTCTGATCATCACTCATGGTATAAATTTTATTTAGCTATAATTTTCTAATAATTTACGGTGATAATTAAAAATATTTCTGCAATCAATGTTTACAACAATGGGTGTAAAAGTGTAAATGTCATAATATAATGCACGTAGAAGTGGTTTACAACTATTGCTATAGAAAATAAATTCTATTTAATCGACAATTTATAACTCATCTATAGTGACGCTTAAAATCCTTGCAACAAACTAAACTTATGGCAATAGTTGTAAATGTCATGATAGAATAGCAATGCCAACGGTTGGCTAACTATCACTAAAAAAACTATCCCATATCATTAATTATATTTTAAAATGTATGTATAATGATCGATGGTTGTAACCATTGCTATAAGTTATATTGATGGTTATAAATCGTCACTATAGGATAACTCCCAACTGTTGCCATAGGATTGCTTATACAATGGCCATTAAAACTATGATAAAAGTTTTTAGCGATGCCACATGCATGTTTCCATGATTTACCAACTATTGATATTGATTTTTTTTATATTTATCAATAATTTTCTATATTTTTTGAGATAGTTATGACCACTACTATTGGCCGTTTTTAAAATACCGAATTGAAATTCACTACTAAAAGGACCAAATCTAGGGGTAGCTTCAGCAATAACATCATAGATGGTGTAGTAGAAAGCATCAGGAATGGTCAAGCTTTTCCAATGAGGTGGCTTTTGCCGCTACCAAAGGCCTTTTGTTTCTAAAAGCAATAAACTCAACTCCACCCAACTAAGTCTTTATCCCAAATAAGTTGGGTTTGCTTCACGAGATCATTTTCTTCCATTATGCTCAGTTTAGGATCATATTTTTTAAAAGATTGAGATATCAAATCATTCCCCATTTCTTTATGCCTTGTGACTTTTGATCTAACTCTACCTATCTTATTCCTTCCATATGTATCAAATCACCGCTTCTTGTTGGTGCATTGCTCGGCCTATATTGTACATATCCAAACTATCTATGTTGTCCTTTTAACTTATCCTAATTGATGCTTTCTCTGGTTTTCATGAATGACTTCATTTTTTATTCTATTTTTTCTTGTATTATATTATATCCATCTCAATATTCTCACTGAACATATCTTTTGCACATATTATTTTTAAGTGCCCAACATCTTTTTACCATTAAATGTTGGTCTTATTGCTGTCCTGTTAAATTTTTTCTTTAACTTGGCAAGTATTTTATGATCGTATAACATTCCAATCAACCTTCCTTTGCTGTAATTGCAAGTCCAAAAAGATTATCCAACTTGTTTTAATACTATAATATCCTTTTCAATCTTTCTTTATGTGTTGAGGTTGCGCGCAACGGATTGGATTGCTTTAGACTTATAAATTAATATTCTATCTCATTGAGATATTTTACCGAATACATCATAAGCATAATTAACAAGCACTAAAAAGATAAGAAATTTACGTGGTTCGGCAAATCTGCCTACATCTACACAGAGGAGGAGCAATTCACTATATAATCATCCTGAAATTTGGTACAAAGATGATATAAATATCTAAATAAAAGGATCCTAAATAATTATAAAACAGGTATAAATAAATCGCAACAATAAACCAAACATATAATACCTTTCTCGGCCTTGGCTATGAATCAAGAGAAGATAATCTGAGGGATGGATCAATACCTTTTTGGCTATTATAATCGATCAAGAGAAAGATTCTTTTTCAGGTGGTGAAGAACAAAATAATAGGTGCCTTTGGCAGCTGAAGCATAAATAGATCGGGGACCAAGAGAGTGGGACCAAAGGGCTACAATGAATAGAGAGCAATCGAAACTTAGGGGACTTCATAGAACTAAGGGTCCCATACTCTTTTTAAAAGAAAGCAACAAAGAAGAGTCCAGATGAAGAATGCTAGAGTTCTCCGAGATGAAGTCCAAATCAAAGAAGCATTTCAAATGAAAAAATTCTTCTGTCTATCCCAAATTCCATCAGAGAAGGAATCCCATTGAAAGAAGAAAATTATTAGTCCCCAAACGATTGTTATTTGGAGCAATAGTAATAACAATCCTCCTCCTTGCAACAAATTATATACTCTATTAGATGTGGATTATCAAATCTCCTTCTGAACACAAGCCCTAAAGGGCATCACCAAGTGCTCAAACCAATCAAGTTTAAAAAAGTCCTGAACTTAATTTATGGGATTGGTTTAGTGAGCATATTAGCCGAATTATGAGCACTACTAATCTTCTAAAGTAGAATAGCACCATCCTCCACCAAATCCCTAATAAAATGATATATGGCATCTACATACTTAGTGTGTTTATGATACATCTGATCTCTAGCAAGATGCAAAGCACTTTGACTATCATAGTAAATATCCAAACAGTTTTGCTTGAAATCCAAATACTGTACTAACCCTCTTAGCCAGATAGCTTCTTTTACAACCTCTATCAATGCCATATACTCTGCTTTTATAGTGGACAAAGTAACTGTAGACTGCAAAATAGCCTTCCAACTAACTATACAATCAGAGAGTAATACATATCCAGTCAATGACCTCTCCTATCTAAGTCAAAAGTATAATCAGAATTACAAAATCCTATAATAGTGCAACTATTCTATCCAAAAATCATCAATCATAAATTAGAAGTGCCTTTCAAATATCTAAGTATCCATTTTACTACTTGTTGCAGCCAAGATCGTCGTGGCCTATAGATCTGATGCGTCGGGTTCCAGCTGGGTGCTCGTCCTCCTGCTTTGCGGTCGACTCGCTCGTCCAAAGGCCATGCAAGATAGAGGAGACCTGGGCCAGGGATTCTAGTGAGGACACTCCAACGATCAAGTCAGTGAGATGATTGAGGAGAACAGAACCTCTATGGCAGAGAGGTTAGGGGACTCTCTATGTCGAGAGATTAACAAGAATTCTATGGAAGAAGATAATCGAAAATAGAAAGCATGTATGCTCCCTTACCCTTACTTACCTTTGCTTGTGAGTCTTATATAGATGAATGGCTTTTCTCGATTTCCCGGTCCTCCTTTTTGGAGAGGGATTTCTGTTATTTGCTGTTGCCTCCCCGTCGGGGTGGTTTTCCACTGAGCCTCAAGCCACGACGGGATATTGCCATTTTAGGGGGAACCATCAGAGTACTACAGGACCTAGGGCCCGAGAGGGATGTCCTTCTCACGAAGGTCCAGGCATCCTATCGTGGGAGTTGTAGTCTCCCAATCGTGCGGTTGTCGACATGGCGGCACACTACAGGGCTGGGATCCTGATGGTGCTCAGATCGTGTAGGTCGTGCACAAGGTGCATCGCAGGACCTGCATTCATAGTAGGGCATGCGCTACCTCTCGGGGGCTGTGGGTGACTAGGCTCTCCCTTGTTATGATTTTGAACTTCTGTTTCCTCCCTCTTTATGCCTTTGTTTCCTCCCTCCTTATGTCTTTGGTAGGAACTTAGATCTTCATAGCATGGGGGGAGCGGACCTCGATGGAAGGACCCCCGGCAGGGAGCTTGACCCCAACCAAGAGCCGGCCATAGATGGGGGGCTCGTCCAATGAGCCCGACCTCAACTGGGAGCTTGATCTCGGATGGGAGGCTCGCCCAATGAGCTCGGCCTTAATTGGGAGCTTGATCTCAGACGGGGGGCTCGCCCAATGAGCTTGGCCTCGGTTGGGAGCTTGACCTCAGACGGGGGGCTCGTCCAATGAGCCTGGCCTTGGCTGGGAGCTTGACCTCGGACAGGGGGCTCACCCAATGAGCTCGGCCTCGATCAGGAGCTTGATCTCAGACGGATGGCTCGCTTAATGAGCCCGGCCTCGACTTGGAGCTTGACCTCAGATGGGAGGCTCACCCAATAAGCCTGACCTCGGCTAGAAGCTTGATCACCATGCCCAGAAGGCGGGTATATCGCCTGGGTGGCTGTCAGCAGGGGCTCCACGTCAATGGAGGCTCCACGTCAGTGGGTGTACCCCATCAGATGCCCCCCACTCTCGATCCCGGAGAACAAAATAGCACTCCGGGCAATGGGAGTAATGGTCATGCTGACATGGAGGGAGCGTACCCCTAGCACCATCAATGCCTTGTCCACTGCCATTCTGAAAACTGAGCCTCTGTGCTAATTGGGTGACGCCAAATCACTTCTTTTTGAAAGTGGCCATAATTATCGTGACAAGCCTGAGGGGATCGCCTCCGATTCGGGATATCACCCCCAATACATGGCATTCTCTGACTGGCCCACAAGAAGGATGTGGTGTACGTCTTTAGTAGGTACGAGGTGTCAGGGCTCCTAGTCATTTTGAAAAAGGGGTCGTCTCTCTATTTCTCAAGGGTTTCCTCAGGCGGCAGGAAAGCAAAACTTCTTTCTCAAGGCAATCCTCTTGCGCTCTCTCGAGTAAGATTACGAAGTTTTGGCAGGTTGGGTTTCTTCCTTCCCCCCCTTTCTTCTTCTTGCCCCCCCTTCTTTGTATTGAATGGGTACTCTTGCTATGCCCTTTAGGTCTTTCCTTTTGTTCATCTTCCATTGCTTCCAATGAGTCCTTCCTGTAGAGGGCACCACCACCGAGGATCCACTGATGGTGCGGGGCCTTCCCAACCGAGGCCTCCTTCCCTGGACAACAAGAAGGAAGAAGTTCCAATCGTATCCCATGACAACGCCCGTAGGACAGGGATTGTTATCGAACCCCCTACGGCTCCTTCATAATTGACTCCCCGTGCTAGGGAGTCTGGCGGTCCTGTCGGCATTGCTTCGATGATAACCGACGAGGATCTTCTCCGTGTCAGGAGATCGTTCGGGGTCCCTGACTCCATTCAACTCTCCATTCCTGGGCTGGAGGATCGTGCCACTTCTAGTGCCTCGGGCCGGATAGCCCTGTACGAAGACTTCTTTTCTACGGGTCTTCATCTCCCCTTTCATGTCTTTTTCTCTTCCCTTCTCCACAACTATCGCCTAGTTCTGGCCCAACTCACCCCCAACGCCATCCAGACCATTTTCTGTTTCATAGTCCTCTATAGCCACGAAGGGATTGTCGCCCACTTTTCTCTCTTCAGGGCTTTGTTTACCCTGAAACACCACCCCTTCGATAGTAGGTGGTGGTCTGTGTCCCCTCGAAAGGGGTGCCTCAAACTTGATCTGCCTACTTCCATCAAGAGGTGGAAGCGCAAGTTCTTTTTTGCTTCGATCGAGGGGGTGGACTGGGTCTGGAGCGACCTAAACACTTTTTTGAACCAGCAATCTGCGATCGAACCAGCCGATAAGGAAGTGTTCAACCGGCTTGTCTCCTCATGGGTCCTAGCCCCTCGGGTCTTGCTGTGTGAGCAAAACCTTGCTGAAGCTGGGGTCACCCAGGCCTAGCCCTAGGGTAAGACTCGGTGCTAGGCTTCCCTTTCTTTAGTGGTGGGTCCGGTTTAGTGGTGGGACTGATTGGTCTGCCTCATGTCGCAGGGATGAAATTCAGCTTCGGGGAACTTCAAAGGATGTCCCGGAAGAGGGCCGCTGCTACAAGGCTCGGGGGAGAGCCCGGGCAAAAGGCCAGGGAGGAAGAGAGGCTGGGGCCCAATGATGGGCAAGGCAGGAGGGATGCCTCCAAGACCATGGAAGGGGCTTCGCCATTAGCCCCAGCACCCCCTCCATACGCTGATAGTCCGCCACAGGCAAGGGTGGTGGGTGATGCTGCTACTGCCATACTGCCCATGTCATTCAGGGCCGGAGTCACCGGTGCCTACCCGACTGAGGTGGCGCCTTCACCGGGGGCCATGCCGGGTCTCTCCCAGCCACCCGAGGCATCAAGCCAGGAGGGCCAAATGCTTATTGTCATCCTACCTGTAGGTTCTATGATAACCTGGACGGGAAAATGGCAGAGGACATTTTGAATTCCCTCATCCACTCATCAGACCGCCAGGACAGGGTTGGGAAGCCGATACTGGAAGTTACCAAGGGGGTGTTTCCTTAGCTGTTGTCAGTGAGTGATCTCCCATGGTAACTTCACCTCTGCTTCTTGGAGAGGAGTGTTGATAGTTGCTTTCTTTACAGGTGGTGACAGATGTGTAGCTCTTGCGAGATGCCAACCGAGCACTACTGATGTGGGAGGCCCACCTCCGTCAGGAGAGGGATGAAGCCTGGAGTCTGGCTAGCCAGGCCCGGGAGTTGGATGCCCAAGTGGCTACCACCCAAGCTAGGGCAGCTGAGCTTGAAGTAGCTCTCACTAAGGAGAAAGGGGCTACTCCCCACTGAGCTGAGGAGGTGGCCCGCTTAGAGGGAAGGGTGCAGACCCTTCAGGCTCAACTGGACAAGGAGGCAGCCAGAGCCGCGGCGGTGGCCGAGAAGGTGACAACGGCCATCGCGCTGATGGAGATGGCCAAAAAGAAAGCTACCAAGGCCATCCTAAAGTTCATGGCATCTCAGGCCTTCGTGGACGAGGTTGCTGAGGCGATTCTGGATTCCTTCCAATAGGGATTCAGAGACTTTAAAAGCAAGGCCTTTCGCTTCTATGGACTGAAGGGGCTGGATAATATCAGACCTTCTCTTCCTTTTCCTGGGCAGGAAGATGAGCCAATCATCGAGGTGGAAACGAAGCCGGAATTGGAGGACGGCGAGGCCGAAGTCGAACCTGAGGCCGTCCAAGGCTCTCCTCAGTGAACTGAGACCATCAAGGCTATTCACTAGCCTGGGGATCATCTGGCGACCGACGCATAGACTTTTCTTTCTGCTTCCTTTTGTACTCAGAATTTCAAAAGGATACCTAGTTTATCTGGGACTTTTATAATGAATGTAAAGGAAGTTTCGTCAATGAAATGCCTTTCCACCATGGTTTCCTTTCCTCGCTTGATGATAACCCTTCTTTTTCCTTCTTTCTCCTTTTTTTTTGCACAGTTTTTTAGAGAACTCCTTAAAGTGTACATGGGATCTTGTCTTTGCAGCAAGGGGGTGAGTTGGTTCAACCAGCAAATCCTGCATGGTCTTTTTCTTTATTTCCAATCTCTTCATAAAAGTATTTCCCTAGGCGTTGAATACTCCAAGTTTGTGCTGAGGCATTAGAATTGGTACAGAGGCTCCTAGGGTCCCCTCGTACCCCTCTTCTGAGATCATGCAAGCTCGAATGCAGGGTTTTTGGCTCCTTCTATTTTGCCCGGTTGTGAGTATGATGGTAGATGGTGGGACCATTTTAGAGTTCCCATCGGCATCTTCAGACCACAAGCAAGGTAGCTGGATTGAGCAATTCACTGAGCTATGAGTCAGGGGCAGATGGTGGGACTTGTTGAAGTTCCCATCGATATCTCTAGATTGCGAGCAAGGCAGCTGGAAGTCTTCAGGCCTAGGAGGTGAGACTTCTGGTTAGGAGCGTCGGGCTTCAAAATCTTTTGGGCTTGAAGTGCCGGGCTTCGTAAGTTTCCAAGTTTATGGTGTCGGGCTTCATAAGTTTCAGGGCTTAGAGTGTCGGGCTTCGTATGTTT
This sequence comes from Areca catechu, assembly GCA_021397845.1. Classification (NCBI taxonomy): domain Eukaryota; kingdom Viridiplantae; phylum Streptophyta; class Magnoliopsida; order Arecales; family Arecaceae; genus Areca; species Areca catechu. The sequence continues at coordinate 74,682,681 of CM038050.1, forward strand.
TCCGGGCTTAGAGTGTCGGGCTTCATAAGTTTCTGGGCTTATGGTGCTGGGCTTCATAAGTTATTGAACTTAGAGTGCCGGGCTTCATAAGTTTCCAGGCTTATGGTGCATGGCTTCGTAAGTTTCTAGGCTTTTGGTGCCGAGCTTAGGGTGCCGGGCTTTGTATGTTTCTGGGCTTATGGTGCCGGGTTTTGTAAGTTCCCGGGCTTAGGGTACCAGGCTTCGTAAGTTTCCAGGCTTAGGATGCCGGCTTCATAAGTTTCCAGGCTTATGGTGCTGGGCTTCATAAGTTTTTGGGCTTATGATGCCGGGCTTCATAAGTTTCCCGACTTGATCTGCCGGACTTGGAGTTGAACAGACAAGTTCCTGCACAGGTGAAAAACAAGGTTGCACCATAAAGGAACTTTAATTATTAAGAAGAGATTCTTACATTATTGATAATACATCCTCAGGTTGCTAGCATTCCACGTCCGTGTGAACCGAGCACCATTAAGCCCGGCAAGGTAGTAGGCCCCTCCTGGAAGGGCCTCGATCACCTTGTAGGGGCCTTTCCAGTTTGGGGAGAGTTTTTCACATTCTCCTGGCTAGGACACCTCCACCCGATTGAGAACAAGATCGCCCGGGCAGAATACCTTTGGCTTTACACAGGAGTTGTAGTACCGCACCACCCGCTATCAGCAGGTGGCCATTCAGAGTCGAGCTTTGTCCCTTATCTCTTCTAGCAGATCCAGGTTGAGGAGGAGGTGGGTTGAATTCTCCATTTCATTGTACTTCTCTATTAATAGCATGGGTAAGCCAAGTTCTACTGGAATCACAGCTTCTGTGCCGAAGACAAGGTTGAAGGGCATCTTGCCGGTGGCCGTGCAGGGTGTGGTGTGGTAAGCCCACAGCACACTAGGTAGTTTGTCTACCCATCGACCCTTGACCTCATCCAACCTCATACAGAGCCCTTATAAAATGGTCTGGTTAGTCATCTCGGCCACCCCATTGGTTTGGGGATGAGCTATCAAAGTGAAGCGGTGGTGGATGTCAGGGTGAGCACAGAACTTTTCAAAAGCCTGGTTGTCGAACTGCCTCCCATTGTTAGTAATGATCATGTGCAGGAGGTCAAATCTGCAGATTATAGATTTCCATAAAAAGGACTGGACTTTTGCCTCCATGATCTGGGCCAAAGGTTCGGCCTCGACCCACTTTGTGAAGTAGTCGAGGCCACGATCAAAAACTTCCTTTGCCCAGACGTAGCTGGAAAGGGACCTAGGATGTCCATTCCTCATTCGATCAATGGCCACGGAGCTGTCAATTTGGAAATAAGAGCCACCGGCTGATGCTGGATGTGGGCATGATGATGGCATAAGTCACATTTCTGCACAAAGTCAGTAGCGTCTTCCTGCATAGTCTCCCAAAAGTACCCTTGCCGGATCACCTTGTAGGCTAGGGTCCTGCCCCCCACATGATTGCCACAAACACACTTGTGTATTTCTTGAAGCACATAGTTAGCCTCTTAGGGCTTCAAGCTTTTCAGTAGGGGGTAGGAGTAGGATCTTCGGTACAGCTACACTTCCATCATCACATAGCACACGGCCTTCTTCTTGAGGAGGCCGGCCTCTCATCGATCTTCTGGTAGGTCGCCAATGGTGATGTACTTGACATAGGGATCCATCCAGCTAGCTTCAGAGGTGACTTGCTAAACCTCGACTGCAGATTTGTAGCTGGGAGCCTCAAGATACTTGACGAAGGAATTCCCAGCAAGGACTCGGGCGGAGTGGCCAGTTTGGAGAGGATGTCAGCCCGGGCATTTTTTGCTCGAGGGATATGGGAGATGGTGAAGTACCAGAGGTTTGCCACGTGTGCCCGCACCTTGTCCAGGTACTTCGCCATCATAGGGTCTCGGGTCTCGTACTTGCCAAAGACTTGGCCCACCACCAGCTGAGTGTCAGTGAAGACCTTTAGCCTCTTGACACCTAATTCACGGGAAACTTTGAGCCTGACAAGGAGTGCTTCATACTCCGCCTATTATTGGTGACCTTGAAGAGGAACCGTAATGCGTATTCTGTGATGACTCCATCGGGGTTGGCGAGGATGAGGTCAGCTTCACTTCCTCCTGCGTTGGATGCACCATCGACATGGAGTATCCACGTCATCTCTTCCGAGGCTGGGTCTGACCCAGGCTCGGCTTGCCAACCTTCCTTCCCTGGGTCTTCATCCATCAGGTGCATTCCATCAGGAAATTAGCTAGGGCTTGGGCCTTCTGTGCCAGTCGCAGGTGGTACATAATATCAAACTCATTAAGTTTCAATGCCCACTTAGCCAGGTGCCCAGAAGTGTTAGGGTGACTCAGGATCACCCTCAGGGGTTGGTCGGTGAGGATGGCGATGGGATGTACTTGAAAGTAGGGCTTGAGGTGCTGTGTAGATGTTATTAGAGCAAAAATATTTTTTTTTGATCGAGTGTACCTAGTTTCCACATCACAGAGCAACTTGCTGGTGTAGTAGACTGGCTGCTAGGCACCATCTCTGTCAGTGCGGACCAATTTGAGTTGACCGCTTCGAGCAAGACTGCCAGGTACAGGAGGAGTTCTTCTCCAGGCTCTAGCTAGGATAGCTATGGCATGGAGGTGAGGAGCTTCTTCAGTTCCTCAAACGCCTCTCGATACTTTTCTATCCAGGTGAAGTCGTTCATCTTTCGGAGCACCTTAAAGAATTACTGGCAACACTCGACAGAGCATGAGATGAAGCGGCTCAAAGCCATGATGCACCCAGTCAGACACTGGACTTCTTTCTTGGAGGCGGGATGCCTTATATCCATAATCACCCAGATCTTCTTGAGGTTGGCCTCTATCCCCCTCTGGGTCACCATGAATCCCAAGAACTTTCCAGCCGCAACGTCGAAGGTGCACTTGACGGGATTCAACTTCATTTGATAGCGGCGGAGGTTGTTGAAAGCCTCTACCAAGTCAGTGATATGGTCCTCCACTAGGCCACTCATGACAAGCATGTCATTTACATACACTTGCATGTTGCGACCGATCTGGTCCTTGAAGATCTTGTTGACCAGGTGCTAGTAGGTGGCCCCAGCATTCTTAAGGCCGAAGGGCATCATCTTGTAACAATACATACCTTGGTCGGTCACAAATGCTATGTGCTCCTCATCTTCTGGATGCATACGTATCTGGTTATATCCGGAAAAGGCATCCATGAAGGTGAGGTACTTGTGGCCCGAGGTCGTGTCCACCAGCTGGTCAATCTTGGGGAGGGGGAAGCTATCCTTTAGGCATGCCTTGTTAAGATCTGTGTAGTCCACACAGATCCTCCACTTCCTAGAGGCTTTCCTGACCATCACCATGTTAGCAAGCCAGTCAGGATACCGTACCTCTCGGATGAAACCTGCCATAAGGAGTTTTTTGACCTCCTCATTGATAGCTTTCTGCCATTCCATGGTGAAGCTCCTTTTCTTCTGCCAAATCAGGAGATGATTAGGGTCGACGTTCAGCCTGTGAGTCATCACCTCCGGTGGGATGTCGGGCATGTCGGTGGCAGTCCAGGCAAAAATATTTGCATTGGCCTGAAAGAAGCCGAGCAGACAGGATCTCTCTTCTTCGGGCAATAGACCCCCAACCTGTATCATCTTTGAGGGATCCTCCCTCAAGGGAAAAGATAACAGGGGTTTAACTAGTCCACCCTTCAGCTCTGGCATCGTTGGGTTAGGCTAGTCTATGGCGGGGCTCGGGTCTGCTCCTCGCGGGCCTAGGACAGTCTGCCAATAAGGCTAGAGCGGCTGCTAGAAACCTCTCATCTCCCCGATCCTACATGGAGTCAAGAACTGCATGAGGAGGCACTTTGTAGATGGAGGCATCGAGCAGATTAAGTCCGGGATGCCCCAGGATGGCATTGTAAGGTGAAGGGAGTCTCACACAATAAAGGTTGTCAACACAATGCTCTGTCGGGGTGGTATCCCAGCAATTATTGGGAGTGTAATCTCTTCCTCGACTCTGACTGAGTCTCCGGTGAAGCCCACCAAAGGCGTGAACATCGACTTTATTTAGTTAATGAACAAATTCATTCTCGCAAAAGCATTGTGAAAAAAGATGTTCATCGAGCTTCCACTATTTACCATAATTTTTTTTACAAGGTGTTTTGCTATCGTCATCTCCACAATGACGGCATCATTATTCAGGTTGTCCATCTTAGCCGACCCTTTTCATGTGCAAGGGAGTACATCATCGCTCTCCTCTCTCCCCGTAGCCCTCTTCGGGACCTTCCCTGCCCCCAGGATATCATCCCTACCAGCTTCTCGATGGGACGGTTGTCGATGGCGAGAGGTCGGGGCTCTTCATTCCAGACCACCGAGGCTGCCCCTCCGTCCACATACTTGTCGAGGTGGCCGTGCTTGATCAACTATTCTATCTTCCTCTTCAGCTGGCGGCATTCCTTAGTGTCATGACCGTAGTTCCAGTGAAAATGGCAGTAGAGGGACCTGTCCCACCTAGCGGATGGCTTCAATGGAGGGGGTCGATGCAGGAAAAGCTCGCCCTCGATTTTCATGAGGATTTTTGCTCTAGGGGTGAGGAGAGGGGTGAACTTCTCCTCCTTGGCGGGGTCAACTTTGGGCCTTGGCTCCGGTCGCTGGACCGACATCATTTTCTATGGAGGGGAAGCAGATGACCCCCCTACAGCCTGCTTCTTTAAGGGCCTCCCTATTAGATGTATGCCCTGAAAGCCAAGTTGGCTTGACACATTTTAATTTTAGGGCATGAACTTTGTACTTAATTTTTTCTTATTAATAAAAGGGCATTAGTTTCATTCATATTGATATGTGTATGAATCATCTATGGAGTTAATGGACAATGACACATATTCTCAAGAGTTAAGAATTTGATGCATGTGTCTGTATAGATTAACTCCTAAAAGCTCCTGATTGCAGGAATATCATGAGGATGGTGATTGATCCATTAAAATCGGTGCAAAGATCACTTTCCTTTATGGGTAGATAAGTCTCTAACCTACAGTGTGGTGACACTGGAATGAGAGTATAGGTAGTTGATAGAGATCGACGGTACTAAGGTGACCAAGTATAGGAAGTTATACGGATGACTACTTACTCATCAATAACTTCTTGATGCTATAGTTATGTGAATAGTTCTTTGACCTAGAGTGTCTTAGCTACTCATAATAAGGTTGCTATAGTTTGATAGCACAAACACATGGTTCCTATCCATACGGGATCTTGCGGTGTTCGTTGGTTGCAGTAAGTTTATTATAGGAGTAGGGTGTTCACTTGTAGGGATCTATCAGTCTTAGTAGTAAGGTATATCCAATACAACTTAATGTGATTAAGTCCAGAAGTCTATGGCCATAGCAGGGTGATAATGAAAAGGTATTTTCATTAGTATCATAATTGGACTTAAGTCGATTAAGTTAAGCATATGACTGATGTGTTTGATGAGTTTCTATAACCAACATCAAGTTGGGATTTTTGATAGAGGAACCGAATCACATAGTAACTACACCTAGGGGTTTCAATCTTATTCTGCTAGGTTGCTACTATATACTACTAGGTGTCACTGATAGATAGTGAGAGCCCATTAGGATCATTCTCGGATCGATGATCCTAATTAGGGTTGAGCAAAAATTATTTCTGTCCATCGAAAGGAGTTTTGATGATATATAATGAAGATTATAGCATGTCTCATTACCAGACAGGATAGGACCTGAGGGGTCACACATATTAGGAGCTTAAGTAACCAATCAGCATATCAAAATATTACTAAAATTGGTAATTTTAGTACATTTGGACCTAATTATAAATGTTACAATTAATAAATTATGGATTAATTGAATTAAATTAGATTTAATTTAATTGAGTTAGACTCAGTTAATTGATCCTAATTGAGTTGGGTTAATGGCCTTTTCAAAATGGTTCGATCAGATTTAAAATTGACTTCGATTTGACTATCAAATCAATTAATTTGGATCATCACTTAGAGTCTAGTTAGACTGGGACTCTCTCTCCTTGTATCCCCTTATCTCCACATGCCAACAAGTGGGCCCTGAGTATTTTGTGCGACAAAAGGAGATGGGCATGAATAGAGGAGGGTGCAAAAGGTATTTTGGCGTGAAGAGAAAGAGGGGAGGAGGAGTCCTCTTTTACTCTTACTTTTCAACCAGTTAAAATTAAACACCGGTCTTTCGGCTTTATGGGATGGGAGAGTTAAATTATAAAAGGAGAGAGGGGTTGGCCGACCAATTGACTTCTACTTTTGGCATGAATATTTCTTTTTGGCATGAATTATTTCTCTCTTGGGCATCAACACGGAGCTTCTCTCTCTTGGGACGTCAAGGTGTCATCTCCCTTTTATTTGTTTTTTCCTGCCTTATGTGAGATCTAGAGAGATATTCTACAAGAGATAGAAGAAAGAAAGAGGTCCTGCATCTTGCAATTCTCAATTTGCAAGATAGAAGCCAGTTCAAGAAAAGTCGATCTAGATTAGGATCGGCATAGTTTTTCAAACGACTGATTTGCTGAAAGAGGAGAGGGCTGCAAGGATCTAGTAGTCTGGTGCTCTCTACGACTCGGTTACGTGAGCTCTATGTGATACCAGCAGAGACCGGGCAATTGCACGGCTCTGGTAGAATCCCGGTTTTTAAAGCGGATCGACACATTTTTCAGAGCAAGCCAGGATAGTGATCCAGGTATGTTTTTTTATTCAAAATAATTTTATTTTCAAATCTGATAATTTTCTCATATATTATAGCATGTTAGGAATTTATGATGAATATATTAGATTTATTTATAAATTACTTCATTAGATATAAAATAGTTTTTATATCTACTTCCACTGTATCAGGGTTTTGATGCCTGATCGATTGCAATATACTATTCCTGGGAGAAATCCAACACTCCTGTCCAACACCCTCCTCATATGATCGGCTTCCTCCGCCCGAATGTACTTATGGGCCCGGAGGAGGAGATCCGAGTAAGTCTTCGGAGACTTCTTGTCGAGAGAGTAGGTGAAATGGGAGATCCGCAACCCCCTCTTCAGGGCCAGCATCGCAACTAGCTCATCAAGGTTGTAAATCTTCAGGGCGGTAGTCTTAATCCTAGACACGTAGTCCCAAAGAGGTTCTCGATCTTTCTACCAAATTTAGAAGAGGCTATCAACTTTACATGGCACTTTCCTGCATGCATCGAAGTGCGCCACGAATTTCTTCTCCAGCTAGGAGATAGAATCGATACTTTCAATCTCGAGCCTGGAAAACTAAACTCGAGCAGCCTTCCACAAGGTGGCAGGGAAGGCTATGCAAAAGAGGGCATCATTAGCCCCTTGGACCCTCATAAGGGCCTTGTAGCTCTCTAGGTGGTCCAGGGGGTCAATCGTCCCGTCGTAGGGGTCGACCTGTGGCATGTGGAACCGGTTGAGGATTGGTTCCTCTTGGATCCTCCGGGAGAAGGGGAGATGGGTGTCGTAACCCGCAGGCTCGCTAGGGGAGCCCTGAGCTTCCTCAAACTGGCGGGCTAGATCTGCCAGCTTGCATTCTTGTTCTTTAAGGCGCTTCTCTGCTCGACGACGATGGCCTCATTTGTAGACCCGTCAACAGAAGATGTTGGGGGTGACAGAGGGTTGGAGTGGAGGAACTCTTGCCTGAGTTACTGGCCACGCCAATGTCGTTGGTGCGAGGGTGCATTGTGGTTCGATGCCAGGGAGTAGCTCTCCCAGCCGGCCAGATCATGGTACGGCTCCTTCCTGTTCGCTTGATGGTCCCCTCTCCAGGGGGAGCCCGCACGTAGCGGCCCCTCCTGGTAGGATCGTAAGTTGGTGCGGGGATCGGCGATGTGAGCCACAGGGGTCCCTGGTTGTTGCTGAGTTTCCAGGGATTGGTGATTCTGATGGAGCTAGTGTACCACCGCAGCCAGGACTTGGACCTGGTGGGCAAGTGCGGTGAACTAAGGGTCCGTCGAAGGTGACTGCAATGGGGCAGAAGGCTCCATCTCAGGGCACCAGTCACCGTGGCGAGGGGTGACACGGCACGATGATGAGAATGCAATCTAAATGATGGAATGAGAAATGAGAGCAATGAAGCCTATTAACAGGTACTAAATTTTAGATTAAAAGTACTAAGGTAAAGCTATGGAAGGAGCACTGAAATTTGGAACTTACGCCGCGATGTAGTTATTTAAATCCTAGAGAAGATTAGGGTTAATGAATATTGAATTTAAACCTTAGCAACGATCTTCAATAACTCAGACTTAAGAGATTAGGAGGTGTTATTTACCCAAGATGATCACTCCCTGATAGATCCATTGAAGCTCTTAGACGAACTAGCCCTGAAGTGGAAGATTGGCATTCCAAAGAAACTAGTTTCATTCAACATTGATCTTTGGCAAGAGAACCCTTTCTTGAACTCCGAATCGTAGAAGGATCTTGCACGATGAACGGGTTAGACTGAGACCAATTTGAAAGATATCAAAATAGAGAAACCAAACAAGCAAGGGAACTTCGATGGAGGCATGGATCTCTAGAGGTGGATGTTGGCGTCGGACACTTAAAAGCTTGAGAAGAGAAAATCAAACACACCCAAAGAAAACAAGAGGATACTACCAAAAAAACATCTTCTTCAACTACTACTTCACTTAAATTTCATTTCATCCAAAAGCTTTCTTTACCATGGGCGTACAAGAGGCTTTTAATGGCCTTTCAATCAATTTGAAATTCCCCATATCATGGAGAAATATTAGGGGGGGTTACATGAAATGTGGAGGATTTGGTGGAGGGTTACATGAAATGTGGAAGATTTGGTGGAGTGGTGCGGGCACCAGACTCAGAAGAAGACTTCAGGGCTCCATCTGGATCTCTGATTGACCTTGCCCGAAGAATTAGGGTTTTCTGGTTTTGTAATAAGGGTTGACCTGATCAACTCAATTTTGAGTCTGTAATTTTGTCATTTCAATTTTTGTTGGGTCATGTTGACTCAGTCCAAGTTCAAGGCCCAGGTAGGTGTCATTCCCTTTGCCATAGGGCACCACATTTTCCAGCTACAAGTGGGTGCCACACTCCCTACCACATCTCCATCCAGTGTACCTTGGTCCCCACGCCTCAAGTAAGTAGGTTCTTTTTTTCTTGCACCACTTGGGGGAGAAATCCATCAAGATACCTCAATCCAAGGATGAGCCAACTTCTTTCCAGATAAACCCAAGCCAGGATGGCAAGAATTTTTCTTGAAGAGAGGATCAAGGAGGTGCCCCACAATGTTCCATAAAAATCCAAGTTATAAAAGGGAAGAGAGCATGTCTTGGGGAGAAAATCAAGGAGGCACCCAAAAGTTTCCAAAAGTGCCAAAGCTATGAAAGGAAGAAGCCTAAACTTGTGGAGCAAGACTAGGAGGTGTCCAAAAGAGCCAAACCATGAAGGAAAAATCCTTGATTCAAGGAGAGATACTAGGAGACACCCCCATAACATGCCATTTGGAGCTGATTTTCAAGTTTTCTTGGAGTTTTTGGGCTGCCCACTCATGGAAGGAGTCTTGGGAAGAGAATTTGATGCCTAAAGTGTGGGTTAGTCCTATTAGTCCCACATGGAAAATGTATAAAATTTTATTTCTTTGTTATGTCTATATATTCAACTCTATGTAACTCTTGAATTTAATCAGATGAATGAAACCAAATTTTTTTTAGTGAGCAAACTCTGTGTTTTCTCTCTTCTGCACTTGCATCCAGGTGTTGAGCTCCGTGAGGGAGTAAATCCGGGTTCCCCAGGAACCTTGAGGAGGTGTGAGATCTCCAAAACCCCAACCCTAGGTTAGCCACTTCACTCCCAAACCCTAACCGCCCATCACCCTTCTCTTTCCACCAAGCCCTAGCATATCCCACCTCCCACGGCCTCTCTCTCCAAGTCCAGGCCGACCACCAGCATCCAGCTACAGTCCGGATACTTCAGATCCAAAGCTCTTTCCAGAGGGAGTCGAATCAGCCTTCAAGAGAATCCGGATCTCAGCGACATCAGCCTTCAAGTTCTTCAAACTGGTAAATCCTTCCCCGAGTCTCTGAATCCATCACTTGTTTTTTCTTCTTCCCAGATCTTGAGTCCAGGAGAAGCCAACCCAGCCACGAGACCAGTATTGGAGGATCCATTACGAAGATAGCCGAATCCAAGGATCCAACAATCTGCCCGAGAGAGTTCTTCCACCCAAATTCTATGAAGATCACTGTCTGGTTGGTAACCCATCTCTCCTCTCTATTTCTGTCCTGTTGAAAGTTCAGAGCGAAACCCTAGGTCTGGGAGTTTCTCAACCCCCAGCGATCCGTTACTTCTGAACTACTCTGATAACCTAGTTTTTTCTAAATTATGCTTTCAATCATTACCTAGTTTCCTTCAACTTAGTTTAACTTTACTTTGAGTCAAAGCCAATTTCTGAAATATATAAAAAAAAAAGAATTAATCTTAATTTTTACTTCCACATACGCTTCTTTGTTCTGCATCATTTTTGGTATCAGAGCAATCGTTCTGCATCATTTTTGGTATCAGAGCCCTGTCTAGGGTTTCTGTTTTGATTGCTTGTTTGAATCTCTCTCTTTTTACTTTGTCTGCTCGAAGTAGACTCCCCAAGATGTCCGGTCCTAGGAACGAGGCGAGGTGCAAACCTCCTCTTTCCATTCCACGGGGTGTTCCTAGGGCGTGTAGGGGATCCGTTGGGTTATAACTTCGTAGCAGGAATTGTAAACGGGGAAGTACTCTATTTTCAGCCCGTAAATTCCCTGTTGCAGGAATTATTTCTCACTGCAGTTAACTCGAAATTCAGTGATTTTTATTTTGCTGAAACCAGTATAATTGAAACTATTTTGTATAATTTTCCTGTGATTTATTGGTTTTCGTGGAATTTCTTAGAATTAAATTACTGCAACTCTATTTTTGTGTTCTGCAATCCAATTATTTTTGAGTGTTCATCTCTTAATTCATCTTAAGGGCATTTGAGCATCTAAGATAAGGGAAGGAATTGATAACCTCTCCTTAGCCCAAAACCACCACCCACTCATTCGATCCTAAGCCTTTAATCTTAAAATTAATTAGACCTAATTTGCCCTAGTGGGCTAGGGACATCAACAAGTCGGGTCAAGGCTAGTGTTGAGTCAGTTTGTCTGGTTACTCTGTGTGTGCTTTGTACTCAGTGTCTAGAACGGTGGTTCAGGGATTCCATCCCGAAGGGCTTGTGTGCTGGTCCGCCTACCTGGCCAATCTCTGATTGGTGTCTAGGATTGGCATTCAGGGACCTAACACTCCCCTTACACCTGCCTGGCTGAGTCCTGAGTTACTACAGGCTAGCTTGCCACTCTGATTGGGCATCTAGTTTGGGCTCTAGGTCTAGTTAGCCCGTAGTCGTTCAGTTGAGTCTCATTTTGTGTGTTTGCTTGCATCATCATGTCCACCCGGAATGGAGTACCCTACCAACCTGGTCAAACCCAACCTGATTTAGAGGCCATGGTTAGAGCTCTTACTGAAAGTATGAACAAATTGAGCCAGGATTCGACTGCTACTGTTACCCAGTGTAAAGAACAAGTCCATGAGAATTTTACCCAGCTTAGGGATCAAGTCCAAGTACTTGAGAAACGTAGACATCAAAATTGGACCCCTGATCCAAAATTTAATAGGCCCCAACCTCATCCATGCCAGGAGCCTAGGAGGACCTTATACCGTGATCCCGAGCATAACCTTAGGAAGCCTAACCATGATATCTATAGTGTGGATTGTGTCTATGAGAGGTCCTTACAATATTCTAGACCAGTCACTCAACAACCCAAGTCTTCTAGATCAAACCATTTAGATCCACACCCATGCCCAAGTAAGGTCTCTACTAGCTTGAAACCCAGTGTGACCCAGGTTCCTATATCGCAAGAATGTTTGTTTTGTGGAGAAAGAGGCCATAAATCTAGTCAGTGCCCATGCATAGGACTGGCTTGTGCACAGCTAAGTGGTAAGAATCCTAAGGATGACATTAATGAGGGAGAACCCAAGCCTACCAATGAGGAAGAAAGGTTAGGTATGACAAGCCTAGAATCAGTTGACCCGATTATCACTGACCCGAAACCAATTGAAGATGGCATCGAGGAAGTATATGATGCTGGCTTGAGTCTAGTTGATGAATATGAGGGGGAAGAACTTGAAGAATGTGACATCGATACTATTGGTTCCTTACCTGAGGAGACCTTGGAGAGCAACCAAGTGGTAGGACCTTGTTCAGAAATTCAAGAGATTTGTGAGAATCAGGTTCCTTTAGTCAAATACCCCCAGAAAGAACTCATAGTGTTAGCCCGAGCTATCAGTTCGTACCCTCTAATGACAGTCATTCCCCAAGTACCAATTGAAGATCTTTGCACTGAACTGTTTAAGTTTGCCCACCCTATGGTAGATCCTCTCCTTAGGATGACTGAATCAAGCCTCTTATAATTGGACCTTGTCCCATGCCCAGCCACTAAGGTCTCTCCCGTAATCTCAGTTGAACATCCTTGTCTTGAGCGGATTGATTCACCCAGTCCTGTAGAAGTCCTCCTTATGACCCCAGACCCCTTCCTTCGCATGACTGACCTACCCTTCTATAGAGTATACCTTTCCGCACCCATATGTCAAATTTCAAGTCTTGAGGTCATCATCCATAGGCCCTTCCATGAATCATTCTTTAATCCAGTTCTTGAGAAAGTGGATCATTATTTGCTTAGAGAACAAACCTTAACTATTGCAATCACATGTCCTAGGCTACTTCCCGAACCATCTCTTGATCCATTCCTGGGAGTAACAAACTTTTCCTTTCGTAAGGATGACCAGTTGACACTCATAGATCACCATTCAAACCTTCAGGTCACCACCTTTAGCCAGCAGGTACTTCGAGACTCCACCTCATATCTCCTCCCTTTCTCTAGGACTTACAATGCTTCTTACACCATCCAAGTATACTTTGTCGAAGCCTTTAGAGTGAACCACGTGTCAGAACCTATTAGGTTTGCCACCTACTTCTGGAAGACCTTATGGCACCTACTAGGCATCCATAATAAGTTTTCATGCTCTGCATGCCCTCCTCCGACCCAAGGTCAAACCTAGAGAGCCTTTGTTTGTTAGGTTTAGACCTAGGGTTCCTTTGTAATAAAGTCCATTCTTTAGGAATGTGTCGTCAATCTAGTTTAGTTTTCTTGACCCTTTACTAGGCTTTGGCTCAGATTTTGGTTTGATTGAGAGCACCAGAAATTGGGATTTGTATTTTGTCCAGGGCTGAAATTGCATTCAATGTTTCGTTCAATAGGTCTATAGGCTAGAGTCCCTTTGAAATTGTTCATGGATACAAGCCTCACACACCACTTGATCTGATTTCACTATTAGCCCACACACACAAGTCTCTTGATGCACTTGCATAACATGTAAAGGACTTGCATAAAGAAATTCATGAAACTTATAAGAAGTTGGCTGATTTTCAAAGACGAGTCAAAACTTTTGTTGAGAGAGACTATGTAATGATTAGGTTAAGGCCTAAGCGATTTTCTCCTGGAACCGTTAGAAAGTTACATGCTAGAGGATCTGGACCATTTAGAGTAGTGAAGGGAGTATGGTGTGGACACCAGAAGCCGAAAGAAACTTCACTCCAACAAGGTTAGCCTTATCCCAATTTGGATCGAAGATAATTAGGTTACCTTGTATCCTTTAGTTCAAAAATATTTTATTTTGAAGAGTCATTTCCTTTTCAAGAGTCCTGTAATTAATTTTGAGTTTCAAATCAAGAGTGTTTATTGAGTCCTGTAATTACTTTTAAAATTTCATTTCTTGTAAGTCCATTTCAAGTTTTAAAGTCTAGGTCAGTCTAGTCAGTTTAGTTGAGTTAAGTCTAATTCAGTTGAGTTAAGTCTAATCAAGTCTTAAAGCCATGAAAGCCAGCAACAAGACTCAAATTCTAGACCCCAGAATTTGACCACATGAAGAAGAGAAGACACATCAACCAAGCAAGAGAAAAGGACCATCAACTAGGACCATTGGGCGCCACATGTCATTCTTATCCAAGTAGAAGACCACCTCACCATGCCACGTCATCAGGTGCAACTTCACCAGCCACCTCATCACCCTTTGGGCGCCAACAAGGGAAATTCAAATTCAAGGAGGTTGGCCACATCCCTCCAAGTCCTTCACCAAATCCTCCAACCCCCCCCACATCCCTCCAAACTCTCCACCAAATCCTCCAACCACCCTTGTAATCCTCCTCGATTTGGGGAGTTTTTAAATTTCAAAAGCTAGCTTTGTGAGGCTATTAAAAGCCTTGGACTCCCATTGTAAAAGAGATTGATTTTGGGAATGAATGAAAATTGAAGTTGAAATTTTGGAAGTAGAAGTTGTCTTGTATTTTTTCTTATGTGAAAGTTTTCCATCCTCTTCCTCCACGCCAAAGCCATTCTTTTTTCCTAGCAAAGCATCTTCCAAGCTCAAGTGAAGGCATTGGAGTCGGCCAGATCTACTCAAATTTCTGTTCTTAGTTCATCATTCTTCCATCCCTTCTATATGTTCCTATCCTTCTTCCTTAACTTTGATCTTCATTGCAGGGTCCTTCGAAGTCTTTGAGTTGTGGGCTGGGTTCACCTTAACAAAGAACAAACAAGCTGAAGCCCCAAGTCCAGGGTTCTGATCTCTGTTATCTAGATTTTTCAGTTCTGAGCATTGGTAGTTTCAAGGTATGAATCAAAAGAAGGTTGGAAAGCTCATCAAGGTAAGTCCACAATCATTAGCCCCTATTGTCTAGATCTTCTTCCTTCTTAGTTTAGGATTGTGTCTAATCAAGTAAAAGTCCAATTTCTTATAATCCTTAAGTCTTATTATGATGAGTACAATGCTAGTGTAATTAGGTTTCATTGCTCTACAAACCATATTCAAAACATTAATCATATGCTTGCCGCATCAGAGTAGGATCCAATGCCTATGTGCTCGAGTTGCCTCCAGAACTAGACAATAGCTCTACTTTCAACATTACAGACCTAGTAGAGTACAGGGAGCCAGCTGTGATTCCCAGTGAGCCTTTTGAACCTAATCCTATTATTGAGAGTGATCCCGACCCTGTGTGTCCACCAACAAACTGGCCTGTGAGGAAAGAGCATATTGAAAAGATCCTGGATGATCAGGTTATCTCTACTCGTAATCGAGGATACCAAAGATACTTGGTCCGCTGGCAAGGAAGGCCGGACTCTGATGACTCTTGGATCTCCCGAGAAGAACTACAAGATTTGGATCCAGACCTCTTGGAGAGATACCAGAGCCAACTTGAGCCTTACTCGACAAGGTCGAGTTCCTCCCACCCTGGGAGAATTGGTGCGGGCACCAGACTCAGAAGAAGACTTCAGGGCTCCATCTGGATCTCTGATTGACCTTGCCCGAAGAATTAGGATTTTCTGGTTTTGTAATAAGGGTTGACCTGATCAACTCAATTTTGAGTCTGTAATTTTGTCATTTCAATTTTTGTTGGGTCATGTTGACTCAGTCCAAGTCCAAGGCCCAGGTAGGTGTCATTCCCTTTGCCATAAGGCACCACATTTTCCAGCTACAAGTGGGTGCCACACTCCCTACCACATCTCCATCCAGTGTACCTTGGTCCCCACGCCTCAAGTAAGCAGGTTCTTTTTTTCTTGCACCACTTGGGGGAGAAATCCATCAAGATACCTCAATCCAAGGAGGAGCCAACTTCTTTCCAGATAAACCCAAGCCAGGATGGCAAGAATTTTTCTTGAAGAGAGGATCAAGGAGGTGCCCCACAATGTTCCATAAAAATCTAAGTTATAAAAGGGAAGAGAGCATGTCTTGGGGACAAAATCAAGGAGGCACCCAAAAGTTTCCAAAAGTGCCAAAGCCATGAAAGGAAGAAGCCTAAACTTGTGGAGCAAGACTAGGAGGTGTCCAAAAGAGCCAAACCATGAAGGGAAAATCCTTGATTCAAGGAGAGATACTAGGAGACACCCCCATAACATGCCATTTGGAGCTGATTTTCAAGTTTTCTTGGAGTTTTTGGGCTGCCCACTCATGGAAGGAGTCTTGGGAAGAGAATTTGATGCCTAAAGTGTGGGTTAGTCCTATTAGTCCCACATGGAAAATGTATAAAATTTTATTTCTTTGTTATGTCTATATATTCAACTCTATGTAACTCTTGAATTTAATCAGATGAATGAAACCAAATTTTTTTTAGTGAGCAAACTCTGTGTTTTCTCTCTTCTGCACTTGCATCCAGGTGTTGAGCTCCGTGAGGGAGTAAATCCGGGTTCCCCAGGAACCTTGAGGAGGTGTGAGATCTCCAAAACCCCAACCCTAAGTTAGCCACTTCACTCCCAAACCCTAGCCGCCCATCACCCTTCTCTTTCCACCAAGCCCTAGCATATCCCACCTCCCACGGCCTCTCTCTCCAAGTCCAGGCCGACCACCAGCATCCAGCTACAGTCCGGATACTTCATATCCAAAGCTCTTTCCAGAGGGAGTCGAATCAGCCTTCAAGAGAATCCGGATCTCAGCGACATCAGCCTTCAAGTTCTTCGAACTGGTAAATCCTTCCCCGAGTCTCTGAATCCATCACTTGTTTTTTCTTCTTCCCAGATCTTGAGTCCAGGAGAAGCCAACCCAGCCACGAGACCAGTATTGGAGGATCCATTACGAAGATAGCCGAATCCAAGGATCCAACAATCTGCCCGAGAGAGTTCTTCCACCCAAATTCTATGAAGATCACTGTCTGGTTGGTAACCCATCTCTCCTCTCTATTTCTGTCCTGTTGAAAGTTTAGAGCGAAACCCTAGGTCTGGGAGTTTCTCAACCCCCAGCGATCCGTTACTTCTGAACTACTCTAATAACCTAGTTTTTTCTAAATTGTGCTTTCAATCATTACCTAGTTTCCTTCAACTTAGTTTAACTTTACTTTGAGTCAAAGCCAATTTCTGAAATATATATAAAAAAAAGAATTAATCTTAATTTTTACTTCCGCATACGCTTCTTTGTTCTGCATCATTTTTGGTATCAGAGCAATCGTTCTGCATCATGGAGGGTTACATGGAATGTGGAGGATTTGGTGGAGCTGGTTGCATGATTTATGGATGGAGTTGGCTGACCTCCTTTGAATTTGAAAACACTCATTGGTCGACCACTTGTAGCTTTCATGTAATTTAAAATTTGAATGATGCCACGTGGCAGGTGAGGTGGCAATGATGTGGCGTGGCAAGGTGGCATGGTGACATGGCACGTCCTTCTCCATGGCGCCCCTTGGAGATGACATGGCAGAGGTGATGTGACGTCCTCTGGTGATGAGTTGGCACCGGTGGTCCATGATGATGTGGCATTCCAAGTAAAGCTGGTCTGGCCCAATTTCAAGTAGCTCTTGAACTTGACTCAGTACAAAGCCTAATTGACTCTAATTGAACTCTTGATTGAATTCTAATTGAACTTTAAAATCCCAAAAGAAAATAAAACAGGACTCAATTAACATACAGGACTCATACGAGACTTGAGTCCCTAGTCTCAATCCATAAAGAACTTGGTATTAGTTGAAGCTTCTTCTTTCTGAGCCTGGTGCCCCCACCAATTCTTCCCGGGTGGGAGGAACTTGACCCTGTCGAGTATGGTTCAGCCTGGCTTTGATATTGTTCTAATAAGTCTGGGTCCAGTCATTGCAGGTCCTCTCTAGCGATTCAGGAGTCATCAGATTTTGGTCTCCCTTGTTAACGGACCAAATATCGATAGTAATCCTTATTTCTGGTAGTGACAATCTTATTATCCAGGATTTGTTCAGTTTTCTCTCATTTTTTTTAGGAATGGTTGTTTGTGGATACTCGGGTAATGGTTCACTCTCAAAAATATGGTCAGGCCCAAAAGGCTCACTAGGTATCATCATGGGTTCCTTATATTCTATCAAGTCTGAGACATTGAAGGTTGGGTTGATACCTAGGTCTGAAGGTAATTCCAATATGTAAGCATTAGATCTAATCTTCTTTAGGACTTTAAAGGGGCCTGCACCACGAGTATGTAGTTTCTTGAAAGTCCCGGATGGGAACATGATCTCTCACATAGAATTCCTTGACTTTCTTTCTTGAATTAGTCCTATGTTTATAGGATTCATTGCTCAAATTTATTTCATGATGCAAATCCTCAACATGCTATGCATAGGACTTAGCAGACTCAGAAACTTACACAAGCACTTACGAAATGCAGACTGAACTAGGCATCCTTATTGAGAGGAATTTTATTGGACTCTCTAGGGCCTAAACCTAACAAATTAATGACTCTCTAGGTTTGACCCTGGTCTAGTATGCACATGAGAATTTACCATGGGTTCCTAGCAAATGCCATAAGGTTTTCCAAAAGTAGGTAGCAAAAGGAATAGGCTTTAAAGGCTCATGTAACCTAGTAATCTCATCAAAATGAAACTTAATGGCTCTAAAATTAGGATAAGACTTAAGGAAAGGCAGGAGATAGGAATCTGAGTCTTGGGGTAATTTAGGGAAATCTTGAAACAGACCTTGGTTACTCATGATGACCTTAAGATTAGAATTTTGATCTATGGGCGGGATGCTTTTAGGTAGTTGAAGGTCATCAGGAAAGTCTTCTAAAATAATGATTGGGTTCTTCTCAGGTACCTGAAGGAGTTCTTGTGTCGAAGCTAAAGTATTGGGTTCTTCCTGAGGGCATTGTCTTACGGGAACCAAGTCCTCACTAAATTTTGGTTGTTCTGATGTTTCAGGACTAGGCTCAATAATCTTTTCTTTACCAAAGGTTTCCTCAGGTAAGGTACTAAAGTTGTTCTCTTCACAGTCTTCCCCTTCATATTCATCTATTAAACTTATGTCAATCTCATACACATATTTGCTATGTTCAAATTTACCTTCTTCCTTTCCTAGCCCTTCAGTTTGAGGATACCCTAAGTCTTGAGTATTCATGAACTCAACTTGTACTTCAGGGTTCTTACTCCTATCATTCATATGAGCTAATGGGATAGTAGGAGTTGGTTGGTCTAAGGAAAATTGTTTAGCCAGCATTTGGTTCAATTGGGCCATTAGATCATTTAGGCCTCTCAGCATGGTTTCAAGATTCGGGTCCATGGCTACACTAGACTGGGTCTGGACTCGTGAATATGAGGCTCCTGATCTAGTTTTCATGCATGCAAGTAGACTCAAGCTCGAGCTAAGGTTTCCTATACTTAGAGCACAAATTAGAGGTCTAATTAAGTGAACCAACTAGCTAGTAGTACTTATGGGACTTAGCCAGGTAGGTGGAGGGGAGTGAAGGTCCCTGATTGCCAACCTTAGATACCAATCTGAGATTGGCCAGGTAGGCGGACCAAATCACAAGCCCTGATGCACCAATCCTAGACACCAAGCTAGTAAGCACACACCAATTAGCTGACACAGTTAACTTGACCCTAACCTGAACCCAACTTGTTGGTGTCCCTAACCCACTAGGGCAATTAACGTTCTACTCAATTTTAATTAATGGGCTGGGATCGATATACTAGTTGGTGATTTTTGGGCTAGGGACAGGTGATGAAACCCTGACCCTATGTCAAATTGATGCCCTTAATTTGATTTCTCATGAGATGAATGAAATGCAAAGGTGCTGCAGAAGTGTGTTGCAGTTTGAAAGTGGTGTGGAAAACATGATGAAAAAATGTCCAAAAATTTTGAAAAACTCACAGAGGATTTCTAACTTATATGTTTCAATGTAGATGAAAGAAATTTTAAAACTAAAATCTGTACTACTCTAAGCAGATCCTACAAATGAAGATAAATAAAAAGGACATAACAAAACCCTAATGATAGTGTCGAACTGCATAAGTTTTTATTTTTTTTATAATTTTTTTTCTGATGATGAAATTTAATATGGTGATAACTGACTTAAAAAAGAACAAGAAAAAAAATATTTCAACAAAAAATTAGCAACTTTCCTTTGGAGCTGCAGATGGATTATAGTAAACATATGCAAATTTTCAGAAAACATAACCTAATCAAACAAGTGCAATGGCTTACCCAAACTTCAATCTAAAAATTCACGTCCGGCCAGGGGCTCATTATTCCCATGGGTCGTGACAGTGTACTGGAGTACACCCGCTCAGGAGGCGTGAATTTTAGATCTTGCTTGGATTTAAAGAAAACTATTCTACCCTAATGCAACCAGGCTCTGATACCAATTTGACGCGGCATGATGATGAGAATGCAATCTAAATGATGGATTGAGAAATGAGAGCAATGAAGCCTATTAACAGATACTAAATTTCATATTAAAAGTACTAAAGTAAAGCTATGGAAGGAGCACTGAAATTTGGAACTAGTACTAAAGTAAAGCTATGGAAGGAGCACTGAAATTTGGAACTTACGCCGTAATATAGTTATTTAAATCCTAGAGAAGATTAGGGTTAATGAATATTGAATTTAAACCTTATCAACGATCTCCAATAACTCAGACTTAAGAAATTAGGAGGTGTTATTTACCCAAGATGATCACTCCCTGGTAGATCCATTGAAGCTCTTAGACGAACTAGCCCTGAAGTGGAAGATTGGCATTCCAAAGAAACTAGTTTCATTCAACATTGATCTTTGGCAAGATAACCCTTTCTTGAGCTCCGAATCGTAGAAGGATCCTACACAATGAACGGGTTAGACTGGGATCAATTTGAAAGATATCAAAATAGAGAAACCAAACAGACAAGGGAACTTCGATGGAGGCATGGATCCCTAGAGGTGGATGTTGGCGTCAGACACTTGAAAGCTTGAGAAGAGAAAATCAAACACACCCAAAGAAAACAAGAGGATACTACCAAAAAAATACCTTCTTCAACTACTACTTCACTTAAATTTCATTTCATACAAAAGCTTTCTTTACCATGGGCATACAAGAGGCTTTTAATGGCTTTTCAATCAATTTGAAATTCCCCATATCATGGAGAAATATTATGGGGGGTTACATGAAATGTGAAGGATTTGGTGGAGGGTTACATAGAATGTGGAGGATTTGGTGGAGGGTTACATGGAATGTGGAGGATTTGGTGGAGCTGGTTGCATGATTTGTGGATGGAGTTGGCCGACCTCCTTTGAATTTGAAAACACTCCTTGGTTGACCACTTGTAGCTTTCATGTAATTTAAAATTTGAATGATGCCACGTGGCAGGTGAGGTGGCAATGATGTGGTGTGGCAAGGTGGCATGGTGACATGGCGCATCCTTCTCCATGGCACCCCTTGGAGATGACATGGTAGAGGTGATGTGACGTCCTCTGGTGATGAGTTGGCAACGGTGGTCCATGATGATGTGGCATTCCAAGTAAAGCTGGTCTGTCCCAATTTCAAGTAGCTCTTAAACTTGACTCAGTACAAAACCTAATTGACTCTAATTGAACTCTTGATTGAATTCTAATTGAACTTTAAAACCCCAAAAGAAAATAAAACAGGACTCAATAAACATACAGGGTTCATACGAGACTTGAGTCCCTAGTCTCAATCCATAAAGAACTTGGTATTAGTTGAAGCTTCTTCTTTCTGAGCCTGGTGCCCCCACCAAGGGGGGTCCTCCACTCGACCGGTGGAGGCCTTGCATGCTCACATGGTCACCATCGGATCGTGGGCTTCTAGGGATGCCTTTGTAACAGTGGGGGACCTAGTATCTTTGCTCCTCGCCTTTCTACCTGGTGCACCAATCTGTTGTAGCTAAGATCGTCGTGGCTTGTAGCTCTGAGTGTCAGGTTCTAGCTGGGCGCTCGTCCTCCCTTTGTGATCAGCTCGCTCGTCCGAAATCCCTACAAGATAGAGGAGACTTAGGCCTGGGATTCTGGCGAGGACACTCTAACGATCAAGTTAGTGAGACGATCGAGGGGAGCAGAATCTCTATGGCAAAGAACTTGGGGGACTCTCTACATTGAGAGGGTAACAAGAATTCTATGAAAGAAGATAATCGAAAATAGAAAGCGTGTCTACTCCCTTACCTTTACTTACCTTCCCTTGCAGGTCTTATATAAATGAATGGCTTTTGTCGATTTCCTGGTCCTCCATTTTGGAGAGGGCTTTCTATTATTTGCTATCACCTCCCCGTCCGGCCGATTTTCTGCCGAGCCTCGAGCCATAATGGGATATTGCCATTTTAGGGAGAACTGTCGGAGTGCTACAGTACCTAGGGCCCGAGAGGGATGTCCTTCTCAGGAAGGTCCAGGCATCCTATCATGGGAGTTGCAGTCTCTCAGTCACGCGATCATCGACATGGTGGCATGCTACAGGGCTGGGAGTCTGATGGCGCATAGAACGTGTAGGTCATGCGCAAGGTGCGTCGCAGGACCTACGTTCAAAGCAGGGCATGTGCCACCTCTCGGGGGCTGTGGGTGACCAAGCTCTCCCTTGTTATGATTTTGAACTTCTGTTTCCTCCCTTCTTATGCCTTTGGCAAGAACTTGGATCTTCATAGGATGGGGGGAGCGAACCTTGGTGGAAGGACCCCCCTGGCAGCGCGAGCTTGACCTTGACCAGGAGCTAGCCTCAGATGGGGGGCTCGTCCAATGAGCCTGACTTCGACTAGGAGCTTAACCTTAAATGGGGGGCTCACCCAATGAGCCTGGCCTTGACTGGGAGCTTGACCTTGGATGGGGGGCTCATCCAATGAGCCCGACCTAGGCTGGGAGCTTGGCCTCGGACTAGGGGCTCGTCTAATAAGCTCGGCCTCGACTGGGAGCTTGACCTCAGAATGGGGGCTCACCCAATAAGCCTGGCCTTGGCTGGGAGCTTGATCACCATGCCTAGATGGCAGGCATATCGCCTGGGTGGCTATCAGCAGGGGCTCCATGTCAGCGGAGGCTCCACGTCAGCGGGTGTACCCCATCACTATGGGCCAGTGAGCTTTCTGAAACTTGTCCATATATCTACTCACTATACTTACTGCCCGTGAAATATCAGGTCGAGTGCAAACATCGCATACATAATGCTGCCAACTACATCGCATATGGCACTCTAAACATATATTTCTTCTCATTCTCAATCTGAGAGAGCCCAGTAGATAATTTAAAATGACTAGCAAAGAAAGTAGTAATTGGCTTAGCAGTAGGCATACCAAATCTTTCCATGACTTTCTTAATATAACTATGTTGAGTAAGAAAGAGTCTACCTGACTATCTATCATGAATGATCTCCATCCCAAGAATCTTCTTTGCCGATCTAAGGTCCTTCATTTCAAATGCAATATTGAGCTCAGCTTTCAGCTTCTAGATGATTGATATATCTCTGGCTGCAATTATCATATCATCCATATATAGTAATAACTAACAAAAGGATCCATTTGAAAGTCGTTGATGATACATATAACTATCATATGGAGATCTGTTAAATCCATGGTCGACTATAAACCTATTAAATGTGCGGTACTATTATCTTGAAAATTGCTTGAGACCGTATAATAATCTCCTGAGCAAGCATAGATGATTATTTGGAACCAATAATCAGGTAGCTATTGCATATAAATTTGCTCCTCCAAATCACCATGTAGAAATGTTATCTTTATATCAAGCTGTTCTAGCTTCAAATCTTGAGAAGCAACCAAAGCAAGCAATACATGAATAGAAGAGTATTTGACTATAGGAGAAAATACTTCCTTATAGTCAATACCCTCCCATTGACTATAGCTCTTAACCATGAACCTGGCCTTGTATTTAAATTCTTGAGGACTAGCTCCTTCCTTTTTTTTTAAAGATCCATTTGCAGCCAATTACTTTCTTCCCTTTAAGTAACTTGACTAATTTTTAAGTCTATTTTTTTTTCTAAGACTAAAGTTCTTCAACCATAGTTATGATCCACTATTTAGCTTAATAACTACCAATAGTTTCTTGATACATCATCAGCTCATCACTTAATATGTCTGTAATACTTAGAGTATAATAAACTAACTTAGCACAAGTAGAATCCTCAAAACCATATCTTTGAGGTGCTCTGATCTGGTCCCTGGGTCTATTAGTGACAATACTATCTTCCTGAATATGACCTTACATGTAACCTCCTTCTGAGTCTGTATCTTTGCATCTGTTTGCTGTTGTTGCTCATTCTGAATATGAGTATCTCTTGTTGGCTGCTACTATTGTGATCTAATAGTTTTATCAATATCCATAATAGTCTGATCTTGCTTATCTTAAACCTAATCTTTCTATGAAGAACTAGGTTATTCTGTCATGAAGGAGTGGCTATCTCATAAAAAATTACATCCTTGCTGACTAAAAATTCTTGGGATCCAAGCTCTATGCACCATAATCTATAGCTTTTCACCCCATATGTGTATCCAAGAAATACACACTTCTTAGTCCTAGGATCCAGCTTTCCATCTCTGACATATACATATGCGGACATCCAAAGACTCTAAATATGGAATAGTCTATGAGTCTTCCTATCCATATCTCTTCCAAAGTTTTCATGTTCAATGATGATGCTGGAGATTGATTTATAATATAGCAGGCTGTGTATGCAGCTTCTATCCAAAAATCTCTATTCAATTTAGAACTTGATAGCATAGATCTGATTCTCTTCAATAGTATACGGTTCATGCATTCTACCACACCATTCTATTGAGACGTATCAACTATGATCCTATGTCTGACAATGCCTTCTGATCTGCAAAAATTATTAAACTCTATAAAGCAAAATTTTAATTCATTATCAATTCGGAAGGTTTTCACCTTCCTCTCAGTCTATCTCTAGACCATAACCTTTTACTTCTTGAATGTATCAAATATATCACTCTTATTCTTGATAGTATAAATCCAGACTTTGTAGTTGTCATCAATAAATAAAAGTAAATATCTAGTCCATCCTTGGATGTAATTGGAGTAGATTCATATAAGTCAGAATAAATATAATCCAATATAGCTTCTGTCTTGTGTATGCCTATAGAAAAGCTGACTTTGTGTTATTTTTCAAATACATAGTGCTTATAGAATCCAAATGCACTAACCTTCTGACCACCTAGCAGATCACATTTGCTTAGCTTTTGTAAATCTTTATCTGACATGTGGCCCAGTCTCTGATGCCACAATTATATCAACTGCTCAATAGAGGACTGTACTACTGAAGCCTGTCCAACCACTATACTGTCATTAAGATAATAAAGGGTACTACTTAATTTATCTTTTAATAGAGTCAATGTTTCTTTACTAATAGTTATAGATCCTCTATCCCATCTATCCTTGAAACCTGTACTATTAAAGACATGTCCTGATGAAAGTTCCTTTTCAATTAAGGAACATATCTCATATCATCAATTATCATAATATTTGCATGAAATTTGGTTTGAACTTTACCAATACATTCCACTTTGCAGATGGCATCTTCTCCAAGAAGAATGGTGCCTCTCTCATATGTTCTAAAAAAATATAACCATTCCTTATGGGGTGTCATGTGAAAAGATGCTTCAGAGTTCATGATCCAGGTATTAGCTTGATTGACACTATAGGCAACTATAAATACTGCATTATCTGTAACATTGCTATGATCTCCTAATATAATTGCAACTTATACCAAATCTAAGACTATTCCTTTATCTTTCTATTTCTTCTCTTTCTTTGACTATAGAAGTCTACATTCAGATTTCCAGAAACCTGGCTTCTTATAATAGTGATAAGCACCAGATCTTTTAGGCCTAGACTTTGATCTTGTTTTGGACTTGCTTCTACCTTATCCACCTTTTCTTTGCTCATCTTTGCCACTAACTATAAGTCCTTATACTAGAGTCGAAGTCTGATGCTCTAATTATACTTTTAACCTAAGCTCATTGAATAATAAAGTGGCTCAACCTCTTCAAGACTTATAGTCTCTCTTTCATAGAGCATGGTAGTAGTAATATTCTTAAAGGACTTAGGTAAAGAATAAATCAGAATCAAAGCCTTGTCTTTCTCCAAATCAAGCAGGAGCTTATTATATTCATCCAAGTGATCCTTGAGTGAAGTCCCTTTCACCATACAAAATGTGTACAAATTTTCTCTCAAATATAGTCTATTGGTAACAGATTTTGCCATATACCGACTATCCAATTTATCTCATATACCTTTAGCTGTATCAAGATCCACAACATTTTGAAGAACTTTATTACTCAAACTTGAAAATAGAGTTCCTAATACTCTCTCATTGATTTCTTTTTTGGCGGCCTCAATATTTCCTAGGACAGCATCTATACTTTTGAGAGTTATTGCCATGCCCTCCTTAACCAACAAATATTTTATTCTTACCTTCCATAGTATGAAATCTCCTGTGCCATCAAACCCGCCACTTCATGCCTTATAGTAGTGGAATGAAAAATAACTTCCTTATGGGCTATTGATAAACTTTGTTATCCGTTAGATACCATCCAAATACTCTGATACCAATTATTGGGGTTGTGCATAGTGGATTGGATTGCTTTAGGCTTCTGAATTAATATTATATCTCATTGAGGTATTTTACCAAATTTATCACATGCATAATTAACAAGCACAAGAAAGTCAATAAATTTACGTTGTTCAGCAAATCTGCTTACATCCATATAAAGGAGGAACAATCTACTATATAATCATCACAAAATTAGATACAAAGGTGATACAAATATCCAAATAAAAGGATCCCAAAATAATCACAAAAGAAGCATAAATAAATCATAACAATAAACCAAATAGATAATATATTTTTCAGCCTTGGCTACAAATCAAGAAAAGATAATCTAAGAGATGGATCAATATCTTCTTGGCCATGGTAATCGATCAAGAGAAAGATACTTCTCTAGGTGGTAAAAAATAAAATAATAGGTACCTTCGATAGCCGATTGAAGAATGCCAGAGTTCTCCTAGATGAAGTCCAAATCAAAGAAAAGTTCCAAATAAAAAAATTCTTCTATCCATTCCAAACTTTATCAGAGAAGGAATCCCATTTAAAGAAGAAAATTGTCAGTCTCCAAATTATTGTTATTTGGAGCAACAATAATAACATTATAAATAATCAATAATAAATACCAAAAATAATTACTTTTAGAAACTTTGTAATCCTCAATTTACACTCCAACTTTATTTCTATTTTTAATCTTACAAAAACTATATTTTACATATGCCATCTTGTTCCTACTTCACCTAAAATCATTGAATTTTAATGCACTCCATAATTTATGAGCAGGATTAACCTTGACCTTGGTTTCATCTACTATGACAACATTATTCACAAGTAGTATACATTAAGAAATATTGTCCTATAATACCTGGTAAGCTCATTTAAACTATCATCCACGATGTATCATACATATCCTTAATCATATTAATATATCTTGCAAAGACTGTTTTTCTTTTTATGACCCGTCATGATACTTTTCTAAAGACTCTTCTGACACTTACTATAGTTTGTGCTCAATCACCCTCTCCTAAAGTTTTATAATATGATTCATGAGTTTAATACCACAATATTTATAACAACTTTCCTATATCACTTTTATTTTTATAATATTTTGGCAAATGCTTCTTTCTTTTCTAAAACCAATCATAAGACTTCTCTAAGGACTCTTTAATTTTATACTTACCTCTTAATCTGTACTCAATCGCCCTTTCTTAAAGTTCTATAATATGGCTCATGAGTTCGATACCATGATAATTAGAAACCCCTCCAAGTTTGATACTATGGTTTATGAGTTTAATGCCATAATATATTGTTAGAACACTCTTTCAAAGTGTTTGTGCTCGACATCCTCTGCTAAAATTTCATAGCATAGCTTACAAATTTAATTCCATGATAATTAGAATTCTTTCCAAAAGTTTTCTAGTTCATGAGTTTAATACGTCCACGGTTAGAACCCTCTTCCAAAGCTTCTGTGGTTAATTTCTCTCTCTCAAATTTCATAGTATGGCATATAAGTGTAACATAACAATAGCTAGGACCCATCATGATTTCATAATATGATTTCATGAGTTTAATACCATGACACTTAGAACCCCTTCCTAAAATTTTATAAAATAGTTCAAAAGTTTAATACCAAGATAGTTAGAATATATATTTTGAATATCACCACAATAGTTAGGACCATCACCTAGTGTCATAATATAGCTCATGAATTCAATACTATGATATTTAGAACCCACACCCAATTTTATAGTATGACTGATAAGTTCAATTCAGTGATAGAATAATTTTAAACATCTCCTTTATTGTTATAAATTGATACTATAGTAAAAAGAAAAATATTTAATTGAGGCTCATGCATTTTGTGCCATGATAGTTAAAACAATTTTAAATATCACCTTTATTCTTGTAAATCAATATTATGATGAAAAGTTAAATATAGTCAGTTAGTCATAAATTTAATCTCATAGTATGATTCATGAGTTTGACACTAAGATAGTTAGACAATTTAAATATCATCTTTATTCTAATAAATAGTACTATAATAGAAATTAGAAATGTTTAAACTTCAACTTTATCTCTATTTTAAATTATACTTGTTATACCCGATCAGTTTTTCTCTGAATCGGACCAAAGATCCGACCGATCCACTTGAGACCGACCCACCCACTTGAGGTCCGACCGACCCACTAGATATCCCACCGACCCATTTGAGGTCCGACCGATCCGTTTGAGGTCCGACTGACCTGCTTCAACCGGGCCCATATTAATTAGAAGGCTCCAGAAGCCCCTTCTAGCTGGTACCAGAATTCTGTTATAATAGATTCCACGACGCAGCCATGTCCCGGTGTTACCTAGCCACCACCTTGATTCTCCTAGGGGCAGATCGGATATTTCCAGCTTAGTCCCTAATAGATTCTGATAGTGTTCCACGCCTATATAAGGTAAATGGGGTACTCCGAGCGGTAAGGATACTTTTCCTTCTCCACGAGCGATCTCCTTTTGATTCCTCCACTCTGTTGTTCTAAGGCTCCCACTAACTTAGCCATCGGAGTGTCCTCTGCCGGAATACTACTGGTCCATGGAACTTCTTTGCAGGAATTGGGAGAGACGCGCTCCATCCAGGTCGAGAGAACCTGGTCCGGGAGATTCAGCAGCAACAGTACTAAATTATATTCTATGTATTCCATCTTGGTCCCATTTCACCTAAAATCTTTGGATTTTAATGCACTCCTTCATGATTCGAGATTAGGATTAACCCCAACCTTAGTTTCATCCACTATGACTACGTTATCTACAAATATTATGCACCAAAAAATAGTCCTAAATATACTTAGTAAGCTTATCTGGACAATTATTCTCGATGCATCATACATATCCTTAATCACGTTAATACATCTAACACATACACTTTTCTTTTCTAAGACCCATCATGCTACTTTTCTAGGGACTCTTGTGACACTTAGTTTTTACCCAATCATTCTCTCCCAAAGTTTTAAAATATGACTCATGAGTTTAATTGCATGATATTTATTTTGGATATTACTTTTATTTGTATAATATTTCTAGCAAAAACTTCTTTCTTTTATAAACCCATCATAAGAATTCTTTTAGGGCTCTTTTTATACTTCCGTCTTAAACTATACTCGATCACCCTCTCTTAAAGTTCTATGGAATGGCATGTCATGATCGTTTAAACCCTCTGCAAGTTTTAGTAGTATGGCTTATGAGTTTAACACCGTAATAGTTAGAACTCTCTTCCAAAGTTTTTGGGCTCAATCATCCTCTCCTAAAATTTTAGTATAGCTTAGAAGTTTAACACCATGATAATTAGAATTCTTTTCCAAAGTTTCATAGTGTGGCTCATGGGTCTAATACGACCATGGTTAGAACACTTTTCCAAAGCTTCCATGCTTAATCACTCTATCTTAAATTTCATAGTATGGCACATATGTGTAATATAACAATAACGAGGACCCATCATGATTTCATAGTATGATTTCATGAGTTTAATATCATGATGGAAACCTTTTCTAAAATTTTATAAAATACACTATATTAAAATATATTGTGATGGGCTGGTTGGACTAGTTAACCAAAGGCTGTGAATGAGTGACGGGCCCAAAGGGTTAATAAGCTAATGATACGGCATTCGGCCGACTCATCTCCAGAGTACATTAATTCGATCAAGTTATAAAGGCTGACCAACCCATCGGCCCTAGACCTATCGGGCATCATGATCAGGTCTGGGGGCATGAACAGGTGGGCATTCAGGCTTGCATCGACATTGTCGCCCTCACATCCCATTATCTTTGACCCGGTCGCTCAATGAAGATTCCATCCCGTCGTGCTGCGCTAACAGTACTTAACATGACGCCACCTCTACCACGGCCAGTACACATGCATCAACAAATATATTATATACTATATAATATATAATATATAATATAATATATTATTATATTTTAGAATATAAAATATTTAT
This sequence comes from Areca catechu, assembly GCA_021397845.1. Classification (NCBI taxonomy): domain Eukaryota; kingdom Viridiplantae; phylum Streptophyta; class Magnoliopsida; order Arecales; family Arecaceae; genus Areca; species Areca catechu. The sequence goes on from CM038050.1 coordinate 74,713,013, forward strand.
TATAATATCAAATATTTATTATAATATAAAATATATTAAAAATATATTATTATAATATTATGTTATTATTTTTTATTTTTTTAAAACTTTTCTAAATTCTTTAAAAAAATTATTAATTTTTAAGAATTTTATTAATTTTTATTAAATTTTAAAATGAGATATGCATGGGAGGATAAATCGCTTGTTGTACCTGTGGTTTCAAATTAAAATTGCTGGTGTAATCTATGATTTCTCCGTACATCCTTTCTCATTTTTTCGTATTTTCTAAAGTGCTCGATTTGAAAAATATACATAAATTGGCACTAATTCAATGAATATTTAATAAAAAATATTATTTATAAAAAACACTGTTTTGCTTCTTCTCCTGCGAAGGTTGGTAGTATCATGCATTTAAGTTATCTTATCAAGCAAACTCATGCATTATTTAATGAACATTTTTTGATAAATAAAAAGGATGGGGGGATAAATCTCGATGTAGCTATCTTTGCAAACTTCCATCCCGTCAGATAATATTCGATTCAAGATGTTCAGATTTTTGTAGTCTTCTCATCTAAAGATGGGTATGTTAATTTAATACCACTAAAATACCGGTTAATAGAATAGGGACAAAAAATTCTTGATTATACAAGAATGTCCTTTCAAATATAGGTTCTTGCTTGTACAATGTTGCTCAGCTTTTTCTGAAGGAATTACTAAACTGGGTTGGGGATGATGATGGACGTGTTGCTGTTATTGTGTCCTTGCAAAAACACAGCAATGGTAAATTTGATAGTTTCACAAAGACACGGGCAGTCAAAGTGTTGGTTGCAAAATTGCTTGCTTTTTGTGCATAACTTAATGAGCTTGTTTGTAGACGAAGGGGCCCTCACAAATGAACCATCTGATCAAAGTCAGACTACATATGAAAATTCAAAAATGTGCTCAACAGAAGATAAGGAACCTCCTGCATCAAGGGAATACAGACTTCTTGAAGAATTGGGTTGATAGATACTGTTGCCATCAAGATCGTCATGGCATGCAGCTCTAATATATCGCGGATGTATCGGGCTCCCGCGGGTGCTAGTCCCTCTCTTTCCTGGTCGATTCCATGGTTCGGTCGCCCTGCAAAAAAGAGGAGACCCGGGACGGGAATTCCGACGGGGTCACTTCGATGATCAAGTCACATGGGATGATCAAGGGGAACATAACCTCCATGGCAGAGAGCTTGGAAACTCTCCGCATAGAGGATGAAAGGTAGAATTGAGATGTAAAGACAATGTGGAGTTGGGATCAGAGAGCTGGGAGGTTCTCTTGGCTGGTTCCTCACCCGCTAGCTCTTTGTTTCTTACTAGTTGCCTCTCGTTTTCTCCTCCTCTCTCTGATCTTATGTATATGGGGTGGCCCAGACCAGGTCTAGGGCTTTGTCTAGATGTCCCTTTCCTTGCACCCCCTCTGGGAGGGGTCTTCCTTTGCTTGCAGTCTCCCCCCTATCGGGCCGGTCCTTTGAAGGAGCTCCTCCTATTGGGGGTGTTCGCTGGTGTGGTACAGATCTTATCCTTCTGATGGTACAATTTCCCGTGGGAGGGGTGGGTGCTGTGCCGCTGAACCCCGAGCCACGATGGGATGTTTCTATTCTTGGGATGACCGTCGATGTATCACAGGGCCTTGGGGCTTTAATGGAATACTCCTCTTGGAGGAGGTTCAAGTTTCGTGTCACGAGGGATGAAGCCCCCGATTGCACGGTTGTCAATGTGGTAGCATGTTACAGGGCCTGGAGCCTGGTGGAGAACACACTGCATAGAGCATGCGGATGGCACATTGTAGAGCTCGAATTTGTGGCAGGGTGTGCACCACCTTCGAGAGGTTGTGGGTGACCGGGAACCTCTTTGCCGTAGTTTGAATTTCTGTTGATCCTTCCTCCTTTTGTCGCTGGCGGGAACTTTGTCCTCTGCAAGATAGGGGGGAGCCCCACTTTGGGAGCCCTGCCTCGAGAAGCATGAGCATGTCCCCGGCCAAGAGCTGGCCTCAGGCGAAGGGCTTGCCCTATGAGCACGTCCATGGCTAGGAGCTAACCTCGGCAGGAGGGCTCGTCTTGGCAGCATGAGCACATCCCCGGCCAGAAACTGGCCTCAGATGGAGGGCTCGCCTTATGAGCATGTCCTTGGCTGGGAGCTGACCTCGGTAAGAGGGCTCGCCTTGGCAGCATGAGTACGTCCCCAGCCGAGGGCTAGCCTCGGACAGAGGGCTCACCCTATGACCATGTCCCCGACTGGGAGCTGACCTCGACACGAGGGCTCGCCTTGGAAGCATGAGCACATCCCCTGTCGGGAGCTAGCCTCAGACGGAGGGCTTGCCCTATGAGCACGTCCCCGGCCAGGAGCTGGCATCAAATGGAGGGCTCGTCCTATGAGCACGTCCCCAACTGGGAGATGACCTCAGTAAGAGGGCTCGCCTTGGCAGCATGAGCACGTCCCTGACCAGGAGCTAGCCTTAGACGGAGGGCTCGCCTTATGAGCATGTCCCCAGTTGGGAGCTGACCTTGGCAAGAGGGCTCGTCTTGGCAGCATGAGCACATCCCCGACCGGGAGCTATCCTCAGACAGAGGGCTCACCCTATGAGCACGTCCCCGGCTGGGAGCTGACCTCGGCAATAGGGCTCGCCTCGGCAGCATGAGCACGTCCTTGGTCGGGTGTTGGAATCAAACGAAGGGCTCGCCTTGGCTCTTCATTTGGCCACCGTGTCCAAGTGGCATCTCTTGCCAGCGTGGCCACCAGCAGGAGCTCCATGTCAGTGAATGTGCCACATCAGATGCCCCCCACTCCCGAGCCTAGAGAACAAAGTGGCGCTCGAGAAGAGGGAAGCAATGATCATGCTGATGTGGAGAGGCACGCTTCCCACATTATCAATGCCTTATGCGCCAGTGCTCCGAAGACTGTGCTTCCATGCCAATAGGGTGATTCCATGCCACCCCTCTTTAAAAAGGGGCCATAATTGCCATCGCCAGGCCTGAAGGAGTTGCCTTTGAATCAAAGCGCCGCTTCCAATGGATCCTAACACATGGCATGCTTCGGCTGGCTCGAGACGAGATATGGTGCATGCCTTTGATAGGTATGAGGTGATGGGGGCTCCAGGCCTTTTGAAAGGGACTTGTCCTTTTATTTTTCAAGGGTTTTCGAGCGGTGAGGACAAGGCTTTCCCTGTAGAGCGACTTCTCCTTCCTCCATTTTCTTGATCAAGGTCGTGAGGTCTTAGCAGGTTAGACTCTTTGCACTTTCTTCCTTTTTTCCTTTCTTCTGCTCTTCTCCTTCGGCCTGTGCTAAGGGAGAACACTTGTTAGGTCTTCTAGGTCTCTATCTTTCCTTGCTTTCTTTCCTGCTACTCTCGATGAGTCCTCCGGCAGAGGGAACCGCAACTAGGGTTTTTTTGATGGGGCGAGGCTATCTCAATCGAGGCCTCCTTCCTCGGATAGCCAGGAGGAAATCTCGATCACTTTTCATAGGGGTCTCCATCGGACGGGGATTGTCATTAGACCCCCTGCGGCTCCTCCTCCATCTGCTCCTCCCGCTAGGGAGTCTGGCGATCCCACCGGCATTGCTTCGGTGATGACTGGCAAGGATCTCCTCCATGTCTGGAGGTTGTTTGGGATCCCTGATTCCATCTGGCTCTCTATTCCTGGATTGGTGGAATGGGTCACTTCCAGTGGCCCGGGCCAAATTGCTTTGTACGAATACTTCTTTTTGAAGGTCTTCGCCTTCCTTTTCATGTCTTCTTCCTTTCCTTTCTTAACAACTACTATCTGGTTCTAACCCAACTCATCCCCAATACTGTCCAGACCATTTTTTGTTTTATTATTCTTTGTCACTTCCATAGGATTGTCGCCCGTTTCTCCATCTTCAAGGCCATGTTCATTTTGAAGCATCATCCATCCGATAGTGGATGGTGGTTTATGTCCCCCCACAAGGGGGCCCTCAAGTTTGATCTGCCCACCTCCATCAAGGGATGGAAGGGCAGATTCTTGTTTCCTCGATTGAGGGGATGGACTCGGTCTGGAGTGACCCAGACTGCTCCCCCAACCGGTAGTCTACAATTGAGCTAGTCGATAAGGAAGTATTCGACCGGCTCATCTCCGAGGTTCCAGCCCTTCGAGATTTGCTGACCGAGTGGAATCTCATCGATGCTGGAGTCAACCAGGCCCAGCCCTAGGGTAAGGCTTGATGTTGATCTCTTTTTCCTTTCAAAGTGGATCCAATTCTGACATGAGACTAACCGGTTTGTCTTGTTTTGCAGGTATGAGGTTCAGCTTTGAAGAACTCATGGGGATGTCGAAGAAGAGGGCCCCTGCTGTGGGGCCAGAAGGAGAGCCCCAGAAGAAAGCCCCAGAAGAGCTGGGATAAAGGCCCAGCGAAGAGCCAGAGAGGAGGGGCCAGCTGCCATGCCAACGGTGCCTGGATCAGGGGCCCAGGTTCTGGCTTGCTAGCCTAGGGGTGAGGCCAGAACCGTAGATGGGGCCCTACCATCAACTCCGATGGCCCCTCCATGTACTGAAAACCCACCACAGCCGGAAGTGGTGGAGGTGGTGGGATCAACTACCACCAAAAGGCCAACCCCGTCGCCCGAAGTCGGAGTTGCCGATGGCCGGTCGACCGATGCAGTGCCCTCACCAGTGACCAATCTGGATCCCTCTTAGCTGTCTACGGCATCAAGCCCAATGGTCAAGAAGCTCTCCATCTTCCTCCCCCGGGATTTCAAGATAACCCAAGATGGGAGGTTGGCGAAGGAAATTTTGAATTCTCTTATCCAGCCATCGGATCGCCGGGACAGGACTGGAAGGCCGCCAGCGGAGCTCGCTACCAGGGTGTTTTCTTAGCTCATGTCAGTAAGTCAACTACAGGGCCGTTTCCCCTTTTACTTCTTTCCCATAAGAGGTGCTGATTGTCATCTTCTGTGTAGGTGGTGACCAATGTCCAGCTCCGCGAGACTCCTGTTGGGCACTGGTGAGGCATGAGGACCGCCTCCGCCAAGAGAGGGATGAAGCCCGAGGTCAGGCCGCCCAAGCTCAAGAATTGGAAGGCCATCTGACCAGCTCCAGGGCGAGGGTGGTGGAGTTGGAGAAGAAGTCCGCCAAGCTCGAGGAGGCCTTGAAGGAAAGGAAGGGGGAGAGTTCCCTCAGGACCAAAAAGGTAGCGACCTTCGAGGTGGAGGTAGCCCGCTTGGAGGGGAGGGTGCAGACCCTCTAGGTACAACTGGAGGGAGAAGCAGCATGAGCCATAGCAATGATGGAGAAGGCTACGATAGGCGTCGCTCTGATGGAGATGGCCAAGAAGGAAGCTACCGAGGCCATCCCCAAATTCATGGGATCCTAGGCCTTCAAAGATGAGGTCGCCAAAGCCGTGCTGGACTCCTACCACCAGGGGTTCAGTGACTTCAGAGGCAAAGCCATCTGCCTCCTTGGACTGAAGGGGTTGGACAACATCCTGCCCTCACTTCCGTTCCCCGCGTGACCGAGTGCACCTACACCGAGGCAAAACCAAAGCTGGAGCTGGAAGTAACCAAGGTCAAAGCTAGATCTGGGGTTGCCCAGGATGTCCCTCAATCGGTCGAAGTCACTCGCTGGCCAAGGAAGGAGCCGGTGATCAAAACATAGGTCTTTTCTTTTTCTTTTTGTAACTTAGGCTTTTGGAAGGCTTCCTGGCCTGTCGGGAGCCTTCATAGGATGTAAAGAAAACTTCATCAATGAAAACATCTTTCTTTTCTAACTGATGTTGCTCACTTACTTTCTCTTTTCTCTTTCTTTTTCTTTTCTTTTCTTTTTTTTTGCTTGAAGCAATTCCAGAAATGCCTTCCCAAAGAATCCTTCAGAGCATATGTGGGACTTGTCCCGGTAATGAAGGAATAGTCCAATTCGGCTAATGTACTTAGCTTAGACTTATCCTTTTTCATTTAATTTCTTTACCCTTTTGCATGATAAGGGAAATAGACTTCGTGGTTGCTGTAGGTGTGTGCCTCCCCTAGGCCTTAGTTGTTGCAGACTAACTTGGAAACCTCAGGTTTGGCATGAAGATTCTTGGGAACATTTTGTCCCCATACTTTTGGTCTTGAAGCCATGCCTACCCAAGCACAGGACTTCAGGAGCTCCTTGATTTGCCAAGCTATGAGTCAAGCGACAGATGGTGGAATTCCAGGGATTTTCCAATTGACATTTCCGAACTAAGAGCGAGGTGGCTGAGTGTTGGGTTTCTGGAGCTTCTTGATTTGATCGGCCATGTTGTGAGTCAGGCCATAGATGGTGGGATTTCAGGAGCTTCCCGGTTGACATCTCTGGACTGCAAGCAAGGTCAGATGTGGAACTTCTGGAACTTCTTAATTGGATTGGCCATGTTGTGAGTCAAGTGATAGATGGTGGGATTTTAGGAGCTTCCTAGCTAACATCTCTAGATTGTGAGGAAGGCTGGATGTGGAACTTCTTAATTGGATTGGCCATGCTATGAATCAAGCAATAGATGGTGGGTTTCAGGAGCTTCTTACCTGACATCTCTAGACTGTGAGCAAGGCTGGATGGGTGCGAGGCTTCGTATGTTTTTTGGCTTTGGGTGCGGGGCTTCGTAAGTTTATCAGCTATGAGTGCGGGGCTTTATAAGTTTCCTAGCTTTGGGTGCGGGGCTTCATAAGTTTCCTGGCTTTGAGTGTGGGGCTTCGTAAGTTTTCCGGCTTTGAGTGTGGGGCTTCGTAACTTTCCTGGCTTTGTCGTCGAACTTGGAGTCAGACGGATGCATTCCTACACAGGTGAAAGATAAGGTTGCACCAAAAAGAAACTTTAATAATTGAAATGAAGCCTTACATTATTAGTGGTATATCCTTAGGTTGCTTGCATTCCATGTTCACCTGAATCAGGCTTTGTCCAGCCCAGCAAGACAATAAGCTCCACCTGGCAGAGCCTCGACCACCTTGTAGGGGCCTTCCCAATTCGAGGAGAGTTTGCCGCATTCTCTTGGCTGGGTCACCTCTGCTCACTTGAGGACCAGGTTGCCTGGTTGGAATGCTTTGGGCCTCACACGAGAATTGTAATAGCACGCTACTCACTGCCAGTAGGCCACCATCCAAAGATGGGCTTTGTCTCTCGTCTCGTCCAAGAGGTCAAGGTTGAGGAGGAGACGGGCAAGATTCTCAGCTTCGTCATACTGCTCTACCCGTAGTGTGGGTAAACCAAGCTCTACTGGAATCATAGCTTCAGTATCAAAGACAAGGTTGAAGGGCATCTCACCAGTGGCCGTGTGGGGTGTAGTATGATAGGCCCATAGCATGCTGGGGAGTTTTTCAGCCCATCGACCCTTGGCTTCGTCTAGCCTCATGCGGAGCCCTTGCAAGATGGTTCAGTTGGTCACCTCAGCCTCTCCATTGGTCTAAGGGTGAGCCACCGAAGTGAATCGATGGCAGATGTTGAGGTTGGTGCAGAACTTCTCGAAAGCCTGATTGTCGAACTGCCATCCATTATCGGTGAAGACTTAGTGTAGGAGTCCGAATCGGTAGATGACAGACTTCTAGAAAAAAGATCTGACTTTGGCCTCAGTGATCTATGCCAGGGGTTTGACCTCAACCCACTTGGTCCATTCCCCACTTGGCGAACAACCACGGGGCTGATAGCTAGGAGAGCAGAGCCGCCGGCTGCCGCTGGATGATGGCGTGATGCTGACAACAGTCACACCTCTTCATGAAATTGGTGGCATCCTCGTGCATGGTCTCCCAGAAGTATCCTTGTCGGAGTGCCTTGTATGCTAAGGTCTTGCTCCCCATGTATTGCCATAGATGCCTTCGTGTATTTCTTGAAGCATGTAGGCGGCTTTTGAGGGCTTCAAACACTTCAATAGGGGGTAGGAATTAGATCTCTGATAGAGTTGCCCATTCATCATTACATATCGTGCGGCCTTCATCTTAAGAAGGCTAGCTTCCTTGAAATCTTCAGGTAGGGCGCCGGTGGTAATGTATTTGATGTAGGGGTCCATCCATCTAGCCTCGGTGGTAACCTGTTGGACCTCCATTGCGGACTCGAAGCTGGGGGTCTCCAGATATTCGATAAAGGTGCACCCCAGTAATGACTTCGGTAGGGTCGCCAGTTTGGAGAGGACATCGGCTTGGGCATTCTCTGGCCTAGGGATATGAAAAATGCTGAAGTGTTGAAGGTTTGCTGTATGTGAGCGTACCTTGTCTAGATACTTCACCATCATGGGATCCCAAGCCTCATACTCACCCGAGACCTTGCCGACCATAAGCTGAGAATATGTGAAGACCTTTAGGCCTTTGATGCCTAGCTCGCGAGACACCCTCAGTTCTGCAAGGAGTGCCTTATGCTCGGCCTGGTTGTTGGTCACCTTGAAGAGGAAGCGTAATGCATATTCTGCAACGACACCATCAGGATTGGCAAGAATGAGACCGACTCCACTCCCTCCAATGTTGGACGCACCATCGACATGGAGGATCCATGTCATCGCTTTCGGGGTTGGATCCGAATCAGGTTCAACCTACTGATCTGCTTCCTCTAGGTCCTCCTCCACCTAGGTGCATTCTACCAGGAAGCCAGCAAGGACTTGCACCTTCTTTACCAGTCACAAGAGGTTGGTGATGTCGAATTCGTTGAGTTTTACCATCCACTTGGCCAGGCACCTCAAGGTATCAGGGTGGCTCAAGATGGCCCTCAGAGGCTGGTCAGTAAGGATAGTCATCAGGTGCACTTGGAAGTAGGGCTTAAGATACTGTGCAGACACTATTAGCACTCCTCTATCTAGGTGAAGCCATGCATCTTGCATAGCACCTTGAAGAATGGCTGACAGTGCTTGGCGGAATGCGAGATGAAATGGCTTAATGTCGTGATGTGTCCGGCCAAGTGCTGGACTTCCTTCTTGGAGACAAGATATCTCATATCATTGATCACCTAGATCTTCTCGGGATTGGCCTTTATTCCCCTCTAGGTGACCATGAACCCCAGGAGCTTTTCCATCGTGATGCCAAATGCGCATTTGATAGGGTTCAGCTTCATCTGATAGAGACGGAGGTTGTCAAAAGCCTCCGCCAGGTTAGCAACATGGTCCAACTCTGGGCCGCTCATGACAAGCATGTCATCTACGTAAACTTGCATATTATGGCCGATCTAGTCCCTGAAGACCTTACTGACCAGGCACTGGTACATATCCCCTACATTCTTGAGACCAAATGGTATCATCTTGTAGTAGTATGTACCTCTATCGGTCATAAATGCTATGTGCTCCTCGTCCTCCGGATGTATGCGGATTTGGTTGTATCTAGAAAATGCATCCATGAAGCTGAGGTACTTGTGGCCCGAGGTTGCATCCACTAGCTGGTCTATCTTGGAGAGTGGAAAGCTATCCTTCAGGCATGCCCAGTTGAGGTAGGTGTAGTCGACACAGATCCTCTACTTCCTGGAAGCTTTCTTGACCACCACTATATTAGCAAACCAGTCAGAATACTTTACCTCGCAAACGAAGCCCACCGTAAAGAGCTTCTCAACTTTCTTATCAATCACCTTTTGCCACTCTGGGGTGAAGCTCCTCTTCTTCTGCTGGACTGGGTGACAGTCGGGATCGACATTCAGCCAATGGATAATCACTTCTGATGGGATCCAGGCATGTCCGTGACAGTCCAGGCGAAGACATCCGCATTGGCTTACAAGAAATCGAGCAGATGGGACCTCTCTTCTTCAGGTAGTAGGGCTCCCACCTCACGGTCTTCATGAGGTCCTCCCCCAAGGGGAAGGACAGCAAGGGCTTAACTAGTCTGTCCTTCGGCTTTGGCTCCGTCGAATTCGGTTGGTCAATAGCTAGGCTTAGTTTAGCCCCTCGCGATCCTGGGATGGCCTGCAAGCAATGCTAGACCGGTCGATGGGACCCTCTCATCTCTCGGGTACCCCAAGGGGTTGGGAACTGAACAAGGAGATGTCTTATGGAGATGGTGGCATCAAGCAGGTTAAGTCTGGGATGCCCCAGGATCGCATTGTAAGGCGAGGGGAGCCTCACAACAATGAATGTTGTCAGCACAGTACTTTGCCGAGGTAGGGTCCTGGCAGTTATTAGGAGTGTAATCTCTCCTTCGACTCCGATTGAGTCCCCGGTGAAGCTTACTAAAGGCATGAACACCGGCCTTATTTGGTCAGTGATAAGTTTGTTCTTGTGAAAGCATCATAAAAAAGGATATCTGCAGAGCTTGCATTATCAACCATAATTATTTTTATAGGATATTTTGATATCATCATCTCGATGATGACAGCATCATTATTTGGGTTTTCTATCCTAGTCGACTCTTCTCCCTCGCAGGGGAGAACATCATCACTCTCCTCTCTCCCCTAGCCCTCTTCGAGGTTCTCCCTGCCCTTAGGAGATCATCCCAACTGGCTTCTCAATAGGTCGATTGTCAATGGCGAGTGGTCGGGGCTCTTCAGTCTGGGTTGCTAGGGGAGCTCCTCCCTCCATGTACTTCCTGAGGTAGCTATGGTTGATCAAGTCTTCTATCCCCCTCTTCAGATGGTAGCATTTCTCAGTGTCATGGCCATGGTCCGGATGGAAGCGATAGTAGTGGGACCTGTCGCATCTAGCATATGGCCTTAGTGGGGGAGGTCGGTGTAGGAAGCGTTCGCCCTCGATTTCCATCAGGATCTTCACCCTTGGGGTGAGGAGAGGAGTGAACTTCTCTTCTTTGGTGGGATTGACTCTAGGTCTTGACCCCGACTGTGGGGCCGGTGCCATCTTCTGGGCATAGGGAGCGGATGCTTCCCCAATGGCCTGCCTCTTAGGGCCTTTCGTCGAGCTCCCTCCTAGTATGGTCTACCTCTTCCCCGGATGTACTTGTGAGCCTAGAGGAGCTCCGAGTAGGTCTTCGAAGGCTTTTTGTTGAGGGAGTAAATGAAGCGGGAGTCTGCAACCCCCTCTTCAGGGCCAGCATGGCAACTAGCTCATCGAGGTGGTAGAATCTCCAATTTGGCAGCTTTAAACTAGGACACGTAATCCTGAAGGAGCTTCCGGTCCTGTTGACGGATCGAGAAAAGACTGTCGGCTTCACGTGGCACCTTTTTTCATACTTCAAAGTGTGCCACAAACATTTTCTCCAACTGGGAGAAAGAGTCAATGCTTTTAGACTCGAGTTTGGAGAACAGGCTCGAGCAGCCTTCCTAAGGGTAGCTAGGAAGGCGACGTAAGGGAGAGCATCAGTAGCCTCTTAGACCCTCATAAGGGCCTTGTAGCTTTCCAGGTGGTCCAGGGGATCAGTTGTCCCATCGTAGGGATCAACCTGGGGCTTGCAGAATCGGCTGGGGATCGGTTTCTCTTGGATCCTATGGGAGAATAGAGGACGGGTGTTGTAACCCATGGGCTCACTAGGGGATCCCTGAATCTCTGTAAACCGTCAAGAGAGGTTAGCCAGTTTGTGCTCCTACTCTTCAAGATGCGTCTTCACCTAGTAATGGATGGTCTCATCGGTGGACCCCTCGATGGAGGCCATCAAGGGTGAAGGAGGTGCAGAGTGAGGAAACTCTCGCTTGAGTTCCCGGCCATGACGACGTCGCTAGTGCAAGTGTGCACCATGGTCCAAGACCAGGGAGTTGCTACCCTGGCTGGTCAGGCCGTCTGCTGGTTCTTTCCGGTCGCCTAGTGGTCTCCCCTCAGGTGGGAGGCTGCATGCAATAGCCCCTCCGGGAAGGATCGTAGGTTGGTACGGGGATCGACGGTGTGGGCCATCAGCATCCCTGGCTACTGCTGTGTTGCCAGGGACCAGTGTCTCTAATGAAGCTAGCGCACCGCTGCAGAAATGGTGCAGGCACCAGGTTCAGGAAGAGACTTCAATCCATACCAATTAGGCAAGATTCTCTATAGTTGGAAGATTGAGAGTTCGAGTCCTGTAATAAGTTTTGATTGGGTCTATTAGTCTTGTATTTATTTCATTAAGTTCTGTATTTATTTCATTGAGTCCTGCAAAGTTAGGAGTGTTTTGTGATTTTTTCAAAATTTTCTGAGATTAATACATAGCACTTATCTGCCCCACTTCAGAATTGCAACACATAAAATTTTGTACCTGAAATTAGGGTTCATAAGCATGCTTGCATTCATCTCATGATAAATCAATTTAAGGGCATCATTATGACATGGGGGCATGATTTCATTACCTATCCTTAGCCCAAAACCACCACCCTGCATAGCGAACCCAATCCTTAATTAAAACTGAGTAGTACTCTAATTCCTAGGGACATGCACAGGTCTAGTTCAAGTCATTTGGGAAAACTAGTGCACCCACTCCTGCATCTATTTTTGAAAGCTGGTGTCTAGGTCAGAGGTCAAGTGGCAAACACCCTAAGTGGCTCTTGTGATTTTTAATTAGGACCCAACAAGAGCTAGGGGAGCCTCCCACAAACCCACCTCTTACCTGGCCAGTGGACAAGATAGCTGTTGATTTGGTTATACTTAGTCGACTCACCTTACTTGAGCTATTAGGTCTAGCAAACCCCTAGCTCGAGTTTGAGTCTATGTGCGCATGGTAACTAGATCAGGAGCACCCTACCAACAAACCCAAGCTCAATCGAGTACAACCATGGACCAAAATTTTGAGACCTTGATGAAAACCTTGAATGATCAAATGGCCCGATTGAACCAAAACCTGACTGACCAATTGGCCCAGATCAACCAAAGCATGACTGATAAGATGGCCCAAGCAGAGGCACGGGTATAAGCCTGCAATGCACATGCTAAATTCAACTCCTCTAGCCCAATTCCCTTGATCCAAGAGCCTATGATCATGATCTTGCCCCTAAGTCTAGCCCTAGGAGCCCATACCCATACTTGGTTGACTCTGAGAAGGGACCCAATAGGAGCACCCAACCTTATGCACCCACTTTTGATGGAAGACAAGAGGTGTATATCGATTGGAAGGAGAGCATGGATCACTATTTCGAGTACACTAGGATGTCGGAGTTAGAGAAATTTAAATTGGCCACACATAGGTTAACTCGATATGCTAAGTGGCATTGGGTAGCTATTGAGGATGAATGTTATCAAAGAGGGGATAGAATATGTAGCTGGAGAATCATGAGAAGTAGGCTAAGAGAAAAGTACCTAGGTAGATTTTATGAGCAAGGACTTTTAGATCAATGATACAAACTGAGACAGGGTGATAGACCAATGTCTGATTATATTGAGAAATTCAAGAGGTTTGACAGGAGATGTAACACAACCGAATCTAAGACCATGACCATATCTAGATTTCGAGGAGGCCTATGTAAGGACACCCAGGGAGAATTACTTCAATGGGAAATTCATACTCTAAAGGAAGCTTATCGGATTGCTAGAGAATTCGAGTCTTATCAAAGAGAACTCATGAGCAGCCAACTTAAGCCCAGCATGATTACCACCTCTAGGCCAATCCTTAGATAGATTCCTTCAAACCAACCTACTACTCCTATCCCATTAGTTTGGAAGGGAAAGGCCCCTGAACCCATTAGTGAGCCTGAGGAAGAAGTTTATGAGGCTGAACCAAGTTTAATTAATGGATATGAAGGGGAAGAGGAAGTACCCATTGAAGAATTTCAGGGAGAAAAGGTTGAACCCATTAAGAATCTAGAGAAAGAAACTCCTGAGTCCACTGAAGAATTCAAAGAAGACATCTATGAATCAAGTCTAGTGGAGGAGTATGATGAAGGTGGATGCAAGGTTGAGATCACTGAGAAACTAATAGAAAAAGATTCTGAACCCATTATAGGATTTGAAAGAGTGACTGAGCCAGGATCAAACATATCAAATGAAAGTGGGGGCTCATACGAGTTGCCCATAAAAGAGGTCCAAGAATAAGTCCCTAAGGAGCAACCCCTAGGAAGTAGACATTATTTTAGAAGACTTTCAAGATAAACTTCCCAAAGACCTTCTAGATGACCTTCCACCATCTAGGAGCATCCAGCCTATCCTAGATCTTACACCCATAGATCAACATTCAAATCTTAAGGTCATCCCGGGTAACCAAGGTCTATTTTATGTTTCCAATAGATTATTCCAAGACTCCGATTTTTATATCCTATCATATCCTAAGGCTTCCAATGTTCCCCAAACTATCATATTACACTTTGTTGAGGTCGTTCAGTTGCACCAATGCTGTGAGTATATTAGGTTTGCGACCTACTTTTGAAAGACCTTATCGCATTTGCTAGGGATCCACTGTAAATTTTCATGTGCATGCCATACCAGGGTCAAACCTAGGGAGTCTATAATATGTTAGGTTTAGGCCCTAGAGAGTCTAATAAATTTCCTCTCTATAGGAATACATAGTTAGGTCTATTTTTTATCCAGTGTCAGTATGAGTCTCAGAGTCCGCAAAAAAAAATCATATGCATAGCATATTAAGGACTTGCATAAAGAAATTAGTAAAAAGAATTAAATGAGCAATGAAGTCTATAAGCATATGGCTAATTCATGTAAATGAATGAAAGAATTTAATGAAGGGGACTCTGTAATGATTAAACTTAGACCTGAAAGGTTTCCACCGGGAACTATGAAGAAACTGCATGCCCGGGGAGCTGGACCTTTCGTAGTAATTAAGAGAATTGGACCTAATGCATATGTATTAGAGTTACCACTAGATTTTGGCATTAGTTCAACATTTAATATTTCTGATCTGAAAGAATATAAAGAGTTGTCATTAATTTCTAGCGAGCCTTTTGGGCCTTATCCTACCTTTGAGAGCAAAACCCTATCTAAGTGATAACCAGCAATTCCACCAGAGCGAAGAGATAGAGTTGAACGTATCTTGGATGACCAGGTGATTACTACTAGAAGTAAGTGCTATCAACGTTATCTAGTTCGTTGGCAAGGCCGACCAGAATTTGAGGACTCCTAGATCACCCGAGAGGATCTTCAGCAAATTGACCCCGACCTACTAGAAAGATATCATAGTCAGGCCAATCCTTACTCGACAGGGTCAAGTTCCTCCCACCCGGGAAGAATTGGTGCGGGCACCAGGTTCAGGAAGAGACTTCAGCCCTTACAAATTAGGCAAGATTCTCTATAGTTGAAAGATTGAGAGTTTGAGTCCTATAATAAGTTTTAATTGAGTCTATTAGTCCTATATTTATTTCATTGAGTTTTGTATTTGTTTTAATTGGGTTCTTCATTGTAATTGAGTCAAGAAGAGCTCAGCCAAGTCCAATCTAGTTTTAGCACAACCAAATAAGGAAGGTGGGTGCATGGACCATGGGATCACCAACTTGGAAGCCACTTCATCACTCCACTTTGCCACATCACCAAGACACCTCACCATAGTTTGTCGTCCAAGAGGAGAAGGAATTTGAATTCAAATGGGTCCACATTTTCATCCACAATCACCTCCCCTCTTCATGAAGATGCCCCACTATTTTCTCCCTTTATTTTGTTGTTGTTTGAAATTTGAATTTGAATTTCAAATAGCTTGGTAGTCTATAAAAAAGGCTCCAAACCTTATTGTAATCATCATGATGAATTAATGAAGAAAGAAAACTTTTCTTGAAATTTCCCTTGCTTATTAGCTTGGTCCCTTGTGAGAAGGTGGGTGTGAGGCCTAGAGTGATATTCCCTTCCATTTCCATACAACCATCTTAGCTTCTTCCCTTCCATCTTACAATCCATACGACCAACCAAAGGATCCTTACTTTAGTCTACACTTAGTCTTAATTCCCCCTCCATCTCCAATGACTCCAATCCGCCAAGGAGTTCTTCATACAGTCCGACAAGGAGCTACCAATCCAAAGATGCCATAGAAGATCCACTCCAAGACTAGTCCAAGCTTCCCTTCTCATTTAAAAGATTCTTTCCCTCCATTTCCCATTTCAATCTATCCTTTAATCCCCTCTACATCACTTTGTTGTAGGATCCCCAGGCTCCTAGGTTCCAAAGAAGAAGGTCCATCGTGTCAAGATCCGGATACAAGAAGCTTTGCAACCTAGAGGAATCTCCTTATCATCCTGGAACTTCCTCTTTGAGTGTTCCCAGTTCCAAATCTTAGAATATTAATTGCCAGGTACCTCTCTCTAGATAAACTTTCAGATCTAAAATATTAAGATTAACTTAGTCCTAATCCGAGTGGTTTCTTAACCACGAAGGTCCTCCTCATATTATTTTGAATGGTTTTATTTTCTAGTGAAGTTTAATATATAGATTCCTATCATAAAAGTTCTACTTCTTTACTTTGAATAGCTGCATCTATTTACTTCATTTCTCATTTCATTAGGGATGCATCATTTCATCATCATCCCCCATCATCTTGGTATCAGAGCATGGTAGTTTAGGGCTTAGCATCTTCTTCAGTACTTGGATTGGGTGCATCACTATGGCCGTCCGGTCATAGGAAACAAAGTAGGGCTGCTCCCCCTCAAGGCTCTGTAGATCGCCACGATGGGGGGTCCCTGCTCGACTGGCAAAAGCCTAGTGCACTCGTGTTGTCATCATGGAGCTTTGAGCTTCTGCAGATGCTTTGCTGGTGGTGGGGGACTTGCTGTTGAACTTTCCATAGTCACTGGAGCTCTAGCACTTTGCCTGCCCCCCTTCCTGGTGTGCCAATCTGTTGCCGTCAAGATCGTCATGGCCTTTAGCTTCGACATGTCATGGATGCATCGGGCTCCTGCTAGGTGCTAGTCCCTCTCTTTTCTGGTTGACTCCTTGGTCCAGTCATCCTGCAAAAAAGAGGAGACCCGAGTCGGGGAATCCAGCGGGGATACTTTGACGATCAAGTTAGATGGGACAATCAACGAAAACAGAACTTCCATGGCAGAGAGCTTGGAGACTCTCTGCATAGAGGATGAAAGGTAGAATTGAGATGTAAAGACAAGGTGGAGTTGGGATCAGAGAGCTGGGAGGTTCTCTTGGCTAGTTCCTTGACCGCTAGCTCTCTGTCTCTTACCAGTTTCCTCTCATTTTCTCCTCCTCTCTCTGATCTTATGTATGTGGGGTGGCCCAGACCAAGTATGGGATTTTGTTCAGATGTCCCTTTCCTTGCACCTCCTCCAAGAGGGGTCTTTCTTTGCCTGCGGTGTCCCTCTTGTTAGACCAGTCCTTTGAAGGAGCTCCTCCTATTGGGGTTGCTCGCCGACGTGGTACAGATCTTGTCCCACTAGTGGTGCAGTTCCCCGTGGGAGGGGCAGGCACCGTGTCACTGAGCCCCGAGCCACGGTAGGATGTTTCTATTCTTAGAGGGACCGTTGGAGTGTCGCAGGGCCTTGGGGCTTTAATGGAATACTCCTCTTGGAGAAGGTTCAAGTTTCGTGTTGTAGGGGATGAAGCCCCCGGTTGCATGGTTGTCAACATGACGGCACGTTATAGGGCCTGGAGCTTGGTAGAGCACACACTGCGTAGAGCATGCAGATGGCACGTTGCAGAGCTTGAATTTATGGCAGGGCATGCGCCATCTTCGAGAGGTTGCAGGTGACCGGGAACCTCCTTATCGTGGTTTGAATTTCTGTTGATCCTTCCTCCTTTTGCCACTAGCGGGAACATTGTCCTCTGCAAGGTAGGGGGAGCCCCACTTTGGGAGCCCTGCCTCAGGAAGCATGAGCACGTCCCCAGCCAGGAGCTAGCCTCAGACAGAGGGCTCGCCTTATGAGTACATCCCCGGCTGGGAGCTGACCTCGATAGGAGGGTCACCTTGGCAGCATGAGCACGTCCCCAGCAGGGAGCTGGCATCAGACGAAGGGCTCACCTTATGAGCACGTCCCTGGCTGGGAGCTGACCTCGGTAGGAGGGCTCACCTTGGCTCTTCATTTGGCTACCGTGTCCAGGTGGCATCTCTTGCCAGCATGGCCGCCAGCAGGAGCACCACATCTGCAAATGTGCCACATCAGATACCATGCCTCATGTTTTGAAAAATTTAAAATTGGATTCTAATGCGAAGTCTTTGGTTCATACAGAAAAGAATTATAGAAAAACAGTTTCGTGTGCAGACTGAAATAATGAAATTCCTGACAGTTTAGGATTTGTTCTTAAAGGAAATAAGATATTTTATGAAGAAGGTAATAGGACAAGCTAATAGATATTGTATTTTAAATTTCTATTATCTTCTAAATTATGAAAGGATATATGGTCTTTCATCATTACAAAGTGACTTTGTCTATCAAAAATAAATAAATATTTTTAAAAATATATTATTTAGTTCAAAGTATATAATAATGGTAGCAAGTTCCTATGCAATTAATCAGTTGCAATATGATATTTGGTTTTTCTAAAAATATCTTCTTTCAAAGTGTCTTTTTGAAAAGATGTCAAGTTTAATTTCAACACCTCTCCTTAATTTTA